>CM076580.1:1786415020-1787035011 GCA_034641835.2 Pinus albicaulis | reverse complement strand
GTATATCAAGAGGAGATTCTTGTAGAAATTTTCTGAATAATAATTCATTATCCACCGAGACTATCCTGGTCACATACTATTTGAACTTCATACACAACACATAATCTCTTCCACTCAACTCAGCTCAGATCATCACACATGCGGAAATAAAATCAAGCGATAACACATCAAATCATCATACACATTAACACAGTATGTATGGGGAAAGCTTATAGCTGAAAACCCCGCAGCTATTGTGTATATTATAATGGAGAATTCAAGTAACAAACTCAGTACAATACTCCTCACAAGTACTCAGTACTTTCTCATACAGTTACTCACAATCTAGCTCAGTTTTGAACAGGTTACTGGTTCAAAACTCACCGCCAATTGCCTTGCCTCTATTGCGTGTTTCAATGCTATGGGATGGCCTCTTTATATAGATAAACCACTAGCCTGAACTGCGCAATCCTCATGGGCTTACTCCTCCTATCTGTGTGTTGCAAATAGCAACAGTATAGTCACAACTGATAGCTAACTCCACCCTTTCATCTACCTCTTTCACTGGTCTCCACTGAACTGATCATGCACCGTAGTGAACTGATGTGTTCTTGAGTTGAATAATGAGTTACTAATTAATGAATTAAATAATATTTAATTCACTCCACTCATAACTAATTGATTAGCTAGTTAAACTAATCTCAATCAGTTCAACTAAAATAAACAGAACACAACTCCACTATCTGTCTCATTAACTCCTCCAAACTTCTGCCACTGAAGTCCAACCGAAGTCAACCATGCATGATGCCATCAAACCCTTGGGAACCACGTGATTCCTCTGTCAGATGCATGAGCCACTTCTGTAGCTCGAACTGAAGTGCTCCAAGAGAGTAAACTTAAGTTTATAGTCTAAATATTATTAAGGGTAAATAATATTTGACTTCCCTGTTTTAAGGAGAGGCAGTCTAAAAATAGACTTCGACCTCTTTGACCTCAAAAATAGAGTCTCATCTATTTTTACTAACATGACACATACTTCAAGAATCTCAAACTGGAATCCCCGAACCATGCTCCATATGTCTAAAAATAGACATAGTCTAAAAATAGATTTTGCGCCAGAATTTGCCTGCGGGCCCACTTAGTGAAGGCGAATTCATTTCACTAAGCTCCATCATCTTGCTGCATTTTCAACACTCCCTCTCAGCAAGATATGGATTATCTGCAACCCCTATCCTGCCTCTGTGGAATTCGAACTTGCTCCTGGTGAGCGCCTTCGTCAGGATGTCGGCATCCCGATCCTCCGTGGGAACATATGAAAGCATCATGATTCTCCGTTGAACACAATCTCTGATATGATGGTACCTGATGTCGATGTGTTTGGACCTATCATGAAATACTGGATTGGCCGAGAGTTTAATGCAACTCTGGTTATCACAGTAGATCACTGTAGGCTCCAAATGCAACCTGAACAATCCTGCGAAGATCTTCCTCATCCAAATAGCCTCGCATGCAGCCAAGCTAGCTGCCATGTACTCGGCCTCTGCTGAACTGAGTGCCACGGATCTCTGCTTCCTGCTGTACCAGGAAACTGCTGTCGACCCAATGCTGAAAACTCCTCTAGAAGTGCTCTTCCGGTCCGTTGGACTCCCTGCCCAATCTGCATCAGTGAAGCCAGAAAGCTTCACTCCATCCTCCTGTCTGTACCATAGACCATATCCCGATGTGCCTCCGATATAGCGCAATACATGCTTGCCCGCCTTCCAAAAGAGCTTGGTAGGCTTAACAATAGCTTGTGAAATCTGGTTAACTGCATAGCATATATCGGGTCGTGTATTGACCAAATACATAAGCGACCCCACCAACTGTCGATAGACAGTGGCATCCACTACCTCCTCCGAAGTAGCATCTCCCTTCCTCCATCCACCAGGAAGAGGGGTATCAACAGGCTTGCAGCCCTGCATGTTGAACCTCTCCAGAATCTCCCGAGCATACTTGCCCTGAGAAACAAACAGTCCTCCACTGCGCTGCCAAATCTCCAATCCCAGGAAATAATGAAGGATGCCCAGGTCCTTCATCTCAAACTCTCGTGTAAGATCCTCCTTGCATGAAAGTATCAACTGCTCATCGCCAGTCAAAATCAGATCATCTACATATAGTACGATGATCAATAGCTTCCCCTCCACCACAATCTGGTACAGGTTTGGATCCGCCTCACTCTTGGAGAATCCAAGCCCAGTGAAGTAGCTGTCTATCCGAGTGTACCAAGCACGAGGTGGTTGCTTCAGCCCGTACAGTGCTCTCTTGAGTCGGCACACATGCGACTCACTGCTGAAGATCTCAAAACCTTCAGGCTGCTCTATGTACACCTCCTCCTCAATAACTCCATTGAGGAACGCAGTCTTCACATCCATCCGATGAATGTGCCACCCCATCTGCGCTGAGAGAGCAAGGATCGTCCGTATGGAAGAGTACCTTGCGACAGGTGCAAAGGTCTCCTCATAATCGATCCCCTCGATCTGTGAAAAGCCACGGGCGACAAATCTCGCCTTGTACTTCTCCACACTCCCGTCAGCTGCCTGCTTCACTTTGTAGATCCATCGCAAACCCACCACTGATTTCCCCACCGGTCTTGGGAAAATCTCCCATGCACTGTTCCTGACGATCGAATCATATTCTTTGATCATGGCATCAACCCATGCGGGTTCCTCCACAGCTTCCTCAAAAGAGGATGGCTCTGTCACAACACATTGACTCACAAGAGCCATGTATCCAGTGTACCGATCCGGTGACTGTCTCTGTCTGCGCTGTGCCGTAGGTGGTCCTACAACCTTCTCTGCATCCCGAGCCAGTCGCTCAGCTTCTGTAGTGCGCATGCGCCCTCTGATGGTTGGCGCTGCCTGGGTGGTTTCTTCCACCTCCTGAACCTCCTCTTGTGGCTGATCCACATCCGGAAGCTCCTCCTTAGGAACTAACAACTCCTCATCTGCATGCAAGTGTATCTCCCTCTCAAGCGAACACTGCATGGCTTTCTCCTCCTGAAATTTTATATCCCGTCGCACAACAGTCTTGCGACTATCTGACAAATACACCCGATAGTTGTGAGGTGTATCAGTGTACCCCACAAATATTCCAACCTCAGCAGTTGGATCCATCTTCCTTCTCGCATCCTTCGTCACATGCATGTAGATAGGAGAACCAAAAATCCGCAAATGGGAAATATCAGGCCTCTTGCCAGAATAAGCCTCCTCCGGTGTACTCATGCCAAGAACCTTGTGAGGACAACGGTTCTGCACATACACTGTTGTATTGCATGCCTCGCCCCACAAGTGAAGGGGTAGGCCCTGATCATGCAACATCGCCCGTGCAGCACCCATGATCGTTCTGTTCTTCCACTCAGCCACCCCGTTCTGCTGTGGGTTATGGGGTGCGATGAGCTCTCTCCGAATCCCTTCTGCGCTGCAGAACTCCTTGAATTTAGCCGAGATGAATTCACCACCGTTATCACTCCTTAGAGCAATCACCTTCTTCCCCGACTCCTTCTCGACCAGTGCTTTAAACTCACAGAACTTCGCGAATGTATCGCTCTTCTTCTGCATGAAGAAGATCCAGCACTTTCAAGAGAAATCATCAACAAAGATCACATAATACCTATGCTTTTCTGTCGAAGCAATTGAGAAAGGACCACACACGTCTGTGTGAACTCTCTGAAGGATCGTCATGGCGCGACTATCCTTCTTGTGAAAGGTGGCTTTCACATACTTCCCTAAAGTACACCCCTTGCACTGATCTGACTGCGCAAGAGTGCCCTTAGGAAGCCTAGTAGAAATCTGCTGCAGGATCTTCAAAGCTCCATGGTGAAGGTGGCCCAATATCCTGTGCCACAGTTCGCCCTCATCATCCCGGCTCACCACTTCTCCCGCCTTGCATGCCATAGCTGTGCAGCCATCTACCTGCAACTGATAAAGGTTCTTGGTCCGAACCCCTATCTTCCGGGTCTCTCCAGTAGTCTTACTGCGCAGGAAGGCTTTTCCTTCGCTGAAGACCACATCATACCCTTATCCTCCAACATCGCCACAGAAATCAGGTTCTTCTTCAATCTAGGTACATGCATGACATCCTTCAGTACAAAGGGTTTACCAGACTCCCTCTGAAAGGATATGGTACCGATACTAGTCGCACTGTATCTACCATCATCGCCCATCTCGATGTGCACACCCAAATCTTTGTCCTCCAGATCTGAGAACAACTCCCGATCTCCCATCATATGAAATGACGCACCGCTGTCCAAGAACCACACCGATCCCATCACACTTGAAACCAAGCATGCGATCAGTGAAAAGTCAAGCTCGAACTGTGAAGCCAAAGCTTCTCCATCTGCAGATATTCCCGCTTGCTTGTTATTCTTCTTCTTTGGACAATTGGTAGCATAATGTTCGTGATCATGGTAGTGAAAACACTTCACTTTCGCCATATCCTGCTTCTTGCCCTTTGCACCAGAATGAGAGGTTTTCTTACCCTTCCCCTTCTTTGCTTTGGCAACCAAAGCGCAATTTTCTTCATCAACTCCCTTTGATGAAGATCCATCCCGAGTAGTCCTCCTTATCTCCTCCTGCATGAGATCCGCCCAAAGGCGCTCCCATCCCGGCAGCTTCTCCCGACCATTGACACTATCTTGATATGAGTGCCAAGCCTTTGAAAGACCAAGGAGAGCCAGGTCGACCATGTCCTCGTCTTCGACAGTCACCCCCACACTTCCCAGCTCATCTCTGCATTGAGTGAACTTCGTGAGGTATTTGGTGATACTGTCGCCTTTCTCCATCTTGATGTTCCTGAGCTTATCTTTGAGCGCCAGCTTCCTTTGGTCGCTCTTACTCTGGAATAAATCCGTCAAAGCTTTCCACATTAAATATGGAGAAGCCTTTCCATGCAGGCTGGATACAATATGATCCTTGACGCCCTCCAACAGGATCCTTCGACATTTCGCCATCTTCTTTCGCCATGCATCGACTTCAGCAGGATCAGTGGGCTTTTGGACATCCGTATCTACGAACTCCTTCAAACCATTATCTTCTAATACTGCCTCCATGCGATCCTTCCATGCAACATAATTCGAACTGCCTTCAAGAGCATATTCGAGTCGCAAACCGTTGAAAGACATTTTCAACACTGGCACCAAGAAAACAAAACTGCTGCAAAATTTCGAATTCCACCTCAAAGCTCAGCCGCTCTAGATCATGAGAACAAATTATTTCTAGCACAGATATCGACTGCAAGGGGCGTTTACCAGACCTTTCACTTTCCGAAGAAAGATGAATCCGGAGGCTACCTGGCCCGCATGCAGACTCTGTCTACCGAAATAAGTTTGTAATCACTGTGATGATCAATCTAAACTTCAATAGCTCTGATACCATGTAGAAATTTGTTGAATAATGATCAATTATCCACCGAGACTATCCCGATCACATACAATTCGAATTTATATGCAACACATAATCTCTTCCACTCAGATCATCAAACATGCGGAAATAAAATCAAGCGATAACACATCAAATCATCATACACATTAACATAGTATGTATGGGGAAAGCTTATAGCTGAAAACCCCGCAGCTATTGTGTATATTATAATGGAGAAATCATGTAACAAAATCAGTACAATACTCCTCACAAGTACTCAGTACTTTCTCATGAAGTTACACACAAACTAGCTTGGTTTTGAACAGGTTACTGGTTCAAAACTCACCACTAATTGCCTTGCCTCTATTGCGTGTTTCAATGCTATGGGATGGCCTCTTTATATAGATAAACCACCAGCCTGAACTGCGCAATCCTCATGGGCTTACTCCACCTATCCGTGTGTTGCAAATAGCAACAGTATAGTCACAACTGATAGCTAACTCCACCCTTTCATCTACCTCTTTCACTGGTCTCCACTGAACTGATCATGCACTGTAGTGAACTGATGTGTTCTTGAGTTGAATAATGAGTTACTAATTAATGAATTAAATACTATTTAATTCACTCCACTCATAACTAATTGATTAGCTAGTTAAACTAATCTCAACTAGTTCAACTAAAATAAACAGAACACAACTCCACTATCTGTCTCATTAACTCCACCAAACTTCTGCCACTGAAGTCCTAACTGAAGTCAACCATGCATGAGCTCCACAACCCTTGGGAACCACGTGATTCCTCTCGTCGATGCATGAGCCACTTCGCAGCTCTCAACCGAAGTGCTCCAAGAGAGTAAACTCGAAGTTTATAGTCTAAATATTATTAAGGGCAAATAATATTTGACTTCCTCGCTTTAAGGAGAGGCGCTCTAAAATAGACTTGACTCTCTTTGACCTCAAAAATAGAGTTCTCATCTATTTTTACAACATATTTTATGCCCAAGAATCTCAATTTGAATCACGAACCATGCTCCATACAAATAGATTTTGCGCGAGTCGCTGCGGAGCCCACTTAGTGAGCGACTTCATTTCACTAAGCTCCATCATCTTGCTGCATTTTCAAAATTATGAGGAAGTTCCACATGGAGCGAGAAAACCTATGGAGACTCCTCTTATAAGAAGCTGGAGGAAGGAGGATGCTACTTCAAGTGATGTAGTGGATGCTACTATTTACGAGTCTTGTGGGTTCACTTATGTATTTGGTGAACACACGACCAAATATATGCTACGTAGTTAACCAAAATTAGTCAAGATATGGTTAAGCTTACCAAGATATTTTGGAAGGTGGGGAAGCATGTGTTCGGATATCTAAAGGGCACTACAAGGTATGGATTATGGTACATATGGACATAGGGAGTGAAGCTTGAGGAACTACCAATGCAAATTTGACAGGGTAGTCCATCGGACATGAAGAGCATATCGGGGGGCATCTGCAACATAGGATTAGCAATAGTTTCGTAGTACAATAGGAAGAGCAGAGATCAGTTGTACTCAATTCAGCCATGGCTGAGTACATGGTAGTTAGTGATTTTTCATGCGAGGCCATTTGGATGAGGAAGATATGGCAGCTTGTTTGGTCATCGGAATGGATACGATGGTGATACATTGTGATAACAAAGATGCATAAAACTCTTGGTTAATGCGGTATTCCATGAAAAGTCCAAGAATATTAACATCGTGCCATCTTGGGGTGTGTTTAGAGGCACATTATGTTGTTTCGGTACATTCCCATGGAGGATCGGGATGCGAGATATCTTTACAAGGCGCTTGCGAAGAGAAAATTTGAATACCACGGAGGCGAAGATCGGGGTAGTTAATAATCCTTTCTTTTTTGAGAGGGAGTGTTGAAATTCAACAAGAAAATGCACCACATACTAGTGTGGGATTCCATAGTCACACATGAGTGAGGAATTCGGTGACACATTGAGTGTAAATGTGGGTGTCTAATTATTTATCCCTTAAATAAATTGAATGATAAGTGTAATCTTATCTCATAACAACTTGTAATAGTTAATTAAGTGTGATAGACTTAGTTAGCTTAATAATTTCGAGTTGAGGGTCAAAGGTGAAGAGGCATGTAGAGTGATTATATTATTTACAATTCGAGTTACAGTTGTAGCACTAGTGTGGTGTGAGTGTAATCAATTAACTCAAATTAATTGAGTTAAAATCGGTTAGTTCTAACTAAGTGATGATGTGGAAGGTCGAGTGAATTAAATTATATCTAATTCACAAGTAGTGATCTACCAAATGTGGTAGATTCACTATTAATAGTTGTGTGCATGTCAATTTTGATGACGACCTAGTTGAGACAAATGTTAAAGAGAATTAAACTATCGATTTGTATTAATAGCGAACTTTCCAAGTGCGAGTTATAAATCCATGGGATTCCCATGATGGATTGCATAGTCAAGGAAGGTTGGAATTCCTATTTAATAGATTGTGTGAACAAGGCGAGTTTGAAGGTGGGAAGGAAATTGGTTATTTGTTGGTCCAATTTTACCTAGATCGATTAATGAACTGATTGGTAGAGTGTATGGATTCTTGTGAGCACACATGCATTGTATTGTTTCATGGATTCCTTGGTTGATTATACAACAAATATGGAGGGGTTTTGAGCATTTTCTTTCCCCGGGGAAAATCTTGACGTGTATGGTCAGTTACTTCTTTCTCTTACTTGCATGTGATGAGTGATCGTGATTTATATTAAACGAAATATTGTAGAAGTATTCAATATCTTTTAGTACATTACATGAATTGGATTTAATCCATTGGTGTAATTTCTACAATTTTTCTGGAATTTGTGCCTTGTCCCCATGCTAAAAATGACATTTGTTATGTTTCTCCTCCTTTCTAGATCTCACGATATATTATCGATGGCCAATTCACGATACTCTTTCAAAAATGGATAGGGCTAGGATCTTTGATGGGTTAGTTTTAAGCCGCTTTCATAAAAATTGATACAAAAATAGCGGCGACATTGAAAATGTCAATGCTCATCGAAATTACACGATTGCAAATCAACGACACTTAAACTATAAGTGCTCATCGAGTGTAACCCTACAAAATCATTGACATGATTATTGACTTTGAGGTCAAAATTCCATACGAAAAGTTGGTAATCAAGGCGAGTTGCTGAAAAATAACTAGTTGAGTGTACCCCTAGTTTATACACTCCCGGTAAAATGCCTACATTAGTTTTTTTCTTGATTTTTAGTGTAAAAACCTTGGTTAAAATATCATGTAGAAAATATAAGACCAAGGTCATAGGATACGTATTCCAAGATGAATGGTGGAAAAAACATCCTAGTGGGTGTTCATTTGGTTTATTATGGCTAAAGGAAATGGAAAAGTTTGGAAAGACATGTGGCATTAATTGGAATTTTATTTATGAAATAATGGAAAATAGGAGAAAAGGAAGGTGAAAGGTCACATGTTACATGTGAGGAAAATTGAAGGAAAATAATGAAGTTGAAGAAAATAGGACTCATTGATAAGGCTTAGGATGAGTGGAAAGGTTTTTAGCACAGCTTTTATCGGTGCATTTTTGGAATCTCATTATTCTCTATCTCTCTCTCTCATACTCTTGGATGCGGTGGTTTTCTTGGAGCCCTCTTGGAGAGTGTGGCATAGTTGGATATTTGGAGAAAGGGAAAAGGAAAGAGAAGGAAAGCGCAAGAGGACATCAAGATCAACAATACGACGGATTATGTTTGCGGGTACATAGTTGCATGTAAGTTTTCCTCACAAATTTTGGAATGTAGCATATGTAGTCTCTTGGTCATGATCTATCATTGGAATGGAGAATCTCACGGATTGACGACGTATTTTCCTAGCCTTTCCATTTCTAGGATAATCATGATGTTGTGGGTTCATTTCATTATTTTTTTTCGATTGGTTCTCATGTTTGTTTAGTTGTGGGTTGAGTTATTAGTTACTAGAGAGTGGTTGGAAAAATGCTTTGGAGCCACGTAACAAATTGGGTTGCATTATTAGTCCTAGAGCCTTGGTTGGACAAATGATCTATATCCCTTTGTGGGTTGAGTTACTAGTCCTGAAGCCTTGTTTGGACAATGCTCTAGAGCCCTTGGTGCGTTGAGTTACTAGTCCTGGGCCTTTCTTGGAAAAATGGTCTCTAAAGCTCTCGGGTAGCTTGGAGTTGTGGGTTGATTCTTGGTTATGTAGCCTTGGTTGGAAAAAATTCTCTAGAACCTTGGACAACTTGGGTGGAGACCAATCTGGTGATTATTGTAATGTCTGACTGAGAAGTGGAATCATTGATTGTGGGTTGAGGTGGTTTGGCTTACGGAAGCTGCGGGTTTGGTTTGATTGGTAAGGTTTTATGAGATCCCATTCATGCTTGGAATATGTGATCTCATTAAGGTATTTTTGTAATGTTGTGATAATTCCTCTCACATATTTTTTAAACAAATGATTTTCATGTGCTTAAGGGTTCAAGTTCTCTTACAAGTTAAAGGCAGTCTCATGAGTGGTTTTTATGTTAATTTTATGAATAATTTAACATAAAACAAATAACGAAAAGCAAATAAAATGTACGAGTACATCACCATACAACACATCAACATAGGGTGATGAAAAGTTCACCCCTCACGGGCTACATCTCCTTGGTCCGGTTACATGGCTTAGGCCTCTATATTATGCTCAAATTTGCAAAATGATGTGTGTCTACAATGCTTTTCTTCTCATGAAGCCATTTCATTGGATTCCCGAACACAAGCAAGTACCTTAACCTACTTTCTTCTCCGATTTGTCGAAAAGCTGAATGAGTTATGGCCTAACCTAATTTTCCCACAATTCGCTCCTGATTTGCACACCAGCAAATTTTGGTCCTGCAATCCACCATGAATTCGGGCTTGTCCTCTGATATCGCCAACCGTCTTAAAAATTGTGGGACGATTAATTTTACTAATGATGGCTTCATGGATAGCACTAACAAACATGCATTAACATTTAATTAAACTTTCTTAGCATTTAATGATGTGATGTTAATAAAACCACATTAACGTATTAAAAAATTTAGAGATTAATGTTTTAGTCGGCGCTTAGATTGACACTCAGTCCTTTCTGCACGTAGTATTTAGTTTTGAGGTAAGTGTGGCTTTGGGTTTCCCCGCCAGGGTTGGCCCCCTCTCCCCCATTGTGCCACTTTTAGAACTTTAAAAAAATGTGTGGCGCTTGTATAGGGTAAGAACTATTGCGTGAGCATGTGCTTATCTGTTCGTTTGGTGGAGGTCTTGTGTTAAACCACCCTCCCGGAGTCCACGGCCCTTAAATATAATTTTACTTTGTCGTGAAGAGGACACGTGGCGGCCCGAAATTTGGGCACGTACTCCTCCTCGTAAGCCTAATCATCCTTAAAAAATTGTCGACACCACAGCGAAGATGCAACCAAACTCTTCCACTTGTGACCAATCATTCGCGGAAGATGGGTTGACCAAAATGTTGAAGCTACTGATTAACATGACACATCGATAAATATGAGATTTCGATTGGGCTCCCTGTCTGCAATTTTTTCAAATTTTCATGTTTAGGTGATCATATTTGGATCATGGAACTAAGTGATAACTCAAACTTCAAAGTGTTCGAATTTTCTTTGAACTTTGGTGACTAGATAGATCTCGTCTTCATGATTACGGCGCCATGAACGGTTTGAAAAATCGACACGGTATGAAGAAGTTATCGTTATTTGAAAAGTCCAATGGCTTGCAATTTTGGTTTTTGACCAAGTTTGACTAGGCCTTTGAATATTAAAAAAAGAGAATATTTAAGGGAATATTCTGACGGAAAATATTCCTTGTGGGCTAGTAATATTGTGACACGTGTCGTAATTTTATTTGTTTGGGTTTGGACTTCGGCCAATTAGGGGTTGCCATGCGCGGGGCAGAAGCCGCCACGTGACCCGGGGAATGGTGCGAAGAATTTTGTGTGGGTCGGCGTCGGGGGCTCGACCACGAGACCTCCCCGCATGCACGCATAGCTCTTCACACGCTCGGGCTACAATAGTTCTTAACCATATAAGTCATTGTGTTTGTTGTGTGTCTTGGTTGCACATTTGGGGAGTCGGAGGGCCGGCCCAGCGTGTCCCCCATATGGTCGCTAGCCTTGGAACTGGGCGCCAAACGATTAGCCATTCATGATACAATAGTTAAAATCCTAGCACATGGGGAGTTAAATACAATGGATTTATTCAGCAGTTTGTTTCATTAACACAACTCTAACACAAGTTTTAAAGACACCGATTTATAGCCAAAAGTTAAGGGTTGAGAAGATACTGTTGTCGTTTGGACATATGTCCAGTACCTAATACCCACAGCTGATAGTGGCAGTGGTGGAAGTTATAGTGCGCACCCAAAAATGGCGGAGATGCCTATTCTAATTGGAGTTTTAACATATTATGATTTGGTGGATCTTTTTAGTGAGTCCTTTGAATAAATTGGGTTGAGGCTGCATGTTAGACATATTGGATTCATTTAAGAGTGTCAATAGTCAATTTCAACTATATCAGACATTCTATACTCATTGGTGAGGTTTCCAAAGCCATCGAAAGGACTTTTGAGCGATTTTTGCTTCAAGAATTTCTAGGGGGCTAGCAGCAATTTGAGGCTGAAGATGACTGAGGCCTTTCTCAACGATCCAATAGTCAATTTTGGATGTTCAGAAATTATGTAACTAATGGTGTGGTTTAAAAGCCTATAGAGGAATTTTGAAGGCCTATTTTCTTGAGAGAAGTTCATAGGGCCACGAAGACGTGAGTGCCAATAGGAGGAGTAGAGGCATATCAAGGAGCACCAAGTATCCATTCTCGACCAATGGTCATTTCTGATTGTTTTGATACTTTTGAACCCATTGATGGAGTTTTAGAAGCTTTTTAGGATTTATTAAGGCCAAGATGCTTGAAGAGAATTTTTGTTGACACAGAGCCGGGGGTACACGGTGTTGGAGTGAAATCGAAATGAAATTTGGAGGCCAATTCTGGCTCAATAATCTATTAGAGCTATTTTTGACATTATATGAATCCAATGAGAAAGAATTTTGTAAATGATAAGTCCATTTTGGAGGTATAATATGTGTTGGAGATAGTTGGTGAGTTTTCGGGGGACGAGAAAAAATTCGAGGGAGTTAGTGACACTTAAACTCGGGAGGTTGAGAGGCACCAACCGCCGTAGTCGAAAGTCTAAGAGAACCTAGATCTATTTTCGAGTGATGAAAGCACGCAAACGGGGCCATGATGGTATTCTAAACCCATTGGTTTATTACATTGCTCCATTGAGTTTATTTTGTAACTTGTAAATGAAATTTTCCATAATCCCAAAGATCAAATCGAGTTAGCGAATCGAACGTAGCCCATGATATTCGGGTGAACTCCTAGATTAAATTTTTTGTTATGTATTGATGTTTATTTGTTATTTATATGGTTGTTTACATGTTTAATATCGGGGAAAAAGCAAATGGACTTAAAGCACTTAAAAAGTAAACACACATGTTTAAATGGTTTCATAGTCAGTATAGCTAGATATTTTATTTGTTTAGCGAGTGGGAGGTTCTTGAAAAGCATAACAAGTTATCCAACCCATTTTCAGATCGGGTTGTCAAAACATATTTTTGCGCAGTAGAGCACTAAGACAACATTGCTTGAAAGGTGTTTGCACTCATAAAAATTGACTATTCTGCAAATTGATTGTTGCTGCCAAATTTGAGATTTTCTAGAGGTGAAGGGAAAGCTATTATTGTTAGCCATCGGTATTTTTTACATGTTAATGGTATTATATCCTAAATTTGAGTTTTACCGTAGTTTCATATGTCAATATATCTAAAAAACCCTCATAAAACTTTTTGTGTCCCTACCTTTCGATCCGCTCATGTCAAAATAAAAACCTCATTATCACTATCCTATCTAGCTTTAGCCCTATTGGTACGCCCATCGGCTCAAAAGAAAAAGTCAAATGCAACACAAGAGTCTCCCCTATGTTAGGAAGTGAGGCGCTTTGGAACATTTTACCCTTGTGATCATCAAAAGCCAAAAAAGCCACCATCTGCCTCGGATAATCATGACCAACCTCAGGCTACGCAAATCAAGTTGATCACGGCTCTAAGTCAACACTTATATCTTCTGGTCTAGGCAACAGACAGTCTCATGGTCATGGTGCCCTGCAGTGTTTCTGGATTCCAAAGCGGAAATATATTCCTCTGGAGATGATAGCAGATCTCTGAGTTGAAGAATGACACAGCCTGAATATCTTGGACTTGGATATCAAAATAAATTCACTCATGAGACCTTGAGTTCCTTCCATTTTAATCCCGATAAAAAGACCTGCTTGTCAATAGTGGCCATTCATGGCCAGAACCTCCCTTCATTTAGCAGAAGGTTGGTGCCTCATCTGGCAGGCAACGCTGACGATCAATCCAACTAAGATTGCAAAAGTCCGTTTTTGTACTAACAGCGATGAAACAACTCCTCTCTTGAGTTTTATGAATATGATGATATTAACAGAGACGGATACAAAATATTGTTCAAAGAAGAAGGTTGATACATTAAAAAATGTTAGTTTTCAAATCTATTGAATTGTTAAAAAGGCATATCATGAGTTAAAACAATTCTAATCATAGGTAGTTTGCTTTCCCCACTGAAGACAGAATTGAAAAAAGTCTTGACGGATCATGTCATCACGTGGAAGGAAAAAGTTGTTTGTTTTCAAAAGGGTTCGACCTCCATGAATACTAGGAAGATTATCTTTCAAAAATTTGTCATGAGTTGACTAAAGAAAATGATGACATTTCGATCACCCTCGGAAGCGGTCACGGGAAGACGAGTGACACTTTAAGTAGGGTTTTTAGAAACACGGTGATTGCAAGCGGAAGTGCTAGTATTGATGTTTTTCAAGTTGTTTGCTTACCATCACATCCAAGGAAAATGGTCAGCAGTTGTCAATAATCTTCGGATACTTTGCCTAGTGAAGGGCCTCCTTCGTTCATGACGGATAGCCAAGGCATTGGATGTTTTAGCGATTGGTCGAAAAGATGCGATGAGACAATGAAGAAAGCAAAAGTACGTACACGAGGTAAAAGGTAGTGTTTATGATTCAAATATATTGTTTTCCTATCCATAGGAAAGTAATACTGTCAAACTATACCTATAGTGGACAAGAGACAATATTGTTGTGTAGGCCATTGATACAAAGAGGCAGTTTCCTTAGGGAAGAAGCCACACGATTACCTTCATCACATGCACAAGAAGTTTAAAAGGGAACTCCTCTTAAGTAGCAATCTAGTTTGAATGGATGCAACCAAAAATGGCACTTACAATCCAAAGAAGCCTATAAATCACCAAGAAGGTAAAACGATTGAACGGAGTTGAGCTATGGAATGGTTCTATTACAAAAAGGTCAATACAGGTCGAAGAAAAATGATAAACGTATCAAAAAAACCACCATTTTTCTTGCTTCACAAGCTTATCCTTTCGAATGTACACCCAAGATGGACATGGTGAATAGGTATACAATTTTATGAATAGGCAAGGAGTTTGTTTTGATAAGCATCCACATTTAAATGATTTAAAACAAACACGATTTTCATCATTAGAAGGACGGTTATAGCACGGATGATACACGCCAAAGCGAAAGTATGTTGAAAGAGTGAGCTTTTCTTAGATCAAGTCCGAAATTGGGTAAAACTTGGCTTTGCTGTAGATAAAGGTTAGAAGAAGCTATCAAGACCAAGGGCTGATAAAACAAGTTGAAAAAACAAGCCCTAGTCCTTCGAAACAAACCGATTGTTCAAGCATTCTCTTGACGGTGTTAAAGAGGAGTTGTTTTACATCATAAATATTACCAACATCTTTAAAACGTTAGCGGAGATGATGTGGAAGATAGCAAATATTTTTCAAAGTGAAAGTTCGGTGTTAAAAATGTCTGCAAGAACCAAAACCGGAAATCACTTTTCAACAGGTGCATAAGTGAGACAAGGTTAGAAGCTTTTTAAAGCCATTTTTGTTTCTATAAAGAGGTTCGGTATGAGATGCAACGAGGATATTCAAAAGGATCAAAAAGATTGTGAAAAATTTGCAAAAAGCCAAACTGAAATTCCACTTTACATTTAAAAACAAAGTGACCATTGAAAATTAAGTGACATATTAAGGTGAGGTCAAGGTGATTTTAACATCATTTTCAAAGCTGCAAAAAAGAGCTGTGCCACCCTCGGCATCGAAACAACAAATTTCGGGTCATTTTGCAAGGATTTTACCTTTGTTAAACACGAGCGCGGCGCGCGCATGGGAGCGTGTTTACACTTGCGGTCGGTGTTGGCGTGACGTGCACACGTACGGTGGCGCGGCACGCCTGTGCACGGTGCCGGCACGCTCGGCCCGGAACCGACGAGCCACAGGAGCAATTGTTGCGCCGTGTTTTCTACGGGGGTGCGCGCAAATCTTGGGGTTGTTCATCAGAATTTAGGTATTTCCACACGTTTTTCTCCCTCGATTTCAAAAGATTGCTAAGTGGCATGAAAGTTTAAAATCAAGCAGCAATTGTGGAAATGAAAGGGTGGAACAAATCTGTTGAGGTAGACCTTGTTTATATATCAAACATATATGCTAAGAAAGTTGTATAGCAAGGTCGAATCCAAATTAAAGGGTGGCTTGTCCTAGTTTAATTTTGATATATCACCATACAGAAGAATGATTGTACTATAAAAATGCTCATAGTTTGAAGCTATGTTTTGAAAGGTAAATTCAACATTTGAGGTGCCTATAGAAAGAGCAGGAATGTTAAACTTCTTGATTTTCATTATCACACCATACGGGACTCTTGAACCTGTCACCTTTTCAGAAAAACGGTGTTTTAATTTGTATGATTTTTCGAAGTATGAAATTTGTGATAAGATGCTAGTAATGTTATTTAGGGCACCTATAGGAAAAGGTGGTATTGAAACTAGAGCGACTGTTTCATCTTGAGAACTTGTGTTTTAGCTTAAAGGGAGTTTGTTGGTGCAAGATCTTCCATTTGCCACCTCAAAGGAAACCTGCGAAGAGGTAAAAAGGAGAGTTTGTTATAAAAGAACGGGGTTTAGGCCTAAAGAGAAACATTTCACACTATCCTCAAGACATTGCCACATTATTAAAGCAGGTGAAGTGCACTGGAAAAAGGGTTTTTGACAAATAAGTTTGTTTATAGGTTGAAGACCACGAGGTAAGGTTGCTCCTGCTCTCATACAAAAGAACGAGTTTTCAGCATGCAGATGTGATTGGCTTTGGGTGTTCATGCTTGTTTGATAAGCGGATGTCGGGTGGAACAAAGGATTTTTTCTAAAGGATAGGGTCACATGTATAAAGAGCCATTGATTGTTTTTGAAAAGGAAATTCACAACTTCTGCTAAAAACTTTGTAATATTTAAAAGATCTGTCACCTTGGCCCGAATTATATCGATTATTTGTTTAAATTGCATTAAAGGGTTGTTTCCACATATGGAGTTGGTTATTTGTTAGCACACTGGAGCAAGGGAAACGTTTGGTATAGTTGAAATACAATATTGATCAAAGATACAAAAGATGTGTTGATTAACTTCAAAGATCACCAAAAGCGAAACCTTGACATTGTATACATCCGGAAGTCTCATACGATGCCCTTCTTTCTTGTGTTATTTCCTACGAAATCGGTGATAGAGATATTCTAAAGGTGAAACAGAACATTTTCTAAAGACGACGAGAGGTTGTGTATTCAAAGAAACATTGTTGCAAACCATCCAAATCACATTGTTTTATCTGTCAAGCTGCACTTTCTATTGGTGTGAATTTTGACTCACGGGGCATTTTACACACGGTCGGCGGTTGCCTCTTCAGAAAATATTCGGTGAAAATGCCTCAGGCAAGACGGCGAGACGGTCCACATAAAAGATATGAGCCCATCTCCCTACGAGAAGAGATTAATGCTCATCCATACGCCTTTCAACTTCCATGAAGTAGGCTGCCTTGATTTCCTTTATCTACCGGAAGATAGAAGAAGTCTAGAGTTTTTCGCCATTAACACACTTGTGCACCCTGAGATTCAAAGAAAAACACTTCCAAGTGGCGAGATGTGATTTCAAAATTTCTCAAAGGTATGTGTCCAAAGCCACCAAGATCAAGTATCATGGCGAAAATGGTTTAAACAAGCTCATCTTGACTTAGAGGATTCTGAGACCTTTCATCAGCTTTGAACATAGAGGTTGTCTTTGCTATTTTCCTTTGTTTCATATCTCCTTGACGGTATGCTAAAGCATGAAATTCATAATGAACTATTTCACTTGTGAAGGGAGGTTTAATCAAATTTATGCCTACCATGTATGCGCTTATTGATGCATTTTACCAGAAAAGGCAACTAAACTCCCTTATTTTTTGTTCAAAAGCATAGAAAAAGATATCATCCAAAGAAGGCCCCACCTCGGCAAATCCCTTCTCTTTTTCATCATTCTTTGATCAATATTATCTTCCTATACCGGCTAGAAGGTTCAGGATTATTCATCGGCCATCAGGACTTCTCTGTTCCTCCTATTCATGTGTCTCCCCTTTGAGCCTATCCATCGCCGGTACCTTTGTCCGAGTGACCTGTCTAAGCTCAGAATGACTACGGACGACCAAGTCAACAAGAGGAAGGAGAGGACGGTAAACGACGACAAAAAGAAAGTGAAGAGCTGACGAGTCCATGATGAGGACATCGACGGTTAGATGTTGAGGAACGGCTGACAAATAGAAAGTGAAGGACAACGGTCCAAGATGAACAATAGCGATTACAAATTGATGAACGATTAAAGGGTCCAAGATGAGCAACGAGACAACGGTTGAAGAACAACGGGTTGGGCGGAAATTGAAGAGATACCTCTGAGCACAGTGGACGAAGACATTGATGAACGACAAGCTAATGTTGGCGAACGAGGGCAGCCAAGTGAACAGCCGAGGAGAAGATATCCGGCCGACCAATTCAAGGATGTCAAAGATGAAATCGGTTGGTACTCCTCCTCTCAAAATAACAAAGCTCGTACTGACAAAGAAGAGAGGGTCTAAAGTTTTACTCAACGACAAGGTTGTTCTGGCAATCGCCCAAAGGACATCTTCTATCATACCAAGGAGGAAAAGCGCCGGATTGGCTTTGAAGGTAAACAAGAAGTTGGAGAAAATCTGAAAGCATGGAGGTGAATTATTGTTATCCCTATCCAAAGCGATAGCGATTGATAATGAGGCCCGCCTCTCAGCCTCCTAATTCATAAGAAGAGGGACAAATTGAGGCATTAGAGGAGGATCTTCAAAGGGCAAGGAATTTCAGCACTTCTTAGAGATTCAAAACAAACAAATGAATGTGCACCTGGCTGCTTCCGCCAAACCCAAAGGCTGATCAAATATAAAAATAAATGAGGTAGAGCAAGCGAGAATAGAAGAACTCATTGGTGAGTTTGATGATGAAGAAGGAGGAAGATTGCTTCTAGGCGGAAGAGGCCTAGGACCATCGGGCTTCGAAGAGCCTAAGAAAAGCGAGAGAGCGAGAAGAGCAAGCCCGAAGCTCAGCCTTTCCTCTTGCACTCCTTGACGAGAGGTGAAGAAAACAAAGAGGCTTGGCTTGAAAGAGCTAACAAGCATTTGGAAATGAAGCTTGAGAGGGCGAATAGATATTTAGAGCTACGGCGGAAGGGAAAGAGGACACATCACTTCCAAAAACTGAATCGAGTTTGCCGGCGCAAACTAAAGGCAGCCCAAGAAAAATTGAAGAAGGCAAGGGAAAGCGCCTAGCACGGAAAGAAGGGAAAAGCATACCTCAGCCCTTGATATTTTCGCCTCGGCTTCGAAGCATGTTGCTATGGATCCTTCGGGGTCATGCATGCCAATTTTGGGCCTTTTTAAATAACTTTTTTTGTTTTTTGGCATTTTTTGGGTTTGTTCGAAAACTCATAATTTCGCCATTTTCGGTTTGAAGAGTTGTCAAGGGAGGAGGATGATACGCGATGGATGCCATAATTCTATGAGTAAGTCACCGGCGATTTTCGAGCATTTGGAGATCATTCGCCCCTTCCAAATTGGCGAAAAACGCTCGCTTTTTGCACATTCGCCGCCATATCAACGATCTGCTGGTTTTGCACAGTGCGGTTTTGGGGAACTTTTTCGGGCATCAGTTGGAAATGATTTCGGTCGCGGAAAGTAGACACGAGGAGATTTCCAACGAGCTATCATGAGCCTCGTTTAGACACCGAAGGCTGCCAATTGCCTCCAGCAAGTCGGGGGACCCTTTTTGAGACATAAATATGAAGTATTTTTGCCAATTTTTGAACCTCAAAATCATAGCACTTTCCCAAATGTGCGTTTAGCTATTTTTATACCGAAATGATGTAAAGTCAATATATAATTTCCGTTTTAGCGATTTTAGATATTTTATGGGATATTTTTGGCACCTTGGGCTTTGCAAAGCCTCGGAACAAGTTCGTCTTTTGACTTGGCCATGGGATAGCTAGTTGCTCCATGAGGTTTTCCTCCTCAAACCTATTTATTCCATGGGTTTCATTGTAAATCGGTGAACTTGAGAGAAGAATCAATATATTGGTCATATGAGCTTTGAAGAACATACTTGTGTTATGATTTTAGGAATTTGCCCTCTTGGATGCTTTTGATGAATGATGAAGGATTGGTGATGGATTCCACTGACATGTATTTGCGTCGTATAGTGTTTTGCTTGCTATGTTTTTGTCTCAGTTTTCATTCATAATACATGCTTCTTGCTGCTATAGATCAATAGAGATTGATTTTTTGAGATATACTTATGGAGGCACCTCAAAATTCAGATCTTGTATAGCTTGATGTTTTCTTCTTCCTTAGTTATACTAAAGAATTCTTAAGCTGCTCTTTAGTAACTTGGGATCTTGTTGCTAAGTTTGTTACAAGTTCTATGTATGTTGAGTAGGATGTATGGTGTGCTGCCTACCTATAAGGCATCATAGTTAAGTCCATAAAACTTTCTCTTTGACGATTAGTTGATCATCTTGTTGAACCAAGGGAGCCTAGTCGATCTAGCCCCTCTTTGCCTAAAACTATCGAAAGCTTGTTTGTCAAAGTGCCCAATAACTTAGAGACTATGTTTAGGCATTCCGGCATAGTTTTATGAGTTGTTAATTAAATGTATGTGTTTTCCCCAAAGTCGATAGCCATTTCCCGAAGTTAGAGGGTGCTTATACCTCTATACATGGGCAGAATGTTTGATTTACGTGTATAAATTAGCTCATAGTTACACTTAGCATGATTAATGGCTTGCTATAACATGTTTATGCTATCAACTAGTTACACTTGAGATCCCTTGTCTTTCACAAGCTTGATGGTCCATTTACTCCATTACGCCCAAAGATCCCTTCTGCGTGAATCGAAATCGGCCCTACGGCAACCTTGCATCATCATCTCATAGCTTCCTTGACTGTTTGACCCCATAGCCCAATTGATGCGACTTCTTGTTATCCATTTTTACATCTTTTGATCAGTTTTATCCCTCACAAACTTAAAAAACCAAAAAACTAAAAACATACTTCATAACTAGCCTAATTTCAGAACACCATAAGAAAACACACCGATATCTTTTGCATATAATAGAGAGAGCCCTCTCTGAGTCCAGGAAGGCTAGGTCCTCGGACTCCAAAGCTTGGTTTGATGTTACATCGTCATTTGGCTCGCCAATCGGCCAAATCACGGGACCCTAACATAATGGCGATCACGGTGGGACCTATTGAGTTCATAACAGTCTAGCAAACTTTATAGACTCCTTAGTCCTTCAACTTTTAACTTAAACCATCAGCCTTTAGAATCATTCAGAGTAAACTCTCTGTTTCACCATCTTAGCAAAGTGATGAATCAGGTTCATAACACTCTTACATCCTAGGCTGCACATAAAACTCAGAAAAAACCACAAAAAACTTCTTTAGATTGGTTTTTGACAGTATTGGTGGTGGACCATACATATATACCTCAAAAACAACTAAAAATCCACCTGGCGACTCCACTAACTTCTAGTAGGCCTTACTATTTTATCAAACTATAGGCTACTATCCGATAGACCTATCCCATCGCTCACTAACATAGCGGGAGATGGTAAGACACTGAGTACATAATAGTCTAGCAAACTCTTATAGACTCTTTGGTCCTTTAGGTACCATAAACAAGCAAGCAGTCCATAGACCCATTTTTTAGAGTAAACTCTTTTTGTTCTCATCACCCTAGCAAAGTGTTGAAACAAGTCTAGGATACTTTAACAAACCATAGGCTGCACATAAAACTCATAAAATCCAAAAACATTCTCAGATTAGTTACTGGTGGTGGACCATAGCTATCTTCACAAAACAACCCAGTTCCACCTGGCGACTCCACTAATCCATCCCTTTTATTTTTGACCATCCTTCACCTTAGTAAAATTTTAGAAAAACCATTCATCCAGAACATTCACCATTACCATTCTCTCTAAACTCTGGATCTAAAATCTGGCTTCACGAAGAATCAACACCAGATCCCATCCAGACCCAAATCCCCCTATCATAGTAGATGACCCAGAGAAGATTCTGTGGCAAGCTTCCGAAACTGACCATCTAGCTACTGGTAGATCCATCCGTAGAACAAGATCAGTTCCTAAAGATTGCACTGTCCTACTAGATTCACCTTTTGAAATAGAGTCATCACAAACTCTTCCCAGAAGCAAATCATATAGTAAGATAAAATTTGACGATCTTGAACCACTAGGCCCACCACAGAGTCCTATTAGAGAAGCTTCACCTACCACTCCTCCTGATTTCCAGCTTCTCTATCAATTTGGTTCCTACCATCCTAGTTCTGCTCAAAACCAGATCACTAGTCCAAGTTCATCCGCCACACCTGGTCAAACCACCATTTTTCAAAACACCTCCTCTCAGCCTACTAATCCTCATCTTGTACATCATCCATTAGCTCCAGTCATGGCAGCCTGGTACGCACCTTTGGTGTTGCCACCGCCCTTGGCTCCTCTCCCATACAAATATCAAGACAAGATCCCACACTTCACCGGAGAAGACACCACCACACCTCAACAGCATATAAGTAGGATGACTGATGCTTATGAATACCTAGAGGTACAAGACGAGACTGTCAGAATGAGAATATTCGCACAAAGTCTTGGTGGTGAACCCAAAGCATGGTTCAAAAGCTTAACTCCAAACAGTATCCATGATATCCAAGAACTACATCAGGTCTTCAGGAATAGGTGGGAAATCCGAAGAAACCCCATTCAAATCCTGTCAGAATATAACAACCTAAAACGGGAAAATGGGGAAAGTGTCCAAGCTTACTGTACTAGGTTCAACAGTATATATAACTCCCTCCCACCTCATTTCAAACCCCCACTTGGTTTAGCCTTGGCAAAATTCCCTGAGGGTTTCGATCCAGACATGACATATCATCTGAGAGACAAGGATCCCCCTACCTTAGAGGAAATGCAACAAATATCCATAAAAGCAGATGCCAACTTAGCTGAAAAAAGAGCTAGGACTAGATCAGAAAGAAAGGTCACATACAAGGATGAGGTCTCCACTTCATCACCTTCCCTAGATCCCAGAATAGATGACTTAGTCAAATCCATGGCCAAAATGTGGGAAAAGATAAATGAAAAGGCGCCTATTAGGGACAACCAGCCAAACCCTCCAAACAGAAACCGAAACCAAAACTTTAGGAGGGAACAGCCCCAAAACAGACCAAGAGAAAGTGACCAACAGATTAGGCCACCATTCAATGAAAACTATGTGGAAGAGAATGATAGGGATACAGAACCTCTTGAGGAACATCATTTAAACCTCATAGGATCTGATAATGAAAGTGAGGTGTACCTCACAGAAGAAGAAAAAGCGTTCTTTTCTCCTAATCAAGATGAGACCAACTATGAAGATCTCGATGACCCTGCCATGGATTTTCAGAATGCCATTATAGAAGCTCACAGGCAATATGACCTTAGAAGCAAAAGAAACCAAGATAATGCCAAGAAAGGTAACTTAGATACTGCTAAAGTCCCTAATACCATCCTCAAGAAAGCAGTAGGCAGTGACAAAATCTAGGTTGAGAAGACTGACCAAAGCCAAGCCAAAGTTACCCAAACTAGTCCCCTCTCAGATACTCCTGGTACTTCTGCAAAAGTCACCGAAACAACTATGGCAAATAAAATCCCTAAACAAGGTCAACAAACTCAGAGCACAGACAAGGTCGTGGCTGAAAAAGCTGAAACAAACATATCTAAACTTCAGTTGCCTTTTAGTTTTGAAGGCGAAATCGCCAAGATCAAGATCACCATGCCTCTTACTGAACTCATTGCCCAAAACTCTTATAAATCCCAAGTACTAAAAGTCTTAAATCTAGAGAATGATGCAAACACTGTTAATCTAGCTGATGACACTCTTGAAGTTTTGTTTGGTCCAAAGATAGAGGGAAAATTCCAAGAAGGAAATACTCTTCCATTTTACATTAGCCTAAACATCCATGACCAAATCCTCCACAATGCCATGCTAGACTCCGGCGCCTCGCATAATCTTATGCCGAAGGTAGTAATGGAAAGATTAGGCTTAGAAATCACAAGACCATACAAAGAATTGTATTCATTTGATTCAAGTAGAGTCCAATGCCTGGGTTTGATCAAAGACCTTTGTTTTAGTCTGGCCCAAATACCTGCGAAACATCTAATCATGGATATAGTAGTGGCAGACATTCCTCCCAAATACGGGATGCTTCTATCCAGATCTTGGGGAGCCAAACTCCAAGGGAATATCCAACTGGACATGTCATATGCCACCATTCCTGTGTTTGGCCAGACCAGAATACTCTATTGAGAATCACACATGAAATACATAATTAGCAGTCAAGATAGGCCAGACAACATTCCAATGTGTTCCTTGCGTTCCGACCTGAACTCTTTCATTATGCATATTGATGAAAACACGGCGGAAGAGTCAGAGGAAACTGATGTAGACTTAGGTCCACCACATCAGCTGTCCCTGGTGCCCTATGATGAACTAGACACTCAAAACTACCGTGATCATGAACAGTTGTGTCTTGAGGAAAGTAATTTTTCCCTTTCTGAAGTAGGATTAGAACAAGAAGCACAAACTCTGATGTACTATCAAGCAAATTGCTCTAGTTTTAGTCAAACACCAGAAGTGACTTGTGGAAACTTCTTCCAGGTAAAGGCTTTAGAAGACCTACACATCATAAACCTATTTGGAAACCGGGAGCAAGGGAGTTTAATGTTTCTACCATACCTCAAATATTTACCATCATGTGACCCTCCTACTGCAAATGAAACTTTGACCATAACCTCAGCAGCTCAACATCTTGAGAAAATGCCAGATAAAATTCTTATGAGCAAGGATGACAGTTGCAATCCCAGCATACCTGAACTACTGAAATTGGCTCATATTCTGTCTTTTCATGAAGAACTTAGAAATGCTAAAATCAGAAATCTCATGCAGAATACCAATTTCTACAGAAAAAGCAAGAGAAACTACTGTGTCAATACCTTCCCCTCAAAGAACAGCTTTGACAAGAGAAAACACAACAATCTGAAACAAACTGAAATAATCAGGGATAAAACAGATGGCCATAGAGTCTGTTTTGATTTTAGAAGTAATACTGCATATCCCTATAACATAAAATATGCTTTTTCTACCCAAGACCATGGTTTACCAAATAAAAGTGCTTTTAATTATGTACGTTTGCAAGATGATGTTTCAGGTCATGATCATAGATTCCCTTGCAGAGTAGACAGCTTAAAGATTTTTTCAAGTTTGCAGGAGGTAGATCAGATTTCAAGTTCAAAATTGCAAAACCACCTAATATCAGAAATCTGTTCATGAAGGCCATGTTCCCAGTTTTAAATTTCTGCATCTGTACATACCTTGATGATGTCATTATCTATTTTAAGAATGACCAAGAATACATGCATTACTTGAAGAAAGCATACAGTAAGGAAAGGAGTGGAAATCAGATATTTAGAGAGGTACAAAGGGAAGATACTGGGTTGTTTAGAGATTCTTGCATGAATCCCTATGTCATGTTAGAGAGAGAAAATTTCCCAAATTTTTCTTTTCAGGAGTTAAGTGGGCCAAGGGTGAGAGGAGATCCTTATGAGGATAAGATGCTTAAATTCCGTCATTTCCAAGATTTTTGAGTTTGAGACACTTTCATTCATTGTACATACCATTGTTTGAAATATTGAAAAAATAGAAAAGTCAAAAACAGTAAAAAACAGAAAAGAGGGCAAGTGAAGATAGGACAAAGGCCCCATGTTCCAAAAAATAGTCTTTTAGAAAGCGAGCAAGCCTAAATGCCGCTACTAGTACTTCAATGTCTTGTTCAGCTATCTAGCCTAATCATAGCTGCGCATGTTTAAATTTATTTGCTGATAAGTTAGTGAGTGCCAAGATAGTCAACCTTGTGTAAGATTGACTTATCACAGAGCTTAGATTAGGGAGAGATTCTGGTTCCACATGCCTAAAACAGAACCAAAGGGAGAAGCGAGGGATGAAAAACACATGGTGCATCTTAGCCCTGCTTGTCCAAGTTTCCTTTTGTTGCAGAATAACATTTGTGTGCAGCTTGTCTTTTATGCCGCAAATGCGTGACAAATCAGACTGCCTAATCTTGATTTGATCATTTTTAAATTTCATGTTGTAGATTAGAGAATGAAATCCTGTCAAACTGCTTAATCTTGACAGTTGATCTAGTTTTAGGTAGAGAAATGAAGGAGTTCATCAGTTTAATCTGAACTCCCGGAAGATATAAGAGTAGAAATAGATAGGTTCATTTTTGCAAAAAGAAAAATATGCATTTTCAAAGGGCTGCTAGTTCAAATGCGCCAAAGAGAAGAAAAAATGTTAGGAAAGATAGTGGGGTAGGTAGAAGTATCATTGATGTTAATCATGCTGTCAATTTTTCAGAAATAACATCAATAGAAGGGTAAATTTTGCGCCAATGGATAAGGCACTAGTCTTCATAAGCCAAAGATCTGAATTCTGGACACCTCCTGACGAGGAGCTGCCCTCCCCAAATGGAGCCACTGTTAGCCATCAGTATTTTTTACATGTTATTGATGACTATATCTATAGCTGAGTTTTCTAGAAGCTGAATTCCATATGTCAATCTGTCATCTAGAAAACCCTCATAAAACTTTTTTCGCCCTTTTACTTATCAATCCGCCCATGTCAAAGTCAAAACTCATTATCACTATCCTATCTAGCTTCAGCCCTACTGGTCTGCCCATTAGCTCCAAAAGGAAAAGTCCAAGTCTGTTTCAAGAATCTCCCCTATGTTAGGAAGTGGCGCTTTAAGAAATTTTACCCTTGGCAATCATCAAAAAGCCAAAAAGCCTCCATCTGTTACAGACCCACCATGACTGACCTTTCACTCTGCAAATGAAATTGACAAACATCTCTAAGTCGCGCCACTTATACCCCTAAGTCTCAGCACTGCATGAACCACAGGCTTAAGCTGATTAGTAGGTGCTTCACAGTGTTTTATGGATTCCGCAAAGAACAGGAAATACAACTTCATCTCAGGAGTAAATGCTTGAATCTACAGTTAGAGGAACAGCTGCTTCTAAATGTATCATGAGCCTGAGATGAAGCTGCAAAACAAAGAGTCACTCATCAAAGACCTTACAGCTCTTTCCAACATGAAAATCACAGTAAGAAAAAGACACCACTGTCACAGCAAACTGGTAAATTGTCATGGCCCAGAACCTCCTTCATTTACAAGCAGAGGGTTAGGGCGCCTCCTTCATCCACAAGCAGAGGGCGCTGGCCAGTATTGACTTTGAAGATTGCAAAAGTCTAGGTTTTCCTTTTACTGAACAGTGAAACAATATCTCCAGGTTTTATGAATGTGATTGATGATCATAACAGGGATAGAGTTTGAAATATGCTAGCTCAAAGGAAAAAGAGTCTGGTTTGATAAAAGAGGTCATTTGAAACTTTCAAAGCATGTGAATTGTTGAACTTTAGAAAGGCATGTCATTAGTAAAAATTCCAATCATAAGCAGCCTGCTTGTCCACAAGATCAAATTGAATAGATGCTGACAGATCATGTCATCACCTAGGCAGAAGAAAAGTTGTTTGTTTTTCAAAGGGTGCTGACCTCCATAGTCGCCGAGATTATCTTTCAAAAATCTGTCATGAGTTGACTAAAGCAAATAATGATATTTCAGTCACCCTCAGAGCAGTGCAGGGAGACAGTGTCACTTTGGCTAGGGTTTTTCTGAAGCACAGTGATGATTGCAAGCAGAGGTGCTAGTATTGATGTTTTTCAAGTGGTTTGCTTACCATCACATCCAGGGAAAATCTGTGTCAAACAGATTTGTCAAACAACCTTCAGATACTCTGCCTAATGAAGGGCCTCCTCCATTTATGAGTAGATGGCCAAAGCATTGCATATTATTGAAAACTGATTTGGTCAAAAGGTGCAGTGGAAAGATACAAAGGAAGTAAATAGAAGACTGTACATACGTGAAAGATGGTGTTTATATTTTAAAATGCATTACACATAGGGAAATGTCTTTCAAGAAATACATCATGATGGACAGGAAACAATATGAATATGTATGCATTGATACCAAAAAGAGCAGTTTTCTTAGGGGAAGAGGCCACACAATCACCTCTGTCACATGCCAAGAAGTTTAAAGGGAACTCCTCTTGAGTAAACAGAGAAAATATGGTATGAAGGGATGCAAGCAAGATTATGGCACTTACAATCCAAAAGGGAACTCATGGATCACCTGGAAGCAGAGACTGACACCATTTACAAAAAGAGCTTTTGCCAAAGCCTGCTCATCATATAGCCATCAGCAGATTAAGACAGAGTTTCTGGAAATGAGTTTCAGTAGCTCTGGAGCAGCACTCAAAACCCATGATAGCATTTCACTATTACAAATCCAATCAAAATACATCTACAGGATTCTGTCAAACCGAGCTTAAAAGGAGGAGGAATTTCTTCAAAGCAAGGAACAGTTATGACATTTTATTACAAGTCATCATCTGGTTTCAAAGAATTTGGCAAGCATAAAAAGAAATCAGCTACAATGTGTCACCTGCAAAAGAGAAAAGGTAAAACAGTGGACAGAGTTAAGCTTTGGCAATGGCTCCATTACAAAAGGTCAAATGCACCAATCAGATCAAGTGATGACTGTGTTTCAAAGAACCCTGCTGTTCCTGCTTCACCAGTTTATCCTTTCAGATATACATCACAAACAATGGGAGGCTATTCAAGCACACTCCCAAGATGGACATTGTGAATACATGTCGTATTATGTATAGGCAAAGAAGATGTTTCTCATGATTACCAAGGTTATGGATAGTTTTCCCAACATTCAATAAACAGAGAGATGATGTGGAAGTTATTGAGTTATTTTATCAAAGTTTGAAGTTTGAAATATCACCCAAAGAACAAAAAGTCGGAAATCACTTTTCATACAACTCGTGTATAAAACTGTAGTTCTGGCTTTAAGATATTTTTGTTTTCATAAAGGGGTTGGTCCATTGATTAGACAGTCCAAAAGCATCGAAAACCTTCAAATGCATGCACAGATTATGAGTTCAGTTTCGCAAATACACCAAGGTGTTGTTAAAAGGATCAAAAGACTGTGAAAACTTCACAAAAAAGCCAAACCAAAATTCCACTTTACATTTAAAAAGGAAGTGACCATTGGATATTTGTTTTGAAATGACATAAGAGTAAATCGAAGAAGAAGTTTTCATTTTCAAAACGGGGATCAAGGTGTTCACTGCATCAAAACAAGGTTTCGGGTCAATTTTTAGTAATTTGCACTGTTTATTGGCCGAGCGACGCGCCTGGAAACCCGCGCGACGCGCCTGGGGGCGATTTTACAAAGGCGGTCAGTGTTGGCGCAACGCACCTGTACATAGCCCGACAGCCCGACCCGACAGTGCCACCCGGAGGAAAAATGCGCGTCGTTCTTTCTCTGAGGAGTGCCGCGCAGGCCTAAAGAACTCCAGAGCCACCTCCAGCGCCCAACAAGAATTGTGCTTCGTGTTTTGAGGTATTTACACCCTTTTTGCCCCTAAAATTAAGAAACCGTCTCTGAGGGTATTTGGAGTCAAAATGAGGTTTGAAACAAAGCTTATTCACTCGTTAAATCAAGCACAAATTCACCACTCCACATTCAAAAATTCAAAACCTCGTCATGATAGCTAAAGAAATAGTGTTTGTCACAAGAGATTTGAGGTGTAAAGTCAGAATAAAATGATAGTTGTATCATTCCAAAGTATCTTCTGATAAAAGGTTTTAAAACTAAGAACAGGATGTTTTCACTAAAAGGATCAGATCCTATACTTCACAAGCATCAAAGGTCGTAGGTTTTTCTACAAAGAAACAAATGTTTGGCTTAAAGAGAGTTTGTTGATGCAAGATCTTTGACTGCAACCTCCAAGGAAACCTCTAAAGAGGGGGTTAATTTATAAAGAGCCATTGATTGTTTTGAAGGGATAAAACTCACGCAACCTCTGCCTGCAAACTTTGGAGCCTTTCAAACTCTGTCATCTTTGCTCAGGATTGTTACAGTGACTGCTTAAATAGCACTAAGGGTTGATTTCCCATATACAAGTTAGTTCAAGGTTGGCACACTTATACAGGGCAGAGTTTTTAATGATTGCAAAATTTACTATGGAAAGGAGATACAGGTGTATTGGTTGACATCTAAACTTTCACAGAACAGGGTGGTTTTAGCACTTCTCACAGCAACTTCTCCCAAAAAAGCAGTCTGCCCTTCTTTTCACTGTGTCATTTCCTACTAAGAATCTGTTGACAAAGATATTCTAAAGGTGAACAGGACACTTTCTGAAGGGCAAGATTTTTTTATGGTTGAATTTAACATTGGAGACAGAGATATAAATGTGGTGTTGATCTCTTAAATTCACAAGCAAAGGGTGTTTTTCCTAAACACTGTGCACTGATAATTCACCTAACCTAAGTCTCCTTTTTCTTTCACTGTATGGTCTCTTCTATAGAAATCTGTTGACAGAGATATTCTAAGGGTGAGTAGGGCCACTTTCTGAAGAGCAGGGTTTTAATATTTGAGTTTTGTCTTGGAGACACAAATACAAGTGTTGATTGGCCTCTAAAAAATCCACAGGAAAGGTGATTTTTCAATACTGTGCACAGGAAATCTACCCAGCAATTTGTCTCATCTCTACTGATGGTGTCCTATTGAGGAATTTACCTAGCTGAGGTACATCCAAAGGTGAAGGGCTGGTTTTAAGGAGAGCAGAGGTTGTTTATTCAAAGAAACATTGTTGCAATCTATCCTGACCACATTGTTTATCTGTCCAAACAGCATATTGCCACAGTTTCAATCCAGAGGGGCATTTTACATACAGTAAAGGCAGTTTGCCTCTTCCAAATCTTGTTCAGGTCAGAATGCCTCCAAAGCAAGACCACAAGATAGGTCCACATAAGAGATATGAGCCTATCTCCACAGAAGAAATCAATGCTCACCCATATGTGCTTTTCAATTTCCATGAAATAGGCTGTCTTGATTTTTCCCAGAAGATAGAAGAAGTCAAGAGTTTTTCGCCATTAACACACTTGTGCGCTCTGAGATTCAAAGAAACACCCTTCCAATTGGCGGGTCTTAATTTCAAAATTTCTCCAAGGTATGTGTCCAAGGCTACCAAGATCCCGTATCATGGCGAAAAGTGGTTTAAACAAGCTCATATTGACTTAGAGGATTATAAACCTTTCATCAAGCCTGAACATAGGGAAACTATCACTGCTATTTTCCCTTTTTCCTATCTTCTTGACAGCTATGCTCCACTGATGAAAGCCATAATGAGATATTTCACTTGTGAAGGGAGGTTTAATCGAATTTATGCCTACCATGTCCGCTTATTGATGCATTTTACCAGAAGCAGGCAACTAAACCTTCCTTACTTTTTGTCCAAGAGCATAGAGAAAATGGCATCTACTGTCCAAAAGAAGGCCCCACCTCAGCAAATCCCTTCTCTTTTTCATCATTCTTTGATCAATATTATCTTCCTATACCAGCTAGAGAAGAAAGAGGTTTCATGGGATTTATTCATCAGCCATCCAGATTTTGCCACTGTTCCTCCTGCCCATATTTCTCCTACTCAGCCTGTCCATCGCCCAGTGCCTCTGTCTAGTAGGCCTACACCTAGAAGGCTCAGAATGACTACTGGATAGCCAAGTCAACAGGGGGAAGGAGAGGGCAGTGAACAGCAGCAAGAAGAAAGGGATGAGGGACATCAGCAGATAGAGGATGAGGGACAGCAGCAGTTGGAGGATGAGGGACAGCAGCAGTTGGATGTTGAGGGACAGCAGCAGTTGGATGTTGAGGGACAGTAGCAGATGGATGTTGAGGGACAGCAGCAGATAGGTGATGAAGGATAGCAGGTCCAAGATGAACAGCAACAGGTACACATTGATGAACAGCAGTTAGATGATGAGGAACAACAGCAAGTGCAAGATGAGGAACATCAAGTTGGGCAGGAAATTGAAACACCTCTTGAGCCACAAATTGGACAAGACATTGATGAAGAACAACAGGCTAAGGCTGCCACCTTAACAGTGACAAAGATTGTTCCTAGCAAGAGGAAATTGCCCAAAAAGACACCTTCTAGCATGCCAAGGAGGAAAAGCGCCAGATTGGCTTTCAAAGGCAAAAGCAAAGTTGGGGAAAGTACAAAGCATGGAGGTGAATTAGCTATTATCCCTATCCAAAGCGATGATAGTGACAATGAGGCCCGCCTTCTTGAAAATCTCTTAATCCATAGGGAAGGGCAAATTGAGGCATTAGAGCAAGATCTTCAAAGGGCAAGGAATTTCAATCACTTCTTGGAGATTGAAAACAAACAAATGAATGTGCACACAGCTGTTCATGAGGCACGGGCGATTAAGTATAAGAAAGAGGCAGCTAAGGTGCAAGCAAGAATTGAAGAGCTCATTGGTGAGTTTGATGATGAAGAGGAGGAAGACCAGCCTAGGCGGAAGAGGCCTAGGACCATCGGGCTTAAAAGAGCCTTGGAGAAGCAGAGAGTAGAAGAGCAAGCCCAGCTCCAAGCCTTTCCTCTCACTGCACTCCTTGAGCAGGAAATTGAGGAAAACAAAGAGGCTTGGCTTGAAAGAGCTAACAAACATTTGGAAATGAAGCTTGAGAGGGCGAATAGAGATTTAGAGCTGCAGAGGAAGAGGACACATCACTTCCAAAAACTAAATCAGTTTGCCCGGCGCAAACTAAAGGCAGCCCAAGAAAAATTGAAGAAGGCAAGGGGAAAGCGCCTAGCACGGAAAGAAGGGAAAAGCATATCAGCCCTTGATATTTTTGCCTCAGCTTCAGAGCATGTTGCTATGGACCCTTGAGGGTCATGCATGCCAATTTTGGGCCTTTTTCGGCAACTTTTTGTTTTTTGGCATTTTTTGGGTTTTTGGCCGAAAACTCATAATTTCGCCATTTCAGTTTGATGAGTTGTCAAGGGAGGGGGATGATACCGATGGATGCCATAATTCCATGAGCAGGTCTCCAGCGATTTTCATAGCATTTGGAGATCATTCGCCCCCTCAAATTGGCGAAAAATGCCCTCTTTTTGCACATTCTGCCCGCCATATCAGCAGTCTGCTATTTTCTGGGTTTTTGCACACAGGTACAGTTTTGGATGACTTCCAGGCCTCAGATTGAGATGGTTTCAGTTGCGCCGGAAAGTAGACACAGAGAGATTTCCAACGAGCCATCATGAGCCTCATTTCGACATCGGGAAGGCTGCCTATTGCATCCAGCAAGTCAGGGGACCTTTTTCAAGCATAAATATGAAGTATTTTTGTAATTTTTGAACCTCAAAAATCTGCTTTTCCCAAATGTGCGTTAAGCTATTTTTATCCTTGGGAAATGATGTAAAGTCAATATAATTTCTGTTTTCAGCAGTTTTTTAGATATTTTATGGGATATTTTGTGCCTTGGGCTTTGCAAAGCCTCAAGGACAAGTTTAGATATTTTGACTTGGCCAATGGGATAGCTAGTTGCTCCATGAGGTTTTCCTCCCTCAAGCCTATTTATTCCATGGGTTTCATTGTAAATCAAGGGCTGAAATTGAGAGAAGAATTAATACATTGGTCATATGAGCTTTGAAGAATACATTTGTGTTATGATTTTTGGACTGCCTCTTGGATGCTTTTGAGGAATGATGAAGGATTGCTGATGGATTCCATGACATGGTAGAATGGTATAGTTTTTCTTGCTTTATTGTTGTCTTCTAGTTTTCATCCATAATACATGCTTCTTGCTGCTATAGATCAGTAGAGATTAGTTTTGAGATATGCCCATGGAGGCACCTCAAAATTCCCGAATCTTCATAGCTTGATGTTTTCTTCTTCCTTAGTTATGCTAAAGAATTCTTAACTGCTCTTTAGTAACTTAAGGATAATGTTTGCTAGTTTTATTTACAAGTTCTATGCATGTTGAGTAGGATGTATGGTGTGCCCTGCCTACCTATAAGCCGTCCATAGTTCTGCCATAAAACTTTCTCTTTGACTGATTTGTTGATCATATCTTTGAATCAAGAGGCCTAGTCACCTAGTCCCGATCTAGCCCTTTGCCTAAAACTATGAAAGCTTGTTTGTCAAAGTGCCCAATGACTTAGAGACTATGTTTAGGCGTTCCGGTGTAGTTTATGAGTTGTTAGTTTGTCTTGTGTGTTTTCCCCAAAGTCTGATATCCATTCCCGAAGTTAGAGGGTCTTATACCTCTATGTATGGCTGGAATGTTTGATTTCTATGTATTAATTAGCTCATAGTTACATTTAACATGATTAATGGCTTGCTATAAAATGTTTATACCACTATCAACTAGTTACACTTGAAATCCCTTTGTCTTTCACCAACTTGTTGTCCATTTAACCCATTTTGCCCAAAGATCCCTTCTACCGGAATCAAATTGGTCCTACAAAGCAGTCTTACATCATCACCTCATACTTTCTACTATCTTGACCTCGTTTGACCCCATAGCCCAATTTATCTACATCTTGTTATCCAGCTTTTATGTATTTGATCGCTTTTTTCTTCACAAACTTAAAAACCAAAAACTAAAAACATACTTCATAACTAATGATTAATCAAAAACACCATAAGCAAACACACCGATATCTTTTACATATATAGAGAGAGCCCTCTCTGAGTCCAGGAAGGCTAGGTCCTTGGGCTCCAAAGCTTGGTTTGATGTTACATCGTCATTTGGCTCGCCAATCGGCCAAATCACGGGACCCTAACAAGAAGCATGTGTCTATGTTGATAGGCAATGACACAAAACAATTAAGGAAGTGTGTTCCAACATTGAATACAGTCTTGGGGACACACACTATGACAGATCATTCCTTTTTGATCAAGACACTTGACACCAAGGAGATGTTGGGTGTACATGGGTTGATTACATCTAAATAAGACACCTTAGACTATGATGACTTGCAAGAGGTAGGAGAAGATGAGAAGGAGGGCCAGCATCAAGTGATGAAGAACATACACACCCATCCTTTTCAGGAGGTTTATGAACAGAATCAGGAGGATGATTTGTGCAGTGAAAGAAGGGAAAAATCAGTCCATTCACATATACAGCCTACTCTAAGCCTTGATGCTTCATTACATGGAGGCATTTCACTAGGGAGACCCCCTGATTGGAAAATAAAGAAAGAGTTCTCTCGACATGATGCAACATTGATATATTTGGCTCATGAATGAGCATTGAGGGGCCATGATACAACGCTAAGAGTCTTGGGTAGACTCCAAGAGGAGGGAGACATTATCCCAAAATTTTCATCACTCACACTCATTTCAGATTCAATGATGTAGGAGTAGAAGGGAAGGATATCAACCTTCCAACATATACATTTTTCATGGGAGATGTCAAGGAGAAGGGAAACCATATGACAACTATTCTTTTTGATAGATCATCAGTGCTGTCACTATGGAAGATTGATCCATATTAGAAATCCCAGCTGTTGGTGGATTATTCAAAGGATATTTTTACATGCATGATACTTGATGACTAGCTACATGAGGAGGGATATTAAGTACAAGATGAAGTCATCTATTATCATGGTAGGATCTTATTATCTATAGCCTCCAAGCTCAACGATAAGTTGCTACAAAGGGCTTATGAAGAGTTCTTTCTCAACCATACTTATTCCATGAAGGCCTATAGCACTATCATGGAAAGCTACACTTGGAAGGGTTTTGAAGATGAACTATATCAAAATTTTCAAATATGCATGTGCCATGTGGAGTTGGAAGAGATACATGACTCTATGAAGGAGTTATTTCAGCCACCTCTTTCCTCTTTTGGAATGAGAGGGGATACATCTATGCACCACTCCATTTATCTGAGGAGAAATTTTGGTGAAGAATATTCTTGTGTATCTAATTATTCATTTTATTATTACTTTCATTATTTTACCATGTATACGTAGGCCATAGCTCCAAGAAGGAGTATTATTCCATATAAACGTCATGGCCAACTTTGGGCCATAAACATTTCTTAACATGGCCACACCCTTAGAGGAAAAAGGGAGATATTGTATCATTGTGGGTGCATTCCAAAAGAACAAATATATCTCACACTTTCAACCATGGTGAGAAGACTTGGGCAGCAAGTAAGTAGTGGGGAAACCACTTACCATATGTAATGTTCCTTTTTCAGGATTGCTCATAAAACATGCATGAAAAACACTCTTCCAGCAACATATGAAACAAAATATTAAAATGGACACTTGGATCCCATAAAATAATCAATATGAAATGTAAATCCAAGAATATATATGAAACAAATCAAACGAGGTGGGCTAAACAGACCTCCCACACTAGTGTAGCCAAAACTAGTGAAAAACCCCAAGACTGCAAAATGTTGGAAGGCATTTTCAAAAGAAGACTCACGAGTATAAAGAGAAGATTTGCAAAATGATCAGAGAAAAATATATCTACTCATTTATTGATAAAAAATACCCAGATAACATATAAACTCATACAAATACAAAATAGTAAAATGAGGGTTATGGGTTTTCTTATCAACCCTCTATATATAAAATGTGATGTTCAGTGGTGAATAAACACTAAAATTATGAAGTGCATGGTGAAATATACTAAAATGTTAAGTCTGATGTATAACTCTCAAGGGCTTCCTCCCATGAAAGGATGAACCTCTCAATCACAAGGAAACTCAGCAATGGAGCCACCAAACCATGCAATAAGTTATACCTCTTGAAAAACACACTCCCTAGCAGAAAAAACGTTGGGAGGGTGAGATAAATGTGTGGTATAATACCACAGATCTGAAATAAGCTCTGGAGCTCTCCAAATGGATCTCTCAAGTGAAGGAAACCTTCCTCCAATGAGAAACCAACTCAGAGGCCGGGATTCCAATCCCTTCCACTGCTGCACCCAACAACACAGCACAATCTCCAACAAAGCTATGCTGATGTAGATGGCTGAAGCTTGGCCTGAAAAAATTATGTGGAATGATGAATACAAAATCTTCCAATGAGCTCCTCAAAGGAAGAGGTGGGATTCCCACCCGGGAACACCCAGTGCTAAACAACACTGCAACTTGCTAAGCAGCAAGCAGCAACAATTCTTGGCAGCCAAGAATGAGAATAATCTACAACATGATGAACAATGCTTCCATCTCTTTCCTTATATCATAAGTGAGTTTTCTTTCCCTTGGCCCCACTCACTTAGGTTGCTTCTAACCCAAGCTATCTTTCCCTCCAAAATTGCATTTTCCAACCTAGGATTCCTCCTCCACTAAAACTGTGATGTTGACATTATTCAAGGCAGTTTCATTTTAACCTTGTTCACACATGGAGGTGTTTTATTTGGTTATAAAGAGTGTCTACTTTCACATTTGGAGTATTCTTATCCTCCTTAGGAGACTTATGGGATTTTTTACCCATTTATTTGCCAGCTACAACTGTTGCTAACTCTAATGTTCCTTTTAGCTTGGAAGCTAAAATTTTGGAACATTATAGTCCTCCCCTCCAAAATATTTGCTTGTCCTCAAGAAAATGCGTAAGGAGAGAAAAATATCTCCCCTCCTCCTCATGTGGCCTCCATTAATAGCCTCCATCACTGCATCAAGAGAATTTTCAAATAAACTGTCATCCAATGCTCCTCCCCAAGTATGCATAACCAAGGTGTCTGCATCAATCAAAGGTGGAAAGTGTGAATGGAAACATGTTGTATGTCTCATGGCCTCCACAAAGTAGGAGTGATGATAAAAATGGTGAATGATTTCCTCCCTCATCCATGCAATCATCCAAATGAAGTGAGTCACCCTCCAACATGGTAACTCCTGAAAATTCTCTTCCACCTCATGCTCCTGAAATGTAGGTGGGCTGAATAAGTGAATATGATAGGCAAGAGGGCCTATCCCATGCTGTCCTCTCATCCAATTATGATAAGTGTAGGAGGTATGCTGATATTGGGCTGCAACATGATTTCCCTCCAATGGCAAGAAGAAGATTGAGCCTCCAAAGACTCTTCCTCCAAGATCATGAGTCATGCCAACCCAGACCATTCCATTCAAGATGAATGTCACATCATCACCACATGGCATCCAAATCAGAAAATGGCTTAAGGTTATGTGCAAGTTTGGATTATAAATATGGTCTCTCTGGTGGATACTGCGCAGTCCTCCCAACTGCTGCTTGAGAATGTCATATGGCAAGTGTTCCTACAACAAGTTACAAGCTGAATATATATGTCCTCCCCACATGTGGAAGTAAGCATAAATGTATTTCAGTTGTACATATACAAAATAACAATATACCTGCCCAATTTCATGTATAGATTGGCTACTATCATCATAGACATTGGCCCTAAAGTGACCATGAAACCCAAAATAACTCCTGCTCTTTTGGGGAGCAATGCACTGTGCAAACATGGTGAGAAATTACAAATACTCAATAGAGTAATAAAAAGGTATAGAAATGCATTCTCTACCATACATAGTGAGTGGAATGAAAGTGAGATCCTCCAATAAGTCCTCCCATGAGAATATACTCATAAAAATCTACAAGAAGAAGGGATACCTCCTCCCTTTGAAATATCTTAGCCATAAGAACATACTCCTATGTGACAGTGCTGTAGGCCTTTGTAATAAGGCTCGATGACTTCTCCCTTTGAAATTCCACATGCCAAAGCCATCCAAAATTATGCTGCTATGTGAGAATATCTCCTTCCAACATGGAAATATCTCATGATCCTTCAATGCTAAAGGGTAGCCTCCTTGCACCATGAATGTGCCTTTCTTCTCTTCGGAAATATTATGAAAAGTATGGGAAGAATTTTTCCCATACTCTCCCAAGTGCAACCATAGCAACAAAAAATATTTTTTCTACCTCACCTCTCCTTCATACAAGCTTCCTCTGAACAAAAACACATTAGCAATGAATGGAAGCATGATACAATAAAAACTAGTTGCCAAATGACAATCGGAGAGTGAATCTTGTTCCCTATCATGGAACTAGCACATTGCACCCTTGGCCTGCATCAGAATAAGAATTAACAAGTGCTTTACCAGCCACTTATTTTCTGCCATAGTCATCTCATAAGATGAAAACATGAAATTACAATATGGTGTCATTGGTGCACACCAAGACACATATGGCTTCCCCCACAACTCATCAAAAAGATGGCCAAGAGAAATGCTACAAGTAGCTGCAAGTACATCATCATATAATATGAAAGAAGAAATATTTCTTCTTGTTACACCATGCTGCTCAAATAAAGGGAATAAGTACAATACAAAACATGAAATGATACCTCCTGCATTATGTACTTGAGGTCTTGAGCGGAAATGGTTCAACTGGAAATTCTCCCTCACTCCCAATGAGTAGGAAGGTAGCTGTGACATCCTCTCTATCACCATTTGGGCTATGCATCTCTCCATATGATAATATATGTCATGATGGATTCCCTCCCAAGCGAACTCCTCCATCAACTAGAAATATGCATCAAAGTGAATAGAAGAGAAGTCCTCATGTGCTGCATGTAGCAGCCTCTCCTTGAGACTAAAATATCTAGTCAAGAAAATCCTGACATAGGAATAGATGACCACATCATCTACCATGTATCTGTCATCTCTATCCAGGCCATCAAGAATCATGCATGCACCAAGATCCTTGGAGTACTCCACTAAAAGCTGAGACCTCCAATAAGGATCAATCCTCCTTAGTGACAATACTGGTGATCTGGCATGTGAAGCTCCACTCATGCTGCTACCTGTTACCTTGACATCCCCCATGCCAAATTTCTTCTCAAAACTATTCACCTCTCCAAAATCCAAGAGTGGTGAACCCAAATACAAGACATCTTTCATCAACTGAAAATCAAGTGGCCTCCCAGGTGGAATGCCTCCATGAAGTGAGACATCAATGTCAAGAGTAGACTGCATATGTGATTGGGCAACCTTGCCCCTGCCCTGACTGCCCAAATCATTCTGCCTCTTTCTTGCATTGGCTCTTTGAAATAGAGAGGGGTGTGTGCTCCTCATCAACTGATGCTTCTCTTCCTCCCTCTCCCCTTCTTCCAGCTGCAATGCTGCACAATCATGCTGCTCACTGATTGTTCTTGGACCTGTATGTATGAGATCTTGGGGAAATTCTTGCAAAGGCACAAGAATCCCTCCTATTGGAGCATTTAATCCTCCTTCCTCTGCATGAGGCATTGGATGTGCTCTAGATGTGACAGCGATGTTGCCCTATTCTTCATCAATGTGTGTGGGAAACATCTCAACCAATGGATCCCTTTGTGAAAAAGTGATCCCCATGCCCTCTTGTTCAAGAATATGAACTGGAAATTTTTCTTCCGGCAATATGTAATGCAAGACATCAGCTCCTATCATGGTTTTCTGAAATGGAGTTTCCTTCATAAAATGCAAGGGTTTTGTTTCTCAAGTTTTCCTTGCTCATGTGTCTCAAGAAGTTTTTCACCAAACCTCTCCCTTAATGTTTTTATGAATCTTGCATAAGAGAAAATGTTGGCATTATTTAAGGAATAATATTCAAAAATCAACCATGCATGAGCCTTACCTCTGAAATGCAGCGCTGCAACTCTGATAGTTTCATCTCTGGCAATATGGTGCAGCTACAAATAGGAGTTTAGCTCCTTCACCCAAGCTCCAACTGAACATGTAGGTGATCCGACAAAAGTAGATAGAAGAAATATATCTGCATCCTGCTGTTGGCTCTTATCCATCTAGATCTTGTAAAACTCTTAGAAATCAGTATGATCTCTAAACCTCTCAGTTTGACATTCATACTCCCGCAATAAATCACTAAGAGTCATTCTCTTAGGCATTCTTCCTCCTCCCATCTATCTCAAGATAGCTCTGGGAATTTGACTACGTTGTGCATCATGGAGTGCAGTTGCATGCTCACACTCACCATGTGAAATTCTAGATTCAGCTCTAGAATCAATCTCCTTTGGAGATCCCATCTCCCATCTCCACTTTTCTAACTCTCCTTGAAAGCTCTTCATAGATTTTGGAAGAAGCTTTGTGATATTGTCTTCCTTTATTTATGCACAAACTGAAGATTTTTGGATTCTGTCTATCTCTCCTTCTTCTGATAGCACTGGAAAATTTCCCTTCTCAGGAATATCGAAATTCTATTCCAGAGATTGATTGCAGGGGCATTTACTGGATATGTCACCTTTGAAAAATGGATGAGATCCAGAGGCTACCTGGCCATCTGCAGACTCTGTCTATAGAGTTATAAATATTCCCCCTTCAAGGATTCAGTACTTTGGCTTGAAGCCATAGGCTGAGCCAAAGATCATGCTCTGATACCACTGTAATGTTCCTTTTTCAGGATTGCTCATAAAACATGCATGAAAAACGCTCTTCCAGCAACATATGCAACAAAATACTGAAATGGACTCTTGGATCCCATAAATTAATTAATATGAAACATAAATCCAAGAATAAAACTGAAACAAATCAAACTAGGTGGGCTAAACAGATCTCCCACACTAGTGTAGCCAAAACTAGTGAAAAACCCCAAGACTGCAAAATGCCGGAGCAGCTGCTCAAGGGAATGTGAAGTCAAAGAGAGGGTTTACACATTAAATGATAATATAAAAATATATCTACTCATGTATTGATAAACAATGCTTAAGAACAGAGATCTAAGCTCCCTTTACAAAATACAAAAGAAACAGGCAAGGGTTTCCTGTCAAACACTCTATATATAAAATGTGATATTCAGAAAATGACTGAATAATAACTGCAACACTAAATTACATGAGTGAAATAGGCTGAAATATGTATGATATGATGTATAACCCTCAAGGGCTTCCTCCCATGAAAGGATGAACCTCTCAATCACAAGGAAACTCAACAATGGAGCCACCAAACCATGCAATAAGTTCTGCCTCCTGAAAAACACATTCCCTAGCAGAAAAAATGCTAGGAGGGTGAAAGAAATGTGTGGTATGATACCAAAAATACGAAATAAGCTCTGGATATCTCCAAACATATCTCTCAAGTGAATAAAACCTTCCTTCAATGAGCAACTAGCTCAAAAGCCGAGATTCCAATCCCTTCCACTGCTGCACCCAACAACACTGCACAATCTCCAACAAAGTTGTGCTGATGTAGATGGCTGAAGCTTGGCCTAAAAAACTGATGTGGAATTTTGAATAAAAACTCTCCCATTGAGCTCCTCAAAGGAAAGAGGTGGGATTCCCGCCTGAGAACACCTAGTGCTAAACAACACTGCAACTTGCTAAGCAGCAAGCAACAACAATTCTTGGCAGCAAAGAATGAGAATAATATACAACATAATAAAAAATTCTGCCATCCTCTTCCTTATATCATAAGTGAGTTTTCTTTCCCTTGGCCCCACTCACTTAGGTTGCTTCTAACCCAAGCTATCTTTCCCTCCAAAATTGCGTTTTCCAACCTAGGATTCCTCCTCCACTAAGACTGCACTGTTGACTTGCTCAAAGCAGCTTCATTTTGTATTTGTTCACACATGGAGGTGTTTTATTGAGCTAGAAAGAGTGTCTCCTTTCACACTTGGAAATTTTTTATCCTCCTTAGGAGACTTATGGGCTTTTCTACCCATTTATTTGCCGACTATAGCTGCTGCTAACTCTAATGTTCCATTTAGCTTGGAAGCTAAAATTTTGGAACATTACAGGAATTAATCTATTGGAACCAGTGGATGGAGTTGTAAATGAAGAGGGTCAAAGCAAGTTCAAAGCAGATATCCAATACAAATTTTTGTGCTCTGATTGGTATAAAGATATTGTGCATTACATGTGTTTCTTTTCTTGTCCAACTTCACTAAATAGAAAAAAATACAGAGCTCTCAAGCTCAAGTCTCAGACATATGTTATCGAAGAAGTGAAGCTATACTGGAAATACCCTGCTGGTATTTTGATGTTATGTTTGACCGAAGGAGAATCTATTGAAGTCACCAAACAATATCATGAAAGTCTGTGTGGAGGACATTATATCTGGAAGGTCACTGCTCGTAAAATGCTTAAGTGAGGCTTTTATTGGCCAACCCTATTTGTAGATTTGTTTAGACTTGTCAGAAGTTGTTAGAAGTGTCAGTTTTTTGCTGGAAAGAAAAAGATTGCTCTATTACCTCTCATCCCAGTGTTTATTGAAGAACCTTTTAGGCAATGGGGATTGGATTTTATTGGAGAGATCAATCTACCATCAAGCGGACAAAGTGGATTCTAACTGCCAGTAATTATTTTACAAAATTGATTGAAGTAATACCCACTAAGAAGGCGAATGACCAAGTGGTGATGAAGTTTCTGGAGAATTTTTTTTTCAACAAATTCAGATGGCCAGTCAAAATTGTGACTGATAATTCTCAGGTATTCAACTTTTCTCGTTTCAAAAAGCTATATCAAACATATAATGTGATTTTATCACATTCCACAGTGTATCATCCCCAAGGGAATGCATTGGTAGAGTCTTCAAATAATACATTGGTCAAAATCTTGAAGAAAACAATCATCGAGAATCAGAAGGATTGGGATATGAAGTTGAAGTTTTCCCTCTGGGAAGTTCAAGTCACTACCAAGAGATCTATTGGGAAGTCTCCCTATGAATTGGTTTATGGAACTCAAGCACTATTTCCTACTCAGCTAGCCAAACCAGTGATTTATTTCCTTCAAGAAGCTTAGGAAGAACTGAATGCTCTGGTAAGAAGATTGAACAAAATAATTGAATCAATTGAAAATACAAACAAAGTCATCGATAACTTGATTACGTATCAGGAAAAGATGAAGTCTATATTTGACAGAAAAGCAAAAGAAGTTCTCTTTCAAGAAAGAGATTTGGTACTAAGATGGGACACTAGACGAGAAGAAAAGGGGAAGCGTGGTAAAATTAACCCTATCTGGTATGGTCCATACAAGGTCTCTAAGGAAAGGTCAAATAACACAATCATTTTGGAAGATCTAGATGGAGAGACAGTATAGCTGCCTGTGAACGGGTAGTATCTGAAGCATTATTTCCAACATTAAAAGTTAGCATCCCACTATTGTAAATACTGGATTTCTCATTGTTCATATGTTGCCAAGCAATATTTGACTCTATTCCCAATGGATAAGGCATTAATCTGTGGTTCATAGCGCTTCCATGGAAAAAATCATTATCCCCAGGTGGAGCCAGATGTTGTGGCTCATTTGCATTTACCTTTGAAATATTTTTCAGAACACCAAAAAAGCATATATGATAGAAAATGTAAAATTTTGTGTGTCATAGAAGAATTTTGATTTATATATTGGTACATTCACATTACGTGATGTGATGTGAAGGTGGGTCAAGTTGGGCTCATTCATGTGCAGAAAAGTTTAAGAGCCAGATCGATGGGCACGCTGAGAACATTGCACGCCGAACAGGGTCGACTCAAGGTCATTCGAAAGCTCAAGAGGGACTAGCGCGGTAGAACACCAAATAAGCTCAGGAGTGACTAATGTGGTAGAACACTAGATAAGCTCAGGAGGGTTACACTATGGAGAAAACAAACTAAATTCCCAAAGGTGGAGAAAGGGTACATTTCCCTTAAACACTTAAGAGTTTTGGAGGAGGTGCAAAGGGAAAAACGGATGGTCAGGATCAAAGCGCAGAACTAGAGTGGAGAGATAGATGGCAGAGATTAAATCACAAGCTGCAAATCACAAGTTTCAAAGGATAGGCATGAGAGGTAAGTGATAAATTCACTAAAGTGTGACGTGTGATGCCAACTGGGACTCGATCGCATAGCGCACATTGTAGGTTTTAAAAGATAAGTGTTAAGGAAAAGGTTAAAGTCAGCAAAATGCAAAGTGTGACGTGGCAGACGACGTGGCCCTAGCCTGCATACCGCACAACGCAAGTTTTAAAAGTTAAGGGTAAGTGTTATAATCGCCGAAGTGCGATGTGTGATGCGGTGTGGCCCGATCGCAAATCAAAAATCACAAGTTTTAAAGGATCACCACAGGAGGTAAGTGATAAGGTCACCGAAGTGCGATGTGCGATGCCAGGTGGGACCCAATCGCATAATGCACATCGCAAGTTTTAAAAGATAAAATCTAAGGAAAAGTTAAAGACGATGAAATGCGAAGTGCGATGTTGGCACGGACGTGATGTCGTTCCAAGATGAAATCTAAAGGATCTCAAGTTTGGGCTTATCCGGTTATGCGCCATTTTATGAAGAAATAGGCAGAAATTGGCAGAAAAACTCGGGTAAGTGACCCGACACAAATCAAAGGAGAAGAGGCAAATTCAGATAGCAGGTGATATGATTGAAAACGTTTGAAGCACAGGGACATAGGCAGAGTCTGGTAGAGCGTATAGCATCCCTTTTGGGAGCATGACAACTGGGTCAAGTCAGGCACTGAGGCGTCATTATAGAGTTGTGCAACCGCTGCATCATAAACATAAAGGACACCTCAGCACTTCGGGAGGACACATCAACAACATCAGATTGAACAAAACAAACAATATTTCCATTCTTAATTTGTTTTCTCAAGTATGATTGCAGAAGTAATCTTAACATTTTAGGTAGTCGAACATTTTCAATAATTTCAGGAGTTACGAACCACTTTGATGTATTTAAGTAGATATAAATAAAGAAAATGGGTTCCAAGTTTTGGACCTCTAGAGGATTGTTAATTTGGTACTGAATTTTCTGAGAAATAAATGAAAGAAGATCAAGTTTCTTGTAGATTTTAATGTTTATATGTCTTTCCAGTTTCGCTCTGTGTTTATTCCTCTTTCAATGAAGTGAAGTAATGTAGCATTCGGTCTCTTAATTACATTTTTGAGTAAGAGTTAAACAACCTTAATTTTCTCTCCTTCACCTCATCTCTTCTTTCTTCACAAAATCTTGATGAAACTTTGAAGTAATAGATTTTTTGTTTGCATCATATTATTTCAAGTTTCCTCTCTCTCCATGAATTCCCTCTAAAACTTAAAAATGATAGATTCTATTTCTTAGCATATCATGTAATATCCCAAAATGGGAATGCAGTAGTGCATAAGCACAATAATGGAATAGCAGGGTGAAATTAAGTCATAAAATGTGTTGAGAAACACATAGCCATCAAATGAATGAATCGGTAGCAAAAAGAAGCACTTCTACATCATCCCAAGTGGGGAAAATGCAGCATTTTGACCCTGAAAACATTATTTCTGGAGATTTACATTTTAAATGGGAGAAATAATGCTTGGTTCCCTTAGGATATAGGCTTAGGCCCTTAAATAAAAAAGAGGGACTGAAAAAAATCACTTATGATAAGTTAAACAGACCTCCTGGCCTCAAATCAGCCTAAAATAGCCAAACCCCATGACTTAAGCTATGCATAATTTACTGAAGCAAATGATAGCATTATTTTATGAGGGTTTCTGCAACATAATGATGGAAAATCATAGATCTGGAACTTTATGGAACAATATGCTAAGAAAATGAAGATCTGATCTCCTTAATACATTATAAAGATAACCCCGCAAGGGTTTCTTGAAATCTTGATGTAAAAAAGTGCAGATCTGAATATTCAGCTCTGAAAAATGTAGTATTATTTCAAAATTATAGGAATATAGCTGAAAAATACAAAAGAGGGATGAGAATTTCTTCCTCTAGCTTTCTGAGAGAAGGGCTGGCCCTTTTCCAAGTAAACTAGCTCAAAACCAAGGGCTGGAACCTTGCTGCAGCAACTCTATGCAAAATGACGTAGTTCTTGCAAGGGAATACACTATAGGAGATGAGGAACAGTGTGGAAAATTACCAAGATGTGAAATAAGCCCAGAAATATTCCTAGCTTATCTCTCAAGAGAAGGAAGGCACCCTCTACTGAGAAACAGACCCGGAAGTGGTGTTATCAAACCTCCATTGCAACACCCTACTACACAGCACTATTCTGCTACTGAAATAAAGCTAAAGCTGAAGACTAATTCTTGGCCTCAAGCCTGGATGTGGAGAAATATAGTACAGAGCTCTCCCAAGAGGCCTCTCAAGGGAAGAGGTGGGATTCCTTCTCGGGAACACCCTGTGCTAAACAGCACTACAACCCTGCTAAACAACAAGAGGAAGCCAAGTAGAAATAGACCAAGATCAAATGATCATATCCAAAGCATGAATAACAAATGCTCCCATCCTCTCCATATATAGCAAGTGAAAATCTTCACATTGGGTCCCATCCATATGTGCCATCAAGCTCATGCAAGTTGTCCTCCACCAAAACTGCGTTGTTCATCAAGGAGATTCAATGTATCTAGACAGATTTGTTGACTTGGTCAAAGTTGACTAAATCAACATGATCCCATCTCTGTTCACAACCAAGGGTGCTCAAATTAGCTTCTTATTCTTCCTCCTTTCACATTAGGAGTGTCTTTATTGCTTCAAAAGAGGTTAATGGGCCTCCCTCCCCATTTATTCACGTACCTAGTGATAAAACCTACTATAATATTCCATTTAGAAGAAGGCTAAATTTTTAGAATATTACAATCCTCCCCTCCAAAATGTTGCTTGTCCTCAAGAAGCTATATAAGGAGAGAAAAATTCCTCCTCTCCTGTTCTTGTGGCCTCCTCATCAAAATGTCTGCTACAAATATGCCCTCCAATGTTTCCTCCCAAGCATGCAAAACCACATGGCTCACATCATAGAAAGGTGGAGGGTGTAAGTGGAAACCTCCTTGCTATCTAATGGCCTCCTCAAGGTAGGATTTATGACAAACATGGGGAAATTTATTCCCAATAAGTGATCCCACACCCATGCTATCATCCAAATGAAATGAGCCAATCTAGGTAGCTCAAAAATATCCTCAACCCCCGATTCATACAATGTGTTGGGGCTGCATGCAGGGATTGGATCCTCCCATACAAGTGGTTTCTCTCACCATTTTGATAAGTATGGGGCTTCTGTTGATCGTGGGCTGAAATATCATGACCTCCAAGAGTGGCCCAAGCTGCCCTGCCAAACAAATAAGCCATGAAGTGCATCCTCCAAAAACTCAAGTTCTTCAATTGGCTCCTCCCACATGAAGAAAAGAGATGTTATGTGGCAATCATGGTTTTCCCATTGTTTCTCCTGAAACATACAACATGTAAAGTAGGGAGAATAATACTCCCAATGGGAATTTCCAACTCATATCCAACTCTCCAAACAAAGCTCCCCATGAACATGAAAATATTAGCAATACATGGAAGAAAAAACCAATAGAAACAAGTTGTCATATGACAACCAAAAAGTGGATCATGGTCCCACACATGGAACCAGTGTAGTGCATCCTTTGCCTACATCAAATCTAACAATAAAAAGTGATTTTCTAGCCACTTTTTTTCTGCCACAATCATTCTACAAGATAGAAACAGGAAAGTACAAATTGGTGTCAATGGTGCACACCAAAAATCGTGTGGCTCCCCCCACAAACCACCAATAAGATAGCTAATCTCAATGCTACAAATGGCTTCAAGTACATCATCATACAATATTCAAGAAGGGATAATCCTCCTTGGTACAACATTTTGCTAATATAAAGTAAAGAAGTACAAAACATAATGTGGAATTATACATTCTCCACCATGTACTTGGGACCTTGAGCTGAAATGGCTCAACTAGAAATTCTCCCTCACCTCCAAAGAGTAAGGAAGTGGCTGTGACATACTCTCTATCATCATCCAGGCTATGCATCTCTCCATATGCTGAAATATGTCTTGTCGGATGCCCTCCCAAATGAACTCCTCTACCAAGGAAAGATATGCATCAAAGTGCATGGAAAAGAAGTCCTCATGTGTTGCATGTAACAGCTTCTCCTTGAGCTTAAAAGCTCTAGTAAAAAATACTCTGCCATAAGAATAGATGACCACATCATCCACCATATATCTATCATCTCAATCTGAGTCATCAAGAATCATGCAACCATCGAGATCCTTGAAGTACTCTACCAAGAGTTGAGGCCTCCAATATGGATCAATCCTCCTAAGAGACAGCGCTGATGATCTGCAATGTGAAGCTCCCCACATGCTATTGTCTTTTCCTTTGACATACCTCATGATAAAGTCAACCTCCAAATTTCTGCCATGCCCATCATGTAGCTGCTCATGCTCAAAAAGAAGCAGTGATATTTGGAGGTGGGCCTCCCATGAGAAGCTCTCATCCAAAAAGAATCTCCCAATCTTAGACAATGTAAGCATGAGTTGCCTCCATTTACTCCAATGTATGGAAAATTCTTCCTCAAAGGAGGTACCCTCTGTTTCTCCAAATCCATTGATCAGCTCCCTTGCACCATGAAGGTGCCATCCTCCATCACTGCAGCAACTTCTGTCAGCGCAGAACATATAGTGAGAGTGGGTGGTGTTGAAAATGGGAGAGTGTCTCCCTCCTCCTTGAGTCTATCCCAAACTCTTTGCACTGTACTAGACTCCTCCAAAGTATTCACCTCTCTAGAATCTAAGTGGGGTGAACAAAATGGAAAGATGCCTCTTACCAAATCTAGATCTAGTGGCCTTCCAGGTGGAATGCCTCCATGTAGTGAGACATCAATGTCAAGAGTAAACTGTAGATATGATAGGGAACCCTTGCCCTTGCCTTCACAGTGAAAATTAGTCTGCCTCTTCCTTGCATCAGCTCTCTGAAATGGATAGGGGTGTGTGTTCCTCATCAAATTATGATGACCTTCCTCCCTATCTTCTCCTTCCATCTGCAATGCTCCACAATGATGTTGTCCATGGATTGTGCCTTGATGTAATATACCTACTTAGCCTTAGCTAAGAGGAGACATTAAATTTTGATTTATTTTATGCTTTATGAATAAATGAATAAATGAGGACATGTAAAACTCCTAATAAATAAATTCCCATGTGAAAAAAAGACAAATCTGGGCTATGTAAATAATCACTTGCAGGTGTGAAAGAGGATTGAGCCAAAGATTGGGTCCACCTTGACCAAATCAACTGTGCTGTCTAGGTTCAATGCATCACCAAGAGGGACTGTGAAGTTCTAGAAGGGAGCCTCTAATGTGAAGAGGGGTGACTCATCAAAGTGGTTTATGGTTTTCAAAGGCTTTCTCATGTTATAAAAGAAGGATGAGAGCAACATGAAGAGGTTGTTGATGAATTATATTTCTGAGGTATTTGTCTGCTTAGACAAATACCATTCTCTGTTGTTTAGTGGAGGATTGTGATTGGAATTCCTGTTTAGGAGTTTCACCTCTTCCCTTTAGGATCATTGGAGGAGTTATTTGATGAAGTTGGCCACTATCTGGTTTGAGAACAAGCTCTATCTTTCATGAGCAACACTGGCACATTGAGGTTTTTGCAGCTGCTATCTTTTGTAGCAAGTGGCATTGTAGATCTGCTTAGATTTAGTTGTTTTTGAGAGGCTTTCTCTATTGGAGAGTATTATTTAGCCTCCAAAAAGTTAGATGATCTATATTTTATATCATATCTGTAATTTTCATTCCATGTACTCAGTCTCCTTCACCCTCTGTGCAGTTTCTGCTTCATACTGCGTTATTTTGTGAGAGGGCTTTGTTATTTCAGTTTGCTATCAGTTTGGAGGAAGATCTCTTGGTGTTAGGCTTGCCTTACCTTGGTGATCCATGGATTGGGTTGCTGATACATGTATCTATATATCAATCTATTTCAGTAATAAAAGTTATCTTCAGAAATTTCTGGGTTTTCTGCAGCACAATATATTGTAATTCAGATCTACAGCTTAATATGCAGTATTTTGATGTAATTCCAATTGGATCTTGTTCTTAAAGTATTGTACCTTCCAGATATATATTAGATCTGATGTTTCATCCATATATCTATCCTAGATCTGAAATTTAATGAACATCAGCTGAACCACTTGGAAAATAACGCTGTCTATATATTTTTGCAGTTTACTTCTAGTTGCAGTTCTCATTTCTGGAGGGATCTTGTCCTAGTTCTTTTTGTAATCAGTTGTAAAGGAAATAAACTCATTTGTAAATCTTATTTACTGATATAATACTGAATTATCAGATATTTGGCTGGCCTCCTTTGAGTTTCAATCAAATCTGTGCAATTCTAGTAGCTGGGGTTTTCATTTTTCAACAACGTCTCTCTTTGGCTGATTTCTAGCTAGTCTTGTCTCCGGGAGATCTGTTTAATGTGCTTATAATTATTATTTTCTGCTGAAATTGCATATATATGTCACATACAACTTGAATGAGGGGATCCCAGTCCTGATCTCTATTTTCTTTGCTCAGATTTTCTTATAAATCATTTTCATTGAAGGCCTTGTTGAGTTTCCTGAATCGGGATTATTCCAAGTTCTATAGGCAGAGTCTACAGTTAGCTAGGTAGCCTTTGGTTCTCACCCTCTTTTTAGAGGTGACATAACCAGTAAATTCCTATGTAGTCCATCTCTGACATAGAATCTTTAGAATCCCCAAAAAGGGACATTACACTTGACCTCCATATGTGAGATCCTAGGGAAATTCTTGCAATTCTACAAGAAATCCTCCTGTTGGAGCATGTTATTCTCCTTCCTATACACGTGGTACTAGATATGCTCTAGATGTGACAACACTGTAACCCCCATCATTCTCTTCCTCTTCAACATGAATAGGAGTCATCTACTCCATAAGAGGATCCCCTTTTGAAAAAGGAATCTGCATGCCCTCTTGTCCAAAGGTATGAGACAAATATTTTTCCTCTATCAGTGTGTTATGCAAGATGTGAGATTTTCCATTATTTTTATGAAGTGTTTTTGAGTTTTTAAGTTTTTCCAACCCATGCACAAGTTTTGTTTTGTTTGGCTCAACCAAGAGTGTTTTAGAATGCCTCCCATCAAACCTCTCCACTAATCTCTTAGTGAACTTTGCATGAGAAGAAATATTGTCATTTTTCAATGAAAATGACTCAAAAATCCACCAAGCATAGGCCTTACCTTCAAAGTGCAGCACTGCAACTCTGATGGCTTCATCTTCAGAAACTTGGTGCTACTGTAAATAAGTGTGTAGCTCCTCCACCCAAGCTCTAGCTAAACATGTTGGTGACCCATCAAAAGAAGATATATTAAATCTATCCATGTCATGTTGTCTACTCCTCTCCACCTTGATCTTTCAAAACTCCTGAAAATTGATATGATCTCTAAAACTTTCAATTTGAGACTTATATTCCTGAAGAAAATCACTAAGAGTTTCCCTCTTAGGAATTCCTCCTTCTTCCATCTCTCTGATGATAGATCTAGGAATTTGAATGCACTGTGCATGATAGGGTGTACCTTCTTGCTCACACCTATCATGTTCCAGTCTAGATCTGTCTCTAGATCCAAACTTCTCTAGAGATTCCATCTCTCCTCTCATCTTCTTAAGATCTTCATTGATGCTCTACATAGATTTTGGAAGAATATTTAAGAGCCTCTCCTCTTTTATTTCTCCACATAATGGAGTATTCTTTCTGTTCATCTCTCCTTCTCTTGATAGCATAATGGTTGAGTTCCACAAGCTGAGCCAAGACTATGCTTTGATACCACTATAGAATCCCAAAATGGGAATGCAACAGTGCATAAGAACAATACAGGAATATCAGGGTGAAATTAATTCATAAAATGTGTTGAGAAACACATATCCATCAAATGAATGAATTAGTAGCAAAACAATGTACTTCTACATCCTCCCAAGTGGGGAAAATGCAGCATTTTGACCCTGAAAACGTTATTTCTAGAGATTTACGTTTTAACTGGGAGAAATAATGCTTGTTTCCCTTAGAATATATACGTAATCCCTTAAATACAAAATAGGAACTGAAACAAATCACTTATGATAAGTTAAACAGACCTATCGACGTCAAATCAGCTTAAAAATAGCCAAACCCCATGACTTAAGCTATGCAGAATTTAATGAAGCAAATGATAGCATTATTTTATGAGGGTATCTGCAACATAATGATGGAAAATCATATGTCTATAACTTTATGGAACAATATGCTAGGAAAATGAAGATCTGACCTCATTAATACATTATAAAGATAACCTGGCAAGGGTTTCTTGAAAGCTTGATGTACAAAAGTTTAGATCTGAATATTCAGCTCTAAAAAATGTAGCATTACTGCAAAATTACATGAATATAGCTGAAAAATACAAAATATGGATGAGAATACCTTCCTCTAGCTTTCCAAGAGAAGGGTTGGCCCTTTTCCAAGGAAACTAGCTCAAAACCAAGGGCTGGAACCTTGCTGCAGCAACTCTATGAAAAATGACACAGTTACTGCAAGGGAATGCACTGTAGGAGATGAGGAAAAGTGTGGCAAACTACCAAGATGTGAAATAGGCCTAGAAATCTTCCTAGCTGATCTCTCAAGAGAAGGAAGGAACCCTCTACTGAGAAATAGACCCGGAAGTGGTGTTATCAAACCTCCACTGCAACACCTTGCAACACAGCACTATTCTGCTACAGAAATAATGCTGAAGCTGAAGAATGATTCTTGGCCTCAGGCTTGTATGTGGAGAAATACAATACATATCTCTCCCAATATGCTTCTCAATGGAAGAGGTGGGATTCCCACTCGGGAACACCCTGTGCTAAACAACAATGTAACCCTCCTAAATAGTAAGAGGAAACCAAGTCTAAACAGACCAAGATAAAATTATCATATCCAAAGCATGAATAACAAAGGCTCCCATCCTCTCCATCTATATTAAGTTAAAATCTTCAAATTGGGTCCCATCCATATGTGCCATCAAGCTCATGAAAGCTGTCCTCCACCAAAACTGCGTTGTTCATCAAGGAGATTCAATGTATCTAGACAACTTTGTTGACTTGGTTAAAGTTGACTGAATCAACATGATCTCATCTCTGTTCACACCCAAGGGTGCTCAAATTAGCTGCTTATTCTTCCTCCTTTCACATTAGGAGTGTCTTTATTGCTTCAAAGGAGGTTAATGGGCCTCCCTACCTATTTATTCACCTACTTAGTGATAAAACCAACTATAATATTCCATTTAGATGAAGGCTAAATTTTTGGAATATTACATATCACTTCAAGTTTCCTTTACAGTTCTTCTTTTCATTTCATTCGTATATCAATGGTTTATGGCATTGTGAAGGCTTTCATTATATCATATTATTGAGTGTATTAAATAATTATATTCCAAAGGTGTTAAGTAGAGGCCACTTGATACTATAATTGTGAGATACATTTACAAAATGTCTTGAGCACTGATTCCTTACCAACGCCAAGGGTTTGTTTCTTGAGAAACAACACTCATAGAGGCTTAATTCATTTTTTAATGAGGTTGACATAGTAAAATAACTATCCTCATGACACCTTGTTTCACTTTTTAAGGGGCTTGACACAAGAAAAGGAACTATGTTTCGAAAGGCTTGTTTCATTTTTTAAGGAGCTTGAAACAATAAAAATAAGTATGCTCCAAAGACCTCATCATGACATATAAGAGGTCATAGATTCCAAGAGGGTCTCATTCGATGGGAGTGTTAGTCATTAGTATTTTTCACTATCTTTAGATGACTATAGGATGTTTATAGATTTCTGAAAACAATATTCCTTGAATATCTTGAGTTTCAGAAATCTCACTGCCTTCATTATCCTTATAAAAACTATTTTCACGTTTCCTCAGTTGGTCTTCCCAAAGCCACCCCGTTGCTCCTAAAAGACTCATCATGGGCTTATACCTCTCATTTCCATCCTCCTTCCCTACCTATGACCTCATTGCCCTATTTTCCCTGTCAATAGACTCCATACTCCCTCTAGGGTTTCCTATTGTAGACTCGTTCACATGTCCCTTTGGGCATAATAACCTATAACAATACTCTTTTTTCACTTGAAAATATCCAAGCCAATTTTCAATCAAAATCAAGTCAAAGGAAACTCCCACTAGGTCATTAGGGTTTTATATTGTTTAAGGTAATCCTTGGAGGTTTTAGGAACTTCTTTTCCTTTGCTAGAATATAGCTCAAATGTAATATAATGTAAAGACATGGTCATTCAAGAAGGACCTAAAATTTCCAAGGAGGATTATCTCCTCAGTTCAGGACCTGCAAATGAGGAAAATGGAAAAGGTTTGGCACTTCTGCAGGAGTGTTGAAAGATTTATTAGCAGGAGGTACTGATGAGGTAGACTATCTATTCCTGAATGAAAACAACTTACAACAAGGGAAAGAAGAAACAATTGGTATTGTAGATGACTAGGGTTTATACACTTTTTAGTCCATTTGAGTGCCAAAGTAGTGATCACTTGCAGGAAAATGACACGGAGGAAGCACACAAGGCCAAGCATGAAGAAATTTTATCAGAAAGGATTGAATAAATATGGAAAAAGGTGAGGTAAATTGGACATAAATGAATGAACTTGAAAGGGCTATAGAGAACTTAGAAGACAACACTGATGATTTATGTAAATTCTGCAAACACCTAAAGTTTTGGAAAAAGTGGCCAGAGGAGGTGGAAAGGTTAAGTTGAACCTTATGGTGGAAACTACAGGAGATTGTTGAAGATGCTACTATGTTTAAAGCCCAAATTTTTCAAAATGAACTTGTCATGCCTCAATGACCAAAAGAAAAGTCAACTTCATGACTTCACCAACCTGCAAGGAAAAAGTGGAAAATAATATCATTGAAAAAGAGAAAAAATGTTTGAAACATTAGAAACTGGGTTTTCATAATTAAATCGAATTCCTCTTATCTATAAAAACTCATTTTTCACTTCAAGAAAACCATTGTTTCCTTTCAAAATATCAAGATCATTCAGAGGAGAAGAGTTTGTGAGTTTTCAAGCAAAATTTGGGCAAATTGTCTTGGCGCTGCGTGCTTGGCTTGGTGTTTCACGCCTAGGAGTTGGTGCTACGCACTTGACATTCCCCCCCATACAATTTATGAAGGCGCTGTGCACCTGGGAGGTGGCGCTGCGAGCTTGGAGGAGCGTCTTTCTCTTTCCTGACAGACCCTCCACTCATTTTCATTGACACTACGTGCTCATAACTGGCACTGCACCCTTAGGCTTGGCGTTGAGCTCTCAGCCTTGGCGCTGCGCGCTTGGATAGAGAGGGTTTCTCACTCTTCTAACCACTCAAATCATTTCAAATCACCTTCAATTCTTGGCCAAAGTCTTCTAAGGCACTGATACGAGGTAATTGCATTCCATGAGCCATATTTTTAAAGCTATTTGATGATTCTTAATTGAATGGAATGAAACCCTAATCAAACCCTAAGTTTTAAGCTTGAAATCCCTGCTTCATCCCTACTTCATCCTGTATCAATCATAACAAGGTAAATTACACTGTTTGAGGGCTGCCATTCATCTTGCTTGTCACAACATCCATTCCCTTCATTCTCACTTATTCCATTCATTTTCAAAGCTGCCATTTCATTATCCTCCCTTCATCTCATTTCCCATTAGACCTAGGGTTTCCAAAATAGAGTTTATAATGTCTGAGGGTGAAGAGAGTGGTATGGAGGCACAAATGCCAAGGAGGCATGATCATAAAGGAGGAAAGATAAACAGATTTGAACCCCTCAATACAAGGGAACTCATGGCATATATTGTTACTGTTTCCTTCTTCAAACATGTAGGCTTCTTTGAATTTTGTGAGAAGGTGCAAAAAATACAAAACCACCCTGAGCTAACAATACTATTCATTATCAATTTACATGACAAACAAGTTAATCTTGCTGGGGTCATCTTTGAGTTGTCTACAAATGCCATTGCAAATGCTATAGGAATACCAAGTGTGGGAGAAAAATGGTTCAAGCAAGAAAACCTAGACATGAGTTACTTTGAACCATACCTTAAACCGAGGCATAATGATCACCACAAATCCATCTTTCCTTTTTCTCATATGCTTGATAGATATGATCCCATGATGAGGATAGTCATGAAATATTTCACATGTGAGGGAAGGTTTTACTACCTCTACTCATACCACATTTGTCTACTTATACATTTTACTAGATAAGGATGCTGCACATATTATCTTTACTGAGGCATTGATAAAATGGCCTACATAGTGAAAAATAAAGACTACAATCAACAAATACAGAGCTTGTTTCATCACTCACTTATCAAGATGGTGGTTATGCACCAGCTCTAGCAGAATAATATTCCATGGGAGACCTTCATTTCCAATGAGGTTTTCATTACTCCACATGGCCATCATCAACAAGATATCCATTCCTCATCTCATCATCCCATTCCTACTTCTCCATCACATCCCACTACTCATGCATCACCATCCACTCACATTCCTTCACCTCATAATGACCCTTCCACATCACCTTTCCACAAATCTTCACCCTCATATCATGATGAAACAACATTAAACAATGATGAGAACATTGATACATATGGTGAAAAAATGAGTGACATGGAGCCATTTCCTTTGACATACCAAAGGGGCTACAAGCATGTGTTTTCTACACTTGAGATGCAAGGGGCCATGCCTTCTACATCAAAAAAAAATATTGATAAGGGCAAGGGAAAGGTTGCAGAGCATGTCATGGTTCAAGAGGATGATAAACATGAAACTGAGCAAGAGTTTCAATTCATTTACCTAGAGGATGATGATCAAGAGAGGATCACAAATATGCTACTCAAAAGCAAGGATGCCAAGATTAGTGAGCTTCAAGCTAATCTTCATAGGGAAAATAATGTGATCAACTATTTTGAGTTAGAAAATCAGTAGTTAGAGGAAAATAAGGCCATCAGTGAGGTCAAAGCAATAAAAGCTCAGAAAGAGGCTAGAAGAGCCAAGGCATTTCTATATGAAACCTTGGGCACTTTTGATGATAGTGAGGGTGAGGAAGAACAACTTCCTAGGAAGAGGCCAAGGACAATTGCGTTGAAGAAGGCTTTAGCCCAGGAAAAAGAGAAGGAAGTAGAGTTAGCGGAGCAGCTCACTCCAAGTGAGCTGCCTACCATAAAAATTGATGGAGATAGGGAATCTTGGCTTGAGAAGTCAAACTTGCACCTAGAGGGTCAGCTAGAGAAGGCCAAAAGAGACATTGACATGCAGAAGAAGATGGCCAAACACTATGCCATGAGAAATAGGATTGCAAGGGCTAAGCTCAAACAAGCCCTTGTAAAGATTCAAGATCAAAATGAGGCAAAAGAGAAGGAAAAATTGAAAATTCTTGCTGATGTGTCCCTCCAAGCATCCCAACCATTATCAGCAAGCTAATTTCCAAATTTTAGCACCTTGTGCACATTTTTTATTTTTGACAATTTGGCTTGCAGAAAAAAGGCCCAAACGCGCAACGCCACTGGTGCTGCACTCTTTTTTGGGGCCATAAAATGGGAAACACTCCAAATATTTATGTTACTCATGCCAAGGACATCATCCTCAGAAAATTTCAGATTATTTGGAGCAAAATTGGTCCCTCAAAATGGCCAAAAACCACCCAAAAATCACCTTTCTTCCCTCTTTTCAGCATTGGCACTGCGCGTTTAGTAGTCTTGGGAGAAATTATTTTTGATAGGAAATATGGGCACCATTTTGAAAAATAAATTCATATCTAGAAACGAGACATGACAGGATTTCCAATGAGCTATCATGGAGCTCATTTGGACACTGGGAAGGCCTCCAAAAGTCAGTTGCAAAACAGGTGAGTTTTTCGGTCTTGGCGCTGCGCGTTTGGCTTAGCGCTATGCCCCTATACCTTGGAGCTGTGCCCTTGCTATGAGTTATTGCAAAAGATATTTTGAAGCCTTAAAGTCAACTTTTTTCCTAAATTAGCTCAAATATTTATGTTAGAAGTTATTTTTGCCATAAATAATTTTAGATATTTTTGCCTTGCGCCTTGCATGTTCTCAAAGGTCAAATGCATTTAATATGTAATTAATGACTTCTAAAACCATATTTAGGGTTTACTTCCTCATTTTTCAATTAAATACTACATGTAATGCTTCATAATTTTGTTGGTTGATTGTTGAGATGAAAATCACATAGACTTTGAGTGGTAAAGAGTTTTTGGCTTTGGAGCTTTCTAACTGTCTTGGACTGAATGATAATGGAGCAAGCACATTTGCAATATTCATGGAATTTTTCAAATGGTGATGTTATTCCAATTTAGCTATTGTTTCCTTATGTTTCTCATACTTTTCATCTTTTCTCTTGTAATAGAGCAGAAAATTTAGGTTAAGATATGCTGTTAGAGGCACCTTAAGTCTATTTTCCTTTTATTGTTTAGATGTTTTCCTCTGATGGGTCTGATTGGAGAATTCTTAGTTGCTCTCTTTCTCCACTTAGCTTGTTGTCTTCAAAATGATTTAATGGAGTCAAGCCAAGGAATTTTATGGTATGCCATGTCTTTTGGTCTATCTTAAAACATTGTTTTTAGGTTCTTTTCTTTGAAGTTCACTAATTAGGGTTTAGCTGAAGAAGTTTATGATTTTCCCTATCCTTTAGTCCATCTTAAATAGTCACTTTGAAGGTATTTTATAGTCTAATTAAAGAATTTAGGAGTTACCTGCTCTTTGATCATCACTTATATGTTATCTTAAATGTTTTCTTTCTTTGAAGGTAAATTTCTAGAGAATTTAGGAGTTCCCTGCTCTCTAGGGTTTGCTGGATTGTTGTTTTACAGTTTACTTGGTAAAGCTAGGTCAAAGAAATTTATGGTGAGCCCTGTTCTTTGATTATTTCCTTAGAATAGTGATCTTGAAGGCCCTTCTTGTTATAGTATATGTTAAAGGATTCTTAATTTCCCTTTAAACCTACTATGTTCACAATTTAATGTTAATTTCACAATCACATAAGCTATTAAGATCCATTTGGCTTTGTTAACTTTCCCTGTGAAACACCCTTGATTCATTGTTGCACTTTTCAAGCCTTTCACAGACCCCATAGCCCAATGTTTTGAATTTCTCTTACTCTATCTATTCTGCTTAACCAGCAACCCAACCAAACAAAACAAAATAAAAAAAACAAACCCTATCATTACAACTAGCCTAAAATCAACATCTTAATTCAATCAAGTCATATATTTTATAAAATATAGAGAGAGCCCTCTCTAAGTCCAGAAAGGCTAGGTCCTAGGACTCCAAAGTTGGTTTGATGTTATCCTTGTCTATTGGGTCTTGCCAATCTGACAAATTACAGGGACCTAACATAATGGCGATCACGGTGGGACCACTTATTGAAAATCTTAATGGTACATAAAGAACTCAGAAAACCTAAAAATATTTCGAGATTGGTATCCAATTGTTAATGGTGGACAACAAAAAAATCCTCAAAACAGTTAGCATCATCCGCCTGGTGACTCCACTAGTTTCCAGTAGACCTGGTGACTCCACTGTTTCTCACAGACTCCTCTGGGAATGTATTAATCGATCCAGATAGAAGGAAACCCAGTCACATACTATGTGAATTCAATATTCTTACAAATTGGTTCTGTTCTCAAAACTATTATAAAATTTCAGCCTCTCTTTGTTGTGGGTCTAAAATCTGGCTTCAAAAAGAATCAGCACTAGATCTCACCCGGAACCAAACCCTCCTGATATAGTTGATGATCCAGAAATAATCTTAAGAAAAACTTCTAGGACTGAAGATTCAACTGTTGTCAGACCAATTCACAAAGCAAGTTCTTTTCCTGAAAACCTTACATCCTTGCAAGATACCCAATTTGACTTACACCATACAAGAAACCTATTCAGAACTAAGTCTCAAAGTTTGATAGAAAAAACAGACCTTGAGCCTACAAGCTTACAGCATAGTCCTAGTAGAGAAGCCTCTCCTTCCACTTCTCCTAACTTTCAGCTTCTCCAACACTTTGAATCCTTTCATTCCAAATATGCTCAATGTCAACTAGTTGGTCCAAGTACATTTTCTACCCCCACTCATACATCCACTGTGCAAACCACTCCATTTCATCCTCCACCTCCACTCATAAACCCTCCTCTTATAAATCCTACCTAGGTTCCATTACCTCCTATCATGGCAGCATGGTATGCCCCCCTAGTACTACCACAAACTTTACTGCCTATGCCATAGGACTATCAATATAGAATCCCTCACTTTAATGGAACTGATTCTACAACTACCCAACAGCATGTAGACAAGATGAATGATGCTTTTGATTACCAAGAAATAGAAGATGAAACCATACATATGAGAATGTTTGCCTAAATTTTAGGGGGAGAAGCAAAGAAATGGTTCAAGAACGTAACTCCTAATAGCAATCATTATCTCCCTTCCCTTTGTCAAAAATTCATAAACAAGTGGGAGACTAAGAAAAATCCTCTTCAAATCCTATCAGAGTATGATAACCTTAAAAGAAATGTTGGAGAGAGTGTCCAAGACTATTTCACTAGGTTCAATAGTGTATACAATGCACTCCCTCTCCACATGAAACCCCCATAAGGCCTAGCCCTAGTAAAATTTCTAGATGGATTTGATCCAGACATGGCTTATCAATTAAGAGAGAGAGATCCCCTTACCTTAGAAGACATGCAAAGGGGAGTGGTAAGTGTAGAATCCAATCTAATTTCTAAAAGGGCTAGAATGAGAGCAGAGAAGAAGGTTACATACAAAGAAGAAACTATGGCCTCCACATCTAATGCTAAAATTGGCAACCTATTTAGGACAATGGAAAGGATGATGGAAAGAATTGACTTGAATGAAAGAGCACCTCCTATGGAAAACCAAACAAACCCTCAAAACAGAAATAGAAACCAAAAATTCAGAAGAGACCCTCCTTAAATCAGACAAAGAGAGAATGACCAGCAAATCAGACCTCCTTTCCAAGAAAACTATGTAGATGAAGAGGAAAGTGCAATATCCCAAAATGGGAACAACTACACTATTGGGAATATTTTGAGTTATTACCAATGTGGAGCTTCAGAAAATCATGAGCATGGAAATGTAGAGAAGCTCATTAGATTTAAAATAACATCATATGACCAGATGAAAGAACCTGAGCAACAAGATGACCTATATTCTCCTTCCCAAGTGGGGAAACACAACAATATAGGGCATAAAATAGCTGTCTTCAGAAAATAAAGATATAAAAGTGATAAATGGGACTTGGATCCCTTAGAATACATGATATAAAACTCACATGCAGAATTATAGGTGAAACAAATCACCCTAGCCAACTTAAACAAATCTCCCCAAGTCAATACAGCTCAAACAAGCCCAAACCCCATAGCCTAGCTCATGCAAAAAGTACGAAAGCAAGGAATGAATTATTTTAATGAGGGTTTATGCAGTAAATAATGAGAAATTAGAGATTAGGGGTGTACAATAATCCAATTGCTGAGAAAATGGAGATTCCCTTCTTTTTATACAAATTAAGATCACCCGGCAAGGGTTACATGAGAGTATAATGTATAAAAATGCAGATCTGCAGATATGGATCTGAAAAATGTAGTTTTACTGCAGAAATGAATAAATATGACTGAAATATACAAGTTATAGAAAAGGAATAGGATACAGAGCTTTCCGGGAGAAGGGTTGGCCCTTTCTCCAAGGAATGATCTCACAAGAAAGGGATCAAACCCTCCAACTGCTGCTCTGGAAAAAATAACGCAGTTTCCCCAGTAAAATGTAGTATAGTGGATGGGAACTAATTTTTCCGCTTTCCAAGATGTCAAATAAGCTCCAGTACCTCCTGTACATATCTTGCAAAGAAAGGGGATCTCCCTCCTCTGGAAGATAAGCTCAAGAGCGGGTGTTGTGAATCTCCCACTACACACCCAGCAACACAGTGTTTCCTTCTGCAAGAATAAAGTTGTAGCCATAGGAGGTGCTAGGCCTCAAGCTCGGATATCGTATAATGAATAACATAACTCCTCCAAGTGATCTCTCAATGAAGGATAAGGAATCCCTAAGTAGGAATGCCTTGTGCTGAACAGCAATGCATACTCAGCTCAACAGCTAGAGAATGCTCAAGTGTCTAAGTAGACATGAAAATGTAATCCATAAGCTAACCCCAAAAGTTTTCCATATTCCTCCTTATAATGTTTGTGAGCCTCCTCACCTTGGGTCCCACCTATTAGGGTTTCCAAAACCATGTGAATGTATTCCCTCCAAAACTGCGCTGTCTTCTCAAGCAAGCCACTCCTTAGGCAGCAATGTTGACTTGGTCAACTTTGACTGAATCATCATGATCCTCTTCCTGTTCACACATGGGAGGTGCAAAATCCAACCACCAAGTTATCCAATTTTCACACCAAGAGGGATTTTATGCCAATTCAAGTTAAATATTGGTCCTTTTTCCCATTTATTCATCTACTGGGTGCAAAAAACAAAATCTAATATTCAAATTAGCTGCACACTAATTTTAGGAATATTACAGTCCTCCCCTCTCAAAGATTGCTTGTCCTCAAGCAAGTGCAAGGATAGACTGAGTTATGTCTCCGCCTCTCCCTGTAGCATTTATGTATGATGATCTCCTCCAATTAAGAGATGTTGTGTCAAAAATGAATCCTCATAGTGCCTCTCCCAAGCAAACAAGTTAGCATTTGATGGACACGCCAAATGGCTATCATCATGCAGAGGTAACATACTCAAGGAGACAACTATGTGTTTTCTAGAGTTCCTCTCAAGGCATGGAGCATGTAATGCATGGGAAATTCTCATTCCCAAGTGAAACCTCCACCCCCAAGCTATCATCCATGTGAAATGAGTCACCCTCCAGCTTGGAAACTCATGAAGAATCTCCTCCACCTTGGGCTCATGCAAAATAGGTGGGCTGAAAATCTGAACATGGTAGACAAGATAGCCTACCCCACGTTTTCTTCCTCTCCACTTGAGATAAGTGTAGAGAATTTGTTGATCCTGGGCTGCAATAATGTTGTTCTCAAATGGCAAGAAGGAGGCTATACCTCCAAAGGTCCCTTCCCCAACGTTGTGTATGAAGCTAGCCCAAACCATATCTTACATGATGGATAAGAAATCACCATCATATGGCATCCCATCCATATCATGGCCCTCCTCCTAAAGAAAAAAAGGGTCTGTTGTAGAGGCCATGTCTCTTCCCATGCTCCCCTTAGAACATGTAATGCATAAAGTGTGGGGATCCTCCTCCCCAAAGAACACATCCACCCCATGTGTTCCTCCTCCAATCATGCTCCTCATAAAGGCATGAATGATACCAGAAAATAGGATCATGATCAGTATCATAATGAGAGAAAGACTGAGGGTTTTATGTGGTTCTGGGGTGTACCAACAGTCTCCCAAGTGGTCACAACGCATTCTTCCCCACTGCAGCTTCAGACAATGGTATGGCAAGTTGTTTCTCGATAGATGGCTAGTTGTGTGAGTCACCACATCTACCAGCAAATAGTAGATGGCTGAATGTATCAACTGAGCATAAAAGGAGTGACCAAAAACTTGCCCTGGATCATATAGTAGATGGTTGTCTCCATCATAATAGCTGGCCAAAAATGGTCCATTGAGCCTAAAGAAAAACTTTCCCCTTTATAGAGCAATGCACTACAAGAAAGTGGTAAGATCATGCAAATATTGTGTTGAACAATAAATAAGTGCAAAAAAATAATTCTTACCATGTAATGAAAGCAAGATGGTGACAAAATCCACAGATGGATCCTCCATAGTGGTTTGACATACCCATATGAAGAGGAATGAACCACATACTACATGAAAATCCTCCTTCTCATGCCTGGAAATCCAAGTCAAGGAGAACATACCATAATTACAAATGAGTCCATCTACTCCTCTACCAATCTCACCTTCCTTATGCCCACCAAGTGCATTCATTATGAAGTGATCTTGGGAACACCCCATCAATAAGTTCCTGCTCCAAAGTGATAGCACTGTTGGCCCATGCAAATAGGCCCCTGCCAACTCATAAGTCCATTCTTTGACATGCCCTATGTCAAATTCTTCTCCCATAATGTTGCCGCATACAAGAAGTTCCTCCCAAGGTGGAATTACTTCCAGATCATTTAAGGCTAAGGAGTAGCCTCCTTGCACTATGATAGTGCCATCCCCTCCTCCTGCAGCATCATGCCAAGTGTGAGAGCAAATCTGCTCTTGCTCTCTTCCAATCCTCCAAATCATCAAATGTCTTTGCTGCCTCATCATACCTCCATCATAAAACTCATGTAGTGAAAACATAATGACCATATCATCATAATGCATCCACACTCCTTGATGCTCCGTGATGTAGCTACCCTGCCAAGTCCCTTCCATCAACATACCCTTGGAAAAAGGATATGTCTCATGATGGCCAAAATCTCTCAAGAGTAGCCAACGCAGTTTGCCTCTTGCTGCCGTGTATCATAAATTTGCAAGTAGCTCTCCACCTTCTTTCTCTCTATCCACATCCACTTATCCACCGATGGATGCCTCCTACCATTCTCCATCTTGGTACTCCTCCAAAGAAGATTACCATCCTGCCATATTAGATTTCCTCATTGCTTTCAGTGGGATTTTGACATGCAACTCCTTGGAGATCTCTTGGAAAAGATCTCACACTAGTAGCCATCTTGAATCCATAGGGATCCCAATGAGCTGAAGGCAAAGTCTCCTCACTGCTACCACTTGACAACACTGTAACCTTCCTCCATGATATAGTTGCTACCTCATACTCCATCTCAAATTTCATGAATCCCTCCAAAATATCACACTCCAACCTCAAGGGTTGTGTGCAACTCAACAGGGGTCCATGAGAATGATGGTTCATTTGATCCTTGAACCATTCAAGCTTACACAGCGCATGCAATCCTGCTGCTCTACCTCAGCAATAATGTTTGATCATGGGCCATATGAAGAAATATTTCCACAATTTTTAGAAAGATTTGATGTAGTAAATAAAAGTGGAAATCTTCCCATACCGTGGTGAGATGCGGGAACCTCTTGTAGTGCTGCGAAGGATCCTCCCTCCAATGTAATGGCTACCTTAATTGCTAATGTAGAAGGTTGCTCTCCCAAGGCTGTGACAGCGCTAGTACATGTCTCCTCCCATGGGGGTGTGGGCCTTCTCTCCTCTGATCTTTCTCTCTCAAAGGGTCTAATCAGCCTTTGAGTGAACTTAGAAAAATAAGTCACTCTTGTATGGCTTAAGTGACTAAACCACCAAGCATTGGCTTCACCCTCCAGGTGCAGCGCTGTAACTTCTACTGCCTCCCTCTCTACCACTGGATGTAGTAGGAAGAATGCCTCAAGCTTCCTTGCCCAAGCTCTTGTTGTAGTTGACCCATCAAATGTAGACAATAGGAATCTATTGCCTTTAATTTCTCCTTTGCTGCAGGGGTTTCCTTCTTCTCTCAGTTGAATAAACTGAGGAAAATCTAGGGTCTCTTTGAAAGGCCTAGGTTGGCACTTGTATTCCGCCAAATACCCACTCAGGATTTCATGATATAAGTGGTATCATTGCTCTCCACTTTCTCTTTGAGAACAAGAAGTGCATGCATCTTCTTCTGTCTCCTAAAACCTTCTAAAGGTCTCACTGCAGCTCTCTCCTCCTTGAACCCGTCTTGGAGTTTCAATGCATTTCTCTTCCTTCTTCTTAGATCTGAAAATGCATGAGAGTAATCTCATATTATCCATCATTTTTTTATCCTCTCCTCCTTATCTTCTGATTGGATCTGAAATCCATAGGCTAAGCCAAGATGGCAGCTCTGATACCACTGTAATATCCCAAAATGGGAACAGCTACACTATTGGGAATATTTTGAGTTATTACCAATGTGGAGCTTCAGCAAATCATGTGCATGGAAATGTAGAGTAGCTCATTAGATTTAAAATAAAATCATACCGACATATGAAAGAACCTCAGCGACAAGATGGCCTATATTCTCCTTCCCAAGTGGGGAAATGCAGCAATATAGGGCATAAAACAACTGTCTTCAGAAAATAACGCTATACAAGTGAGAACTGGGACTTGGATACCTTAGAATACATGATATAAAACTCACATACATAATTAGAGGTGAAAAAAATCACTCTAGCCAACTTAAACAGATCTCCCCAAGTCAATACAGCTCAAACAAGCCCAAACCCCATAGCCTAGCTCATGCAAAAAGTACTGAAGCAAGGAATGCATTATTTTAATGAGGGTTTATGAAGTAAATAATGAGAAATCAGAGATTAGGGGTGTACAATCATCCAATGGCTGAGAAAATGGAGATTCCATTCTTTTTATACAAAATAAGATCACCCGGCAAGGGTTACATGAGAGTACAATGTATAAAAATGCATATCTGCAGATATGGATATTAAAAATGTAGTTTTACTACAGCAATAAATAAATATGACTGAAATACAAAAGTGATAGAAAAATAATGGAATACAAAGCTTTCCGGGGGAAGGGTTGGCCCTTTCTCCAAATAATGATCTCACAAGTAAGGGATCAAACCCTGCAACTACTGCTCTGGCAAAAATGATGCAGTTTCCCCAGTAAAATCCACTGTAGTGGATGGGAACTAAGCTTTCCACTTTTAAAGATGTCAAATAAGCTCCGAGACCTCCTGTACATATCTTGAAAAGAAATGGAGCTCCCTCCTCTAGAAGATAAGCTCAAGAGCGGGTGTTGTGAATCTCCCACTGCACACCCAGCAACACAGTGTTTCCTGCTGCAAGAATAATGTTGTAGCTGTAGGAGGTGCTAGGCCTCAAGCCCGGATATGGGAGAATGAAGAACATAACTCCTCCAAGTGATCTCTCAATGAAGGAGAAGGAATCCCTAAGCAGGATTGCCTTGTGCTGAACAACACTGCATACTCAGCTCAACAGCTGGAGAATGCTCAAGTGTCTAAGAAGACATGAAAATGTAATCCATAAGCTAACCCCAAAAGTCTTCCATCTTCCTCCTAAAAATTTTTGTGAGCCTCCTCACCTTGGGTCCCACATATTAGGGTTTCCAACACCATGTGAATGCATTCCCTCCAAAACTGCGTTGTCTTCTCAAGCAAGCCACTCCTTCTTAGGTAGCGTTGTTGACTTGGTCAACTTTGACTAAATCATCATGATCCTCTTCTTGTTCACACATGGGAGGTGAAAAATCCAGCCACCAAGTTATCCCCTTTTCACACCAAGAGGTATTTTATGTCAATGCAAGTTAAATATGGGTCCTTTTTCCCATTTATTCATCTACTGGGTGCAAAAATCAAAATCTAATATTCCAATTAATTGCATGCTAATTTTAGGAATATTACAGAAAGAGGGACTGAAGAGCCTAAAGAAAACCATGTCAATCTAATAGGATCTGATAGGACGATGTTGTTTTTCTCACGGAGAAAGAACAAGGTTTGTTTTCCTCAAACCAAACTGAAAGAATATATGAGGATTTCGAAGAATACAAACTAGGGTTTGAAAATGCTATCATGGAGGTTCATAGGCAGTATGACCTCAGAAGTAGGAAAACCCAATATATCCCCAAGAGGAACAAACCAGAAATTTCTACTAGGAAAACCCCTGAAAACATTCCTAAAAAGACAACAGAAAATAGCAACATAATGGCTATGAATCTTGATCAAAGCAAAAACAAATTTATCCAAAATGATGGTGACCAAAGCTACGCTAGTACATCAACTAGTGGCCCTGAAAAAACTGCTTTAACTGAGATTCCAAATAAAAGTCAGCAAGCTAAAGTTGTTGAAAAGACCATGTATGATAAAACTGATCTAACGTTTCCAAGAACATAGGCACCATTTAGTATTGAGGGTGAAATTGCCAAGATAAAAATAGCCATACCCTTACTGAACTAGTCACTCAAGATGTATATAGATCCCAAGTTTTGAAAGCTTTAAACATAGGAAATGACATCGATACTTTACATCTGACTGATGATAAGCCAAAATTGTTGTTTGGACCATAGGTGGAGGGAAAGTTTCAAGAGGGAGTTGTGCCTCCATTCTATGTCAGTTTAAACATCCATGACAAAACCCTACACACTACTATGCTAGACTCTGGTGCTTCAAACAACTTAATGCCAAAGGTAGTGATGGAGAGATTAGGCCTCGAAATAATCAAACCATACAAAGACTTGTACTCTTTTGATTCAAGTAGAGTTAAATGTCTGGGTTTAATCAAAGATCTATGTGTCAATATGGCACAAATACCAGCCAAGAGCCTAGTCATGGATATTTTAGTGGCTAACATTCCCCCAAAATATGGCATGCTTTTATCTAGATCATGGCGAGCCAAGATCCAAGGAAACCTCCAAATGGATATGACATATGCTACCATTCCGGTCTTTAACCAAACAAGAAGACCATACAAAGAATCTCACATGAAATACATGGTAAGCAGCCAAGATCGGCGAAACAACATCCCTCTCTATTCTATCTATTCAGACCTTGATTCATTTATTTTGTACAATGAATATGACATTAATGAACAAGTAGCTTAAAAAGAGGAAGCATAAGACTTGTCAAAATAGTCAAACCAAACACAAAATGAAGAACATAACCACCAAAATCCTAACAACCATGCACAACAACATGATGGTGAATATGAACTTGAAACTCTTTGGAACATGAGCTTTGACAGCTCATGTGGCAAAGTTGGTTCAGGAGCATGTTACACAACAATTTGTCACTGTCTCTGAAATCCCCCGTCCTACATATTGGAGGGTTTATTTCGTGACCTGTGAGCAGTGACATGACCTGAAAACACTTTTATGGCATCCCCTGGACATGGACATTCATTCCCCTAAAGACAATTCCTTGTGGAAAACCCTAAAAATAGCCTTTTTTGCCTTGGCGTGACTAGTCAGTGTTATACTCGTGCCAATGGGGGAAATACTCCAAAGAGGGCGTGCCAACTGGCGCACTGTCTTAGTGTTGTACCTGTGCCAGGCTTATTAAGGAGTGTTTTTTAAAAATAAATCGCGGAAGATTGACTCCGACCAATTCCTAAACTGGTCTCTAAATTGAGTTTGGAGGTTTGGCTCTGAATCTCCATGTAGAGGAAGTGGTTTTCCACCTCTCATGGAAGCTTCCTTGAGGATAGGGCCAATCCCATGATTGTAGGGATCCCAACTCCCCTTCCACCATCTATATAAGCTTGCCATTTTCCTTTGCAAGCTAGTCTCCAAGAGCCTTCATAGCCTAAAGAATGCTGCAAGAGCCTTGATATTCCTCATAGAGCCAAATCAGTAGCAAGGAGATTAACGATCGAAGAGAGAGGCTTGTCCCATTCCCGACAAGCTTTACCGAGACGTATTCTGTTGACGACCCGCCAAAGGAAGATTCAGTGTCAGAGCCAGGTTGTATTTTCCTTTGTATGAATTAATGATAAGCAACTTTGGTTACGGTTCCACTCATATTGTTCATTATGATCATGAGTTTTGTCTTCTCTGACTGATACATAATTGCATATATTGGGTTTTACGCTTGTGTTTTTCGTGTTTCTTGCGTGCGCAGGTGTTCGATTGCGGCGAGCGTGAGGATTGTGATCTACCAGAGCAAGGGAACGGGAGCGCTATCTTCTCTATGAACAACAACGTTGGACTCAAGGTAAGCCTTCTTTTCCATTTGGTTTATTGCAATTAGGAACTTGCACCTTAGCATGGTACGATTATTGCTAGACCCAATCTAGGCTAGTAGGGATCGCCTATGTCCGCAGAGGGGATTTACCTCTACAAAAAATTGGCGACTCCACTAGGGACGTTGATTTGGAGTATTGTCTTGTCTTTTCGGTCGATTCTTGACTTTGCTTGCTTGATCAGCTCTTTTGGCTGGCTCTTTATGTGTGTTTGGCTTTTGTTTAGCTTTACCATCACTAGTCTATTCCTTGGATTGCTCTTTTTTATTTTTCCTTAGTAAAATCGACTGGCGCGCTTATTAGCCTGACAGTCGCACCCATTGGTGCATGTTGCCAGTGTATTACCTGCGCCAATCCTGTTCTGGTGCTAGATTCTGCCTGGCAGTCGCGCTAATCCTGTAAGGTGCTAGGGTTTACTTTGTTTTGAGCTTTCTGAGCCTGATCTGTGTGTTTGGTTTAATTTTTACAACTGCTTGAGTGTTTTGGAGCCTTGTTTGACTGACTGTGACCTTCATCCTTTGGTTGTTTGCCCGTTTCTATCGATTTTACATTCTAGCCCTAGGGCATCTAGGTGCTATAGTGTGTCGAGCCTCCCGTAGGGATTTTTGGTTTCTGTCTGTTCAGTCAACTTTGTGATTGCTTCTCTGCATTCGTTTGGTGGTTGTCTATCGTTTTGTTGCGTTGTTTGAGTGATTGGTTTCTTCCCCATTCGAATTCCACCTTCTCTCATTGGACCTAGATTACATGGTTCATTTGAGTCTTTGGGATTCTCTTGATTTTGAGGGATTGTTTTGTCAATTTGAGCTTTGATTGGGTGCTTGCGTTGAGTGAAATTTTCTTGTTTTTACTCCTATGCTATTGCTTCTCAAATTGCTCTTTTCATTAGTTTTCATTTTGTTTAGTGCACTTTGCTCTTAAACATTGAAAATACAAAAAAAATCTCTTTTTATTTTGATTAGTTAGTGTGAATTAAATATTTTCTGTGTTATTAGTGATTAGTAACTTTGAAAGAAAAGCTTTTAGTTTCCATTAGCTACATTAGAGACATTACTGGTTGTTGTCTGATCATTTTGTTATTGTGTGAAAAGCTCTTAACTCTCTCGTAATTAGCTTTCATCGAATGAAATGATATTTTGTGGCATGTAGTGTGAATTTAGGATATTTTGAGACATAACACTCGTTAGGGCCTAAAAACTAAAACATAATTGAAGATAAACATTAAAATTTATTCAATTTACACTAAGGCAGCATTGGAACATTAATGAAATATTTAGAGGTCTAGGCTAGAGATGTGTTCCGACGTCTTTAAACCTAGTAGCTATCGTTCGCCTCTTGGCTTTAGATAGCACTAGTACAGACTTGTGCTCCCCATACTGTCGCGTATATAAAGGGAGACGCCACTAGGTTTCCATCCTTTATCCATAGGAAGCCGAGTCTGCCGCCCTATACCCGTGATATACCAGGCACAACATTCGCGGAGATTTCCTGCACGTACGTTAAGTCCTTGGTTGATTTCTCTTTCATTTTGAGACCAAGGTGTATATTGCAGTTCATGGTTATTTGGTACACCCTTTGCCTAGAATTCCTGAGCAGTCATTTTGATCTTATCTGACTCCTTAAATTTGAAAAGATCACCAAGCGCTTGTCCTTTCACGCTTGCTTCAAAACTAAAAGAGATAGAGTCATCTTTCATCCATTTATCGACTCTTAAAACATGAAACGATGAAGTTTCTAAGTTTCAATGTCGTAAAATAAATCACCCGTGATCACACGCCCTCTTAGACCTTGCTTGTTGGCCATTTGATTGTGTGCCCTGATTCGTTTTAACCCGTGTGTTGTGTTTGATCTTTTCCTTTTGTCGTTATTGTCATAGTGGTGAAACCCTCAGTTTCGTCTACTGGTAGTCCATATATGGACGATTCATCAGAGGTTTCTCAATCCTCTACTGAACATCAGCAGCTCATCATTTTTGAGTTTCCCGATGGGGGACCGGTTCTGTCGGAGCTTCCCTTTGGAGGACCAGTTGAGTTCAATTGGCCCTTATCTGACCCTTGGTCTGGATTTGGAGTAGGGGAACATTTCCCTCCTCTTACATTGGGTTCGCCTTTTCTAGCTGTTGTTATTCCTCCTATTCCTCGCCGTTTATTACGAGATCTAGAGGCAGGTTCAGATATGGGTGCATCCAGCCATTCTCCTAGTGAGGAAATCCCCACGTCTGGTGAAGATTACTAGTTGTTCCCAGAAGACAACCCTGAATTATCTGTCATGTCTTCGCTCGGTCCTTCACTTCCAGCGAGATATAGATCTTTGAGTCAGATTAGGACTGCCGTTGCCTCTATGGGGATATCAAATCTCTCTACGAGGCCGGTTATTCCTTCATTGGGGATGTCTTCGAGGACACCCATCACATCATCCCCTCAGGTCACTTTTGTACCCATCAGGCCCACTGTTTGTGTGGCCGCATCTACACCCGCTATTACCACTCATTCCGTAAGGACCACATCGCTTTCCGAAGACGTCTATATAGCATCTTCTATGCCAGAGAACATCTCTCCTGAGGAGTATCGATTGTCCTTACAACAATCGAACCCCGAGGTCGAACAATCCTCTCAAGATCCCAACCGCTCGTATTTTTCGCATTATGCACAGGACAATACACCTGTTTATATTTTTCCATATCATTATGATGAGTACGGGAGTCCTTTACGTTTACCCGCTCCAGAGGCTCACCTCCATGCTCAGGGTTTTCCATCTAACCAGGCTGGGCAATCTTATAACCCGCAAGGACAACCTTTTCAAGGCCAACCTTCGGGCCAGCCTGCCTATCCTTATGACCCACAAGGACAACCCTTACAGGGCTACCCTTCGGGCCAGCAGGGGCCATTATACAGTCCGCAAGGACAGTATTACAACCCTTCAGGTCAACCTATGTAGCCTCTCCCTGGAGTCCAATCTGGGCAACCTTAGGGACTCACAGATCAACCGGGGTACCAACCAAGGCTGGTATATGGTCTTAGGGGGCAAGTCCAACCTTCTCAACCCATGCAACCTTAGTATCCTATTGGTCTGAATGTTGCACATCAGCCAGGATCATCTTATAGTCCTGATGTAGGTCAAACCGGTTACTAGCCACCACCTGGCGCCATTCCACCACCAGCCCAACCGACCCATTTGGTACAACCTGGTGTTCCACAACAGCTAGGTCAACCTACACAACCGGCACAACCTATTCACCCGGGGCAACCTATTCAAATAGGTCAGCCCGTTCAGCTAGGTCAGCCTGTCCAACCAGGCCAACCTGCACATCCTGTCAACCCTGCTCAATAGCCAATTTACTCAATGCCACAACCGAATCAACTGGTGCACCCTAATTATCAGGCTCAACAGGGTCCCACTTACCAACAGCCCGCTCAACCCCAAGGCGGTTACTATTCTCAAGGTCCATCTCGATCGACTTATAACCCGCCCCAAGGTTCCCATTATTACACTCAACAACCCGGCTACACCTATACTCAGCAGCCAAATCCACAGACTGCTCAAACGGGGCCAACATATAATCAAGGTCCATACTCTGGTTATCAACCCCTGTACACTAGTTACCGACAACCATATCAGACTGGTTATATGCCCTATACCCCCTATGGTCAAAATCCTCCTGGAAAAAACCCATGGGGGCAAGGATACTCTCAACTAGCATGGAGTACAGGTACCGATACTTATCGAGGGTCTGACATACCGTTCAATCCGCAATTGTTGTTCTCGGCTACCTTGGAGTTACCAGACGTTTCTAAATTAACCAATGATCCGATCCTACACAATCCTTATTGGCCCCCGGTTCCGACCAAGGTACCCGACGACTGCCCTAAGTTTGAAGGTAAAGTTGGAGAAGACCCCCAAGCTCATGTAATGACCTACCATCTGTGGTGTTCGTCTAATTATTGGGTGGATGATTCAATTCGTTTGCGTCTCTTCCAGCGCACTCTTACCGGTGCTGCCGCTAAGTGGTATATTGAATTACCCTGTGGCATCTTTCAAGATTTCAACATGTTAGCAATGGATTTTCTGACTCACTTTCAGTTACCAGTTCGCTATGAAGCCGGGATGCATCTCCTGACTTCGTTGAAGCAGGATAAATCCACCCACATATCTGATCATATTCATGAGTGGCGACGTCATCGTAGACTGATCAAGTTTGATATACCTGATCAGCTACTAACTCATTGGTTCACCACCTCCTTCGTTAGCAACATTTCCCAAGATATTGCTATGGGGGCGTGTGTGACTGAAGAACAAGCCATAGCACATGCCCAGTATCTTGATCTGGTATACTCTCAGTCTGGCATGATTTATGATATTTTGACTGATGCTCCATGCCCGAGAACCTCTAAAGCTCCACCTACCCCAGTAGTGGATGGTGTTATTGGTTCTGTGTCTCAAAATTCTCAAAAATATTCAAATGGGAAGCAGAAGTCCAATTCTTCCAATAATTCTGCTCTTCTCGCTCCTCCAGATTCTGGGAAAACTTCGGAGGTCAACGCCATTCAGGCTAATCCTATGGAAAAGGCCTCCAAAGGAAAGAAGAAGGGCAAAGGAAAATCCAAACCTGACACCCCTAAACCAGAGTCTTCTAAACCTCGTACTGAGGACGGTTCTCAATGTAAATCGAAGTACCCCTGCCTTATTTGTGAAGGAGATCATTATACCAAGGATTGTCCCTGATAATATAAAATTAGTCAACTTCTCAAAGGCTCCAAAGGGACTCTGGTAGTTCTCAAAGAAATGTTTCCATCTCAGCAGACCCAGATGGTTGAATAGCCGTCACCATCCACACCATTTGGGTCCCAAGTCTTTATGATGAATGGTGCTGCACCTGTCTCAATTGCTACGCGCTCGAAGGATTATGCTGGATCATGTTAGGCAGCTGGGAAGGAAGTTTTGGATGGCCCACCTCCTCCACCTGTCTCCGATCCTTTGGAAATTGAGAAGCCTACTGCTGAACCTGTTGTGAGGCCACCCTCTAAAGGTGTTCTGCGAAGATCTTCCTATAATCCAAATGCCCATGCCGCTCAGCACTACAATATTGTTGAGGATTTGGCATAGGCGCCTTCTGCTATGTCCACATTGGAAGTCCTTCAAAGTTTCCCTTTGCAACGGAAAGCTCTGTTGTCTGCGATCGGTGCAATCGATCCCACTGATTCTAATCTTCTCACCTTCAACCTAGAAAATTTTACCCCCCAACTTCCACATCAAATATCTCTTGTTATTCAAGTCGGGATCAACGACCTTAAAATCCATAGAGCCATTTTGGATGAAGATGCTTCCACCTATGTCATGTCATCCACGTGCTAGAAGGCCATAGGCTCTCTGGCTCTTTCATCATCTCCCAATGCCTTAGAAGCATTCGATGGTCGAAAATCAAACCCCTGGGTGTTCTCGAGAGTTTGTCGATTACATTACAAGGGAAGACAGTCAACGTAGAAGTAGAAGTGGTTAATGCCAAGCTTAACTACAACCTGCTTCTCGGCCGCAGTTGGACTCACGCAATGCTATGCGTGCCATCCACCCTCTTCCGACTTCTTAAGTTCCCACATGAGGGAAAAATCATTACTGTGGATCAATTGTCTTTCTTCACCTCCACCTATGAGAACAATGTTCCTTACGTGGATCAGATCCCCAATCCCCCTGATAGTGTAGGGCCCGGTCTCTTCAAGGACCCCGTCCTCATGGGTATTTTTCCCGCACCACCACTACACACTGTTCAAGTTAATATGATCTCTAGGTCTGATGACCCCTGGATCATCCCTTCGCCTGAACAGGTGACTAATTTTGGAGAATCAATGCCCTTAACTCCAATAGAGATTAATTACTGTGAAATCATCGCCGCATCTGATCTTCCTCCTCCTCAACATGCTCCTTCAAGTGTGGCTTTAGATATCTATTCCAAATCCCCCTGGCTCGGGGAGGCCGACTCGGCTAATCCTCTTAAAGAGATATTCCCTTCCGATGAAGCCATTGTTGAAACAATGTCTCTTGACAAGCTGCCTTGGAGCGATGGACATCATCGTTCTTCCTTCATGCCCAGCTCGGGGGCAATGTCTGATTGTCTAGAGCGTTTTGCATCTTAGGTTCCTACTCCACCTCTCCAGACGCCCATATTGACACATGAGGTTCTTTCGGAGGGAAACCTGAGCAACATTACTCAAACCACTCCGATCGACATCTCCATCAAATGGGGGATAGTTGAGATCATACATGTGGGAGTAACCTTTTTCTCCTGACGAGATACGAGTTTACACTGATTTTTTCCGTGAATTTAGAGACATGTTCGCTTGGTCCTACGAGGAAATTCCTGGGATTGATCCCAGCATAGTAGTGCACGAGATTCCTACCTATCCCGGTGCAAAACTCGTGCACCAACGCCTACACCCAGTACATCCTCGCAAAGCCACTGCCATTAAAGCAGAAGTTGAAAAACTTCTGAACGCGGGCTTCATTTACCCGATTCCCCTCACAGAATGGGTCTCAAATATTGTCCCTGTAGACAAGAAACAGGGTACTATAAGAGTCTATGCTGATTACCATGATATTAATCAGGCCTGTCCTAAGGAAAACTACCCCACTCCCTTCATAGATCAAATCATTAATGAATGTGCTGGGAGTGAGATTTATTCCCTAATGGATAGCTTTTCTGGGTACAATCAGATAAATATTTTACCTGCCGATCAACACAAGACTGCATTCATCTGTCCCTGGGGCACCTTTGCTTATAAAAATCTCCCGTTCGGCTTGAAAAATGCTGGAGCCACTTTCCAGCGTGCTATGTCTTACGCATTCCATGACATACGCCATATCTTTTAGCCTTATCTGGATGATCTCCCAGCTCACTCAGCTCGGCAAGAGGACCATCCTGAACACCTCCGCTAGATTTTCCTTCACTGTAGATGCTATAATATCCGACTTAACCCTCATAAATGCATATTTTGTGTGGATTCTGGCCATATTTTTGGGTTCATAGTCTCCAAGGACGGGATTCGCCTCGACCCTTTAAAGGTCGAGGCTATTGTCAATCTCCCATCACCCTCCTCGTTACATCAATTGCAGAGTCTGTAGGGAAAAGCTAATTTCCTTCGACGCTTCATCCCGAACTACGCGGAAGTGGCCAAAGGATTCACGCATCTTTTAAAGCAAAAAATTCCCTTTCATTGGGATGAGATTTCTCAATGATCCTTTGAGAAGCTTAAGACATTACTTGTTAATGCTTCGTTGCTTTATCCTGCAAACTATCACCGTGATTTCAGTCTATACTTGGCCGTCACATTTATAACCATAGCTATGGTTATGGTGCAGGATGACGATGATGGAATGAACACGTTGTTATTATCTATCACTGAATCTTCTCGACACAGAAACCTGTTATGCTCATGTTGAGAAACTGGCATTAGCCGCAGTGCAAGTTGTGCAACGTTTTCGCCACTACATCCTGTTGCGTACAGTAACCGTGGTTTCGGATTGCAACCCCATGACGTATATTCTATCTTGAAAATTACTGGGGGGGGGAATACTCCAAATGGATCATTATGCTTTAGGAGTTCGACTTAGATTTTACCACTACTAGGTCGACCAAATCACTGGTTTTTGCAGATCTCATTTGCTCCCTCCCGACAGACTCCACCCCATCTCACTCCGAGGAACATATCCCGGACGAAACCCTATTCCTTATCAATAATCGCAATCCATGGTACGACAACATTATTTTGTATCTTCAAACATCAAAATTCTGATCAGAGTTGACCAAATATGCCCGACATTGGATTCGGCATCAGTCTCAACCCTACCGCATTATAGGAGATACCTTATACCGGGTTGGAATAGATTCAGTGCTCCACCGGTGCTTGACCCTTGTTAGTGTGAATCCTTTGTCGAAGTGTACGAAAAAAGACCACTTTAGCTACGCATAACTAATAGCCCTAACATCAAATATGGCTGCCAATATCTTCAGATCTGCAGTTAGTTGATCAAGACAAGAGCTGCAAAAAACCAGATCTATACATAGAAAGACATTAAGCAGTAAAAAGAAGGGTTTGCTCCATATATCCAATAGACAAGACAAGAACAATTTTTGAAAGAATTTTTGTATTAAGGGCACCTGGGAGGAAAACAAGAAGGTGTATCTAATTCTCCTCAATGGGATGGGTTCTTGGAAGTCCTCGGCACTTCAGATCTAGAATCTCTCTCTCTTGTTGGTGTAGAAAACCCAGACAAAGATAGAACTCAAAGGGAGCTCACACAACAAATAATGTAGAATGTGACCAAGTGTATAGATCCAGAGTGATCTAATAAGCAACAAAAGGTGAAGAATGGTAGGAAAAACCCTCCTATTTATAACAAAATATTGGGTCATTCTAGATCTTGGTGCATGATTAAAATAATGTTAACCAAATCTAGATCCACCTTTTATGGAATATTTTATTATATTTGTTGGAGGGAAAAAAGTATTTGACTTGGGTCAAATCCCTTTATTTGTTAATAATAAATAAATAAATGATTTATTTATCTTTTTAAGGAAGTGGTTGAAGGATAATTAAATAAATAATGATTTATTTAATTATTTGTAGGTGATTTGGTCATATTTAACAAGGAATATTATCTAAATAAGATTTAAATAATTATTCCTAGAAAATAATAAGATAAATAAAGGTTTATCTAATTAATTTCTTTGTTTTGGGTTAAACATGATTAGGAATAATAATTAAATTATGGTTTAATTAATTATTCCACGAGGAAAATCAAACAAATATAGGTTTGTTTAATATTTCCTTTTGGGGTTTCCTGTTTAGACCATAAACAACCTAATAAATGTGGTTTATTAAGTTATTTTACATAGTGAAAGAAATTTTACTTAGGGTAAAATTGGTCTTACATGGTGTACTTGGGTCCATCTAATGATAAGAGGTTAGATGACCAAAAAATGGTGTAATAGATTGCCCCCCCAGCGTGCGAGTGTTAGGAGCAAATCGTATGACCGAAGTACGTTGTAAGAAATCAATCACCAGACATCAAGAGGGAAGTCAGAGAGAGAAATGTGAGGTAGACTAAGGTGCTGAAGAACTAGACCCTAAGGAGACGAGACTTGCAGGTGCAACAAGTCTCTTTTTATGAGAGGGTACCTATGCTAAAGGCGACGGGTAAGGCATACCTATGCCCGCCGAGACAAAGTACAAAAGAATAGTGTGTCCAGTAAACAAGGGACCGAACCATAAAGTACAGCCAGCATAAACAGGAGCCAGATAAAAATACAATGAGGGATCCCACATACATGTTGTGCCTAGGATAACAGCTAGGACTTATACAATAATATCTGAGTACATGAGGTACAAATACAACCCAAATGCCCCCTATAAGCGGGGAAGGGCTCAAAAAATCTGACTGATACATGCAAATCAAAGAGGCGCTGCAAGCGGCTAAGGCCGTTATCATCAAATATATGGAGCTGCATCGAAGGCTGCAATGAAGAGGTCATCCGGGCATGTGGGGGGCTACCTGCAGGGCCACTCCCTCATGAGGGCTGAGACATCTCACACACACCCGGGAATCACCAAGAGTTGCTACTGCATCACTGAACCATCAAGTATACGGATCTCGATCATGCTGAAAGGAGCTGGAGTGGAGAAACAATCAAGTCAAAGGGAAATGAGAGATCCCTTTACCTGATTCGAGGCACCGAACAAGAGTGGAAGCTGGAACCAAGGTACACCGCCCTCTAGACCTGTCTTCTGGAATGAAGGAACTGATGTCGACAGAAGGAGGTCCGCCATAGGTGAGGCAATGAGAGATCCTCAACTAAGGCACGAGATAAAATAGTAGAGCAACGGATAGACTAACACCAATGATGATGGTGAAATGGAAGGGACTGAGTAGCGAATGGACGACTTCCCTTGTTAGAGCATAAAGGGCATGAATGACATGGCAACGACTGACACAATATCATAAGGGATAGGGGACAGTGGGACTGAAGGCCATAATGCGCGACACAAGAGAGAGACCAAGCAATGAAGGATGGAGGGCTATAGCGGGGTACAAAGGGACTCGGGATAGACTCCATGAAAGCAATGATGACTCAACTTGGATGCTCTAAACAAGGGCGACTCGATGGTGCTGCCACACAGTAAAGGCCCAATGGGGGACCATGAAAACATGAGTACAAGATGGTAACTCATGACGAAAATCGACACGAACAAAGACAAGTAAGGAGGAAAAATGGTGCCCCAAGTACAAGTGTCGTAAGTGAAGAAATGCGATTTTAAGGAGAGGTGAAGTGACCCTTCTTGGACAAAATGTGTCCTGGTGAAGTATCAAATCACAAAAAGCTAACAGATACCCATTTGAGGGCTCGGTGAGAGCTTTCCAACGGTGCAGACGGTTTGTCAAACGGGGCTATGGTATGGTCGCAGCAGGCGAAAGAAGAAACAAGGGTTCTCTTTTAATAAGGCAGTTTTCCCTCCAAATTCACTCATTTGCTAGTGTTGCTGTGGTGAATGTAGATAGGAGAGAAGGCCCTAAATCTTGCGGCGAGCGTAGTGGACAAACTGACTGTTAGAATCGAGATCCGTTAGTGGCAGGTAAGAGGCCTAACCTTACTCTTTCAATTTGATGGATTGAAAGTTCAGTTTAGGGCCCAAAATCTCAGTAACAGACCCTCCTTCATCTCTACAGCCGGGTCGCACTTTTTGGGCCAAAAAGTGCGACCTGGGAAGCAGGTTTCAGGGCAAAAACTGCGACCTATCCCAGAATTGGGCAGAAAAGTGCGACCTGGAAGATGAGGGGGTTTTAGTGTTGTTTTATGGCTAAGAGTTGGGTTTTTGTGTTTGGTTATGGTATTCCCTATCTGTATGCTAACAAAGATGATGTTTTTGTGCAGATATGGCAGATATACGGGTTAACTGGAGAGAGAGAGACCTGGGTACATTACGGGCAGAGATCCAGGCAGATCAGGGCGTCCGTCGTGTGTTGGCCAGGTTTGGGGTTCTAAAGTTTTTGGAGAACCCTTTGATGAGAGCGGGAGAGCCTTTGTTGGCCTGGATTATCAGTTACTGGGATCCAGAGCATGAGGTCTTTGTAGTGCAGGGGCACAGGATCGAACTGACAGTCTAGGATGTGTATTTCCTAACGGGTCTCCCACCACTGGGGATGGTGGGAAACACGCAGCCAGTATTGCCGTGGGGGCGGCATATCATGGAGTTTGTGGAGCAACATTGTCAACCAGGTCTCCAAGTCAAGGGGACTCGGATACTGATTGGGGATCTAGAGAGATTAGAGACCCATGCAGTGGCCGTAGCGGTGCTGCGTATCCAAAGCAACCAGACACTCCATCACATCACTGGGGGGCAGATGATGATTGTGGAGAGTGTGTTGAGTGGGACCTACTATGGGTGGGCCCAAATGATGCTGGTGTCGCTAAGACGACAGTTGTCTCTCTGCAAGCAGCAAGTGAACCATGATTGCTCATATGGGAATTTATTGTGTGCCTTCTTCTTTGAGAAGATCTCGACCTTACGACCTCGTATACAGCTCCCATATGGGGGCCCGAGAGAGCCCAGGATGCGCCGGTGGGGGTGGCTACTGTGCAGAGGAGGAGGAGGGGCGGTCTGACGAGTGTTTCGACCTGAGTTCTTTGCCCATTGGGATCGGATGTCGTTATACATAGACAACTATCCCTATAGTGGGATGAGTTATTGTGGGGATCCGGACCTACCACTTTCGCCTAGTCGAGTATAGGGACCTGATGGTAAGTGGCAAGTAACTACTCTTTTTTGGGCATGTTAAAGTTAGTGAATAGTAGATATGGTACTGATTCATGGACTTTTGGTATGCAGATATAGCTCCGGTAAAACCGGCTAGATATATGGGATGACCGGCAGCATCGGGAGCTGCAAGGCCGAGTGGGTCGAGAGCAGCGTGTAATGAGGATGCGGCCGCCCTTCTGGAGGACATCTGCCGTAGATGCGAGAGGCTGCTGACCGGAGTTTCAGAGCGCGGGTGGCAAGATTTAGACGACCAGTACGTGGAGCCATGTATTAGTCTACCCTCGGAATGGCGAGGTGTCATGCGGTGCATGGCGATGGTCGGTCAAGGCATACATGATCTACGAGCTGCAGGACCAGAGCCATTGGCTCGGGATCCGCCAGATAGTGAGTAGGTGGGGGGCATGTGGTGCCCCCTAGTGTGTATGTAGGGGCAGGTGGTGCCCCCAGTTTTGAGTTTTTGTTAACATGCGATGGGCATGTCATATGTATCAGAGTAGATGGACTCTAAAAACATGTTTTGCGACACATATTATGGATATGCATCTTTGTTAATGATTATGAATGTTATTGTCTTGTATGAAATGCGTGTGATAAATGCCAATCTAGAACATGGTTTGCAATACTATCTACATAGTGATTCTGTTCTCGAGGTACATGGCTGAAAGTTATGGTTTCAAATTCACGTATCAAGAGTTTCACTCGTAAATATCGTCTAAACAGCACAGGGTTACGCACACGATAAACACCATTTGGTTGCATGACAAGAAGTAGGGAATCCAAACGAACATGCAGATGGAGGATGCGATGAAAGAGGGCATCGGCTAAGAGACCACGCACTGCATCATATTCAGCCTGATTGTTGGTGGCAGTACCAATGCAGACCCCGTTTGAGAGGACAAGGGCATGCAAAGGGGTGAAAATGGCCCAACCTGCCGAGGCTAGATTCCGGGAGTAACGACTTGCACCATCGGCGTAACTGATAAAGGGTGGGGATGGGAGGTCCTTCGGAATGGTGTTACAAGACAACAAATGCGGGGAGGAGATACAATGACGGCAGCGTGAGTGTACAGAAGACATCGAGCGACGACTGCTAAAGGGAGTGCAATGAGAAGGATGGCTATGACTCATATACAAACTAGAGGGTGGTATATGAGGGCTATAGGAGGTATGGCGGGGACTCGGGCTGCGGAGGTCAACAGAGATACGGGTGGAGTGATCTCGTGTATGGGTAGAAACGAGGGGGTCAAGGGTGGTCGCTGAAGGGGGGTCAAGCGAGGCCACAGGGGAGGATGCAAGGGGACTGGGCTCTAAAGGTCGCACAGAGGAGGATAGGTAAAGAATGGTCGTAGTAGACTCCGTCATCTGAACATCAGGGGGGGAATGTCGATGGGAGTGGGGGGATCCTCAAGCTGGCCCAAAGCATACTGCACGAGTATGGGAGAGGTGGATTGATTTTGTTCAACCTCATACTCTCGGACTACTTCTAAAGAGGCGCGGTAAGGCGTCAGGTGAGGACAATGGTGGGAGTAATGGCCATGGATACTGCACAAAGCGTAGGGTTTGCTAGTGCGAATAGTTTTTGGGTTCTTGGTTACGGATGAGGACGGAAGAGAAGGGTCGGAGACCGTAGACTCAGGGAACGCGACTTTAACCATGGGTTGAATGCGGGGCAACTCAGGACAAGTATGGGTGGCGTGACCGACGACATCACACAAGGCACAAGGCTTGGCGGGCGGAGGAGGAGCAGGGTCGGTCGGAGTGGCCTTGTCTTTCGATGCCCCCTTGCGAGCTTTGCCTTTCTTTCCTGGAGCTGTCACCACAGGGGTAGGGTCCTGGGGAGGCGCAGGGGGCACGGTAGTGACGGAGGAAGCGAGGGGGACCGGTTGAACTGGTGTCAAAGAAAGATAGGGTTTGGGGTGACTAGGAGGTGTAGCGGCTGGAGGGTCAAGGTACCAGACGGGTATACCTAGGGTCAGGTTAGGGAGAGAGAGGGTGGCCATGACGGGGACCGAATAGACTCCGGGAGGGGGAGCCAGGAAAGGTATCTGACCCGCGGGATAATGACCAGGAGGGACGGCTCCGAGATGATTAAGGCCTGGGGGAACCGATCCAGGGGGATAAAGGGGTTCAGGGATACCAGCTGTAGGAGAAGGGCCAGAAGGAGGAGGTCCGGCTGGCGGAGATGAAGGGCTAGGAGCGGGTTGCGGTGGGCGAGGTTGAGTCTGAGGTTGCTGACTAGCCGAAGCGGGTCGCTTAAGGGCAGCCCGAGACGATTGCATCATGCAAACATTCGACAAGCTGGGATCGGAGATATGAGGAGGGGGAAGACCAGGAAAAGTTCCAAGCAGGGAGGAATCTTTGTAGACGCCGAGGGAGACACTGGTCAAGGAATCGACGGTTTGCTTATTGGCTACAGAAGAGATGGTCGTCTCGGGGGAGGTCTAAGACGGCGGCTCATGGTAAGACAGCTGGTCAATGGTGACTATCTTTCCATTATGAGGGAAAGACATCTTGCGAAAAACCGCGGATGGGACAGCAGACATGGCATAGGTGTAGCTTCACCCCAATAGAATGTTGTAGTCTAGAGGGGCGTCAATGACTTCGACATCAACGCAAACAGTCTTACCGGCGAGGGTGATGGGGCAGTTACGAAACAGGCCAATAGGCTGGGAGGCATGACCGTCCCACGCTCGAAGGGTGATCGTGGAAGGGGCCAGCTCAGGGGATCCGAGTTGCTTCCAAACCGAAGTGGACATCACGCAGGTGGATGCCCCCTCATCAATGATACACTGGGACACGTTGGCGTTCCAGATTTTGACTGGGATTTGGAAGGCGACGGAAGGAGGGAGAGGAGGATGGTCCGATTGAGTGGCGTCGAAAACAATCATTTGGTCATCAGCAGGATCTACAGCGCCCACGGCAGATAGTAGAGCCTTCTTTTGGGAAGGGCACGATTGGAGGAGTTCCAATGTGGAAATGGCAGCAGGAGATTGCGCCAAATCATCTACTATGCTATACGAATGAGCAGCTCGACCAGAAGCAGCATTTCGACGTAATGGTCCTTTAGGAATCTTGGTATGAACCTCAACTTGGGGTTGAGGGATATGTAAGGGGCCATTGGATGTCGAAAGAGGCTCTGTAGAACCTGAAGAAGGGGACTCGGGGGCAGACTGAGCGGGAGGCTTGGGGTACTGGCGAGACCGAGTTTGAAGGTGAAGGTCGACGGGAGGGGATGGATCAGAGTTCATCATGAGGATCTGGTAATCGGAGGAACCAGAAATGGAAGGTGGAGTGGCGACCTGTCCGTCAGGTGGTTGGGTAGCCACGAATCCTTGTTGAGGGAAAGGATCAGTAAACACAGCTGGTTGAGTAGTGGCCACATTAGGGGGAGCATTAGGGGAGGCATGTTGTCCGCGCAATGTGGCTTGAGACTCCCACATCTGCTGCATCTGTGGTAAGAGGGGACAATCGTGGGTGTAATGACCATAAACACCGCAACACGAACAAGGCTTATTTGTGTGAAGAGGCATGTCCAGCTTGGGCTGAGTGCCCTGTTGTTGGTTAGCGGTGTTTGAGTAAATACCTTGAGGATTGGGCCCACGAGTACCAGGGGCAGATTGGTTTGGATTTCCTCTTCGCCTTCTTTGAGAAGAAGGGGGATTAGTCGCACCCTGCTATGCAAATACTTGCCCTGGAGGGGGTTGTAGGTGTTGTTGCGGGGTTAGAGGAGGCAAGGGATATGGAAGCGCATATGCTGGAGGAGCTGGCGCACCATGCTGCGGATAAGGGTAATGGTTAGGTTGGGCAACGTTGAGGTAAGCAGGAGGTTGGGAAAAAGGAGGAGGCATGCCGTATCTTGGATACATGCTACCAGGAGGGGGAAGAGTGCTAGAGGTGTTGGCCCCTCCCTGAGGGAGACCATATCCCATAGGGGGTTGAGCATACGGATGAGAAAGGGCTCCAACGATACCGTCGGCAGAATGAGATGCCCCTGGGGCGTTAGCGCCACCGGGCCTATGGAGGTCAGGGAGGACGGTATAAACATAACCAGACTGAGCATAGATCAGGTCATATTTCAAGGCTATTTGGAGGGCGGCTTCTTTGGTTTGAGGGAAATGGGAGGCGACATATTTGCCAATGGGAGCTAAGAGAGAGCGAAGGAACCAGTCCATATAGACCCGATCTTCGAAGGGGGGAGCTCGACATAATATTCATCTTCGTCGCCATTCCTGGACATGAGTGGAAAGGCGGGTCGAAGAGGTTTGCTTGAAAGAGGTCAAAAGCTCCGTACCAGTATCGTATCGGAGAGGGAGCTGGAAGTAAGATAAAAAGGTTTGGGCAATGGTCGCAAAGGTGGTATGGGAAGAGGTGGCTTGGTCAACATACCATTTAGAGGCTTCGCCGGTAAGAGTGCGTTGGAACAACTGAAGACGGATGGAATCATCGGTGATGGAATTGGAGGAACACCACATGTGGAAAGATCGGACATGGTTGGTTGGATCTTCTCCAGCAAGGCCTTCGAACTTAGGGATGTTGGAGGGGAGCTTGGTTGGCATAGTAGGCCAACCAACATCGTGGCGAATAGGGTCATTGATCAACAAATTGAAATTGGGGAGGCTGAGGCCTGCGATGTACGACAGCAAGGGTGTGGCCGAGGTTGTTCCTGTGGCGGTTCCACTAGTAGTAGTTTCGGCATTAGGGCCGGGGGCTCCGCTAGCGTTAGGCCCTGGACCAGACATAGTGAAGGTGACAGGAAAGAGAACTAGAAAGAAAAGGAGAACCCAAGGAATCAGAAGAGGAGTCGGAGTGCGGACTCGAAGGAGGACTGGCTCGACGACGGCGGGACGGAGCCGGTCGATCGACCGGAAACTGAGGGTGAAGGCCAAGAAGTCTCCGGGACGTGCGCCTTGGGGGCACAATGATGACAACACAAACACGGCACAAGGGGAAGAAGAACGACCACAAGGGCAAGGAGGTGCAGAATCAAGTGATTACAATGTTGAAACAAGGGCAGATAGGTGCAGTGTCAATTGATTTTAAAGTCTTTGCTTGGTGGTGTAAACTAGGCTCTTCTTCGCTTAGGGTGAGTGTGTGGCGTGCGTTAATTTTAATTTTTAAACCCTTTTCATTTTGAGAGCAAGAGAAAAAGTGTGCTGCGTAACTGAAAATAAATCTACAGAGAACAATATATAATGCTGAAATAACAGAAAATTAACAGCTACTATTGCATCAATTCAACCCAAAAATGCGGGTCTCTCAAAACTAATCTAAAGAGGGAAAAAATATAGTCAAAACACACTAAAAAGAGGCCAATAGATCTAGGTTCGAAAGGGACAGGGATCTAAAGGAGAAAGCTGCTAAAAAGAGGTGTAGATCACAGCCAAGAGGTGGAGGCAAGGTGGCTGGAAAAAAGGAGGAAATCAACGAAAAGTGGAAAGGACAGGGAGGAGGTCCTAAAGGGAGGTCCAAACAAAACTACAAGAGGTGATTTGAAAGGAAGAAGAGCTGATTTAAAGGGATCTGAGAATGAGGTATCAGATCTGAAAAAGGGAAGGATGAAACTGTGAAAAAACAGACACCTGAAACAGCTAAAAACTCTTCGACAAAAAGTGGAGGGTACTGAAGCCCTAGGGGGATAGGTTACCACTTAGATGAGCAAAAAAGATTAGAAACAGGTCCAAACGGGTGGAGACAGAGGCTGGAAAACCCTGACAGAAGCTTCAGCAAAACCCATAAAAATTGCAGAAAAACAGCTGAAAATTTGGCAGGTCGCAGGTTCTGACCTATTTTCAGTGCAGGTCGCAGAAAATGGGCTGAAAAGTGCGACCTAGAGGTCCAGGTCACAGTTTATGGGCTGAAAAGTGCGACCTGAAGCTCCGGGTGTCTCGGCGGTAGATTTTCAGAAAATTTTCCGTCTCAGTTGCGGCTGATGTCGGTCACCTGCGCAATAGGGCCAGAAACACGCGGAAGTTAGAAATTTTAATGTTTTAGGGTTTTATGTGAGAAAAACAACATAAAAATAGGAAAAACAAAAAGCTGAAAAGAAACCCGAGGGTCTGAAGTAACTGGATATGTAGGAATATGAAAAACGATAGCGGTCGTAATTGAAAACCCGTGTGGAGTCGCCAATTGTTAGTGTGAATCCTTTGTCGAAGTGTACGAAAAAAGACCACTTTAGCTACGCATAACTAATAGCTCTAACATCAAATATGGATGCCAATATCTTCAGATCTATAGTTAGTTGATCAAGAAAAGAGCTGCAAAAAACCAGATCTATACATAGAAAGACATTAAGCAGTGAAAACAAGGGTTTGCTCCATATATCCAATAGACAAAACAAGAACAATTTTTGAAAGAATTTTTTGTATTAAGGGCACCTGGGAGGAAAACAAGAAGATGTTTCCAATTCTCCTCAATGGGATGGGTTCTTGGAAGTCCTCAGCACTTCAGATCTAGAATCTCTCTCTCTTGTTGGTGTAGAAAACCCAGACAAAGATAGAACTCAAAGGGAGCTCACACAACAAATAATGTAGAAAAAAGTGACCAAGTGTATAGATCGAGAGTGATCTAATAGGAAACAAAAGGTGAAGAATGGTAGGAAAAACCCTCCTATTTATAACAAAATATTGGGTCATTCTAGATCTTGGTGCATGATTAAAATAATGTTAACCAAATCTAGATCCACCTTTTATGGAATATTTTATTATATTTGTTGGAGGAAAAAAGTATTTGACTTGGGTCAAATCCCTTTATTTGTCAAAAATAAATAAATAAATGATTTATTTATCTTTTTAAGGAAGTGGTTGAAAGATAATCAAATAAATAATGATTTATTTAATTATTTGTGGGTGATTTGGTCATATTTATCAAGGAATATTATCTAAATAAGATTTAAATAATTATTCCTAGAAAATAATAAGATAAATAAAGGTTTATCTAATTAATTTCTTTGTTTTTGGGTTAAACATGACTAGGAATAATAATTAAATTATGGTTTAATTAATTATTCCATAAGGAAAATCAAACAAAATAGGTTTGTTTAATATTTCCTTTTGGGGTTTCTTGTTTAGACCATAAACAACCTAATAAATGTGGTTTATTAAGTTATTTTACATAGTGAAAGAAATTTTACTTAGGGTAAAATTGGTCTTACATGGTGTACTTGGGTCCATCTAATGATAAGAGGTTAGATGACCAAAAAATGGTGTAACAACCCTGGACGAGGCTGAAAGAGTCTTGAATGACTGTCACAGTGGCGCCTGTGGTGGTCACATGTTTGGATATGCCACCGCCCAGAAAATTTTACGTGCGGGCTACTTCTAGCTATCGATATTCAAAGACTGTATTGTTGCAATCCGAAAATGTCATTCGTGCCAGGTTTTTTAGTGCACGCCACCTCTCCCTCTGCACCCTGTCATTACCGTCGGCCCTTTTATAGAATGGGGCATAGATTTTATGTCGTGTAACCCTCATTCGGCCGGGGGGCATGCATATATAGTCGTCGTTGTCGACTACTTTACTAAGTGGGCCGAAGCGATACCTGCACTAGCTGCTGATGGTAAGACAGCTGCCCAGTTTATTTTCAACCACGTTATTGCAAATTTCGGGGTCCCTCAGGCCATTATTACCGATCATGGCACTCATTTTAGAGATTACATGATGGCTAATCTGACATCAAGATTGGGCTTACGACATGATAGCTCAACGTCGTATTACCCCAGGCCAATGGCCAGGTTGAGGTTGTGAACAAAGTTTTGGTCACAATGCTTCAACGAACAATTGGTATTCATAAGTCCAATTGGAATCTCCAATTTTTCTCTGCTCTATGGGCCTACCAAACGTCAACAAAGAGTGCGACCATATTCACACCATTCCAATTGGTGTATGGTCTGGAAGCAACTCTTCCAGTTGAGTGCGAAATTCCTTCCTTAAAGTTGGCTGTGGAACTTTTTCTCGACACTTCTCTTGAAGAAGAGCGCCTCTTGTATTTGGAATGGCTGGATGAAACCCACCGCTTGGCTGCCTTAGTCATTGAAGCACAAAAGAAGCGGGTCAAAGCTCATTTTGATCAATCAGTTTCTCCACGTTCCTTTGTTGAAGGGGACCTCATCCTCCTATACGACCAAGCGCACGACAAACTTGGAGCACGCAAGTTCCAACCCATGTGGCATGGGCCCTACATAGTAAAACGACTATTGAAAAACATGGCTTATGAGCTTATCGATTACGAAGGAGTTTCATTGGCACAGCGTAGGAACGGGCTATACCTTAAAAAATACTACGCTTGAGTTATTTTTGGTGTGGTGTGTGTACATAGGTGTGTATATTCATTTATGTGCATGTGTGGTGTGATGTGCGTTGTAAGCGTCCTTCTGCTAATTGGGTCTTCCTGATTGTGCAGATGTATTTTACTCCTTTTGTCAGTTTCGCGGATGGTGCCTCCCGCAGTACCAGGAATCTGTCCTTGGCAGCCTGTGTAATCTATGATCCTGCTGGTGAGTTGGTTAATTTGCAGGGTGTGTGTCTAGGGCCTACCACAAATAATGTTGCGGAGTATAGTGCTGTTTTAGAATTATTAACCGAGGCTTTCAACCTCGGTATTCGTGCATTACTTGTGTATCTGGACCCACAACCTATAGTATTACAACTTAACGGTCATTATTCAGTAAGAAACCCATCCATTTTATGTCTGTATCTACGTATTCGTTTACTGGAAAGAAATTTTGATTATATCACATATCAACACATACCCAGACATATGAATACATTAATAGACGTAGTAGCTAATTTGGTTTTAGATCAACATTTGCGCAACTTATAAAAACATCATCACATGTAAAAATATCCATCCAAAAATAGATATATAGATATATTTGTCGAATAGTTTGTAGTACATCACATAAAGTCAAAAATACACATGTTTGTCTAATAATAGTCGGAGACAACATGTCTCTCAAAAAATATGAATATGAAAGCCCTAAAATAGCTAATCAGCATGGTGCTCGTGGTAACACGCCACCGCATGCACCAATGGCCTCAACGGTCGGTGAAGGCGACTAGGCACCCCCACAGTGTGTCACTAGTAAGCTAATGGGACATCTGCCAGCCGTGCATAGTCCGGGATCCCCCAGGAAATGCCCTCTAAGTTCTGGATCAGTTCGCTCCCTTCACCACCCTCAGCCTGAGGGTCATGTGCGAGATGGGTCCTCCGCGCAATGGGCGACATGCCCGTGAGCCTCTTTGGGCCAACATCTGCATACGCATAAAACTATTGTTAGAATGAACATATATTACCAAAAACATCATAAATACATAAAAATAAAAAAGAGAATCATACCTAGCTCCTCGTCCCAGTCCTCCCCTTCTGGGAGCGGAAGATCGGGATCTCCAGTGAAATCGGTCCCAGCATAGGGCCAATCCTCGACCACAATCAGTTGACGCCGTAACCACTCAAAGAACTCGGGTCTCCAAGACATCTGTTGACCCCCTCCTAACCTGGGCATAAGTGCTACCCAGCGAGCCATCCTTGGCTCCCTCAGTATCGGCTCGGCAACTATTGCCCCTTGACCCTGAAAAATTGGTAGTCGTTCCAGGATGAATGACACCAGAATGGAACCGTATCCTTATTTCTTTAGTTTGGCTTGCTTTCAATTTGTTAGCTACCTTTTGATGTTGGTTGTCACTGTAGTAGCCCAATCAAACAGTGTAGGATTCATGCACTTGGAGGCTAATAGGAGCCGTGCCTTTGTTGCCTCATGCGGGGCCTGCGATCCTGTAGCCCACGTAATGGTATGAAGCACTACCCTGAGTGATAGGTTGCAGACAGTGTGGATGTCCACCTTCCCACTTCCCGATCCTGTTCATGCCCCTGGGCACACTCTTGCCATTACCATGTCCATTTTCTCTCCAGAAGGTTTGCTGCCCATTATGATCGGCACTGGACCTCTGCACGACAATCTGGTTATAAAGTAAACATCAGAGACCTCAAGAGCTAATACTTGGTCTCGAAGTTTGAACACTTCTTCGTTTTCATCCCATATGCTGACCAAGTACTGTAATAGCTCAGTTTGAGCTTGTAAACATGGTGTGAGGAAGAATTTCTTGAGACCACAGTCTCGGAGTGCATTGATGCAAGCTTCGTTTTCCATAGCCATTTCATCCTCTTCCCCATGTTCCCTCTCTTTCCATTCAATCACCATTGTGCCTGGATACCTGCACCAACATGGTCAAAATGCCTTGTTAGATCTCTGTTACACTTAGAAATCCATATGAATGGCTCACATTTTAGAAATTTAAAGCGGAAAACTACGTTGTGCCATTGGCATGACTTTTTTCCTAACAGTCGCACCAGTTGGCGCGACCCCTTTGTGAGTAAAATTCCATTGGCGCGGGTTCGTGCCCGATACCCACGCCAATGGGTGGAGCCCTAAAATTTCAAAAGGTCTCCTCCAGAGATCGAATGCACAATGGAAATTCATAAAAAATGGATCAAAACAGAGCTTAAGGGAGCGCCTCTTACCTAGAACAAGCAAGGATTTGAATGATGTCCTAGATCAGTCGCAATCACCACCGCAAGTTCGCACACAAAAGGACCATTGTTGCTCTCCAAATGAGGTAAAAAGTAAAATTAAATTAGTTTTTACCATTTGTGGCATATTTATAACTTTTGAAGTCAAAATTAGGTTTTAAAAGTCATTTTTCTCAATATTTTAACATATTTTGTCGAAAAATGGATTTTACACTCGCCTTTATTTGCAGCGACAGGTTTTTTTGCGACTTGAACAGTGATACGAGTTGTATTTTATACTTTTTCGGACTCGTTAAAAACATGAAAAAGTCATTTTGGAGTCATCTTTCGGCTCTTTTCTGACTCTCTAAACATGAAAATATTGCCGAGTCCCTTGTCATTTCGATCTCGTTAAAGTGGCCACGAAACGACATCTAACCAGTATACGTTTACCCCTTTTTCGGGCTGGGATAGATTACTTACGAAAAAGGAATACCCTAGCCTATCGCGACTAGGAGGTTTTCTCATAAATAGTTTTCTACCTTTTCGGATCTAAGGAACTATTTATGAAAAGGGACCGTTGTAGTTTACTTTTCTGCTGTCTTTTCAAACTCTCTAAACATGAAAATATGCCGAGTTCTTCCTCTGTCAGATTCGTTAAACCCTGATGACATTGGATTCAGTCATAATGAAGATATTCAAGTTTCTCTTTCCTAGGGCTCGTTAAATGTACTAGGATGGATTCGTCCAAAGGACAGACTTATATTACAAGCATATGCTATCCCCTTCAAGTTGTTTTTCAAAAATAATTGGGGTACTCACCAGAAATGGTGGGGAAAATGGAACCAGTATCATCGTCATGTTGGCAGTATGTTGCTCTTGAACATGGCACTTGTCTGCATTCGTTTTGGGTTGGGGACATCTCACCTCATTATCTGTTTTCCTTCGTGGGTTTGGGTAATCTCTTTTGGCCTCTCATCTTCTCTTTGCCTTGTCATCGTGACCCCTGATCTTTTGATGTCAAAATACTGCCAAATCCACTGTCGTGCCGCCAATATGTTCAAGAGAATTTGACCTCTACAAAGTCTCAACCCTCCTCTGATTCTCATCTGATCCTGATTCACAAAGACATTATGTTCCTCTGTCTCACGTTGATGATGTGGGAAACATTATGGCCCACCTTCGATCAAGGTCACTTCCTGTCGACGTCAGCTCATTATCTGGGGAGCTAATATGGAGACTCCCTTTTGGTACCTTGGAGCCTACATGCCTCAATGGCAGGTTCTTCACGTTTGATGTGAGGTTTTCATCATTGGCCTCCGATCGAGTGATTCTACGGGTGTTCGATGCTAGCTCACTGATTCACATGCCGTAGATTGTACCTATAGTACCTTGAGGGCCATTGTCACTATTGGTGGTACCTCTCGCGTCTGTTAATATCTTTCATCATTGGCTGGTAATTAGACGATGTTCTTGCATGTTTGACTTCAACTCACTTATTCGTATGCTTGAACTTGTACTTTTTTTAGGTCGAGATGGAGCGCAAGGCCCTGGATTTTGTCTATTAGAATCCAGGCTGCGATTTTGTGGATTATTATGATTGGTTACATGACTCATTCATTGGATGGCTGCGACCATACCTGATTCTATTTATCGATCCTCACTAGATGGCTGCGTCCATACCTTGGATCTGGATTATTGTATACTCTATTATGGATGGTTGCACCCATACCACATATATATCATGTATTTGAGATATCAGTTGTACTTCTCTACCCAGGTTTTCTGACGGTGGTGTTTTCAGTTGGACACATTCTCGTAAAGCATTTCACCCCTCTCTCTCTCTCGGGCATCATGCTTTAGGGGGCATCTGTTACACAGCAATTTGTCACCATCCCTGCAATCCCCCGTCCCGCATATTGGAGGGCTTATTCCGTGACCTGTGAGCAGTGACATGACCTGAAAACACTTTTATGGAATCCCCCTGGACATGGACATTCATTCCCCTGAATAAAATTCCTTGTGAAAAACCCTAAAAATAGCCTTTTTGGCCTTGGTACGACTAGTCAGTGTTATACCCGCGCCAATGGGGGAAATCCTCCAAAGAGGGCACACCAACTGGCACACTGTCTTAGTGTTGTACCCGCGCCAAGCTTATTAAGGAGTGTTTTTTAAAAATAAATGGCGGAAGATTGACTCCAACCAATTCTTAAACTAGTCTCTAAATTGATTTGGGAGGTTTGGCTCCGGATCTCCATGTAGAGGAAGTGGTTTTCCACCTCTCATGGAAGCTTCCTTGAGGATAGGTCCAATAACATGATTGTAGGGATCCCAACTCCCCTTCCACCATCTATATAAGCTTGCAATTTTCCTTTGCAAGCTAGTCTCCAAGAGCCTTCATAGCCTTAAGAATGCTGCAAGAGCCTTGATAATCCTCATAGAGCCAAATCAGTAGCAAGGAGATTGACGATCGAAGAGAGAGGCTTGTCCCATTCCTGACAAGCTTTACCAAGACGTATTTCGCTAACAACCCACCAAAGGAATATTCAGCGTCAGAGCCAGGTTGTATTTTCCTTTGTATGAATTAATGATAAGCGACTTTGGTTATGGTTCCACTCGTATTGTTCATTATGATCATGAGTTGTGTCTTCTCTGACTGATACATAATTGCATATATTGGGTTTTACGCTTGTGTTTGTCGTGTTTCTTGCGTGTGCAGGTGTTCGATCGTGGCAAGCGTGAGGATTGTGATCTGTCAGAGCAAGGGAATGGGAGTGCTATCTTCTCTACAAACAACAACGTTGGATTCAAGGTAAGCCTTCTTCGCCATTTGGTTTATTGCAATTAGGAACTTGCACCTTAGCGTGATACGATTGTTGCTAGACCCGATCTGGGCTAGTAGGGATCACCTCTGTCCGTAGAGGGGATTTACCTCTACAACAGAGCAAGTGTTTGGATACACAAAACTAATGAAGGTCACTCTTACAAGCTATATTTTCCATGTACAAACAATACTGCAGAGTATGAAGCTCTTCTCTTAGGGTTACAAATGATGAAAAGTATAGGAGCTAAGAGGATTTATGTTCAAGGAGATTCCAAGTTAATTATTACGCAAATCAAAGGAGAATATTCAGCCAAAAATCCTAGGCTAAGAGAATATATAAATTCTACCTTAGACCTCCTTAAAACATTTGAAAAATATGAACTTACCTCTGTCCCAAGAACTCAAAAAAACCTTGCAAATGAACTAGCCTTTGCTGCCAGCACTTACTAACTACCTCGTGCCAATGAACAAACATGGTAAAGGTCAAATATAGACCTGTTGTCACAAAATCAAACCTGATAGGCTTCCAATCAAGTTAATCTCATGTAATTGTTTCAGACCAATCTTTTGACTGAGGCTTAGCCTCCTCAACCTGAGAGGGCTCTCTCAAGGGCTTATGATTTTTGATAAATATGTAGATGGCTAACTCTATATGGGATAAAAGTAGATAAATGATATAAAATAGTTGTAAATCACATTATCAAGTGTACATTGGGCTTATGGAGTCATAATAGCTTCAACATATTCAAAAAAATCTACCTAGCATGGAAGTCAAGGCATTCAGAGTTCAAGTCAAGGAATACACATGTAGAATAGTGAAACACACAATCAGTATGTCTATGAAGGAAGTCAGAGCATCATTGATGAATTCTGAGTATCATAAGAAAACACCACTACAATAGAATATTGAAAATATACCATTAGAACAAAAACAAACAAGAACTCCTCATGAATCTTGAGTTGTCTAAGTAGAAATTCTGTATTAAGCTGAACACAGTCACTTACAATAAAACACAATATTTTTGCTAACAAATGTCAAACCCTAAGAATTTCGAATTATTCTTCTTTATAGATCATTTACAACATAGGATAACCTTATCCTCAACTAGATACCTCGAAATCCTACTATTTGACACCTTTTCTAACCATAAACATGGTCTTTATTACAAAATGACAACTACAAACCTAATGAGCAGTCCTATTTCAAATAGGACTAAAACTCTTTGAATTTACTCCTAACAACCTTATATAAATTTAATTACATCAAATGACACTTGTATTTCATGAAGTCGAATTCTGATGATGAGCTCCAACCTATTATGACCATAAAGCTGATGATGTTGTTCTCTTAAAACCTAGGAAACCATCTCCCTATTTTTTAGGCCTTTGATTTCTTTGACTCCTTGGGATATTATGACCATTTAGGAACCATGATTTAGACACCATTTTTTTTTAATAACTAAAATCATATGTATTTAGTCACTTCCCTGTGCCATATATGCAACATTTACTTCGAATTATCCAAAAAGATTGAAAACAAACCTGCGCTACGAAAGAAACATAGTTTTGTAGTGCAGTGTTTTAGCCCATTTATTTTAATATTTTGGTATTTTCCCTTAAAGGTGGCTTTCATTTGCACTTGAAATGTTTCCTCTAGAAATTTCAGGGAAAAAATCTAAAAAATTCCCCTCAAAATTGATAAGGAAAAGGGTGAAAAGGCTGCTACAGCAGTTTCGTAGCGCTTTTCACCCTTTTCGCATTACTGGCGCTACTAAACTGCTATGCAAGCAGTTTTTATCAAAATTTCTTCAAAATTTACAATAATAAGGTGCCCATTTTTAAGAACATTAATATTTTATCAAAAACATCAGCAATATGAACTCAAAACATAACTTTCAACCTTCAAGAAGTACCTTCTCCATTTGCAAATTATTCTTGTTCTTTTCCTGAAACTTAGGTCTTGGGACAGAGCCTATATTTCATCATCAATAATATATTTTGAAAAATTGAAGGAGGTTTTTGTAGGCTAGTTTGTCTTGAAAAAAAACCTCTCTTTTTTTCTAAATATCTCTTCTGTTGTCCAGAAACTGTCTTTGAAACACATGTGTAAAACAGGAAAACTCTGTTTTCCGAAAATAGGGCTTCAAATAAAGCCTTTTATCTCTCAACTAATAACACTTATGAGAAAATTGAGAGAGGTTATTGTAGCTGGGGCTGTGACGAAGAAAAATCTCTTTCATAATTCCAAAATAATTTTTCATGTGGCCATAAACAGATCTTGAAGTTGACTGCTAAACAGTCATGTACAAGATAGTTTTGTAACAACAGTTTCATAGTGCATTGGAATTTATCAATTTATCCCATATCCTAATGAATTTGAAGAAACAGAGAGAGGGTTTTGTATTTAGTTATGTTAGGAAGAAAAACTTCTTTCAATTTTCCTAAATTAGTTTTCAGATGCTCAGAAACCCCCTTGGAAGTCGACTACTAAAAACCAGAAAACAGAGTTTTTGCTTCATATTGCACTACAAAAATACAATTCTTTCATAGTGCATTTCCTCTTTTTTGAACTAGCAGCACTATGAAATGGTGGATTCCTGGCTAATTGCATATATTTAACCTGAAACTTAATTGAATGACCCTTAATTGAAAAATGTGAATATTTGACCATGGAATGGACCTTTAAAGACCTTATTTGAATTCAGATGATGAACATTAAACCTTTAAAAGCTATGAACTACCCTTAAGAAAATCCTAAAATGACTCTTAAGACCCTATTTTGACCCATGTTAAAAAAAAAAACTTGACATAATGATGTTTTGAAAATTTTTGGGTGATAACAAGACCTACAGTCCCTGATAACATAGATTATTGGCAAGTTTTTAAAGGTGAAAAACATATTGAAGACTTCCTATAGTCCAAAAATGAATTTGAAATGCCAAAACCAAACTTGGATCATGAAGAGGACTACCCTGCTGAGGAACAAACACACAAAATAGAGCTACCTTATGTTGTTGATGTAAATATGCTAGAACACCCTCATGAGGCAAAATTGTGTGAAGATTTAGACAAAAGGGGCCTTGAGGAATTGCAATGCAAAGACAAATTATTGCCAAGAGGACTTTCCCCCTTAGAAGAGCTATTTGATTTCAATGATGTTGCTAGGAAGCCTAAAATGGAATCCACCGAAAGAGATGTAGAAGAATGCAACATAGGCAGTGAGGAAGAACCTAAAATGATAAAGTTGTCCAAAACATTACCACCCCTTATAAAATAGAAATACATTGAGCTATTCAAAGAATTCAAGGATGTGTTTGCATAGGGCTATGAGGACTTGAAGTCCTATGATACAAACATAATCCAAAATAAGATTTCTCTCAAGGAAAACCAAAAACCATTCAAGAAGAAGTTGCATAGGATAAACCCTGTCCTAATGCCTCTAATTGAGAAAGAAATAAAAATGAGGTATGATGCTGGAATAATAGTCCCATTCAGGTACTCGTAATGGGTCTCAAACCTTGTATATTAAGGAAGAAAACAGGTGAAATTAGACTATGCATAGACTTCATAAACTTAAACAAGGCCTCCTTGAAAGACAACTAATCTTTACCTAATATGGATCATATACTACAAAGGGTGGTAGGCTCCAAAAGAATATCATTGCTTGATGGTTTTTTAGGGTATAATCAGGTGCTAGTACACCCAGATGATCAACACAAAACAACCTTCACTACACCTTGGGACACCTTCATGTATGTCAAAATTCCTTTTGGGTTAATGAATGTCGGTGCCACTTTTCAAAGAGCCATGGAAATTGCTTTTTCCAAAGAAATAGGCTTCTTCATTGTGATATACCTTGATGACATCACTGTTTACTAAAAAACCGATGAAGAACACCTAGCTCACTTAAGAAAAGTCTTTGAAAAGTGTAGAAGTATGGCTTATCTTTGAATCCCAAGAAAACTCGGTTTGGCCTTCAAGAAGGGAAACTTTTAGGCCACATCATATCTGAAGAGGGAATCAAGATAGACCCAAAGAGGATTGAGGGAATATTGCCGATCAGTCACCCCAAGAACATGAAAGAGCTGCAATATTTCATTGGAAAGATCAACTTCTTAAGAAGGTTCATACCAAACCTTTCAGAACTCTTAAGAAACATTAAAAACATGCTGAAAAGAGAAATAGGATTCAAATGGAACATAGAAGCAAAAAAATCCTTTGAACTAGTGAAATAAGAAATCACCCAAACACTAGTTCTGATCAGCCCTGACTTTACCAAGGACTTATTCATCTTCTCGTTCGCATCAGAACACACAATTTATACAGTATTTCTTCAAAAGAACATAATAGGACAAGAATGGCCCATAGATTTCTTCAGCAAGGCACTAAGAGATGCACCTCTGAAATATATCATCATGGAAAAACAAGATTCTGCCTTCATCAAAGCCTCAAAAGATTTCAGAGTTTACATCTTGCATTCACATGCCATTGCTTTTGTTTTTCATGCAGTTGTTCAGGACATACTAACTCAGGATCCTGATGGTAAAAGACGTAAGTGGATTACTGTCATCTTAGAGTATGATCTAGAAATCAAGCCCACCAAGCTAATTAAGGGGAAAGCATTGGCCAAACTAATGGCTGAAGGAAAATTTCAAGCATTGGACATAAACATGATACATTCCTTAGATGAACAAGAGGAATTGACGACTCCACCTATTGAAGAAGCATTTATGAACTCACTCTGGTATGTTGATATATTATATGTGATTTTTAATCTAAATGCTCCTCCTAGTTTGTCCAAAACAAAGGCCAGATTCTTGAAACAAAAGGCTGTAAATTTTTGCATTCTAGATAAAGATTTATATTGGAAAAATTCTGTCGGTATCTTGCTTAAATGTTTACTTGAAGATGATGTAGATATAATCATGCATGAGTTTCATGAAGGAGAATGTGGAGGTCATCTCTATTGGAAAACCACTGCCAACAAAATCCTTAGAGCTGGTTTCTATTGGCCCACTCTTTTCCCTGATATCCACAATCTAGTAGTGACTTGCCATAAATGCCAAATATTTAAGGGAAATATAAAACTACTTCCTTTTCCTTTACAATTAATCAGCGTTGAAGCTCATTTTCAATAGTGGGGTCTCGATTTCATTGAAGAAATCCACCCTACCTCCTCCACCCAACACAAATGGATCCTCACTGCAACTGACTATTTCACCAGATGGATAGAAGCTATCCCTTCCAAGACTACCACTGATTCATTAATCATCAAATTCCTTGAAAATCATATCTTGTCTAGATTTGACTGTCCTAGAAATATTATTTCTGACAATTCTGTTGAATTTAAATCCAAGAGAATGGTGGACTTTTTCCACAAGTATCACATCACATTAGGTCATTCAATAGCGTATTACCCTCAAGTTAATGGGTTGTTTGAGTACTCTAACAAAATTTTGGTAAATATCATCAAGAAATTGTTGGAAGAGAACAAAAAGTCATGGCAAAGCAAACTAATGCATGCGTTATGGGCAGAAATATTAACAACTAAGAAATCAATTAATATGTCTCCCTATCAATTGGTGTATGGTATGGATGCAATTTTTCCAACATCCTTGGGAGTCCCAGTGATGAAACTTATTCAAGAGGTACAATCAGAGGAGAATGATATGCAAAGGAGGTTGAACCAAACCATTCAATTGCAGTAATCAAGGGAAGAATCATACAATAGAACCCAAGCAGTGCGAGAAAGCATCAAGAAGCTCTTTGACAAAATGACTAAAGCCAATGATTTCCATATTGGAGACAAAGTGTTGAAGTGGGATTCAAGAAGAGAGGACAAAGGCAAGCATGGAAAATTTGAAAATCTGTGGAAAGGTGCATACATCATCCATTCAGTAAGAGGTAACAATGCATTCTTTCTATAATAAATGGATGGAAAAAAGTTATTTGGAGGTCTTATCAATGGAAGGATGCTCAAGAACTATTTTTGTTGAAGTTCTTCATTTAAATCTTTGTTTATTGTACATAACATTTCTTGAATAAGAGATCAGAAAAATCAAAACACAAAAACAAAGAAAAGAAGAAAAGAGGGTAGATGAAAAAAAGAGGTAAAGTTGCATACCAAAAAAAGAGTATGTCTGAAATTTTGCAAGTACAAATGCCACTACTTTTGAGAAAGGAAAGTCTTGTTCAGTCATACAACCTAACCATGATTGAACATGTTTTAAATTTTTTTTATAAGTTAGAAAATGATGATTTTCCAAACTATTTAAATTTGGCTTATCAGTAGACTAGGTTAGGAAAAGATATTGGTTCCCAAAGCTCAAATATGAACCAAAGAGAAATGAGAGGGATGAGTGACAAGTTTTCAAATTATACCCTCATTTTTCTAGTTTTACTTGTACAAAAATAAAATCTATGTGCCACTTGTCCAAGATCCCACAGCTCATGACAAACCAAATTGCAACCTTGAGTTGGTCATGTTTTAAATTTTGTGTTGATAGGTTAGAGAATGAAAATATGTCAAACTGTTTAACCTTGACATATAAGTAGATTAGGTAGGGAATACAAGGGCTCATCAATCTAATCTGAGCTCTTGGAAGTGATAAGGGTAGACATATATAGTTTTTATGCTTTCAAAATAAAAGATGATGTTTAGGGTTTTCCAATCCAAATGCACCCAAATGAAGAGAAAATGTTAGGAAAAGTATGATGGGTAGGTAGGGTTGACATTGAAGCAATCATGTTTTTTCAAATTGTAGGATCACAGATTCAAAGAATAGCAGCAATATCGACATTGCAAAATGAAGGAAATCAGCAATCATGTGAGGCATCTCAACTGTAAAATCAGAGATCTAAGGTTCTTGACACATCCTGAAAGGAGCTTCCCTCCCCAAGTGGAGCCACTGTTAGTCATTATTATTTTTCACTATATTTAGATGACTATAGGATTTTTATAGATTTCTGAAAACAATATTCCTTGAATATCTTGAGTTTTAGAAATCTCATTGCCTTCATTATCCTTATAAAAACTATTTTCACTTATCCTCAATTGGTCTTCCCAAAGCCACCCTGTTGCTCCTAAAAGACTCATCATGGGCTTATACCTCTCATTTTCATCCTCCTTCCCTACCTATGACCTCATTCCCCTATTTTCCCTGTCAATAAACTCCATCCTCCCTCTAGTGTTTCCTGTTGCAGAATCAATCCCATGTCCCTTTGGGCATAATAACCTATAAAAATACTCTTTTTTCACTTGAAAATATCCAAGCCAAGTTTCAGTAAAAATCAGTCAAAGGACACTCCCACTAGGTCATTAGGGTTTTATATTGTTTAAGGTCATCCTTGGAGGTTTCAGGCACTGCTTTTCCTTTGCTAGAATCTGGCTCAAATGTCATAGAATGTCAAGACATGGTTATTCAAGAAGGACCTAAAATTTCCAAGGAGGATTATCTCCTTAGTTTAGGACCTGCAAATGAGGAAAATGGAGAAGGTTGGGAACTTGTGCAGTAGTGTTGAAAGATTTATCAGCAGAAGGTACTGATGAGGTAGACTATCTATTCCTGAATGAAAAAAAATTACAGCAAGGGAAAGAAGAAACACTTGTGTAGAGAAGTTTTCCGGTTTAATCGCATCCATTTTTGTTGATTTCCGACGTTTCGAACCCAGCCAATGGGGTTCATAGATCTTTCCCTGATGATGAACCCCGTTGGCTGGGTTCGAAACGTCGGAAATCAACAAAAATGGATGCGATTAAACCGGAAAACTTCTCTACACAAGATAATCATCACAGAAGCCTCAAATCTATAATAATAAGAAACACTTGGTCTTGTATATGACTATTTTTTATACACTTTTTAGTACATTTGAGTGCCAAAGTAGTGATCACTTGTAGGAAAATGACATGGACGAAGCACACAAGGCCAAGCATGAAGAAAGTTTATCAGAAAGGATTAAAGAAATATGGAAAAAGGTGAGGTTAACTGGACATAAATGAATGAAATTTAAAGGATTATAGAGAACTTAGAAGACAACATTGATGATTGTTGTAAATTATGAAAAACACCTAAGGTTTTGGAAAAATTGGCCAGAGGAGGTGGAATGTAATGTTCCTTTTTCAGGATTTTCTACAATATGGTCCAAAGGGATGTTGTATAAGGAAGGAAATGAAAAAATAAGGTGAAATGGGACTTGGATCCCTCAGTTAACACATCATACATTACACTTCCAGAAGTTGAGCTAAGAGAAATCCCTCAAGGTAGGTTAAACAGATCTCCTACCCTTCGGTATCTCGGAAAAGTGCTCAAAGAGAGAGAGCTACAACAACATATGAGCATAATCATGAAAATATGCAAATTTGAACATGTCAATAAATGTAATATAATATAGCCATCATGTGTATTAATATATCAGAAAATATATACAGAAATATCTTGAGTGACAAGCCACTCAAGCTATCAGAACCAATCTCCAATGATCAAACTATGAAATACATGAGTTGCTACAACTGCACAAAATGCCGGAGAGCAGTGACTGCACAGTCTATGTTAGAGTAGATGCTACTATAGATGCATATACATGAAATATGGATGAAATATACAAATAAATTCCCAAGAATAGAAGACTGGGCTCCAACACAAGATTTCTAGCCAATCTAAGAGAGATTGTTAGAAATGTCGGAGAATGTACAATGTGACAATTAACTTGTCACTGCAACTGAATCAAAATATGAAATGAGGATGTATCATATCTGAAATGATGATTCCCTCCTCTGATATCGTATCTAAGAAAAAGGTTGATCCCTTTACTCAGAAACAACTCCTTTGATGAGCTCAAATGACCCTCCCAGCAACTGCCTGCAAAAATAATGCAAATCTAGCTGAAGACTGTGCTGTGAGGGAAGAAGGATGGTTGGCCTAATGAAAATGATATTAAAATAATCCTGGGAGACCTCCCCACTGATCCTCCAATAGATAGGAAAGCCATCCACTAAAAAACAAGCCAAGGAATGCCTCAAGAGATCCTCTGTTGCTGCACCCTGCAGCCCAAAGTTATCCTGCTCCAGGAATAACACTGTGACTGAAGGAGGTAGCTTTGACCAAATGATGGAATGAGGAAATTTATCTCTATAAACTCTCCTTCCCTGAGGAGGAGGTAGGGATTCCGAACCGGGAACACCCTAGTGCTATGCAGCACTGCACTCTTGCTAAACAACAAGAGGAGCATAGTCTCAACATACTAAGAAAATAATAATCAAGCATGAATAACAATGGCTCTCCTCCTCTCCATATATATGAAGTGCTCCTCTCCACCATGGGTCCCATCCACATGTGCCTTCCAACTCATGCAAGTGATCCTCCTCTAAAACTACGTAGTCCATCAAGGAGATACATTGTATCTGGACAGTGCATGTGGGCTTGGTCAAAATGTCTAGATCAAGCATGATCCAATCCTATTCACACCATGTGGTGCTCAAATCAGCTACTTTATTATTCCTCCTTTCACACAAGGAGTGTTATTTCTCCATATAAGGGGGTTAAGGTGTCTCCTTACCCATTTTATTCAAAAAAGTGAAAATATGCAAACTATAATGTTCCTTTTAGCCAGAGGCTAGAATTTGGAAACATTATAGTCCTCCCCTCCCACATGTTGCTTTTCCTTAAGAAAATGCATAGAGAGAACATAATTCCTCCCCCTTTTCTTTTTTTGCCTCCTCATCAACAATCTCCACCACTGCTCAAGATATCCTGCAACAAATCTGTCCTCCAATGCTTCCTCCCAAGTATGCAAACTAGAATGGTGCACATCATGGAAAGATAGAAGGTGTATGTGGAAACCTTCTTGTTGTGCTAGGGCCTCCTTGAGGTAGGAGTGATGACATGCATGGGAAAATTTTGTCCCCAATAATGATCCTCTCATCCATGCTATCATCCAAATAAAAATCTCAACCCTTGATTCATGCATTGTGTTGGGGTTGAATGGAGAGTTGGGATTTTGATTCCCAAGATGTTTCTCCCTCCATTTTTGGTACATATGGGGCTGCCTCCATCATTGGGCTGAAATGGTATTTCCTCCAATAATGGCCCAAGATTCCCCATCAAGAAAATCAGCCATGAGATGCCCCTTCAAATTCTCCAAGTGGTTTTTCCCAAAAGAAGAGTAAAGTAGCAATGTGGCAATCATGGTTTTCCCATGGTGTCTCCTGCAATTTAAAACATGTACAATGGGGAGAATCATGCTCCTAATGGGTTGTCCCAATACCTCCAACACTCTCCAAGTAGTGCTCCCTATAAATGTACAACCATTAGCAACACAAGGAAGCAACATGTAATGAAAACAAGCTGTCATAAGACAACTAGAGAGAGGGTCACTGCTCCACTCATGGGACCAACGTAGTGAGCCTCCTGTCTGTATCAGAACTAAAAACAAAAATTTCTTTCCCAGCCACTTTTTTGTTGCCACAAACATCTCATAAGGTGAAAACATGAAAGTAAAAATTGGTGCCAATGGTGCACACCAAGAAGTATGTGGCTTCCCCCACAAATCATCATGAAAATAGCCACTCCCATTGCTGCAATGGGCCACAAGCACATCATAATAAGGAGCATAAGGAGATGTGATCATCCTTATCTTATCAAGCTGCCCATATAAAGTAAATAAAGGTAAATCAAAATGAGAGTATATACCTTCTTTACCATGTACTCTGGTCTTTGAGCTGAAATAGCTCATCTAAATTCTCTCCCTCACCTCGAATGAGTAGGGAAATGGTTGTGCCAACCTCTCTAAAATAATCTGGGCTATGCATTTGTCCATCTGATAATATAGATCATGCTGAATTCCCTCCCAAATGAACTCCTCTAGCAAGACAAGATATGCATCAAGGTGCATAGCTAGGAAGTCCTCATGTGCTGCATGTAATAGTTTCTCCTTGAGCCTAGAAGCCCTAGTCAAGAAGATACTGTCATAATAATAGATGACCATATCATCCACCATGTACTTGTGATATCCATTCGGGTCATCCGAAATCATGCACGCACCTAGATCCTTGGAGTAATCTACCAAGAGTTGAGACCTCCAATCTCAATCTATCCTCCTCAGAGATAGCGTTGGTAATCTGTAATGTGATGCTCTCCTCATGCTTCTGCCTGCTACCTTGGCATCCCCCATGCTGAATTCTTCCCCCAATATGTAGCCATGCCTATCATGCTGCTTCTCATGCTCAAATAGTAATGGTGACCCTTGGAAGTTGGCCCCCCATGAGAAGCTATCATCCAAAAGGAATCTCCCAATCCTGGTCAGTGTAAGCATGAGTAACCTGCATCTAATCCCATGTGTGAAAGAGTCCTACCTCAAAGAAAGTATTATCTATCTATCCAAATCTATGGAGTAGTCATCCTGCATCATGAAGATGCTCTCTTCCATCCCTACAGTAATCTCTGTCAGCGCAGTATGGCTAATGAGAGTGGGTGATGCTGAAAATGAGAGAGTGCCTCCCTCCTTCTTGAGTCTATCCCAAACTCTATGCATTGTGTTGGACTCCTCCAAAGTCTTCACCTCTCCGGAATCCAAGAGTGGTGAACTATGTGACAAGATGTCCCTCATCAACTCTAGATCAGGGGGCCTCCCAGGTGGAATGCCTCCATATAGTGAGACATCTAGTTCAGAATTGGATTGCATATATGAGTGGACTAATTTGTCCCTCTCTTCACTGCACAGTACATTCTCCTTCTCTTGTGTAAAAAAATCCCGGAATAGACAAGGGTGTATCATCCCTTGATGTCGATTCTTCTCTTCCTCCTCCATCTCACAATCCCCAAAAACTGCTACATATGGCTCCAGAATTGTGCCTTGGTTCCCACATGTTGAATCATTTGGAACTCCTTGTAAAGATACAAGGGATCCTCTAATGGAATCAATGACTCCCCTTTATCCTCCATGTGGTGATGGATCTCCTCCCAATGGGACAGTGCTGTTAGATCTCTTATGCTCATCCTCCCCATCAATAATTGAGAATACCTCATCGTCAAGGAGAGACCATAGATCTTGGTCATCTCTTGAAGGAAGTACCTCCATGTCTCCACAAATGGAAGAGGGCCCTTCACACAATGGGGATCTTGCCCTTAGAAAGCCATCATACAAGTTTTCATTCCCTTCAGAAATATGGAAGGGAGTTTGTTTCATGGTTCCTTCCAATGCATGCAAAGTGTTTGAGGTTTTGATACATGATGTTTCATAGTGATTTTTATCAAATTTCCTCACCAATCCCTTAGTGAAATCATCATATGTTTTTACACTTGCATGAAAATATGAAACAGAATTTTCAAACCACCAACCATGAGCCATACCTTTGAGTTGCAGCGCTGCTCCTCCAATGGCCTCATCTTCTTCCTCCATTCTCCCTGCAGTGCAAGTGGGAAATGAACTGTGATGTGGATCTGCATGTGTGGCTGAATTCCCACACCGATCATGATAATAGATAGGGCTTGCTTCATCTTCAAACCCTCTCAGAAAATTTCTGCAATCCTCCCTTTCTATCTCCTTGAGATCTTCTATGATAGCTTCCCTAGTTTGGAAAAGAAGCAGGGATATCTCCTCTTCCGTCATTCCTATTTTCTTGTTTCCTTTGTAAAACTCCTCTTCTATGTGAGGAGATACTCCTTCTACTAGCATATTATCTTGGATTCATAGGCTGAGCCAATATTAATGCTCTGATACCACTATAATGTTCCTTTTTCAGGATTTTCTGCAATATGGTCCAAAGGGACGCTTTATAAGGAAGGAAATGAAAAAATAAGGTGAAAGGGGACTTGGATCCCCCAGTTAACACATCATACATTACAATTCCAGAATTTGAGCTCAAATAAATCCCTCAAGGTAGGTTAAACAGATCTCCTACCCTTCGGTATCTCGGAAAAGTGCTCAAAGAGAGAGAGCTACAGCAACATATGAGCATAATCATGAAACTCTGCAAATATTAACATGTCAATAAATGGAATATAATACATCCATAATTTTTATTAATATATCAGCAAAAATATATAGAAATATCTTGAGGGACAAGCCACTCAAGCTATCAAAACCAATCTCCAATGATCAAAATATGAAATACATGAGTTGTTGCAATTGCACAAAATGCCGGAGAGTAGTGACTGTGCAGTCTATGTTAGAGTAGCTACTGCTGTAGATGCATATACATGAAATATGGCTGAAATATACAAATAAATTCCCAAGAATAGAAGACTGGGCTCCAACACAAGATTTCTAGCCAATCTAAGAGAGATTGCTAGAAATGTCGTAGAATGTACAATGTGACAATTAACTTGTCACTACAACTGAATCAAAATATGAAATGAGGCTGTAGCAGATATGAAATGATTATGGCCTCCTCTGATAGTGTATCTAAGCAAAATTCTGATCCCTTTACTCAGAAACAACTCCTCTGATGAGCTCAAATGACCCTCCCAGCAACTGCCTGCAAAAATAACACAGATCTAGCTAGAGACTACACTGTGAGGGAAGAAGGATGGTTGGCCTGATGCCAATGATATGAAAATAAGCCTGAGAGGCCTCCTCACTAATCCTCCAATATATATTCAAGCCCACCACTGAAAAACAAGCCAAGGAATGCCTCAAGAGATCCTATGTTGCTGCACCCTGCAGCCCAAAGTTATCCTGCTCTAGGAATAACGCTGTGACTGAAGGAGGTAGCTTTGGAAAAATGTCAGAATAAGGAAATACAGCTCTAGAACCTCTCCTTCCATAAGGAGGAGGTAGGGATTCCCAATTTAGAACACCCTAGTGCTATGTAGCACTGCACTCTTGCTAAACCACAAGAGGATTGTAGTCTCAACAGACTAAGCAAATAATAATCAAGCATGAATAACAATGGCTCTCCTCCACTCCATATATAGAAAGTGCTCCTCTCTACCATGTATCCCATCCACATGTGCCTTCCAACTCATGCAAGTGATCTTCCTCTAAAACTGTGTAGTCCATCAAGGAGATACATTGTATCTAGACAGTGCATGTTGACTTGGTCAAAATGTCTAGATCAAGCATGATCCAATCCTGTTCACACCATGTGGTGCTCAAATCAGCTACTTTATTATTCCTCATTTCACACAAGGAGTGATATTTATCCATATAAGGGGTTTAAGGTGTCTCCTTACCCATTTTATTCAACAAAGTGAAAATATGCAAACTATAATATTCCTTTTAGCCGGAGGCTAGAATTTGGGAACATTACATGAGGTTAAGTTGAACCTTATGGTGGAAACTACAGGATATTTTGAAGATGTTGCTATGTTTAAACCCCAAAGTTGTCAAAATGAACTTTTCATGCCTCAATGACCAAAATAAAAGTCAACTTCATGACTTCACCAACCTGCAAGGCAAAATTGTAAAAGAATATCAGTGAAAAAGAGGTAAAAGGTTTCAAACATTAGAAAGTGGGTTTTCATAATTAAATAGAATTCCTCTTATCTATAGAATCTCATATTGCACTTCAAGTGAACCATTTTTGCCTTTCAAAAGATCAGGAGCATTCAGAGGAGAATATTTTGTGATTTTTCAAGAAAAATTTGGGCAAATTGTCTTGGTGGTGCACACTTGGCTTGGCACTGCGTGCTTGGGAGTTGGCGTTGCGCACTTGAAAATTTTCCCTCATACAATTTCTGAAGGCATTGCATGCCTGGGAGATGGAATTGTGCGCTTGGAGGAGCGTTGCACTCTTACCTGACAAACCCTCTGCTCATTTTCATTGGCGCTGCGTGCTTAGAACTGGCGTTGCACGCTTGGACAGAGAGGGTTTCTCACTCTTCTAACCACTCAAATCATTTCAAATCACCTTCAAGTCTTGGCCAAAGTATTCTAAGGCACTCATAAGAGGTAAGTGCATTCCATGAGCCATATTTGTAAAGCTATTTGATGATTCTTAATTGAATGGAATGAAACCCTAATCAAACCCTAAGTTTTAAGCTTGAAATCCCTGCTTCATCCCTACTTCATCCTCCTAGATAGAGTATCAGTCATAACAAAGGAAATTACATTATTTGAGGGCTTCCATTCATATTTCTTGTCACAACATCAATTTCCTTCATTCTCACTCATTCCATTCATTTGAAAAGCTTCCATTTCATTACCCTCCCTTCATTTCATTTCCCATTAGCCCTAGGGTTTCCAAAATAGAGTTTACAATGTCTGAGGATGAAGACTGTGTTATGGAGGCACAAATTCCAAGGAGGTGTCGTCATAAAGGAGGAAAGATAAACATATTTGAACCCCTCAATACAAGGGAACTCATGGCATCTCCTCTTACTGTTTCTTGCTTCAAACATGTAGGTTGCTTTGATTTTTGTGAGAAGGTGCAGCAAGTACAAAACCACCGTGACCTAATAAGACTATTCATTATCAATTTACATGAAAAAAAAGTTAATCTTGTCGGGGTCACCTTTGAGTTGTCTACATATTCCATTGCAGATGCTACAGGAATACCAAGTGTGGGAGAAAAGTGGTTCAAGAAAGCAAACCTAAACATGAGTTACTTTGAACCATACCTTAAACCGAGGTATAAAGATCACCACAAATACATCTTTCCTTTTTCTCATCTGCTTGATATATATGCACCCATGATGAGGATAGTGATGAAGTATTTCACATGTGAGGGAAGGTTTTCCCGCCTCTACTCATACCACATCCATCTTCTTATGCATTTTACTAGAGTATGGATGTTTCATATACCATATTATCTTTACCGAAGCATTGGCAAAATGGCCTACATAGTGCAAAAGAGAGATCATAATCAGAAAATGCAGAGCTTGTTTCATCACTCACTTATCAAGATGGTGGTTATCCACTAGTTCCAGCAGAAAAATATTCCATGGAAGACCTTCATTTCCAATGAGGTTTTCACTACTCCACATGGCCATCATCATCAATATATCCCTTCCTCATCTCATCCTTCCATTCCTACTTCTCCATCACATCCCACTACTCATGCATCACCATCCACTCACATTCCTTCACCTCATAATGACCCTTCCACAACCGTTCACCCTCATATCATGATGACACAACATCAAACAGTGATGAGAACATTGAGACAGATGGAACTAAAATGAGTGACATGGAGCCATTTCCTTTGACATACCGGAGGGGCTACAATCATGTGTTTTTTGCACTTGAGATGCAAGGGGCCATGCCTTCTACATCAACAAAACAACTTGATAAGGGTAAGGAAAAGGTTGTAGAGCATGTCATGGTTGAAGAGGATGATAAACATGAAACTGAGCAAGAGTTTCAGTTGATTGACCTAGAGGATGATGATGAGGAGAGGATCACAAATATGCTGATCAAAAGCAAGGATGCCAAGATTAGTGAGTTTCAAGCTAATCTTGGTAGGGAAAAGAATGTGATCAACTATTTTGAGTTATAAAATTAGTAGTTAGAGGAAAAGAAGTCCATCACTGAGGTCAAAGAAATCAGAGCTCAGAAAGAGGCTAGAAGAGCCAAGGCATTTCTAGATGAAACCTTGGGCACTTTTGATGATAGTGAGGGTGAGTAATAACAACTTCCTAGGAGGAGGCCAAGGATAATTGGATTGAAGAATGTTTTAGCCTAGGAAAGAGAGAAAGAAGCAGAGTTGGCAGTGCAGCTCACTCCAAGTGAGATGCTTGCCATAGAAATTGATGGAGATATGGAATCTTGGTTTGAGAGGGAAAACTTGCACCTATAGGGTTAGCTAGAGAAGGCTAAAAGAGACATTGACACGTAGAATAATATGTCCAAACATTATGCCATGAAAAACAGGATTGCAAGGGCCAAGCTCAAACGAACCCTTGCAAAGATTCAAGCTCAAAATGAGGAAAAAGAGAAGGAAAAAATGAAAATTCTTTCTGATGTGTCCCTCCAAGAATCCCAACCATGATCAACAATATAATTTCCAAATTTTTGCACCTTGTGCACATTTTTTATTTTTGACAGTTTGGCTTGCAAAAAAAAAGGCCCAAACACGCAGCGCCACTGGCGCTGCGCTCTTTTTTGGGGCACTCAAATGGGAAAAACTTAACATATTTATGTTCCTCATGCCAAGGACATCATCCTCAGAAAATTTCAGATCATTTGGAGAAAAACGGGTCCCTCAAAAGGGCAGAAAACCACCAAAAAATCACCTTTCTGCCCTCTTTTCAACACTGGCACTACGAGTTTAGTAGTCTTGGGAGAAATAATTTTTGACAAGAAAAATGGGCACCATTTTTCAAACTAAAGGCAAATCTGAAAAATAGACAAGACAAGATTTCCAATGAGCTATCATGGAGCTCATTTGGACATCGGGACAACCTCCAAAAGTTAGCTTCAAAACAGGTAATTTTTCTAGTCTTGGCATTGCACGTTTGGCTTGGTGCTGCGCCCCTGTACCTTGGAGCTACAGACTTGCTAGGAGTTATTTCAAAAGATATTTTGAAGCCTTAAAGTCAATTTTTTTCCTAAATTAGCTCAAATAGTTATGTTAGAAGTTATTTTTTCCATAAATGGGTTTAGATATTTTTTCCTTGGGCCTTGCATGGTCTCAAAGGTCAAATGCATTTAATATGTAATTAATGACTTCTAAAACCCTAGTTAGGGTTTAATTCCTTATTTTGCAGTTAAATACTGCATGTAATGCTTCATAATTTTGTTGGTTGATTGTGGAGATGAAAATCACATAGAATTTGAGTGGTAAACAGTTTTTGGCTTTGGAGCTTTGTAACTTTCTTGGACTGAATGATAATGGAGCAAGCACATTTGCAGGATTCATTGAATTTGTCAAATGGTGATGTTATTCCAATTTAGTTATTGTTTCCTTATGTTTCCCATATTTTTCATCTTTTCTCTTGCAATAGAGCAGAAAATTTAGGTTAAGATATGTTGTTAGAAGAACCTTAAGTCTGTTTTTCTTCTATTGTTTAGATGTTTTTCTCTGCTGGGTCTGATTGGAGAATTCTTAATTGCTCTGTGGTTCCACTTAGCTTATTGTCTTAAGAATTATTTAATGTATTCAAGCCAAGGAATTTTATGGTATTCCCTATCCATTGGTGTAGCTTAAAACATTGTTTTTAGGTCCTTTTCTTTGAAGTTCACTGATTAGGGTTTGGCTGAAGAAGTTTATGGTTTTCCCTGTCCTTTAGTCCATCTTAAATAGTCAATTTGAAGGTATTTTATAGTCTGATTAAATAATTTAGGAGTTCCCTGCTCTCTAAGTTTTTCTAAATTGTTGTTTTAAAGTTTACTTGGTAAAGCTAGGTCAAAGAAGTTTATGGTGCACCATGTCCTTTGATTCTTTCTTAAGCATAGTGATCTTGAAGGCCCTTCTTGTTATAGTATATGTTAAAGGATTCTTAATTTCCCTTTAAACCTACTATGTTCACAATTTAATGTTCATTTCACACTCACATAAGCTATTAAGATCCATTTGGCTTTGTTAACTTGCCCTATGAAACACCCTTGATTCATTGTTGTAATTTTCAAGCCTTTCACAAACCCCATAGCCCAATGGTTTGAATTTATCTTACTCTATCTGTTCTACTTAATAAGAAACCCAACCAAACAAAAAAAACAAACCCTATCATTAGAACTAGCCTAAAATTAGCATCCTAAATCAATAAAGTCATATCTTTTATCAAATATAGAGAGAGCCCTCTCTGAGTCTAGGAAGGCTAGGTCCTAGGACTCCAAATTTGGTTTGATGTTACCCTTGTCTATTTGGTCTTTCCAATATGAAAAATTACAGGGACTTAACAGGGAGAACAAAACTCTGGAAATCGAGATCCAATGTCCTTAGTACACGATACGCTACATCACTAATGACACCATCACTGGATGCGAGCATGGAACAAGTTGCTATGTAATTGACCTGGGGTGGTGAAGATACCACTGACGTGTAAGAACCATTAATGGATGGTGGTAGACTAGATTTCATATTAGTACCAATGAATGAAAGTTGATCAATGGTCACAATTACACCTTCATGTGGAAAATAGATCACATGAAAGAGGGAAGAGATAAGCGCTCCCATGACATAAGTATAGTCGAATCCCAAGAGTAAGTTAATATCCAAGGGGCCTTGGACAACCATCACATCTATATAGACAATATTTCAATAGGAAAATTTGGAAGGATCCCTAACGGTTGACTGATTCTCTTTTAAAATAAAATAGATTATGGCTAACAGACACAACATGTGGAGAATCGAAAGCTTTCCAGGTAGTTGAGGACATAATACTAACATATGCACCTTCATCTATAATGGTGCTTGGTATGGCCACATTAAAGGCTTGTACCGTAATTTGAAAATTCACGTAATAAGGAAGACAATATCCTGCCAGTCGACTCCAATCAAAGGAAGCAACCAAACTACATGGAGGGGGTTCCATCGGAATGGGAAGACTATCCCCTTGCGGTACGGGAGTAGGAGTATTGCCCTCCTGGACTGCGGGAAAAGGAGTCGTAGGATCACCCTCGTGGACCATGGGAATGGGAGGATATCCCTTCATTCCCTGGGAATCGAAAGAAACAAAAAGAACCATAATGGTATGAGATCCAATCTCTATGGAAAAGACTTGATGGATAGTAGGTGGAATCAGGTTGACCTTTTTCTCAAGCAATTATTGGTCAGGAATGGACTCATGAGATTGAATTTTAGAGAGTGGAATTGAGTAGAGATGAATATCGATCAATCACTTGATAAACTAGCAGAGGACTCGAAGAAAAATTCCAGTAACCAACTGGAAGACAGGATCTAGAAGCCGTAAGGGTATCCAGCACTTTAGAGGCTTCATCTATATAATGATAGAGGTGAATAGGATGGCTCTCTTCACATAACCTACAGGGAAATTTGACCTTACTCTATTTCTTATGAGTCTTAATATCTCTAGCTGAGGGTTCATCACCAGCATGATATCCATAGGTTAATGATGAAGGATGGTGGATCAGGCCAATGGACCACACTTCTAACACCTTGGGAATACCAGGGAAATTTCTAAGAAGATAGTCACCCTTACATAGCATGCAATAGAATTTTACTTTGTGGGATAAAGTGGGAGGTTTTTCAATATTAGTCGCATGGGTAGCAATGGTTGCTAGTTTTCCCCCTTGATTATTGTCCTTCTTGTTCTTCAACTTCTTCTTCTTATTCTTAGCCACTTGGTTATTGGATCCAGAATTTTACCAGGTGAAGAGGAAGAATGAGGTGAAGAAATGGGCGAAGAAGGTGAGGGGTCAACCTTAATATGAACATAGGATTGACATTGATCTGGAGGAGGAGAACTTGGTTGAGAAGTAGTTTGGACATTCGAAACCACGGGGGTCAAAAATAACCAAACCGGTAGACCAATGGTTAATCTCGGGAGGGACAACGTTGCCATATAAGGAGCACCAACATTTCCAAAAGAAGGAAAAGGATTGAGATTCCCATCTGGGAGAATTCCTTGGTTGGTAACCTCAGGAACTGTTGCCATTAATCTCAACCTAAGATCATCTAAGGAGATGCGCATGGGTAAAACGTTATCGTGGGCAATAAATTTTAGAAATTAAACACAAAATAAAACCAAAAAGGGGTAAACTAGGCAAGAGGGTTTACCAAGTATATGTGAACTGCAATATACACCTTAGAAAATAAATTTACCAGGTCTTAACGTACAACATCCAACCTCCAAGAATGTTGTGTTCGGTGTATCACCTTTACAAGGCAGAAGACTCAGTTACATATGGCGATTTTGGAGCCTAATGGTGTCTCCCAAAATATACGCATCGATACGTTTGAGTCTAAGTCTGTAGTAGTGTTGTCTGATGCGTAACCTTTCAATGAGAGCGTCCCAAATGTACTTATCATACGTCAATATACTTCCATATGTGGGACAGGATATCACCCCTTGATTGTAACACAGACTGTTAGCGACAACTCCTATGTTTAAAGACGTAGGAACACGTCTCTAGCCTAGACCTCTAAATTTATTTCTTTAGGTTTCAAATGTTCCTTAGGTTAATTGAGGTTTGTTTTAACGTTTATCTTGATAATATTTTCAATTTCAAGGCTCAAAACGATTGTGACCCGAACACCTATAATGCAACTAACATGAGAAAAATGATTCATTCAATTCGATGAATATTATCTAGTTTAGGGAAGTGTTTTAAATAGTGATGCAACAATAAAAAATGCAACAAACGAAAAACTTTTCTAAACTAGATCACTCACACTATCCCAATTCAAAACAAAATGTTCAAAGATGTAAACTATGCAATGTAATCTATGCAATAATATTTTTTCTTTTTGAATACTATGAAATTGTAATCTATGCGCAATTTCATTTTTCTTTCGATGAAATAAGAATGAACTGAATGAATGTTCTAGCTCTTAATCGTTAAACAATGTAATCCACATTCAATGACAGATATCAAAAATTATTTCTCATTGTAACTTATCTAATTCACTTTCAATGAAATACAAGTTTTGAGATAAAAACACGTGAAAGAAAAATTATTTTTCTTTGTATGAATTAAATGAAAAAAGACACAAAATGGAAGAACACAAACACTCGTTTTGAGAATTCCGAATGAATTCCTCCAAATGCCACAAAAATTAAAGATTCGAAGCACTTCAGGAGATATTTCAAATCAGTCTCTCAAAACAAAGATTCTTCTCTTTTTACACTAAATAACACACAAAGAAGGATCCTTCAGTTGCAAACAAGCAATATGATTTATTCTTGTGACGAAAAAGAGAGAATCAAATGCACACAAGGTGGACACTTGAAAACCCTAATCACAGAATCCAACCAAAAAAACCATAACAACCAAATCAAAAGGTTGTATATAGGTGAAAAAACTGACCCAACATTAGGTTTGTAACCCAACGAAACATGGAACCAATCAAATGAATCGAAACACATAGAAACCCTAGGATGAAGAGGATGTGTAGTTTGAAAGAAAGGAGACCAAAAATGAATTGAGTGAGACAATCAAGTCGTTAAACAAGAGAAAACAAGAGAAAATGAAGTAGAGAAAAGAATCTGGAAGGGAAAGACACACTGGAACTTCAATGAAGAGAAACCCTACCAGAAATCACACAGAAATCAATGCACTTGTGAGGTTGCACCTTGCATAGGAAGGAAATAAGCGTGACTGTGTTAAAAAATTTAACACCGATCAACGCATATATTAGAGAAATAGCAACGTTGATCAAGGGAAATGAGAAAGAACAAAATGGCTTGTCTGAATCAAGCCATGCTTATCACTTCAGAATAAATATGGATGACTGCAAACACTCATAAAATACAGAAAAGAAAGGAGAGATGGGTATTCAACAAAAGATGGATGAAAATCCGAAAAACTCGAAGAGTGAAAAGAGACTAAAGGAAATGAATCCCTAGTGGAGTCACAAAATTGTTGTATAGGTAAACCCTCTCTGCAGATAGAGACGATCCCTCTAGCCCTAGAATGGGTCTAGCAACAAGGGAAACACGCTAACACTTACTTTCCTAGATCATAAATTAAACATAGATCGAAAGAGATGGCCTGCCTCAATCTGATGCTGCGATGTTGCTCTTTGTCGAAGCTCCTTGATCCTCCACTTTTCCAAATCTTGATCTCTGCTACTACCATCATTCAATTACCTGCACAGGTGACCAAGAAATAACAAGAAGCATACAAGTGAAAAATACATATACAAATATAGCCTATCTAACTGATCAAGTACTATCAGAATTATTAATGAAAAACATGAACAAGAATGGAAATAAATATCAGTCATGTCATATTATAAATAGAAGAGGAGTTACAACCAGCGCCTTGATGTCGAAGCTCTCCTTCAGCAGGTTTGAATCCCAGCACGTCTCCAAAGCACTTGTTTTCAACTCATCATGAGAAGGCTAAGGGCTCAACTCTCTCCTTCAAAGCTTATGGAAATCTTCAAACCTCTCTCTGCTATTCTCTATTCTATTCTCCCTAGCATAGGCATTGGAGGATGATGAATTTATAGAGATGGAGGAGGGGACGTGGATCCACTTATGATGGGAAAATGGCTTATCTCTTTGGGAGTTTCCTCTTTCGTAGGAACAAGAGGCCCAAGGAAGTAATCTCAGCCATATCTTGACCAAAAAACATCCAGATCTCTTCTCTCAAAGCTTCTAGGCCATAAAGCTTCGTTTCCATTATAAATAATCTTCCAGAAGTAGATCGGTGCAGGTATGACATCCATACTAGCGCTAATTGGCACTAGTCACCAGCTAAGGATGGGTCATTGATGCGGGTGAGACACAGAAGGGTCGCACTGCTGTAAAAAGAGGGATTTTAGGGAGCTACTCCAGCAATGATAAAAAGAGAGACTGTTCTTCAAACTGTAAGGGATAAAAAGGAATATTTTCATGATGGAAAAGGGACACATAGATCATTTTTTAGGGTCCTCCCCCAATAAAAAAATGTTGTGTAATAGTAAGGCGTGTCATCTATTCTGGCAATCTAGGATACTTTATGTTCCCAAAAATATAAAGGTATTTCAAAGTGTAGGATGGCTTGTTCTTGGTTTTTAATGTATTTGGGTGCCAAATTTTCATACGAAGAGATAAGGTTATGATTACTATTGATATCCTTAGGGCTCACCAACTCTTCCTTTATGTAAAAAGTTTCCTTCTCCTTTTGTGTCATTGCCTTTTTCTCCTCCTCAACTATTTTCTCTTCATGTATTAGCCAGGATATTAAAGCCATGAGATGCATGTCTTCCAATCTAGAATTGGGGTCCCAAAAATTCAGATCAGTCAAAATGAAGTTTTGCATGTAGAATTCAGTAGCCTTTTCCCTACCCTCCATACTATTTTTCTTGCAAAAATGAATAAAATGCATGTACTCTTGGAAGGGAATCAAGCCTTATTGTGCTAGTGTCTTGATATGATATTGTAACCATTGTTATTTTACAAAGAGAGCATGATATTTTGAATGTTTTCTGCATTGAAAGGCTTCCATAGAGAGACTTTCCATGGTGAAAAGTTAGGTTTCTTTCTCCTGCATCTCTCTTTCAACCTTATGTTCTCTTATCGTAGTTTCTCTTTCATCATATACTCCCCGGGTCTCAAATTTTCCAATTATTTTCCCATCCTAATGAATTTTTCTTCCATAATTCCCACATCTTCTGCATTCTTATATTTAGAAAATTTCATCCACTTGTGGGTCCTTCCTCTCTCTATTTATAGCTCATAGAGGAGTGGAGTAGAAAAAGTTTCAGGGATGATCCTTCCTCCTTCAATGAACTTATAATAGGACCCAGAACTAGGTTGTTCTCTAGGCTCTTGGATCTCTAGGAACTCCTTTTCAAATGTTTTTGGGGAGGTTATTGCTTCCCGTGATTCCTTTTTCTTCTCCTGTAGCTCCCTTTTTCCCTCTTATAGCATACTATGTCCCTCCTGTAGCAAAACCTTCCCCTCCTGTAGCTTCCCTTTCTCTGCTTGTTCAAGGGAATTTTGTGTCTTCCTCTTCTTGAGGTAGCTGACCTGATGTTGGCCCTACTCACATATGCTACACATGTCTTTGTTTTTGGTTTAAGAGAGGTGAACTCTTCAATTTTTCCTTCACTAGGTCCTACCTCTTATTTCTTACTTAATGATTCTTCAATGATGATTGGGAACCTTATGCGAGTTTGTGGTTTTCCTTGTTTAATTATGATTTTTTTCCACATCTTGAAATAGATGGGACCTTGTCTTGGTTTCCTCCTTTAGGGCTTGACAGGTGCGCCTAATGTAGCTAATGCTACAACTACTTATTGTTCACTAACCCCTAGTGATAGACTTGTTTTAGGTGGTTGTTCCTTTTCTTCATGGGGTTTAGAATTTTCCTTAGGAATTATTACTTCTTCCACTTTTTTCCTCCTCCAATTGTCTCCTCCTCCTCTTTTTTCTCCTCTCTACCTCCAATGCTAGAGGTTGGTGTCTCCCCAAGGGTGATGGATTATTTTCCTATGAAAGTATCCCTATCCATCTCCACAAATGTATTCCATAGGACATGGAATCTCAAGTTTCTTAAAACATCCATCACTATAAATTTAATAAGGCCATGGTGAGCTAAATGCTAGTGTTTTCCCTCCCTCGCCTTCTCTCTCATTTCTATGATTGATTGTAGGAGAAAGTGGGGCACACTAAGTATTTGATGGAGAGGAAATTTTTCCTTGAATCTCAACTCATGGATTAATTTGAAATTGTAAGCATATACCACACTCATTCTTGCTTCACATGAGATATAATTGAGGATATAGTAAGCCACTTCATCCCAAGGATAAGCTACGCTTTCCCTTCTAACTCCATTTTTATCCTTAACATGCTTCTCTTTCAAAATGAAGAAATTATTTCTAGTTGTGACACTAATTTCTTCGTTTTCTTTGCTCCATCTAATACCTACGTGTAGGGTGGTCACTCTTCTAATGGTTCTAGGGTTGAGTGATTTGAAAATTAAACTATTTTTAATGTTGTAAAAAGTATCCATTTCCATTAAATTAAGTGTGCAAAGTATTCTCCATGTCTTGCAATTAAAACAAAGTGTTTTTGGTGACTGTTTCTGAGTTTATGTGTGAGGGAATGTTAATTAAAATTATGGTTTAACATCTTAAATTAGAAATACATAGTAACAAAGCTTCACCATAAGATAACACAACAACATGATGAGGCAGTTCACCCCTCCTGGGCTACATCTGTCGGGTCCAAGGCTCCCAATAGGCATTTCCTTGCTCTATTAAGTTGCTCAGATTGGTATTACAGTGATAAAAATGCCTAAATAGGAAAAACCAGATGTGAAATTGAATTCAGAAAACAGAAATAAGCTAAGAATGGCTTTTATTTTACCTTAAACAGTGAAGTATAGCCCAATGCAACTCCATTTCCCTCATGTCCCTGATGGCTCTCCAAGATTCCCTGAATAAAAATTGGCTGAATAACACCTCTTTTGTCTCTAAAACCTATCCCAAACTCTCCAAAATGCTCAAAATACCTAAAATTGTCCAAAATTTCATCCAAATTGGTACAATATTGAAGAAGTTATGCTCAAAAACAATTTCCTACCCAATGTAAATTGAAAACCCCAATAATTGTGGGAGAACTCCAGTTAGCGCACTAAATTATGCAATTCTGTTGTATTTGACATGCCCACTAGCGGAACCGCTGGAGGCACTGTGGGTTAAGTTTAATGTTTTGGTGTGCGTGGTCACATGTGCTGTTTGCCTGAAAATGTCGGCCTTATCCAACTACCAACTGTCACATTAATTGTTAGATGTCATGCTAGCCACATTGAAAGGTTAACCACTGAATGGAATGATTACATAACCCACCAGAGAATAGGGCCTGGTTACATGGAGGATGGTCATATGCTGAGAGGGTTAACACCTGAGCATCTAACTCTTTTTTTCCACCAGTTCGAAATGTTTTAAGCCACAGTATTCTACTTCAGGTCACGGAGTCTTCCGCACTTAAGCCCTGAGGGCTTAACCCTTTCTCTGCCAGTTCAACATTTAAATGACTCGCCCGTTACCACTGACCTGACTCTGTTCAGGTTGGGTCGACCTCCGCCCGAGACATGACCCATATCCATTCACACCTACACGAGGGCCCGACCCAGACGCATTCAGCGTGACCCGACTGCGTTCAGGTCGGGTCGGGTCGGCCCATCAACATTTTTTTTAAAACATGTTTTTGAACCAATTTTTGAACCCATGGCTTTGGGCCACATGGCAGCCTCCAGGTAGGCCACGTGGCACCCTGTAATAGGCCCTCAAAACCTTAATAAAAAAATGAAATTTGCCACACAAAATTTATGAAATGATAATTTTTTTTTGTGTTAAAAAGTCTTGTTTTGAAGGTCATTGGGCATTTTAAAACTTCAATATCTTTCTCATATGACATTGGATTTGAGTCTTGTTCATGGCTCCGGAATTGCAGCAACGAGGCCTATCCGATCGTTCAAGTTGCAACCAATTCTAAGAAGTTCCAATTTTGAGCATTTTTTTCCATTGGGACATGATCACCTAATCACACCTCCCAAATGGGAAGCTTTTGGACCCCAAAAGCTCTCTGATTTATAGAAATTGAAGATGAGGAGACTGATTCTCCACTCTTCCAACCTTGGAACACTGAAATCTTCCCGACTTCATCAAATTGAGCTTCTCATAAAAAGATAAATTCGTCCTTGAATCCATTGACCGACCGTTGCTAACCTTAACTGAGTAATGCAAATTTTTGAAATTTGCAGAACAGAAACTATAATTTGTAGAAATCATATTGTTCCTAAAATGGTCTACCTTCAAAGGAAACTGAAAATGAGATTCACCTTGCCAACTGTCCTTATGGCGAATTTTTGCCGAATGTGCCATGTACTTGTGTCGAATCCCGACCAAGTTTTCTCACCATACCAATCTACCATTCTGAAACCAGCAATGACCCATGCTGAAATTTGTGCCCTCTTTGCTTGCATGCTTTTCCCTTTCTTGGATTCTTGCACCACTTTGCACCGACACTTTGTTCTCTGCACCGATCGACACCAAAGGCACTTTTTGCAACATCTTGTCATCTTGTTCCAAAGACGACCTGCTTTCAGACTGAAACATTTCATCATTTACATCAGCAATAACATGAAAATGATTATGTACAAAATATTTTTGTTTAACCATCAACAAAGTCAAATTTTGACTTTCATTGACAAGCCTTTTCAATTTCCCTGCATTCACTAAAGATGATTATAGCTTCTTCCAATGTGCTCTCACAATAAACTCCTTTCCATCCTTGAACATATGATACTTATTCCCATGGAGATGGAAGACCTCTTTTCTGTCATATAAATATGGACTACCCAATACCACACCTGTAATGTCAAGCGGTACCATATCTAGTTCAACCAAGTCAAGATAATGAGTTGTTATGGCAAAGCGCAACAGGAACTTTCTTGAGACTTGTAAATTAGCATCCTTGCAAATCCATCCAAGTGGATATGGCTTTGGATGTGGAATGGTCTCAAGTTTCAGCTTCTTGACTAAGTCTTCTGAGATGAGGTTTTCTTGAGACCCACTATCAAATAGTGTGTCTATCTTTGTGTGTTTGGCTATTATCCTCACATGAAACAGCTCTATCCTTCTCTCTTCATTTTGAGCTTCTATGTGACAGTTTAAAGTGCTAGAACTGGGATTTGTTTCTTTTACAACCTCTTTTCCCTTTATGTTCTTTAGTATCATGGATATGATTTTAGTTTCATCACCTGATTCAGACCCTAAGTCTTGTTCAACAGTTGCAACCATTTTTCCCTTTTCTTTGGCCTTATCTTTGTTTTTAAATTTCTCTGGTTTCATCTCCGGATGAAGTTTCTAGCAATGGTCTTCATTGTGGCTTGTTTTGGAACATTTTTTACAAAATAAATTTCCTTTTTCTTTCCTAGAGTTTTCATTTCCTTTCCTCCCTTTTCCTTTGAATTCAATATCCATATTCTCATCAAAAGATTGTTTCCGTCTAACCTCTAAATTCATAGCTTGTACACAAACTTCGTCTAGACTAGTAGGATTGAACATAAGGATAGTGTGTATAAGATAGCTATGTAAACCACCTATATATTTCAGCAAAGTATCTTGACTATGTAAATAAATTCCAAGTAATAAAGCCCTTCTTCTAAACTCTTGAGTGTAATATTGAACACTTTGTCCCTTAAGTTGTCTAAAACTTTGCCAATTCATGATAGCCTTTTGTAAATGAGCTAATGGATAAAATTGCTGCTTAATTGCGGAAATAAATTCAGCCCATGATAAAGTGATCTTACCATGTTTTTTAATTTCATCCTTGGTCTTGGATTCCCACCATACCAATGTTACTCCTTCCATTCTTAAAGAGGCTAACTAAATCTTGGTGTAGTCTTTATGAAGCTTTTGTATCCTCAAGTAAAATTCAATTGTCTTATCCAATTGTCAAGTTTCTCTATATTGACCTCACCATTAAACATAGGCAACTCAAATTTAACATCAAGCTTTAAAAAAAGAATTTTACCAGTAGTTTTAGACTTGTGAGATTGATTCACCAAAGTTGAGGATGACGATGTAGAGGAAGAGGATGAAGATGGGTATGGTGGATCACCATTTCCTCTGTGTCCTTTTTTTGACTATTCATCACTTTTTTTCCTCCTGTAGAACCTTCTTCTTCTTTCTGGTGTCTAGACCCTTCTTCTGCAAGCCTATCATTCCTTTCTTGGTAGAGTATCCTTACCATCTCTGTCATGTCTAGGAAAGCTTTTCGGAATACCCATTCTTCTTCTTTGGGATCAATATATTCAGGAGATTCTCCCTCTCTTGAATAAATGCTTGAAGCTTCTTTTATGGCTCTTGGAGGTGACTCTCTAACCCTTCTTGGTTGAGGATTACTTTGTGCACTAACCAAGTGTCCTTCACCTCTCTTGAGTTTAAGCCTAGTAAGCATCAAAACTTGCAAACAATCAACTATATCTTTGCACAAAACAAATGCTGAGTAAAAATCTATCTCCTAAGGCTCAAATCCTTAGCTTTGATGCCATCTAATCTGAAAATGGAAGTATTTCTAATTTTGTGCAAAGTATCCATTTCCATTAAATTAAGTGTGCAAAGTATTCTCCATGTCTTACAATTAAAAAAAAGTGTTTTTGGTAATTGTTTCTGAGTTTATGTGTGAGGGAATGTTAATTAAAATTACTGTTTAACATCTTAAATCAGAAATACATAGTAGAAAAACTTCACCATAAGATAACACAAAAACATGATGAGGAAGTTCACCCCTCCTGGGCTACATCTGTTGGGTCCAAGGCTCCTAATGGGCATGTCCTTGCTCTATTAAGTTACTCAAATTGGTATTACAGTGATAAAAATTCCTAAACAGGAAAAATCAGCTGTGAAATTGAATTCATAAGACATAAATAAGCTAATAATGGCTTTTATTTCACCTTAAACAATGAAGTATAGCCCAATGCAGTTCCATTTCCCTCATGGCCCTGATGGCTCTCCAAGATTTATTGAAGCAAAAGTGGTTGAATAACACCTCTGTTGGCTCTGCAACCTATCCCAAACTCTCCAGAATGCTCAAAATACCCAAAATTTACCAATATTTCATGCAAATTGGTCCAATATTGAAGAAGTTATGCTCAAAACAAATTCCCTGCCCAATGTTGCTTGAAAACCCCACTAATTGTGGGAGAACTCCAATTAGCGCACTAAATTAACCAATTCCCCGTATTTGAGGGGTACATTAGTGGAATCGCCAGAGGCACTGGGGTTAATTTTAATGTTTTGGTGCGTGTGGTCACATGTGTTGTCCGACCGAAACTATCGACCTTATCCAACTACCAATTGTCACATTAATTGTTAGATGTCGTGCTGGCCACATTAAACGGTTAACCGCTGAATGGAATGGTTACATAACCCGCTGAAGAATAGGGTCTGGTTACGTGAAGGATGGTCATATGATAAGAGGGCTAACACCTGAGCATCTAACTCCTTTTTTTTGCTAGTTCGAAATTTTTTAAGCCACGGTCTTCTGCTTCAGGTCACGAGGTCTTCCGCACTTAAGCCCTGAGGGCTTAACCCTTGCTCTGTCGGTTCAACATTTAAATGACTCACCGATTGCCACTGACCCGATGCCGTTTAGGTTGGGTCGACCTCTGCCCAAGACATGACCCATATGCGGTCACACCTGCACAAGGGCCCAACAAAAATGCGTTCAACGTGACCTGACTGCGTTTAGGTCGATTCGAGTCGACCCATCAACATTTTTTTTTTAAAACATGTTTTTGAACCAATTTTTGAACCCATTTCCTTGGGCCACATGGCAGCCTCCGGGAAGGCCACGTGGCACCCTGTAATAGGCCCCAAAAACCTTAATAAAAAAATGAAATTTTCCACACAAAATTTCTGAAATGATAATTTGTGTTGTGTTCAAAAGTCTTGTTTTGAAGGTCATTGGGAATTTTAAAACTTCAATATATTTCTCATACGACATCAGATTTGAGTCCCGTTTGCAGCACCAGAATCGCAGCGATGAGGCCTATCTAGTCATTTAGGTTGCAACCAATTCTAAGCATTTCCAATTTTGAGCATTTTTTTCCACTGGGACATGATCAGCTAATCATTGAGAGAGATTTATAAACCTCTTACAATAGTGTTAGAATTTTCCTCTCCTTGGGAATGTGGTTCCATGGAAAATTCATGAGCAAGGTCATCATCGTACCCTTTTAACAACTTGAAGAAACCTAACCATTGGTGTCTTCTGAATATTTTTACCACATGAGCATGGAGGTGAATTATTTTGGTGTCTGAGAATTCCATTCTATTGAATCCTCCCCCCATCTCTTTTTTTGTACCTCCTTGGTGCTACTTAGGTGAGGGAAAGGTTATTTTATTTTTAATAACTTTAGTGGTGATACAATGTTAAATTCCCTGGTAGGAATGATTGAGACTGATGCTAGAATTATTTTCAACTAATTTTGTTCTTGTTTCTAATCACTACAATCCCCAGAGAGACATTTTGCTGCACAATTATACTGCAATAGGCTATAATTTTCGTGCAATTGGGTGTAAGAAAAAGGGTGGTGGATGTTACTTACTTCTTGTCAAGAAGCTATGGATGCCTATGATAGTTTTGATATCAAATCGAACCATTGTGGCTCCTTCTCACCCTATAATTCCTCCTATAGTAGATTCTTGACCCTCTTGTAGGAATCGCAGACCTTCCTATAGCTCCTTCCTATAGCAGTTGCAGAATGGGGTTTGAAACTCCTCGATGGCATACAAGAACTTTTTCCTCTCTCTAACTATTTTTGAAATGAGCAAATGTGCAAGAGAAGTTGAGCCCCAATACATAATATTCCATTTTTTAGTTGAAAGCTTCGAGCATTGTGGTGACATGGCATCTACACGTGTTTCCCATTTTGGATCGTTGTCCCCATTTTTTGGAATCATTCCTCCTTCCCTCATAATTATCCCCCCACCTTCATGAAATCAAATCACTTTGATTTGTAACCTCCACGATGTATGAGTGACTGAAAATCAACTTAAGTTTACTATTTGAGGGTGTGCAAGTTCACTGGCCACCTCCAACCTATTAAACCACCTTTTCTCATTCAAAACAAATTTTAGTCATTTTATGCAGAGAGAGGAGGTGATGATTTCCATACCTGATCCTACATATGGATCAAAAATTTGCAGAGGTTTGCATGTTGGAGTTGGACCATATATCATTATATTCAAGGGAGTTGAATCTTTGAATTATTTCCTATGCATGTCTTCATTCTTGATGATATCTTGATTTTTTTCTTCTTTTTTTTGTGCAGGTGCCTCTCTGATGTCCAAGTTTCTGCTATTGGTGGAAATCCTCCTTGAGAGTGATTTTCCTCTTCATAGTTGCACACAAAGCTTCATCATCCCTTATGATGGTGGAAAAAATAATATTAGTGATTGTTGTTGTGTTTGCACATGGTGCTACAAGAGGAGCTTTCTTCTTGTAGCATTCCTCTGGTCTTCCCTTGGAGTCTCCAGTTTGCATGATGGTGTTGAGGGAAATGAATACAAGTCTTGAGGATAGTGTTAAATTCATGAAGGAGTAGTGTAGGAACTGTAGAAATAGAAATTGATAGCTTCTAAGTTTTTTATTTTAAGGTATGACAGAGTGGAGAATTTTAGCAAATGTTTGGTGAAATAGAGTGGATGGGTGATGGATGGATAGTGGAAAAATAATTATAGGACCCTCTTCATCATTTATTAGATCCATAATGGGCTTTTAGATTTTCCTCCTCCTTTTATCTCCCTCCTGTAGCTTCATAGGCTCCTCCTTTAGCATTAGAGGACCTCTTGTAGCAATACAGGTCCTTCATGTAGCATCAAAGAGAGGAGGTGAAATTCAAATTTATATTGGATGGGATGGTGGAGGGAGATGGTCATATGAATGGAGAGGATGGGTATGAGGTGGATGTTTGGAAGGATGGATGATATATTTTAGGTTTTTTGCATGTAGCCATGAAATCTTCCACTGTGAGCAATCCTGCAAAATAAGAGAAAATTTTTTTTTTTTCTTTTTTTTTTTAGACAAACAAGCTACCTCCGAGGAGGTTTTCAACCTGCATGCTTGCCCTAGGTGCCTCATAGGAGGTTTTCACCTAGGGATATTTATTATTTATTATTTTCCTTTTTCCTCCTTGGCTACCTCAAAGAGGTTTTAAACCATAGAGTTGGCCTCATATGCCTCATAGAGGTTTTCATCTAGGCCTTTTTTATTTTTATTTTTTTCAAATTTCTAGGAATGTTGTGGAATGGAAGATATGAAAATCCTAATCACATTTAATTATTTGTTGGCTAAACTGATGAATTCTTCCTTTTACATATTTCTTCTATATAGCTTCAACCTATGACCATTTATAAGCAAGGTAATTCCTTCCTCATCAATGGTTCTGATCTGGACATATCCATTTTCATGACATTTTTATACTAGGTATGGAGCCAACGATCTTGTCATTAGTTTCCCTTTAAAATCCTCGAACCTATAATCATATAACAAGTCCCAATACACTTCTTGAAAAGTCTTTTCCTTGATATGATTTTCATGCCAAACCTTCCTTTGTAGTTGTATGACTTTAATGTGTAGGATAGCTTGCATTATGAACTCATCTAAGCCATTCACTTGGAGAAACCTTTCTTCCTGTGCTCTAGTGACATTTAATTCCAATTAGGCTGCCATTCTCAAAGTGTTATATTCAAAAGTTTGATATATAGTGATATAGTTCTTGAATTGTTTCAAAGCATGTACTACAACTAAGAGTTCTTTTTCAGTGAAAGTGTAATTCAACTCAGATTTAGACAGATTCTTACTAATGAAATATATGTCATAAGGAAATTTATAATATTCTACTTGTCCCAAGGCTTCCCCCACAACTTTTTTTGATGCATCAGTATGGATATGGAAAGGTAATTTCCAGTTGGGACCCCTAAGGATGGGTGTAGTGGTCAGTTTTTCTTTCAATATTTCAAGGGCCTCTGGACAATTTCTTGTCCAACAAAAATATGAGTCCTTGGCCGGTAATCCAAACAATAGTGAAGCCATTTTTCTAAATTCTTTGATGAACCTTTTAAGATACCCAACTAATACCAAGAAACTCCTAACATCTCTCTGCTTTTGAGGGTTATGGACCCTTTTGATGATGGCAATCTTCTTCGGGTCAACCTGTATCCCTTCCTTGGATATGGAATGGTCGAGGATAGTCCCTGCATTCATTAGGAATTCACATTTCTCATGGATTAATGAGATACTCATTTTTATATATTTCTTCAAGACTTTGCACATATTAGAGAGAGCCTCATGGAAGTCACACCCATAAGGAGTGAAATCATCCATGTATATTTCAAGATATTCATGAACAAGTTCATCAAATATACTTAAAATTTCCCTTTGAAAAGTAGCAGGGGAATTGCATAGACCAAATGGGAGAACTATATAAGAAAAGGTACCCCAAGGGCATGTAAAAGTGGTTTTGTATTGGTCTTTAGGGCTGATCTATATCTGATTGTAACCATTAAATCCATCCAAGAAAGAAAACAATTTATTTCTTGCAATACCATCTAGGACTTGGCGAATGAAGGGAAAAGAAAAATGGCCTTTATTTGTGGAATTGTTAAGCTCTCTATAGTCAACACAGATCTTCCACTTCAAATTCTTATTTGGGAATAAAGCTAGACGGGACACCCACTCACTATCTAATATGGGGTACATGAACCTTGCATCTAACAGCTTTTGTAATTCTTCCTTCACAATGTACTTAAGAGCTAGGTTCATTCTCCTTTAGGGTTGGAGCATAGGTTTTCATCCCTCTTTAATGTAAATATGATGGGTACAAACCAAGGGATGCACCCCTTTCATTTATATATAATCCCAAAAAAAAACATCTAAGTGTTCCCTCAACATATTTCACAATTATTCTTCTTGTTTGGCCGAGAGAGAGGGTTTATATTTAAGGTTATCAATGGGCCAAACTCTACAACTTTCACATTATTGGGACTTGAGTCAACTGAGCATAACTTTTTCGAAGGAATACTCTCAAATTCTTTCACAAGTTAATCAAGTGGGATGGTAGTGGGAGGTTGGTTCTGAAGGATATGGTCAGTGAGGTCATCATCATCAGGTTCCCCCCCTCCTATAACAATATCTAGAGTGCAGATCAGGTAGGGGGTTATGTGATACAATTCATCCTCTTCTTCTTCTTCTAACAACAAGGGTAAATCATGTTCAATATAAGGTTGAGTAGGAGAATACAATACCATTTGTTTTTTATAAGGGTCCATTCTTAATAGTCATGCTACCAGCCCTACAACTAATATAGGCATCAACAGTGGTCAACCAAGGTCTTCCTAAGATGAGAGGATAACCATTAAACTTGGTTTTCGGCTGGAGAACTAGGAAATCAATAGGATACTCCCAAGAGTCAATGGAAACCATGACATCCTCAACAATTCCCTCAGGAGCTACTTTGGATTTTTCTGCAAGTTGCAATGTTGTGGTGGTCCTCCTCAAAGCCGCTTGGAGATTTAGCTTTAGAATGGTGTCCCTATTCATCACATTAATTACAGCCCCAAGGTTAATAAGAGTATTAGGGACTATAATTCCATCAATGTGCACATCCACTACTGGGCTTCCAGGGACTATGCATTTTGGAAAGATAACTCTCCCCAGCATCAGATGAGATAATTTCCCAACAACATTGATGGTGGGGGTGTCTCTCCTTTTTCTCCCAGTTTTTTTGAAACATTTCTCCTTGATAAAATTATTATAGATGGGAACATCATTAATAGCCTATAGAAGCGGTATCTTGACCCACAAATTATTCAATTCTCCTAGAAGTTCAATCTCTTTTGGGGTGTGCTGACTAGGGTCGATCAACCTTTCAGGAAAAGGAGGTGGATTTACTTGAGGAGAACTCTCTTCCTTCTCTTCTTCAAGCTCTTCAGGTCAAGAAGGTGGATGTTTATCTGGGATCACTCTCCTAGACCGAAGGTTGATCTCCTATATTTCCACAACATAAGCAGGATAAGTTGTCTCTCCACTGTAAACCTACTGTGCTTGCTTGTTCTTTGGGTTTGAATTGGGTTGAGAAGGAATTTGAGGTTTATTATTTGGATTAGGATGAGTGATTTGTGGTTGAGTTTTGGGTGGATGTAGTAAAGCATGAGGCTAGTTGATTTTAGGCCTCCACCCTTGTGATGGGTTGCTCCATTAAGGAGGTTGGGGAGAATATGGCTGAAAAGGATGGTTGACATGATGAGGAGAATATGGAGGAGCATAAGGCCAAGAAGGAGGTGTGGACCATTATGGATGAGTGGAAGAGTACCAAGGTTGAAAAGGTGCATTATGATTTTTATTTTAATAAGAATAAGGTGCACTTTGCATACCATGTTGGTATGGCTGAGGTCCTTTAGGCCTGCTTTGATTAATGAAGAAAAGTTTCTTTGGCCCACCTTCTACCCCTTGGTATGTAGATTTTATGCCTGAAAAAGGAGGGAATTTTTCTGTTGCATGGTTTTCCTCACAGACTGAGCAAAAATCTATGAAATTCATTGTGCATTCATCCCTAAGGTGTCTTCTAGTGCATCTACGGCAGAAAATAACTAGATTCCTCTCTGCTTCCTCTTATTTTCTCTTGATTTTCATGGTATCCATATGAAATGAAAAGGTATGCATCATTTCAATTTTTAAATCCACCAACATGTTCCCTATTTCATTTTTTATGCATGTTGTGGAGGGAGAGGAACTAACCAAGCCTTCACTAGCCCTACCCTTCTTCCTAGCAACCCTAGAGTTATTTTTGAATATAGTTTTGATGTCATGATAGGATAATTAATATATATCTCCTCCAGATAACATGTTGATGGTTTCCAACACTTCCCCCCTGATCCCTCGGAGGAGAACTAGCTTGAGGGACTCAAGATCAAGGGTACAATTTCCCTCCTATAGTTAATTTGAAATATTTCCTCATAGTCTTCTAAATATTCATCAGGTCCCAGGGCCATCCTAAGGCTTTCTTCTTTGGTTTCTTTGGACCTACAGTAATACCTATACTTTCTATTGAAGGATTGTTGCATTTGGGCCCAAGTATTGATGTTTCCCCCAAGTATATCCATAAACCAGCGCAAGGCTACATATTTAAGGGTAGGGGGGAACAAATTCAGCTTTCGTTCATCAAAGGCATAGTCATAAGTCCTACAAACAACAAAAAATTCAAACATGAAGGTGTCAGGATCCTCAGAGGTTAGGCCATGGAAGTGTGGAAGGGAAACGTGGCTTATTTTCTTTATTCTAGCCTATCCATTGGTTTCTCTGATGGGAAAAATCTCATTATTTATGTTTTCAACCATAACTTATGTAGCTGAAATAGGTTCTTCTTCCTCCCCAATAGTTTCTTCAAAAATTTCAGGTTTCTCACCTAGAGGGTCTTCTAACTCCCCTGTAGTCAGAGAGGAAAGTTCACAGTCACTAAAGAAGAGTGATGGTTTACTACTTAAGCATGTGGGGGTTTTGGTAGAAATTTTCCTTGATTATTGCTACTCCTACAAGGCATGAATTTTTTTTTCTTGATTTTTCACTGGTTTTCAAAACTGAATGTGAAACTGAAAGGAAAAAAAAACTTAAGAAGAAACAATCACCTACTTAGACACCTCCCCAGAAACGACACCAAAAAATGATCAACTCTGATATTGCACCAAAGTGTTGCAACACCGAGGGGCTCGTCAACTCTATTTATCAACCTGGGGTTCGTACAAACTTAGAGGTGATAGTTCTATATGCACAGTAGATGGGTTTCCACTCATGCCACCCTTAACTATGACATTAGATCAAAATTTCTCAAAGACCATTCCTCCTAATGAATTAGAATGAAATATTGTTGATGCAAGTATAATTGGAAATTAATTCTAGTTATGAAAGTCAAAATGTCATTGACTCAACTTGTAAATGTTAACTAACCAATTCATGAAAGGACAAAGGATAATGTACTTGCAAAAAGAAAGCTATATTATATCCATCAAACTACTAAATCTACTTGCATAAGGGAGACTATGTTGTATTGCATAATTCATCAATATACTAATCATAATTGCATGCATCATCTATCTAGTTCATACTTTCTTGAAAATTAGTAACCTACTTGCATCCTACTTGTGATAAAAAGAACTAATCCTGCATTATTTTTGCAGTGAAGAAAATGAATGCTTTGAGTGACCTAGGAGCTTCCCCTGATCATCAAATCATAGTTGGGATTCATTATTCATCTTAACTGAGTCAAATTTGCAGTGGGGATAAAAAATTATGAAGGAAGGTGGTGCTACAAGCTTTCTATAGGTGGCTACTATAGGAGCCTTGTATTGCTACAGGAGGGCATGTAATGCTACAAGAGGGATTTTGAGTGGCTTTTGAAGGTGAAAATGATGTCTTGAGCGTATGGAGAGGTGGATGAAGGTTGAAGAAAATGGAGGTAGGTTGGGTTAAGCCCCTAGTAAGTCTCAGGGCCTCTCAGAGACCTCTATTGCACTAGGATGAGTGCTCACGGTATACTAGGAAAAATTACTTATGAAACTGAGTTTTGGGACAAAATTTGGAGGTGGAAAGAGAATATGAAGGAGATCAAGATGGAAGTGGTAAAGGTTCCCTTCCCTACATATCAACAAAACCCTACAACCAATCAGATGCATGCATCCATTTATCATTAAGAAAATGAGATAACTTATGATGGAAAAGATGAGATGAATTTAAATAACATCTATTTTATGCCAGAACACTGATATAATCACTAAAATGACTTCTAATATACAAAAATAAAATTGAAAAAAAGACAAATAACATTAATATATTTCCAAGAAATCATAAACAAAACATTTTAGGACTCTGGTTGTGAATCCTTCCACTCATTCTCCCATAGGAGAGGTGATGTAGAGGCTGCAACTACATGTTTTTATAGATTAATCTCTATTGAAATGAAAGAAACTATGAAGTACTTGAAGATAAGAACAAAACACAAGTACATAAGAGGGACCTAAGCCACTTTGTTGGGCCCAAAACCAAGGGTCCTAGCCCTTTGAAACTACCTCATACACAACTTAATAACCAACATCTCATTATCATAAAGTAAAAGTCTGATACATAAGATAAAATTTCAAAATAACAGTGTCAACCTCTTGAGCTCAATAGCTACACCTAGCTGAAAACAATATTTGAATCCTAATGAGCTCCTATTTTCTCTTATTTATACAAAAATGGTAGCTGCAACAACTCCCTTGAAAATAGGAGTGATTTCCTCCTTCAGCTCAAAAATGGTGGATCTTGTCCTCCTTTAGCATCACGTGCACTAGTAGTGGCTTGGATGCCTATGAATTTGAATTGATGAGAGAGATTTTTGTGATCCCGAGCTAATTTAGGGAGTTAAAAAGGTGTACAAACCCCCTAGATTCTCTCCTTGTTGTCTCCTTTGAGCCCCTGCATAGTAAGTATCTAAAAAAATGCTCCATTTTCCTGAAATTAAACTACATTAGGCCGCATACTATGACAAACACCTTTTACACTTCTCACTAAGCATAATATAACAAAAAATGTGAATAAATGTTATAAAAAGATAGTTTTAAGGATGGAGGATGACATCATAACCCTCATAATATACCTATTCATGGGCCTCTTCACTCTTAAGAATTGCACTTTTGATTCTAACCCAAAAACTAATAAATCTAATTTATTAAGTAAAATTATGTACAAATTCAATAAATTTATATCTACAATTTATAAGTTTATAAACTATTACGCAAACTTGAAAGCAATTATTGCTACTATCCAAAGAAAAATAATTCAAAATATAACAATTTCGGATAGAGGAAACTTGTAGATCACTACCAATTGATCCACTAGGAATATTTCAGTGTTAAGAATGGGATTCAATGAAAAATATTTTTTCTTTAATTTAAAAAACTCATCTTAACCACTAGGATGCAATTTATAGTCAAGGAATGGGAAATATATAAAAAAATACACATTTGGACATTTCATACATATACAAGTCGAGTGGGCCTAATAGTTAATAGCATATGATTTTTTATAAGAGGCCACAAGTTTAAATGTAGAGGGGGGTAAATAATTTACACATTTGTACACTTTAAATGTATCTTTAGAGTATGTTCACCTTCCCCCCTTCGACATATTTATGGAATTTATTTCATGTAATACCTTGGGCCAATGCCATGTGTCTAAATCCATGACACATTTGACTACTTTTATAACATTATAGAAGCTTGAAGAAGTCAAGAAAAATAACATCTTTATTTCAGTAATTTGATTTTTCCTCACATATAGCGTTCTCCCACTTGATTCCAAATAGAAGCTTCATTCAATATTTTGCTTTTTTAAATATCCTTTCCACTACTCCTTTCCCAATATGTCTTTCATGTAACAACCGACCCCACATTTACCCAGATTTTCAAGCTCACCAGGGTAAACATGAGTTGAGAGTTACTATGAATGACCTAACCTCCAAGATTTATTTATGGAAATGGGATCCACTTATCCAAAACTTAAAACATCACCCAGAGACACATGATCACTCTGATGTAAAACAAATTCCAATATTGGTGACCTTTTCTCTAAGCTGGAACAATGTTCAACCTAATGTTTCCTCTTAGTCGGATGCGTGTAGGCCTTTAAGTGTGATCATAAGGCTCCAAACCCATGCATAACCCATCCTTTGTGTGTCTGTGGCCAAAACTTCCCCTTTTTGTGCTTGTGGCAATGACCTCTGTTTTGGATTTTTAGGGATTTCCTACATGCCAATTGCCCATAATCCTCCAGAACTCTGTCAATAATATATGTGTATCTATATGCTCTATCCCAGTCTTTATTCTTGTTCAAAACTTTCTCAACACATGTCAATAATTTATACAAATACCTTGTAAACATAGTACCTATAAGTCATGAATGCATAATATATTCATTGTTTCATTATTTTATTTGTGTGTTCATCAAGAAGGCTTTCTTCCCTCTCATACTTAGTTGTAGCAACAAATATTAGCACATGCATCCATATAAAACATTCAATATCCTATCAACGATGAGAAATATCTATAACAAGAGCTTTTCACATCATAAGAAATATACCATGAATGTAACAGAAAAGAAACCATGACAAACCAGTCATATATTCACACATTAAAACATAGCTTGTGCTCATTTATCTCATTAAATAATAACACATAATCACATATGCATAGTGTCAACCAAGTCAGAGACTTCTACGTACCACCTGATCATACATTAGGTTGAACCAAAATTTTCTTCTAGGGAATCAGCCCCTTTCCATATTCCAAGCTTGAATGTGGGATCACATGGGATAAACCAAAGCATAACCATATATGGAATCCAGAGGAAATGACCTCCACACTCAAGCCACAATGATTTCACCCAATACAAGGTCCAAAAATCACTAAAACCAATGCAAGCTTGGATTCCTCAGAATTTCTTCGCCATACCTAGAGGATTTTTCTTATCTCCACCCACATGTCGAGAGCTTCTTAGAAAAAACCATCTCCAAACTCAACTCTTGGGATTTTCTTGAGACCACCTCAACCAGGATCCAAAATCTACCAGCAACCCAAAGCTCAACCAAACAGGAAACCCGCTACATCATGGCTATCCAAGAAACGACATATGGCAAGGATGTATAGGACTGTCAATCCAGGAAAATATCCATGCCAACGACATCAAAATATTTAGAAAACCAATTCATAAACCATGCATCATAGTCCAAAAAAGATAAATCAAAAGACACACTGTTACCTACAAAATCCTCCTATTGGTTGCTCTTTTCCTTGCTTGAATTCTTCCCATGATTTTGGTTGGTCCAATTCTTCTCCCGCTCCTTGCTTTCCTTGATTGTCTCTCCTTGTGCCCAAGTTCTTCCCAAGTTCTCTCTCTCCTGCTCTCCTCCTATTGTAGTGTTCTCTCTTGCTTTTTCCAAAAAGTGAATGTCATAATGTTTTCTATCTCCTTTATTTTCTTTTCCTTTTTCCTTTTTCTTCATTTTCCCTTGCATGCATATTCTTTTACTATTTTCTCATTTTCTTTTCTCTTCCTCTTCCCCACCTGCTAAAGTGAAATTTATTTAAATTTTATTTTATTTATTTTTCACTTTTTCGCATGTCTTTAATATCCTGTAATAAATAATTTTTCATTTATTTCCTTTCGCCTCTTTCCAATGTGAATGTCAATTTCCATAGCCAAAAAATAAATTATTAACCAAAAGTGGATCCCAATGTAATGTTTTCCACTTCATTCCGCTTGGAATACATTTCTCATGACCTTAGTTTTATTTTTCTTTTATAATTTCCATTTATTACATGGAATTTTAATTCAGGGTTGTTACAAACCCATCCCCCTTGGGGGAACACCATCCTCGGTGTTCTGTGACACCTATAACCAGATAAAAATATTGAAAAAAATGAAAACATACTACTTAATGGAGCTTTATAAACACAATTCTATGTAATATTTACAATCACACACACACACACACACACACACAAGAACATTTTCTTCAACCAAAAAATAAAGAAGGATATAATGCCTGCATCTGATCAACTCTATCCCATGTAGCTTCATCGAGTCAAAAGTGCTCCCATTTCACTTTAACTTTCTCTGTTGCTCGGTTTTGGAGCATGAGCTTCTTCTGTCGTAGGATGAATTGAGGCTCTACGTGGAACCCTCCTTCTGGTTCCACATGCAACATAGAAAAATCAATCACATTATCACCATCCTGTACATATATTTTAAGCAGAGAAACATGAAAAAATGATGGATTTTCACTGATGGCAACAAAGAAATTGTGTATACCACTGGTCCAATCCTCTCAAGGATCTCAAAAGGTCCACAATACCAAGGTGAAAACATGGCACATGACCCAATATTCAAGGAGCTCTTCTTGGGCTTGATACACAAGTACACATGCTCCAACCTGAAACTCCTTGAATAATCTACGTTGATCCACATAGCTCTTCTTCCTTTCATATGATGCCTTAAAATTATTTTTTATAACTTGCATATCTTGTTTCATCTCTCTCAACTTAATTGGTCCAATCAAAACCACGTTCACTTGATCACTCTGTCTAATAGGAGTATTATAACTCCTCCCATAGAGAGCCTCAAATGGAATCATCTTCAAGGATTCTTGATACCCGTTATTATAATAAAACTCCACCAGTGGAAGACACTCCTCCCACTTTTCTGATGCATGAAATATATCCTCAACATCTCCTCAAGGATATTTTTGATTCTCTCTATATTCCCATATACCTGTAGATGATAAGTTGTCCTGAAGGCTAAATCTGTCCCCGGGCCTGCAAACAACTCCTTCAAAAACCTGGAAGTGAACTTGGCATATATATTTGATATAATCCTTTTGGGAACTCCATGCAACCTCACTATCTACTTAATGAATATCAAGCCACTTTTATATTTTAATTAGTAGACTTTACCACAATGAAGTGAGATACCTTGCTCAACCTATCAACCACAACCATGATGGAGTCATTCTACCTTGTTTTCCTTGGAAATATTGTAATTAAATCCATGGAAATAACCCTCCATTTCTATTCTGAAATTGGAATAGGCTACAACAAATCAGTTGGATGCTTACATTTAGCTTTCACATGTTGATAGTCCAAGCACTTAGAAACAAACTCAACCACATATTTCTTCAAATTAGGCCAATATTATAACTTCTTAATAGTTGTCAAGGTATTATGGTATCATGGGTGGTCTGAATATGGCTTGACATGAAACTCTCTCAAGATAAGATTCTTCAATTCACTACTATCAACACATGGATCATTCTCCTAAATCTAACCAAGCCATCTGTTGTGAGTTGATACTCTGCATCCTTATCACCCTCACGTTGTTGTTGCAATATTTTCTTCAGTTGTTGATACTTTTCATCATGTTACCATGCATGAAATATCCACTCATTCAAAAATTTCCCATAAGAGCTTATAGATGAAAAATTATTCACGTGAACTCTCCTATTGAGAGCATCCCCAACCTGGTTCTCATTTCCTTTAATGTACCCATTTTCAAAATCAAACTCACTGAGATTATCTAATCATATTTATTTCCTTGTGTTCAAATTGGTTTGGTCAAACAAGTACCTCATTCCACTATGTTCACTCATCAAAAAACACCTCCTGCCAAGGAGATAATGTCTCCAAACCTTCAGTGCATGAATGATAGTTTCCAACTCAAGACAATGAGTCACATAATTCTTCTCATGCTCATTCAGTTTTTATGATTCATAGAAAATCACCTACCCTTCCTGCATCAGGACTCCACGGAGTCCTTCCTTGCAAGCATCTATACAGACATCAAATTCCTTATTAGGACATGCAATCCTAAAAACTGGAGCATTGGTAAGAAATTGCTTGAACTGATCAAATATAGATGGAAACTCACATTAGAGAACTTTTGAGGTCTAAAATGGGCCTCCTAAGAAAAATGTACAACCAAAATAAAATTTATAAGAGCCAATAGGATTCAAGATGATGATGTCAACCATGGGGGATGATTCACCATTTTTGGGGTAAAAAGGAAAAAATAATAAAAATAAATAAATAATAAAATACTTTTCCACTTGTATTTTCAACTTATATCCCTATGGTTTTACTCAAATTTCGAGTGGGAGTACTCGTTGGATGCAAAATTTGATTCATCCTCCAAGGAGTACCCATGTTGCATACTTTCGATCGACCCTGCTACACGAAAATTTACATACATGAAAAAACATGATTGTAATAACATTTTTCAGGTATTTCTATTTTTTCATGTAGTAGGTTCCATTGAAAGCATGCAACATGGGTACTCCTTGGATGAGGAATCAAATTATGCATCCAACGAGTGTTCCCACTCGAAATTTGAGTAAACCCATAGGGAGATAAGTTGAAAATATGAGTTGAAAAAGTAGTTTTTTCCTATTTACCTCTAAAATTTGATGATGTAATCAAATCTTATTTTATTATTTCCACTATTATTTGATAATTTCCTGAGGAGGCCAATTTTAGATCTCAAAATTCCCCTAATGTCAATCCATTCAAACTTATTTCCTTTCCTATGAAAATATGTGATAGGATAGCCAATCTTAGAGAAATTCTTGATGAACCTCATGTCATAAACTACTAGTCCCATGAATGATATGAATTCATCCACATTCTTATGAGTTGGCCACTCCAGGATAGCCTTAATATTTTCTAGATCCACTATTATCTCCTCCTTGTAAACAACATGTCCCACGTAATGAATATGATATTGAAATAAGTTACACTTTCTGAGCTTGGGATACAACTTATGCTTTATCAAAAATCTCAATATTGTTTTCAGGTGCTCTAGGTGCTCCTCCTCATTCTTTGAATATACCAATATATCATCAACAAAGAATATCATAAACTTATCTTGGTAATGATGAAACACATTGTTCATCATACACATGAAGGTGGTCAGAGCATTGGTAAGACTGAAAGGAACCACCACAAAGTCATAGTGCCAATATTGTTATAGGATCATTTTCCACCTTTGTATATTTGATGCTCTGAGTTATGGCCTTGGGCAGCCCTTTCCCTTCAGATTTGGTTCTTTATCTAAAAAAAATTATTTTAAATTCTATACGCGATTATGCCCTCTAAAAAGTGTGTGCACACGTGGGTCCATCTATACCCAACCTGCATATATGATTTGAAATATTAAAAAAATATAAAAATTCCTATTTTATGGGTGGGGTTTACGAGTTACATTAGAAGCATACCTACAGGAGCTCGTGTCCTAATTGTATCCCAACTGCAAAAATTGTTTTGGGGTGTATAAATACACCTCATGGGAAGGCCTAAAAGGGGGGAAATATAAGATATCGATATTATAGCCAATTAATCCTTGATCAAGTCTGATTTATCCCTATGCCTTCTGCACTCCCAGATTGTGGAAACCCTTGTTTCCTAATAGAGATGATCATCCCCTTTATATGACATCTATGTGTATGCATTTGGAAGAGGATTTTTGTGTCTTGGGCTGGACAGATCCAGAGAACATATTCTCTTGGAGCCATGGGTGAATCAGGGTTTTAAGCATTAGAAGAAGCAGAGGGTTTGAACCCTATGGGATCACCTTCAAATGTAGGACCTACGAGTACTATCCTTTCATCCTATTATAGTAGTTTAAGCATTAGGACTGCTTGTTTGCATGCTTCTTGTTGCTGAATGTCCTTCATTCGGTTGGGGTTTCCAACCCAGACCCTAGAGTGTTTTATCTCGTAACAGAATTGGCGACTCCACTGGGGATTACATTCTTGTAATTCCTAGTTTGGGTTGTTTCTCTCTTAATCTAGGTTTTCTTGTTTGGTTTATTGAATTTTCCAATATCTTTTATTTATTTGCAATCTGGGAATAAAGTTTGATCTTTTGGATCAGGCATAAATTTTTATTTTTTCTTTGTTGGCTTTTCTATACACGTTTTACAGTTCACGTAGTTGCGTACGCACGCGCTTTTGTCCAAAGAAACACCTGTATACACATGTTTCCTTGAGTACAGTCACATATATATGTAGGTATGTCACTTCCCAGGCACATATGTTTTGTTTTAAATCAATTTTTCATATTCTGAGTCTAGTAAAAGGTTTTGTTTGATTTTTATTGCTTCTCTTTAGTCATTAATGGTCTGGGAGAGTCTTTTTTTTGCAATTTTTCAGTCTCCTATCTCTCTTGATAGAAAAACCTAGTCAACCTAGGGTTGGTTTTCCCTTTTGGTGAAGTGTTAGTTTTGCGTATGGGTTCAAGGCTTCTTATTGAATTTCTTGGTTGTTCTAAGAATTTGGGACAAAGAATTGGTCTGAATTCGCTTATACCTAGCCTTTATATCGCTTTTCCTTTTCTTTCTTGAAATTTGGTCTTGTTTGTTTATTTTTTCTTGGTTTTTTAGAAAGTAGCTTCTTGCAATCTTGAAAATTTTTCTTGATATTCTTGAAATTTTCTTGATTGGTGGAGTTTTTTATACCGTTATTCAGATTAATTTGTTCGAGTTTGTAACCTCTTTCCATTGTTAAGTCTTGTCATGTTAATGATTTCTATGGCTTATGGAATTTGAGGTTCTTCATGCTTGAAATTGTGATCTTTAAGTCTTTTGGTAGTTTTTGTTTTCTCAAGAACTCTTTTTTTCCTTAAAAAGAAAAAAAGAAAAATATCTTTGTGTCTCGTTTCTTTTTCTTTTGGTTTTGTTTTTGGTCTTCTTATAATCTTTGGGAGACTGTAAAATATTTTCATTTGGTTGAATCTGCTTGATTTTGGGGAAATTTCTTGTTTGAATTTGTTCCTCCTTTTGTCAATTTTTGGCCTCTTGATGTTTGTTTAGAAACACACTTGCTTATTTTTAGAGTAATCCTATAATATTTCATTAGGCATTTGTAGTTTGCATTAGAATAGTTGCACTATAAGAATTAAGTATTTTTGTAGATTTTGAATGTGTGAGAGTGTATTTTGAAAAATAAAATATATTTTTTTTTCATTAGTTTGTTCGTAGTTCCCTTTGTAGAAATGTACCATGGCAGTTGGTGAAGACCCTGGGTTTTCATCAACATGTCTTGGTTCACTTTTCATCTCCTTCAGTTTTTTTCCAGTGACACCATCCACCTTATATGTTGCAGTGCATCATAACAACATCTTATATGTTGGCACCCGAGTTATGTGCAGTACCATTATTCCACTTTTATGACTTGGTACTTTGAGGATCAATTATGTGACATCGGTGATCAGATATCTCCTTAGGAATCATTGATCAACTCTTCTATATGTGATACTATGACATGACCTTAATATGTACTTTTGAAGTTATGATCAGATGAACTACTATGTATTTCTCAGTTTATGTTGCATTTGTATGCATATTGGATCGGCTCTATACTTGATATGAAGACATGCTTTACTATCTCTGAGCATGGGCATGCCCACCTCAGACATGAACTTGCTTTATGATCTCTTCCATTGGTTTTTGGCAGGTTGAAATCTGGTGATCTCCTCTCAAGTCCTCGCATGATTCTTCCTATACACTTAATACATTTAGGCCATCATGTAACCCTTTTGTCATATATTAGGGGGAATATGTTATAGTACCATTTTCCACCTTTCTTTATTTGATATTATGAGTTATGGCCTTGGGAAACCCTTTCCCTTAAGACTCGGACCTTTATCTAAAAAACATTATTTTAAATTCCATATGCAACTTTTCCCTCTCAAAATCACGTGAAAACGCGGGTCCATCGATACCCAACGCGTGTATATAATTTGAAATATGAAAAAAATATAAAAATCCCTATTTTATGGGTGGGGTTTATGGGTTACACAAGAAGCCTACCTATGGGATCTTGTGGCCTAACTGTATCCAAATTGAAACAATTATATTGTTTTGGGGTGGTATAAATACACCTCATGGGAAGGCCTAAAGGGGGAGAAAGATAGGATATTGATATTATCGAAAATTAGTCCCTGATCAAGTCTGATTTATCCATGTGCCTCTTGCACTCCCAGATTGTGGAAACCCTTGTTTCCTCATAGAGATGATCATCCTCTTTATATGACATCTATGTGTATGCATTTGGAAGAGGATTGTTGAGGCTTGGATTGGATGGATCTGGAGGAAGGTTTTGCTTGGAGCCATGTCTGAATCATGTATTGAAGCATCAGAAGAATCCAAGGGTTTGAACCCTGTGGGATAACCTTCAAACGTAGGATCCACGGGTACTATCCTTTCATCCTATTTTAGTAGTTTAAGCATTAGGACTGCTTGTTTTCATGCTTCTTGTTGTTGAATGACCTTCACTCTGTTGGGGTTTCCAACCCAGAACCTAGGGTTTTATATCCTGTAACACATACCTTGTACAAAATTCAGTCCTATAGATGTCTTCTTCATTGATACACACCTGACAATATCCTAATCTCAAATAAATCTTCGAAAATGTTGTTTCTCCCTTTAGCTGATCAAATAAATCATAAATCTGAGGAAATGGATACATGTCCTTGATATTCACTTTTTCAGCTGTCGGTAATCAATTCACAATCTAAGAGTATCGTCCTTCTTCTTTACAAAAAACACTAGTGCTCCCCAAGGAGACACACTTGGTCTTATGTATCCCTTATCAAGCATCTCTTTAAGCTAAAACTTAAGTTCCACCAAATCAAGAGTACTCATTCAGTATGGTTCCTTACATGTTGGTGTTGCTCCCGACATAAACTCAATAGAGAAATCTACCTCTCTATGTGAAGGAAACTATGGAATCTTTGCAGGGAACACATCATAAAACTACTACAAGGTAGGATATCTCCTCAGGAATTCACTATCTTCATCATCCTTCCCTTTTTCACTAGAAACATGAATTTAAAAAAAAAAATCATCCTTTCATGTGTGTTGGCTTGAAGGGTCCTGACCCAGTTTCGGAAGTTAAGGTTTGCCAACAAACCCCTATGCTACTAGCCCTTTCGGCAGTGACCTGCTTGCGTAGGTCAAAGTCTCACTCGAAGCAGTATGGGAGGGTGTTGGAACTAGGTTTACACACCCTGAAAGAGAGTAGGTAAGTCAAGCAGAGCTGCGTTCTTAGCTTGTCAGCTTCACATTTAATAGATCTGGTTATAGGCTTATATCACAGAGCTTAGATCTAATAATTATTGTCACATCCATGTGCGTACTACCAATATATCAGCATAGTGACTATAATCGCAACAATTAATAGATCATAGATTCATATAACAGAAAAAATTATAATTTCACAAATATCAAATAGATATTTTCGTAACTTAATCATACATCCCACGTTCACATAAATCATAACAGAATAGATCCAGATCACATCAAAAGTCAACAGCACTTTGCATATCTATTAATACCAGAAACTTCTTACAATCCCAAATACTGCCTCCGCACATAGCCAGCAGGGTCCACACACAACAGGACTGAGGAGCTCCGCGCGCACATCCAACAGGAGTCCTTCCCAAAAACCCAACAACAGATCTAACAATTCGTGCTTCACATCAATCTTTATTCTTTTCTACCTATGACTCAAAAAAGGTTCATCTATTTATACCGAATTAGCCTATGCATACAATGGTCCGGAAACCATGGTTTATGGACTCTTGGTCTACCCTTGACCCGTTACAATGCATTAGGGGCTTTGACCCACCCCAAAACCCCTGCGTTAGACTGATTATTACAAAAAATATACAAAAATGGACAAAATTCACAGCTTTAGGAGACCCTATTCCAACAGTCCCCCAACACAATTTCATGACTCGTCCCGAGTCACTGTGATGGTGGGGTATCCACCCGCACCTACAAAAATATGATCACCTTGGCTAATGGAGGTAGCATGCCTTCACTCTGAGTAGAAACATTCTATGCAATTTCGACCAACTTTTCCAAAATTGGACCTTCTGTCACGGCAGTGACACTCTCCAGAGTCTGGTTTAGCTGCTTAACCGTGACATCAACATCTTGTGAAAGCTTGAGGGCCTCATCATCCCAAGGCTTCAGGCGGTCGCTGAGGACCTTATTTTTTAGACGAAGTTCATCAATATCATCTTGAAGGGCGTAACTGGTGTGAAGTCATGTCAAATGCCAAGCAGGAACTAAAGTGGGCAGGGTGGCTTCTAATGTCTCGAATTATTCTTCTTTCTGCCGCATGTCCTGGTTGATGCCTCGCAGGATCTGGTTGCGCTGGACCTTAGTCCATAGCTGCATGAATGTTTCTAGTAATTTGGCACAATGCACGATTTTCCCTGTAATCACGTTCGTAGCTACGGTGACCAGTGCAGTTCGCTGGGACCGTACCTCCGAGGGTGTTTCGGGTTGCAACTTATCCTACAGATCAGCAATCTGTTGCTCCATCCGTATCTTGACCACCTAAACTTACTCCCTAGAGGCCTTTAGTACTGTGACCAACCTTTCAACCTTAGCCTGAGGGGTGGTTGTGGTCGGGATCTCTGTGGTAACCTCTACACAAAGTTGGTGAATTGCGTTTTCGAGCTCCGTTTGCTTCGCGGTGGCTAGGCATACTTCATCGTTCTTTGCATCAATTGTCTGTTCAGCCACTCCAAGCTGTTGGTGAAATTTTTGGTCTCGATGGTGAATTTCCTAAAATACAGAGGTGTGGAGACCCTACAAGGCCTCATGAGGTAGCCTAGCTAAATTCATCTAGACTTTTGTACTAGCCTAGACTTGGATTCCCAAGTCGGGTGGACTGATCACAAGGGTTGTTCCAGGTAAAGAATAGAGGCAACTTTCATTTGTAACTAATGTTGCGCTATTTGCGGCTGAGGGTGTGCGTACCTGAATCAAACTGGTCTGCAATGTGTCTATCTTCAGTAGTAGTGCACAGAGCTCAACCTGGATTATGTCAACTACAGCTTTCTGCTGCTCCTCTAAGGCTACCCATATGTCCTCCGCAGCTAGAGTGACCGCATCAGCTATTTTTTCAAGGTCTTCATCAGTCAATGTGACTGTCTCATCTTCTTCCATCCTTTGAGAGCGCTGCTTCTTTCAGGGCCCTTTGACAGGCTCGCTTGTTCACTTTGTGTCGCGGGGGGAGGCAGGTCCTCCTACATCCAGTCCTTCTATACCCAAGTCTGGCTATGAATATACCTGAGTCTCCACCTCGGCGTCCTTCTTAAGGGTTTGCTTCTGCTGCGCATACTTTTGTGTTGCCGCGCCTGTGTCTTGCCCAATACTCTTGCTTGGTCCTCTGGTATCCTTGAGGACAACAGGTGAGATTACTTTTGGTGTGCTATTTCTTGCAAAGCTCTTCGTACCGGTTTTGAAACTGATCTTCCAGTTAAGAGGCCAGAGTGCAATGACATTATCAATTTCTTCGTATGCCACCATATAAGGGAGCGAGGTCCAGGCTTTTTCCTTGCATGCTCGAATATGGATGTTGTGCATGGTGACCTGAAATGCCGCAATGCCTTTGTATCTATCATATACTACTGGAGACAAACGTGGTCAGGAATTAATGGCTTCTACCAAACTACTCTGAAAGAGGACCCAGAAGACTTGGTTGTCCTCGAGACGTTGCGCATCCTTCGAATCCCATAAGTTTGTATATCGGCCCCTTTGCACATGTCATGGGTGAGTTTTGGCAGGACCAATTCTTCGGGGCCTCCCAGGCTATCAATGCGATGAGAAGTAGCAACCACGAATAACAGAATGCCCACCCCTACTCCTGGATTTGTGGACATTGGCCAAAAATTCATTACACAAATATTGCGACCAATTGAAACAGACCCCTTTCTCGCACTGGCCTACGAGTTGAATTATGTATGCGGGGACGGAGTCCAATAACATGGTACCCAGCTGTGTATCGGGATCACTGATGGTTTTTATCATGAAAATGTGAGTACTCCGCTCCACATGGTATTTTTGTCACACATACTCAGCAGTTTCCCCTTCATACTTCTTGCCAACGTGCTCAAGAGGTTTTTTCCACTCCATAGGAAGACTAGTGATTCGATGGATGAGCGCAACGTCAATAGGGATTCGATCCTTGATCCAAAAACACCCATCATGGACCAATGAAAGAAACTGACTCACTAGACGGTCCATGAAATTGTAATTGCCGAAATGCAGCATCCTGAGCAGGTTGAGGAGCTCAGACCCTGCCACGCCGTGTACCCATCTTATGGGGAATTTTTTTATCCCATCATCCTCCTAAACTCTTTCCAGATATAACTCGAGTGCCAATTCAAGGAAGGCCTCCAAATTTTCCAAGTCATGATCGTCAAATTTGATTTCATGGATCTTTCCAAAAGGTTCACCAATAACAGGGACCTCGCCTGGGGTCAATGGCATCTACAAGTAGGTGATCAGACCATCAAGGTTCTTCGGCATGAAATTTGAGGGCCTATGCATCCGAACAAAAGGAGGTAACCAATTGATGGGCTCTGTGACCTGAACCTCTTCCTGCGCAACCCGCGCCTAGGGCGTCACTCACGGGGATTTTACATTTTGTGGGGAAGTACGAGGCTCCCCTCCAGCCCATTTTGTGGGTTTCGGGGGCTTTCTTGAGCCATGTGCTTTTTCCTTCCCCTTCTTCATGACTAGGGTGGAGAAAACTTCTTCAGCCTCAGACTCAATATCCACCACTTCCTCAGTCCCTTGTTCCACCAAGATTACTAGTTTTGAGGGTTCAACAGGATTCGTAGCCATCATCCTGGCACGAAAGACAAACTCAGGATTTCTACTGTCAGAGGGATCAGGTTGCTCAGACATGAAAGAGACACTATAGGCACAAAAATTCTTACAGCATAAGTTCGTCCATGAAAAATATGCCAAGTATGAGCTATTCAAGCAATATGGAACCCTTGTCTGACCTATCCTTCCCTTTTTGTAGCTTTGGTGAGCACCCAACGGTAGGGTAAACGCTACTTGGAACTTACCATCAGGCTAACGGTAAAAAATATCCACAGATCGCCTCATTAAATGCCAGCCGCCCGCTCCATCCAATGGTAATTTTTCCTTTTTACCTGACTTGGCTGTTCCAATGGCTAGTTTCACACCCTAGGTGCGCTTAGTGTACCCCTTTGTTTGCAGCACGCCCCTGTGCTTTGAGCATACCTCCTACACTCCTAGCGCACCTAATTCGGGCTGAGTCTATTCATTCTAACTTTATTTCCACATCCCTAGCACACTTCCCCAGGCTTCCAATCCTGCGACTTCCTCCTGCACATAGCATAGTACCTACTGCACTTACCTTCCTTGGTGGACCTAGCCCACTTCATACAGCTACTCCGACCATATAGTCATTTGATCCGATATGGTTTGAGCCAACTACCATTGATGTAGCTGGGTAGCATATTTCCGTCAAGGTGGCTAATCACACAGATCCCCCATCCGTGATTTCCTTAACTATATAGGGCCCAAGCCAGTGTTGTCGGAACTTCCCTGGGTGTTTTGCAAACTGACTATCATAGAGCAGGACTAAGTCATCCTCCGCAAATGTTTTTGATGAATATGTCGATCGTGCCAGGCCTTATCACGTGCCTTCTATACCTGCTAATGGTAATTGGAGATGAAATTTTCTTCCTCTAAAGCCACAAGCTGTGCTAACCATTCCTCCATAATATTAGACTCTTTCATGTTTGTGAGGGTTGTGATGCATAGACTAGGAACAATATATTCCATGGGAATAACGGCCTCCTTACCATAAACCATCCTAAATAGTGTCTTTCCTGTCAAATTTTTATAGGTGGTTCTGTAAGCCCATAGAACAGATGGAATGCGCACATCCCAGTCGCTGCGATCAGTGTTATAGACCTTAGTCAGTGCATGCTCCAAGACCTTATTAAAAGCCTTGATTGCACCATTTTCCTAAGGATGACACAGAGTTCTTTTCGCATGATGGATTCGAAATTCTTCTATCAAGGCCTCTATGGTTTCATCGAAAAAGTGCGTACCTCTATCGCTCATCAGGATTTTTGGACATCCAAATCTGGTCAGAATCTACTCAAAGATGAAGCGCACAACATTATCTGCAGTGCAATCCTTCATTGCATGTGCCTTGGCCCACCTAGTCACATAATCAGTAGCATTTATAATGTAATGCGCACCTGTCTTCTTTCTGGGGGATTGATAGGTCCTATGAAATCGATGGCCCACTTGTCAAATTCTTGCAGGGCCATTTGTGGTTGGAGGGGCATTCCATCTCTGTGGGACAACCTTCTGGTGTGTTAGCATATATCAGAGGCCTTACAATAGTCGTGAGAGTCACTATGCAGGGTAGGCCACCATAATCCAGTTCTTAAGACATTATGGGCTATGGTGTTTCCTACATAGTGGCCTCTTGCCACCCCATCATGGGCTTTTTCCAAGATAGCATGCTGCTCATGTTCCAAAACATACCGTCGCAACACTTCATCTACTCCCATATTATAGAGGTGACCTGCGATGATGGTAAAATCTGCAGCACGGGTTACCAATTCTTTCTTATGCTGCACCGAATACTCTGTGAATGCCATGCTGGTCATCAAGAACTGAATAATGTCAGCGAAGTGCGCATCGAATACCTTAATAGCAAACAGCTGCGCATCAAGAAATCCTTCCTCCAGGCTAGTTTGTTCCTCGCCAGTCTCAATTCGGGACAAGTGATCAAGCTCAGCATTCAACCTACCTTCTTTGACAATGATTTCAAAGTCATACTCCTGGAACAACAGAAGCCATCGACAGATTCCCCCCCCCAACACAGGCTTATTCACTAGGTACTTCAAAGATGAATGATTTGTAAAAAATTTGAAGTGTCCCCCTAACAGATAATGTCGATACTTCTGTAATGCATAGACCATGCCCAATCCCTCCCGCTCCGTGGTGGCATAGTTGTGCTCCGCATTCGAGAGTTTTCAACTAGCGAATGCAATTGGGTGATCAATTTCTTCCTCACCAGGCTGTGTAAATACTGCTCCTAGGGCAATTTCGAAAGCATAAACGTGGACATGAAATACATTCTCCCAATCAGGGAAAATAAGAATAGGTGTAGAGGTCATATTTTCTTTGAGGAGCTCAAAGCTCTTTTGACACTCGTCATCCCAAAAGAATGAAACATCCTTTTTAAGCATTTTTTCCAGAGGGGTTGTTATCAGCACGTATCCCTAAATGAACTTTATATAGTAGCTCGTATGTCCGAGGATTGAACGTAGCTGCTTCTCAGTCGTGGGGACCGCTAGATTGATGATCATGGAAACTTTAGCAGGGTCCACCATTAGCCCTTGTCGGCAAACTATATGCTCGAGCAAGATTCTGAAAGGCACACAGAAGATACATTTCTTGATATTCAGAGAGATCTGGTGCTTCCGACAAGCATCCAACATCATGTGCAGGTTCGAAACGTGCGTATTTACTAAGCCAAAGACAGTCCAATCATCAAACTATACCTCCAGAAATTTATGAATGAACTCTTTGAATATGGTGACTACTACCCGTGAGAAGATGGCAGGAGTATTTTTAAGCCCAAATGGCATGACTATATACTGAAAGGAACCCCATTCAGTGGCAAATGTGGTTTTGATGTGATCTTCGGGTGTGATTCTGATTTGATGCTACCTGAAGAACCCATCGGTGAAGGAATACACCTCCTAGCCTCCTACGCTATCCAGAATCTCATCGGAGAACGGTGTAGGAAATGGATCATGTATGCATGCATCATTCAACTTGCGCAAATATATGCAGATGCAGATTTCCCCCTTCGTCTTATTTTCCTGAACCACCATAGGACTCACCCAGTCTGACTGTTCGACTGGTTCAATGATACCTGCAGCGAGCATTTTATCAATTTCCTCCATAACCTTCTGCTTATACTTAGGGTTCAGTCGATAAGGTCACTTCTTTACCGGGCGTACATTTGGTTTCAGAGTGATGCGCATAACCCCTAAGTCCCTCGTGATCCCCTTAAGCTCTAAAAACTTTGTCGGAAATAAGTCTTGATACTACGTGAGCAGTTCCGCAATCTTGCCTATTGTCTCATCATCCTAATAGTCCCCAATTTTAGCCAACTTGGGTTTCTCTTCCGTACCAATGTTAACTTCTCACAACTTCAGAGGTTTCATAACATCCATAGTGTGTAACGGAGGTCCTGCAGCTGTGCGTTCCCCTTCTGATTATGGGATCGAGACATTTCGCAAATATTCATCGCACTCTTCTATGGTGATATTGCGGCAGTTGACAATATCCTGCATCTGCATTTCCCATGTGGGTATTTCCCATGTTGCATAGGGGCTAGATTCACCAAATACAAAGGTATTGATGTCCTGAAAAGCTTCATCAAGCGCCTCTGATCCTCCTGTTAATTGGAATGTCCCCAAAAATTCATCCTTTAAGGTTTCCCACTAGCAGGTGCGTTGATGTAGCTCCGCATCTAGGTACCATGTGGTGGGAATTGGTCCCAAGGCATGAATAATCAAGTGAACCCATTCTTCTGTAGTACGATAACACCATTTCTCCATCTAGGCGAAAAAATGTTCACGTGGATCCCATGGACCAAGAAATATCTTGACATGCACGTCGGTCGGAGGCTCAAATCATAGGACCATCATATCCTGACATTCCTCACACTCCTGGAATGCCCCCTTATGCGTGTCCCACCATCTTGCAAACGTTGCGCGCAGAGCTAATTTAAGGGCCCATAGCCTTCAACCTCTTAGAACCTCAGCTTCAAATGTCTGCAAAAATTATTTTATACTATCAGAACCATAAAAGTAGGGTAGTTCTCTTACCTCAGAGGATATGCAACGAAAGTCCCTGGTGATTCGCAGGCAACGCAGTGCAGAGAAATCATGTAGCCGATTTTTCCAATTTTCCATTTCCTCGTCGGAGTTGGATAAGAATTCGCTATCTCTTTCCCACCAAAGCACACCATCAGCCATAGGATTGATCCAGTATTCATCCCTCACAATTAACTTATATATTTGATCCACCTCTTCTTCCACATGCACTGGCTTTGTATACCTTTCTCCTTCTGCAGGATCTAGTGGTACTATCACCTGTGTTCCTTCACTTTCGAACACCATGCTCCTCTTTCTTAAATTGATAATACTGCCCATATATATGGCCCAGTCCAATCCTAGGAGCATAGGATAGGGGTCTGCATCTTCTACAATCTAAATGACTTCAAAGTCAGCCCGAACCTTGACCCCTGCTATGTCTACCATGATCTTTAATAATCTTCCTAAAGGTATGATATTCTGCTGATTAGCCATGTGTAGCTAGATAATGGACTATTCTAACTTAGGTTCTCCCATTCGCTGCCAAGTTTGCTTAGGTAGTACGTTCACATCTGAGCCCAGGTCTAAAATAACTTGATCCATCTCATAGTCACCAATCTATGCGGTTAACCGCATCTCCCTACCAGTGTGTATCTTATGCTTATATAGTTTGTGTATGTCAATAATTTCCATAGCTGGGGTTTTTCTTTCTGCGCAGATTTCTATTAAAGCTTGGAGGTTTTCTACGGCCTTTTGGTTGTGCACCAGCTTCATACATGCCTACAGGAATGGTTTTACCTCGTCATCTGCTTTGAGGTTTGCGGGGGCTTGAGGAGTAGATGTCGTAGCCTTAGCAAAGTCTTGTTGAGCAACGAAAAAGGTTCCTTTTCCCTTTTGTAAGTCCAAACCTTCTTGTTTAATGGTTGCTTTTAGAATAAGAGCCTCTGCCTCAACTTTCTCTATATCTACTCCGGTGGCCATGGCATTACGTGTTATCACATTGACACTTGGTCCTTCATCCCGAGGCTCCACCTTGACCGTTTTTATATTCTGCGTAGGTGTATGCTACTTCTCCTACATCTTGGCTATCATAATCAAGCAATATTTGATCACATGATCCAGCTATCTACAGTATCTACAGGATTGTCTCGCAGGGTTCGTGCAATCCCTTGCAAAGTGCCCTATTTCTCCACAGTTATAGCAAATCAGTTGTCCTCTCCCCCTACCTGTGGTTCCACCTCGGCCTCCTCCTCTACCCCTAGCTGGGGAGCCACCTATGTCGAAGGGGGATCTTGGCGATGATGGATCCGATTGTACCCTATATATATTTCCTCTATCTATCATCAGATCATACATCCAACAGTTCTATTCATCATGGCCCATAAATCTAAAGAAACTACACCATTGTTGCTTTATTTCTGGGACATATGCGATAAGGTAGGGGCAGTGGTTGGTATCATGTAGCTCAACAACGCGACAATTATCGCACCACAACACCGGCCCACTTGGCCCTGCAGCTTCCCTAGGACGCAACGGGTTAGGTCCCCCTACCTGCACATAGTCTACTAACAAAGGACAAATATCTTTGGTGTGGCCATTCACCCTGCATCGTATGCACCATCTTTTAGGGCTGGCCTCTGTTCCTCGCTCCTTTCGCAGATTCTAGATCTCCATGTGCATTGCCTCTATTTTGCCTTGTATTTGTTGTACTCCTAACTGGGTATCATCCCTTGGCACAACCTCCATCTTCATGGAAATATCCAAGGCCTTCTCCTGCGACTCAATGGCTTGATGACCCATTAGTACGTGCAGGTGAGGAAGTAACATAGAAATGAACCATTCCATATGATGTCTATCATCATACAAAAATCCTCCTTCTCTAATTACCTTCTTTAACCATTGGTCAGCCTCCCAAACAGACTCGGTCGGTCCTTGCTTGAAATATTTCAAATCGTTCACTATCTGAGAGTAGGACTTAGGCTTCTTGAATAGTTACTTCAAGGCATTCTTAATCTCTTCGATGGTCGTGTTTGCATGCTGGTCAATGTATCCCATATACTAGTCCAAGGCCCTTCCTTCAAAGGCTAGGGATAGTTGTGCCATTTTTACACCATCACTGGCTACGTTTTGCGCAGTCCATACCGATCCTGTGAAAAACCCAAACCGATCCATATCTTCATCCCCTATGCCCTTGAAGGTGGGTAGCTTTATGTGTGAGGCCATATCATCTTCCGGTGGTGGTGGAGGTGAGTTCTTACCCCTATGAGGGTTCGATGGTGGCGTAAACAGAGAGCTATGTGCAACAAAATTCCCTACTAGACTATAGACAGATCGATCTCCTTTTTTATTAGTTCTGTATTATTTACCACTGTGCGTTGTGCCCTCACTTTAATCGGAGCTCATTCACTCTGTATGACTACAAAAACTGTTTTTTTCACACAACAAGATCTTAATCAGTAATGGAAGAGTTTTTAGAAACTTACCCTGGAAACCCTTTAAGAATCTTAGTTCCACCTCAAAGTAGGACAAAAATTGATCAATTGCAAATTTTGTCACAAACCCTCCTATCACACTATCCACCCAATGATCTACCATGTGAGTGATGGTGTTATCAGTCTTCTCTATCTGCTAAATCAGCTCTGGGGTCCACTGCATGACCATTTCATCCTTCCAACACTTCTGGAAATCTATGAGCCTCGCGAGCCACTCCTGAAGCTTGATCGCAAATGTCACAAAGAAAATTTCGTAGATTTTTGTGAAAATGTACTTATTTTTCCACTTCTTTGTGGTTAGCTCTACACTATGATTCTCTCTTACTCCGAATTTATAAATTTTCTTTTCAAACCACTCGTCGATCTCTTTCTTCTTAGGTGTCCAATGCGTTCTTGGCATTACCCGATCTCTCTCTCAAAATGCTCCCGGTCATGGTAATGGAACGATTTGTTGGCTCGAAGGGTCCTGACCTAGGTTCAGAAGTTAAGGTTTTCCAGCAAACGCCTATACTATTGGCCCTTTCGGCAATGACCTGCTTGTGCAGGTCAAAGTCTCACCCGAAGCAGTATGGGAGGCTGTTGGAACCAGGTTTCCACACCCTGAAAGAGAGTAGGTAATTCAAGCAGAGCTACGTTCTTAGCTTGTCAGCTTCGCATTTAACAAATCTGGTTACAGGTTTATATCACAGAGCTCAGATCTAATAATTACCATCACATCCACGTGCGTAGTACCAATATATCAGCACAGCGGCTATAATCGTAGCAATTAATATATCATAGATTCATATAACAGAAACAAAGATACTTTCACATCTATCAAAAAGATACTTTCGTAGCTTAATTATACATCCCAAGTTCGCATACATCATAATAGAACATATCCAGATCACATCAGGTGTCAACAATACTTCACATATCTATTAATACCAAAAACTTCTTACAATCCCAAATACCCCATGCAAACAGAGCCAATAGGGTTCGCACACAGCAGGACTGAGGAGCTCCGTGCACACAGCCAGTAGGAGTCCTTCCCAAAAACCCAACAACAGATCTAATAATTCATGCTTCGCATCAATATTTATTCCTTTTTACCTATGACTCAAAAAAGGTTCATCTATTTATATAGATTTAGCCTACGCATACAATGGTCCGCAAACTATGGTTTACAGACTCTTGGTCTACCCTTGACCCGTTACAATGCATTAGGGGCTTTGACCCACCCCAAAACCCCTGCGTTAGACTAATTATTACAAAAAATATACAAAAATGGACAAAATTCGCAACTGTAGGAGACCCTGTTCCAACAATGTGGTTGTGATTATCTTGCATGGTTGTAACCATCATCACTGATGTAGGCTTCTTATTTCCCTGCAATACTTTGTTTTCTCCATCCTCATCCAGACACTCAATGGCCTTCTCATATAAATATACCTTGGTCCTGTGAATAAACATCCAATCCATGCCCAAAATCATGCTATATGTACCCAAAGGAAGAAAATTAAGGTTTTTTGTTGTAGGCATGCCATTAAGCTCGATTGCACGAGATTTCAACTAATGATGAACTCTTTGCTTGGTACCTATAGCTAACTACACCAACCAATATTTTGCATTTATTTCCTTGTCCAAACGACATTGATACCCTAGTTCAGGAATGATATAGCTATAATTTGAACCTAAATAAATCAAAATGGAAGCAACTCAATCACAAATCTTAGCTTCCATCTCGATGATGGATGCTTGGTGGTCTTCCTTCCTATTATCAATTGTTGCATAAATTTGGGGAATTCTATGACCTGCATCTCCAAATTTTTTCACCTCCTGAGCACTATATATTTGAGGCATTCCACATTGAGACAATGGAAAATCCTTCTTGCGATGATATCTACCACAAATTCAACACTTCAAAGGTTCTATGTTTTTTCCTTTATTATGTTGCTCCACAAGCTAAGAACCTTGTCCTTTCTTTGCTGCATTGGACTACATATGAGGGGCCACATTTTCCTTCTCACCTACATCGAGGGATATTCCATGCTTCTTGGGCCATTCTGTGCTTCCTTTAGTCTTCTCACTACCCTTCTAGTCACACTTGAACTCAAGCTTTCACTTTGATTGTTCATAGAAATTCTTCAACTTCTTGATAGCTTCCTGCAATGATTAAGGCTCATCAAACTCAATCTAGTCTTTTAATGATAATGGAAATCCACTAATGAACATTTGGATGTTTGCTTTCTCATCCTTGAGATATGACATATATCTCAATAGCTATAGAAATATGGTTGTATACTCTTCATCTGACATGGAACCCATCCTGAGCTCATAGAATTCCTTGGCCTTTACATCATAATACCTCTCACATAGGTACTTCTTTCTGAAGAGTCTTTCTAATTCTTACCAAGCCAACTCCTCTTCCCTGATGCTTCTGACGTGCTTAAAATATTCTCACCAAATAATTTCTTTTCCTTTGAGACTAACATTAAATATCTTTGCCTTCATATTCTCAGAATAATCATGAAGCCTAAAAAATTTCATCATTCCAAGAATCCATGCTTCTACATCTTATGATTTGTTCATATCACCATCAAAGGTAGGAGGATTTGATTTCTTGAATTCTTCTAGTAAGTAACCCTTCTCAATCCTCATATAATGATGTTTGCGGTGATGGCGATGATTTCTCCTAGAAGTAGAGCTAGAATGAAATACATGTGTACTAGCCTTCCTCTCTTTACTGTATCATCATAGTCCATCATGTACCTTTTTTAAGACCGACTACCATTTGCACCATTATTATTTTCTTCTAGTCTATCTCCATGAATGGTTCCCAGTCGTCCCTACTTCTATAAATCTGAAAGGCTTTAAAGGATAACTACATTAACCTCAAATTGCTTTTCTTGAAATTTTGCAAGCCTTTCTGGGCTTCAATAAACTACTCATTATCTTCCTTACAACTTATGATCTCTGCTCTCATACTTCTTAATGTCTCTACTAGATCAGGAGAGTCTCCCTCTCCCTACCTCCCACCATATTTCTCCAATCCCACTGATTTTACTTTTGGCCTATATGGGGACTCATATGAACTATACTCAACCATTATGCTCTTAATATCTTGGACTTATATTTCTTGCAACATATCACTATTATATAAAATAAAATTCATAATCAAAATAATTACCTCAATTATTGTTGGTGAGGTTATTGCATATGCATAGGTCAATCCAGATTAGCATGATGCATAACAATAATAATGTCAAGAACATATTAGTGCATGCATGAATCAAGATACTAAAACAACATTAAAAATAAAATAATTTCCATGCATGCATGATAAACATATAGACACGTGCAGATCTATATGCATATGAACATACATTTAAATTGAGATCCGGTGTTGTGAAACTTCTTTGATACCACTATTAGCCACCTATAAAAATTTTTATATCAAAAGGTGGCTAAAAAAATTTTTGAGCCTTCAAGAAACAGGTTTTATTGCTAAAAGTGTTATCTCTTGAAGACTCATGGAGACATCATGCCCTTGGTTCAATCTTCACTGCTGTTTCAATTTCAAACTCAGAAATTCTGCTGATTTCATAGAGAAAATATTGCTACAAAATCCATTTTTCCCTTCCCTCCACCTCAAAACTAACCATCATGTTGCCTCCTCTTTTCCTCATAAAATTCCTCTATTTTCCCTTTTATCCTTTCCCCCCTTCATAAAATCCACATTACAGAGTTTAAAACTCCTTTTTAAACTCTGCCGAAACCCCCAAATCCATTAGAAAATTTTGAAAAAATCATAAAAATACACTTTTTGTACTAACGGTTTAAGCCCCTTTGGGCTAAATCCTAAACCACTTCCCCACATGTGCCCTAGTGCTGGAACCAAGCACTAGGCCCTTTCGGTGCTTATCACATCGGAAAAATCGGAGTATGTAAGTCTGTTGGCCATGTTAAAACCTCCGATGCGATTAAGCCCTTTGTACATAACCCCCGATCTTATTATCGCCTCATATAACCCATAACCCGAAATCAGGTGCTAAAACATTGTATAATTCCATCTCTGATGCATATTTCCCTTTGTTAAATCAAAAAACTCACTTTCCTAATTTTTGGTCTAAAACCCGCCGAAGAATTTTTTTTAATGTAAATGGGTAGATTGAAAAGCCCCACATCAAAATTACGATGCGATTGAGCCCCATTATATAAAACCCGCTCTCCGCTTTACTCCATATAACTTACGCCCGGGACCAAGAGTCAAAGTCCCGAAGCGCTAATCGCATCGGAGAATTGAATGGGTAGATTGAAAAGCCCATAGGCCTGATCTGGAGTTTCGATGCGATTGGCCCTTTTACATATAAGCTCTGGGCCTATCGCATTTCATATAGACCAACGGCCCTGCAGACGGGCGCCTAACCATTTCATATATATATATCCCGCCCCGATACATGAAACCTTTTTTTATATTAAATCTTTGGGTTTTGATAAAGTATTAAGGGTTCTCGCCAGTTCCATTTTTAATAACATATCCGCCGTTGATCTGAAATGATCTAACAGGCAGTGCACAATCGCATCACAATTTTTACTGGGGGAATTTTATTCCTCTCCCTGATTGGTGATCCCCCAATCAATCGTGATCCGTTGATCTCCTCCCTGCCCTTCTAGATCTAACGGCCCACATTTTATCCTATCATTAACCTTTCCTCCACCTTTGAACCCCTCCGATTCACTCCCCACCGTCGATCTGAGGATCAGATCGATGGCTAGCGCTCAATCGCATCAGCACCATACAAGTTCTTTCCCCCACCGATTTCATCTGGACTGTCCATGTGTCCAGATCGGACGGTCCAGAATGCGTCTCCCACCTTTGGTTAAAAACATATGCCCCGCTTCATAATTTTGTTTCGGCCGATCTCAGTCGTTTATCTTTGTAGATCAACGACCCTCATCAACCCTTCCTCCGCCATTGTATTATTTCATTCGATCCTTAGATGCAATCTCCGCCATTGATCCTCACATCCAACGGCTCATATTAAACCTGATAGATCTGCCTCCTGTGGGTTTTGCCTCCCTCCAAGATCTGATCTCCGTCGTCGATATTTTGATCGGACGGTCCATAATAAAACCGCCCTTTCTAATTTTTCCCGCGCATCTTTCCAAATTCGCACTCACTCTCCGCCGTCGGATTTGAGACCCCAAATCTAACGGTTCAAGCGCATTTTCGCCTAACTTTCAGCACAAGGGTTAATTTCCTGAGGGCTATGCGATATAAGTGGTTTTAAGAAGCCACATGTCAGGTGGAAACGCATATTGCGTTCGAAAAGGCAAAACCACCTCCCCGCCTTTTTCTCATGCGAAAACAATTGTTTTGCCCTCTGAAACTGCTTTTCCCCACCTGTATTATAAATCATCGCGCGCGCATTCTGCCGTTGATCTTCGCAGATCAATGGCTCAGATCTAATCTGGCCTTACACTATCACCCTCCACCTCTTCCAAAGGGTTTCTAATGTAGATCTCCACCATCCATCTCGTGGGCCAATCTCATCCGACGGCCCATGATCATCCTGAAACCCCAATTTCATTTCCTTTGCAATTTCCTCTACCAAAGGGAATTTCACCTATTTTCTTTGTTTTTCTTCCTAATTTTCAATAATGTGACCCCTTTGCATTATTGTTTCACTTCTAATCCTGACCTTTGATCTTCATGGTCGATGATATATCAACGGCCCTAACTTAATCCTTCCACCATTTTCTCCCACTGCTCCCTTTAACCACTATGCGTAGATCTTCGCCATTGGATGCTGCCATCCAACGGCCACGCTCCTTCCGCACAACCTCTGAAGCAGTTAAACCTTTAAAATGCAGGATTTATTAATTTTTATTGTTTTATGTAGGATTTAATGGTTTTTCCATTGTATTGAAGAAAAGCCAAAGGCCGGGAATGACGATTCTCGTGCCTTTGATTCATAAAAAGGAAGCGATTCACAGGGTTCACCTCCACGTCTCATCAATATTTCATGGGAATTGATGCCATATGGGCCCTGTGAAAACCTACACATCAACAAGACACAGTATAATTAAATAAAATCAAAGGTTTATCAGTCAAAAAGAGCCTCCACCGCCACAATAGAGGCCAATTGATTCCTCTCAGCTACCCTAGTGCCACCTGTTGCCTCAAATAATTGAAATAGAGGCCGAAGTTATTGATAAGAAAGAAGATATTTTCCTCAGTGCAGCTGAATATTTAATTCTGCCAAAGGAAACTAATTCAAAAAATATCAGCAGAGTTATTACATCCTGAAATAGAGCCTAAAAGTCAACAAAAGCTCCCACTGAGCTTAATTCTTGAATGTAAAATAATTAATACAGAAATAACATATGTAAACTTCTCCATTGAGCCCCTCAAAGGCTGAGAAGCTATTAAATCTATATTAAATGACTTGGGAGATATTTTATCCTCTCCCACCTCCTCATTTCTTCTATAAATACTTTTGTAGAAGATGAGAAAATGCTGGTTGCAGAACTTTGAAATATACTCATGCTCGAAACTTCTGATTGTAAATAGTGTTCAAAGGCTCTTGAAGCTCTTCTTGTGATAGAATAGTTAGGCTGAGAAGTGAAGATGATTGCTAACCTGAAACACTGGACTTAAAGTTGTAACTGGTTTGAGGCATCAATACAAGCTGATTTATGGGATCCTAGTCTATGTCGATGGTGATGTTTTTCTTATTGTAAACCGTCATTTTATTTCTATTTTCACTTTTTCCATCTTCTTTGATAAAGAATAGAAAGCATAGAGTTAGGATTTACTATATATCAGTACCCTTCTCTGACTGATAAGCTTTATCTATATGTTTTATTCCAAATTGTATTATTTAGGAATGATTTAATTCAGTTTAAGCAGTTAGGAATGTTGGCATTCCCTCGTCCTACTGTCTAGGCTAATTTTTATTCTTGAATGTTATTTTTAGTTTATGTTAAGTAGAGATGAACTAGGGAAGTCTATGGTTAGCCCTGCCCTCTAGTTTCTTCTCCAAAGGCTATCTGAAATTTTCCCTCATAGTGTGTTGAAAGCTGGCTAGTTTCAAAGTACTTACTAGATCATAGACCATTATTTGTTATCATTTGTGTTTCCATTGTGTTTTAAATGTTTTTCTATTGAAAGTGTATCAAAATCTGGTTAGTTTTGAAGTACTTACCAGATCTTGGATTTCTTTTATGTCTTTCTTGAGTGTATATCAAAAGCTGGCTAGTTTCAAAGTACTTACCAGATCTTGGACTGCTCTTTGTTCTTCATTTGTTTAATTCCCCTTCTTGTTGTATCATTTCATTCCATAAAATCAACTTTAAAGAGATCCTTAGACATAGATGACTTGCCCCATGGACCACTCTTGCCCCTTGTTGTTTCAATTAAATCCTATTATGACTCCACAGCCCTATGGACTAAAACCAGCATTATATCCATGTTTTTAGCCAAAGCTTGTTCTCTTTGCTTGCAACTTCACACCTTTGGAACTCTTTCCATTTATAACTTTCCACTCAAATAATAATCATGCTCAACCATACAAAACAAACAAAAACCCCCAGACTTCATAACTAGCCTAATATGATTACCCAAAAACCTTAAAGATAAATCCATATTTGCACTTATTGGAGAGATCCCTCTCCGGATTCAGGAGGGCTAGATCCTAGAATCCCAAAGTGGTTGAAATAGTGTTTCTCCCTGCAGTTGAACTTTTCCAATCTTGCTAATTACAGGGAGCTAACATCTCTGGCGACTCCACTGGGGACTTGAGTCCAATTTTCATCTTAGGTTCCCTTAAGCACTTCATAAAACCTTGTGAGTAAAAAGAAGCCCTTTCAAGCACTACCAAGTAATGGTAATCATGGTGAAACTTGTTTGAATCAGTGACAAACTAGGTAGACCCTAGGATTCTCATGAGAATTTATCTAACCTTGAAAGATCAACTAGCTTAGCCATAAGAGTAGTCTGCCTTTGCCTCATAACCGTAGCTAAGTTTTGAAACAGATTTAGGATACTCTTAGCAACCAATAGGACTGAAAATAACTCAGAAAACCCAAAAATATTTCAGATTGGTATTTAATAAACATGGTGGTGGACCATAAAACCTTTTACCTCCAAAAGAGATAAAAACTTCCACTTGGCGACTCCAAAATCCTTAATAGACCTTAAGACTCCACTGGGAAGAACCATTATATTTGTACTATCATTCAAAATCAGTTAGAGGACTGTAGGATTAAAGTTTGTGTAAAACAGATTTAGTTAATCTCTTAAAGACTGTCATATTTGGTTGAACTTTTCTTTTTTAGTTGGTTCTAAACACACAACATAGTGGCTCCTAGAAAGATTCATACTAGAGCTTATCTTGACCCTAACCCACCTGAAATAGTTGATAACCCTGAAAGTATTCTTAGGAAGTCTCCTAGGATTAAATCTTCAACTGTTTTAAAATCACCCTTGAGAGCTAATTCAGTTCCTAAAAATCTTGCAGCTCTACAACAATCACAAGCAGATCTAAGAAATCCATTTAGCACTAGGTCTCTTGATGAATTAGATTAGCTAGATTCTGAGTCTTCACTATCATCTCCTGAAACAAGTGAACATCCTGGTAGTAGAGAAACAACACCACCTGATTCACATTTCCTTTCCAATTTAGGTGTTTCTCATCCAAGATTAGCTCAGCAACCTATTCCTAGTCCATCCACATATGTTCATCATACATCCACTGTCCAAACCACTCCACTTCAGCCCACTTTTCCTCTTGTTAATCTACCTCTTGTAAATCCACCTCCACCACATATCATGGAAGCATGGTATGCTCCCTTAGTACTTCCTGTACCATTAGTCAATCTTCCATAGGACTATCAGTCCAAAATTCCATTATATGATGCTAGTAATGCTACTACTACATCACAACATGTGGATAAGATGAATGGCTACTTTGACAGAAATGAAATTGATGATGAATCTGTCAAGCTAAGATTATTTGCTCAGAGTCTGGGGGGAGAAGTAATAAAATGGTTTAAAGGCTTAACCCCCCATAGTATCAATGATCTCCAAGCCTTCCATCAGACATTCTTAAACAAATGGGAATTAAATAATAATCCTCTCCAAGTCCTTTCTGATTACAAGAACCCCCATAGAAACACTGGGGAAAGTGTTCAAGCTTACTGTACTAGATTTAACAGTGTATATAATGAACTTTCCCCAGATCTAAAACCTCCACAAGGCTCATCTCTAAACAATTTTCCTGAAGGGTTTGACCCTTAGATGGCCTATCAGCTAAGAGAGAGAGATCCTGCAACTCTTGAAGATATGCAAAAAGGAGCTCTTGTTGTGAAAGTTAACTTAATGGAGAAGAGAGAAAGAATGAAGAATGAGAAGAGAGTATCCTTTAGAGAGGAATCTACCCCTTCCACTTCCAACTCAAATATGGAAAAAATGATGGAGGAGATGATGAATAAAATGAGCATCCTTGAGAGAGCACAAGCAAGTCAAAACCAAACTTCTCCTAAAAATAGAAACCAGAACCAGAATCAGAATTTTAGAAGGAACCAACCTCAAAACAGACCTAGGGAAGATGATCAACAGATCACTCCTCCCTTTCATCAGAACTATGTGAGTGAGGTTGAGGAAACATATGAACCAACAGAGGAAGATGATATCAACATGCTGGGAGTAGATAATGATGACTTCGAGATTCATTATGATAGAAAACAAGGTCTTTACACACCCTATGATGACAAGAGAGATGATGATGAAAGTTATTATCAAGACATGGAAAATGTCATCATAGAATCTCAAAGGGAATATGACCTTAGAAGTAAAACAAATCAAGAGACTCCCAACACCAAAACCTCTGAAAAATCTTCACAAAACAGCACTGTAAACAAGACTAAAGTTGTCAAACAGAAGAACAAAATAGTAGCTGTGAATTCTGATAAAGGTAAAGAGAAAGGCACTCACAACGTTACAAAACAGAGTGCAGACCATAGCAGTACTAACACTTCAGCTAGTACAACTGTTAAAACCATTTTGTCAAATGTAAATAGAACAAATCAGCAAACAGATTCTGTTGACAGAGTAGTAGCTAATAAGGCTGAGACAAGTACTTCAAAGAATCAAATTCCTTTCAGCCTGGAGCAGGAAAATTCCAAAATTAAGATCTATGTTCCCTTGACTGAGTTAGCTACCGAAAATGTATATAGGTCTCAAATTTTGAAGGATTTTAACATTGAAAAGAATAATGACACAATCAATCTTAATGATGACCAACCAGAGCTTATTTTTGGTCCTAAGATTGAAGGTAAGTATCAAGAGGGATCTGTTCCTCCCTTTTATGTGAGCGTAAATGTTCATGAAAAAAAATTTCACAACGCTATGCATGATTCCGGGGCTTCTTATAATTTAATTCCTAAAGCTGTGATGGAGAGCCTGGGACTAGAAATCACCAGACCTTATAAGGACCTTTACTCCTTTGACTCGAGCAGAGTAAAATGTTTAGGATTAATCAAAGACCTCTGCGTTAACTTAGCACAGATCCCAGCCCAATGCTTAGTCATGGATATTGTTGTGGCTGATGTGCCCCCAAAGTATGGAATGTTATTATCTAGGTCTTGGAGGGCTAAGTTATAAGGGACTATGTAGATGGACATGACCTATGTGACCATCCCTGTGTTTAATCAATCCAGAATACTTTACAGGGATTCCCATATGCAATACACGGTTACAAGCCAAGATAGACCAAAAAACTCTCCTCTATATTCTGTAAATACAAGCCTCGATTCTTTTATCTTGTTTAACGATGAAACTTTTGGTGAAAAAGTCATTTTAACAGAATTATTGGCCGATAGAGAGGAAGAAGAGCACAACACAGAAGTGTCAAAACAGGTTGCTGCATTTGAAAACTTTAGCCAACCAAACACAGGTCTTGAGCTACAAGTCACGTGTCCTTTGCTTTTAAACCTTGACAGTAAAGAAAGCAATCCTCAACCCAGTGAAAAATCTGAGGATTTAAACAAAATTCAACTAAGTATTGATACTCATGAACAATCAGAAAGCACGTTAGTTGAAGAGGACAATACCCAAGATAAACCTGAATCTAGTCCTCTGTGGAGTATGAACTTCGATGGGTTATGCACTAGAACTAATGCTGGTGCAGGTGTCTAGATATGCAACACTAAGAAAAACCACACAGAAAGCATTTCCTGTAGATTTAACTTCCAGTGTTCAAATAACATAGCGGAATATGAATCCCTGCTTTTAGGCTTACATTTGTTGAAAAATTTAGGAGCCAAAATAATTAAAGTGCATGGGGATTCTGAGTTAATCATTAGGCAATTCAACGGGGAATACAACGCAAATCACCCAAGACTTAGGGCCTATCGAAACGATGTCATGGACCTTTTAAAAACTTTTGAGGAATCCCAGTTAATTTTTGTCCCAAGAAAAAGAAATATCGTGGCCCACGGCTTAGATTTCATGGCTAGGACATGCTTAATGCCATATGAAACCAAAGACTGCACAACTCAGATTAATTTCAGACCAGCCGTTCCTGATAACCAAAAATATTGGCAGGTGTTTGATGGAGACAAAAAAATAGAAGAATTCATGCAATTCAGAAATGAATTCAAACTACACAGTTCGGATTCAAATTATGAAACAGACTGCAATAGTGAAGAAAATTTTCTTGGTGAAGAAGAACCGTCTCCTGAGGTTGCCAATATAAATCTACTGTCTAGCAAACTTGAAAATAAACAGAATTGACTGAAGAGTTAGAAACAGAGGAGTTGGAGACCCTACAGTCCAAAGATCATAGTTTGCCTAAGGGTCTGGCCCCTTTAGAAGAGTTGTTTGATTTTAACGATGTGGCCAAGAAGCCAAAACTGGAGCCTGTAGAGACTGAAGTTGAAGAGTGAAATATAGGCAGTGAACTAAAACGTATAATGATCAAATTGTCTAATACTTTACCAGCTCACATTAAACTCAAATACATAGAGTTGTTCAAAGAATTTTCTGATGTTTTTGCGTGGAGTTATGAAGATCTTAAATCCTATGAAACTGAAATAATACAGCACAAAATCCCTCTCAAGGAAAACCAAAAACCATTCAAACAGAAGCTGCACAGAATAAAACCTGTTCAGCTCCCTTTGGTTGAGAAGGAAATCAAGAAAATGTATGAAGCTGGTATTATTGTCCGTATTAGATATTCTGAGTAGGTATCTAATCTGGTGTCAGTTAGGAAGAAAACATGAGAGATCAGGCTTTGTATAGAATTTAGAGACTTAAACAAGGCTTCATTGAAAGAAAACTACCCTTTACCTAATATGGATCATATTTTACAAAGGGTGGTAGGGTCTAGAAGAATTTCTTTGCTTGATGGCTACTCAGGGTATAATCAGATTTTGGTTCACCCTGATGATCAATTAAAGATAGCCTTTACTACACCATGGGGCACTTTCATATATGTGAAAATTCCCTTTGGTCTAATGAATGCTGGTGCAACTTTCCAAAGAGCCATGGACATAGCATTCTCCGAAGAACTGTGCTACTTCATCACTATATACCTTGATGATGTTACTGTTTTTTCGAAAACAGATGAAGAGCACATAGAACATTTAAGAACAGTCTTCAAAATATGCAGAAAGTTTTGGATATCTTTAAACCCTAAGAAAACATTGTTTGGGCTCCAAGAAGGTAAACTTATTGGGCACATTATTTCAGAAGAGGGTATTAAGATAGATCCAAAGAGGATTGAGGCCATATTGCAAATCTCTCATCCTCAAAACATCAAGGAGTTGCAATATTTTATTGGAAAGATTAAATTTTTGAGAAGGTTCATCCCCAACTTGGCTAAGCTCCTTAGAAATATTACAATCATGTTGAAGAAGGAGCAAGGGGTAAAATTGACCTTGGAAGCAAAGAAGTCCTTTGAGCTGGTGAAACAAATGTTAACCAAAACCCCGGTTCTAATAAGTCCTGATTTTTCAAAAGATTTTTATATTTTTTCATTTGCATCAGAACATACAATAGTTGATGTCCTTTTACAGAAAAATCCACAAGGACAAGAGCAGCCTATTGCATTCTTTAGCAAGGCATTGAGGGATGCTCCTTTGAAGTATAACATTATGGAAAAACAAGCTTTTGCTTTGGTCAAAGCTTTAAAAGACTTCAGAGTATACATTTTGCACTCCCATATCATTTTCTTTGTCCCAAATTCAGTTGTGAAAGACATTCTAACACAGGACCCAGATGGTAAGAGAGGTAAGTGGATAGTTGTTATTCTTGAAGATGATTTAGAGATAAAGCCCACTAAACTCATCAAAGGCCAAGGTATAGCTAGATTAATGGCTGAATCCAATTTTGAAGTTCTTGATATTAATATGATTAATGATTTGGATGAACAAGAGGAAATCTCAACTCCCATTGTTGAAGACCATTTTATGAATTCCTCTTGGTATGCTGATATTCTTTATGTTTTGGTTAATTTGAATACACCTCCTAGTTTGACAAAAATGAAGGCAAGGTTCTTAAAGTTGAAAGTTGTAAACTATTGCATTATAGATAGATGTGTTTATTGGAAAAACGCAAGTGGTATATTGCTTGCCTGAGTATGATGCAGAGAAGGTTAAGCATGAGTTCCATGAAGGAGAGTGTGGAGGCCATTTATACTGAAAGACAACAACCAACAAAATCTTGAGGGTTGGTTACTATTGGCCTACTCTCTTTCTTGATGTACACAAGATGATAATTTCCTGTCATAAATGTCAAATTTTTGAAGGCAAAAGGAAGCTTCTACCCCTACCTCTGCATCCAATCACTGTTGAAGCTCCATTTCAATAGTGGGGACTTGACTTCATAGGTGAAATCTATCCACCATCCTCTGCCCAGCATAGATGGATTCTCACTACCACAGACTACTTCACTAAATGGATAGAAGCCATTCCTTGTAGGCAAGCCAATGATTCTATTATTATAAAGTTCATGGAGAATAATATTCTCTCTAGATTTGGTTGTCCTACCAACATCATCACTGATAATGCAGCAGAATTTGGATCAAAGAAGATGGTTGAATTCTGTCACAAGTATCAGATAACATTGGGGCATTCCACGGCCTATTACCCTCAAGGTAATGGACTTGAAGAATCCTCAAACAATAATTTAGTGAACATAATCAAGAAGTTGTTGGAGGACAACAAAAAGTCTTGGCACACAAATCTTGTTCATGCACTTTGGGCTAACAGATTGACATTGAAGAAATCTATTGGTATGTCACCCTACCAGCTTGTATATGGTACTGATGCAATATTTCCTACCAGCCTTGGTGTTCCAGTTATGAAGTTGATTCAAGAGGTTCAGTTTGAAGATAATGACATGATCAGAAGGATAAATCAGACTATTCACCTTCAGCAAACTAGAGAGGAGGTATATAACAAAGCATTACAGAAGCAGGACAGCATTAAAAAGCTTTTTGACAAAAGAACAAAGGCCATCAATTTCAATATTTGGGACAAAGTTTTGAAGTGGGACTCAAGGAGGGAAGACAAGAGAAAGCATGGAAAATTTGACAACTTATGGCTTGGACCTTACTTCATTCATTCAGTTGCTGGTAATAATGCCTTTTTCTTACAAGAGTTGAATGGAGCAGAATTGTTTGGGGGTCCTGTCAATGGCAGGATGCTCAAACATTAATTCTCTTGATCCATTATGTTCTGAAAGCCTTTTTATCTTTTTTTTTCTCATTATAAATATTTCATCCACCATTGCATTAAAAGTTAGAAAAAACAAAAATACAAAAAAACAGTGAAAGAAAGAAAAGAGGGCAGATTGTAAAAACAATAAAGGTACAGCCCCATACCAACAAAAAGAGAAACAAGTCTGAAAGTGTGCAAGCTTAAATTCCACTCCTGAAGAACAAACTTCTAATTAGTCATAGAGCCTAATCTTGACTAATTAGTTTTAAATTTACTACTAATAGGATAGTGAATTTGATTTGCCAAACAACTTAATCTTGGCTTATCAGTAGGTAGATTAGGCTAGAAATTAAAGGTTCAAACAAACTCAAAATCTGAATCTAAGTTTTCAAAACAAGAGTGACTCCAATATGTTTTAAATTTCTGAGTCAAAATAGAGGAATAAATGGTTCTAATCAGCTCAAAATTTGAACCATCTTATAAAGAAAAACAACTCACACAGTAGTAAAAACAGAGCTGAAAAAAGATGAAGGAAGTGCCTTGAACTTTCAGATCTTAAGCCTTCCATTCTGTTTTAATTTTCTGAAAAATAATATCTATGTGCAACTTGTTTTTTATGCCATAGATTAGCATCAAGTTAGACTGTTCAATCCTGACTTGTATGCTTTTTAATTTCTGTTGTAGAATTTAGTGAATAAAAATCTGCTAGACTGTTTAATCCTAACAGACTGGTAGATTAGGTAGAGAAGCATATGGACTCAACTTTTTAATCTGAGTTCATGGAGAAATAAGGAGTAGAATTAGATTATATTTTTTTCTTTCAAAAGAATAAAATGTTGTAAAAAGAGTTTGCCAATCCAAGTGCACTCTAAAGAAGAAAAAATATTAGATCAGTAAGATTGGGTAGGTAGGAAACTTGTGTTGATGAAGATCCATTGTTTTCCATGGCTGCTAACATTTTTCAGAACAAAGAAGATCTTCTGAGTAAAGAAAGAAAGCCTAATGGATATGGCGCTGATCAGCCTCCTAGAGAATGCAAGTCTAAAGTTCTTGATGCCTTCAAGAAGGCACCATCCCCAAGTGGAGCCACTGTTAGCCACCTATAAAATTTGTTATATCAAAAGGTGGCTAAATTTTTTTTGGAGCCTTCAAGAAACAGGTTTTATTGCTAAAAGTGTTATCTCTTGAAGACTCATGGAGACATCATACCCTTGGTTCAATCTTCACTGCTGTTTCAATTTCAAACTCAGAAATTCTGTTGATTTTATAGAGAAAATACTGCTGCAAAATCCATTTTTCCCTTCCCTCCACCTCAAAACTAACCTTCATGTTGCCTCCTCTTTTCCTCATAAACTTCCTCTATTTTCCCTTTTTTCCTTTTCCTCTCCATAAAATCCACATTACAGAGTTTAAAATTCCTTTTTAAACTTTGCTGAACCCCCCAAATCCATCAGAAAACTCTGAAAAAAATCATAAAAATACACTTTTTGTACTTAGGCTTTAAGCCCCTTTGGGCTAAATCCTAAACCACTTCCCCACATGTGCCCTAGTGCTAGAACCAAGCACTGGGCCCTTTTGCGCTTATCGCATCGGAAAAATTGGAGTATTAAGTCTGTTGGCCATGTTAAAACCTCCGATGCAATTAAGCCCTTTGTACATAACCCTCGATCTTATTATCGCCTCATATAACCCATAACCCGAAATCGGGCACTAAAACATTGTATAATTCCATCTCTGATGCATATTAACCTTTGTTAAATAAAAAAACTCACTTTCCTAAGTTTTGGTCTAAAACCCGCCGAAGCAATGTTTTTAATGTAAATGGGTAGATTGAAAAGCCCCGCATCAAAATTTCGATGCGATTGAACCCCATTATATAAACCCCACTCTCCGATTTACTCCATATAACTTATGCCCGGGACCAAGAGTCAAAGTCCCAAAGCGCTAATCGCATCAGAGAATTAAATGGGTAGATTGAAAAGCCCACAAGCCTGATCCGAAGTTCTGATGCGATTGGCCCTTTTACATATAAGCTCTGGGCCTATCACATTTCATATAGACCAACGGCCCCACAGATGGGCGCCTAACCATTTCATATATATATATCCCGACCCGATACATGAAACCTTTGTTTTTATTAAATCTTTGGGTTTTTATAAAGTATTAATGGTTCCCACCGATTCCATTTTTAAGACAATATCCACCGTTGATCTGAAATGATCTAACGGGCAGCGCACAATCACATCACAAGTTTTATCGGGAGCATTTTATTCCCCTCCCCGATTGGCGATCCCCCGAGCAATCGTGAGTCGTTGATCTCCTCCCCACCCTTCTAGATCTATGGGCCCACATTTGCTCTGATCATTAACCTTTCCTCCACCTTTGAACCCCTCTGATTCACTCCCCACCATCGATCTGAGGATCAGATCGATGGCCAGCACTCAATCGCATCGGCACCATACAAGTTCTTTCCCCCACCGATTGCGTGCCTCCAATTGCATCTGGACCGTCCACGTGTCCAGATCGGACAGTCCAGAATGCGTATCCCACCTTTGGTTAAAAACATATGCCCCGCTTCATAATGTTGTTTCGGTCGATCTCAGTTGTTGATCTTTGTAGATCAACAACCCTCATCAACCCTTCCTCCGCCATTGTATTATTTCATTCGGTCCTTAGATCCAATCTCCGTCATTGATCCTCACATCCAACGGCTCATATTAAACCTGATAGATCTGCCTTCTGTGGGTTTTGCCTCCCTCCAAGATCTGATCTTCGTCGTCAATATTTTGATCAGACGGTCCATAATAAAACCGACCTTTCTACTTCTGCCCGCGCATCTTTCCAAATTCGCGCTCACTCTCCGCCGTCGGATTTGAGACCCCAGATCTAACAGTTCAAGCGCATTTTCGCATAACTTTCAGCACGAGGGTTAATTTCCCGAGGGTTGCATGATATAAGTGGTTTTAAGAAGCCACGTGTCAGGCGGAAACATATATCGCGTTCGAAAAGGAAAAACCACATCCGTGCCTTTTTCTCACGCGAAAACAGTTTTTTTTCCCTCGGAAACCGCTTTTCCCCACTTGTATTATAAATCATCGCGTGCGCCTTCCACCATTGATCTTCGCAGATCAACAGCTCAGATCTAATCTGGCCTTACACTATCGCCCTCCACCTCTTCCAAAGGGTTTCTAACGCAGATATCCACTTTCCATCTCTTGGGCCAATCTCATCCGACGGCCCACGATCATCCCGAAACCCCAATTTCATTTCCTTTGCAATTTCATCTGCCAAAAGGAATTTCGCCTATTTTCTTTGTTTTTATTTTGAATTTTCAATAATGTGACCCCTTCACATTATTATTTCACTTCTAATCCCAACCGTTGATCTTCATGGTCGATGATAGATCAACGACCCTAACTTAATCCTTCCACCATTTGCTCCCACTGCTACCTTTAACCACTATGCGTAGATCTCCACCGTTGGATGCTACCATCCAATGACCACACTCCTTCCCCACAACCTATGAAGTAGTTAAACCTTAAAAATGTAGGATTTATTAATTTTTATTGTTTTATGCAGGATTTAATGGTTTTTCCATTGTATTGAAGAAAAGCCAAAGGCCAGGAATGATGATTCCCGTGCCTTTGATTCATAAAAAGGAAGCCATTCATAGGGTTCACCTCCACGTCTCATCAATGTTTCATGGGAATTGATGCCATATGGGCCCTGTGAAAACCTTCACATCAACACGACATGGTATAATTAAATCAAATCAAAGGTTTATCAGTCAGAAAGAGCCTCCACCGCCACAACAGAGGCCAATTTATTCCTCTCAGCTACCCCAGTGCCACCTGTTGCCTCAAAGCATTCAAATAGAGGCCGAAGTTATTGATAAGAAAGAAGATATTTGCCTCAGCGCAACCGAATAGTTAATTCTGCCAAAGGAAACTAATGCAAAAAATATCAGCAGAGTTATTACATCCTAAAACAGAGCCTAAAAGTCAACAAAAGCTCCCACCGAGGTTAATTCTTAAATGTAAAATAATTAATACAGACAAAACATCTGTAAACTTCTCCATTGAGCCCCTCAAAGGCTGAGAAGCTATTAAATTTGTATTAAATGACTTGGGAGATCTTTTATCCTCTCCCACCTCCTCATTTCTTCTATAAATACTTTTGTAGAAGATGAGAAAATGTTGGTTGCAGAACTTTGAAATATACTTGTGCTCGAAACTTCTGATTGTAAATAGTGTTCAAACGCTCTTGAAGCTTTGCTTGTGATAGAATAGTTAGGCTAAGAAGTGAAGATGATTGCTAACCTGAAACACTGGACTTAAAGATGTAACAAGTTTGAGGCATCAATACAAGCTGATATATGGGATCCTAGTCTATGTCGACGGTGATGTTTTTCTTATTGTAAATCGTTATTTTATTTCTGTTTTCACTTTTTCCATCTTCTTTGATAAAGAAAAATAAGCATAGAGTTAGGATTTACTGTATATCAGTACCCTTCTCTGACTAATAAGCTTCATCTATATGTTTTCTTCCAAATTGTATTATTTAGGAAAGATTTAATTCAATTTAAGCAGTTAGGAATGTTGGCATTCCCTCGTCCTACTGTCTAGGCTAATTGTTATTCTTGAATTTTATTTTCAGTTTATGTTAAGTAGAGATGAACTAGGGAAGTCTATGGTTAGCCCTGTCCTTTAGTTTCTTCTCCAAAGGCTCTCTGAAAGTTTCCCTAAGAGTGTGTTGAAATTTGGCTAGTTTCAAAGTACTTATCAGATCTTAGACCATTATTTGTTATCATTTGTGTTTCCCTTGTGTTTTAAATGTTGTGTATCAAAAGCTGGCTAGTTTTGAAGTACTTACCAGATCTTGGATTGCATTTATGTCTTTCTTAACTGTATGTCAAAAGCTGGCTAGTTTCAAAGTACTTACCAGATCTTGGACTGCTCCTTGTTCTTCATTTTTTTAATTCCCCTTCTTGTTGTATCATTTCATTCCATAAAATCAACTTTAAAGAGATCCTTAGACATAGATGACTTGCCCCATGGACCACTCTTTCCCCTTGTCTTTTCAATTAAATCCTATTATGACTCCATAGCCCAATGGACTAAAACCAACATTACATCCATATTTTTAGCCAAAGCTTGTTCTATTTTCTTACAACATCACACCTTTGGAACTCTTTCCATTTAGAACTTTCCACTCAAATAATAATCATGCTCAACCATCCAAAACAAACAAAAACCCCTGGACTTCATAACTAGCCTAATATCATTACCCAAAAACCTTAAAGATAAATCCATCTTTGCACTTATTGGAGAGATCCCTCTCCGGATTCAGGAGGGCTAGATCCTAGAATCCCAAAGTGGTTGAAACCGTGTTTCTCCCTGCAGTTGGACTTTGCCAATCTTGCTAATTACAGGGAGCTAACAACCACTATGTAACACCCCACCTTGAATTTACCCACTTTTTCAAGCTCACCAGGGTAAACGTGAGCTGAGAGTTACTATGCATGACCCTGATGCAGGCAGGGCTAGCCTGCAATACCCAGAATCTTTAATCTCTGTCTATGCATATAAACATGCATGCTCAGTTTTTCCCAAATTAAATCCTTACAAATGTCTGGCAAATTTCAATTTGCGGAAGCTTTTCAATTTATGGTTCATAATCATTCACTATTTAATGACAATGTCCAATTTCCCATAGTAAAATTTCAGACCCACATTATCATTCAACATATATACTCCTTCAAAAGTCTTAAGAAAAGACTTTAATTAAAACTCATTTATATAATTTTATTCCCCAAAGCTCAACTCAGAAATTCAAATATGATATGTGCCCTTGCCTTTTCATTATCACCCATATTCAATGTATGGAATTGAGCCATTATCAATTAATGTGAACAATAGAATTAGCGATCAAATTCCCCTTTTATTTCCCAACATTCACATATAGTTTTCAATGTCGGATTCCCAAATAAAAATTCCATAAACAAATGCGCTTCTGTATTAAAAACTGAATCTGGCAATATCACCATATATCGATTTCATGCATTGTAATTTCATACAAACACCACCATACCTCCATCCTGCTCTCTGGATTGCGTCTTCATACCTTACTCCTTCAATTTCTAAACCACGCCTTCATTTTCTGGAATGTGTCTTCTAGCACATACAGTCTTGAACTTCTGAAATGTCTGAATGCATAGTGATTACAGCGCTAAGCTCGACTCCAACCAACAGAACGCTGGCCCTTTCTTATATCTGCAATATAATGAAAAGTTATTCAAATTAAATAACCAGATTTTTACAACACTGTGTACATTTCACAAATGCAAATGCTGCTTCATCATCAAGTTTATACATCTCCTACGCGCCAACCAATTCCTTCCAAGCCAGAGCTTCATTCATCAAACCATATTTGTAATGTTGGTCGATTTTCTGAAACGTAAATCGATTCTCTACGCCCAGATCACGCTCATGCTTAATTGAATGCTTTGAAACACCGTTGTCTATTTATTAAGACATGATCCATCGAAAGGCTGAATCCTTTGCACCGTCCGAGCACCATCTATAATCAAAGAACCGAGTCCCTCAAAGATCACTGATATACATCTGAATAAAATAATCCTGCAATTCTCAAATATTAGCGCCATAACCCAATTATTATTATAAAATCCTCGCTCGAGTCATCTCTTGACACGGATTTTTTTTTATTCCTGTCATTCCAACCACTCCTTTAAATGCTACCAATGGAACAGAAAATTACTTGCGCTGTGTGAAATAGATGATCGATTCACCGAATTTTTATAAAATCGACTTCAGAAACTAATATATAACAGCTTCCAACTAATTGCCATTCTAACACACTTATACAAGAGCGTTCATAATAAACAAAGGAACCATCAACATTGTGTACCATTCCACGCCTTTGATTCAAGCTTGATTCAACGCCTTCTTACACTCAAAAATTTTGCGTTATAGTTTGACATTATTAACATCGATTATTCAAATCAATATGCCAATCCTTACAAAGTTCAATTCATTCAATTGTGTTTGAGTTCATAAACACATCCATTTCAATTGCACATAATATTCAACTCCCAGTTTTCAAGAAATTAACAAGAAACAGATATACAATCCCAATCAATCAATATATATAATCTGAAACACACAAAATTACTTACAACTCTCGTCTTGGCCAGATATTCGAAACTGATGGCCCTCTACAAACTGCCCGAAGGCTTCCAAGGAGAACCCTTGCTCACTTCTCACACTCACTCACAATCTCACATGCCTTTGAGGCTTGATGAATTTATACAATTTTTAAAAATGAACTAATTAAATGCTCAATCCCCTTAATATCTCAACACCACTAGAATATCTCAACAAATCCTATTATCTAGAATCTTATCCCTTCATATCCTTAACTAACCAAATTCTCTTATATCCTTTTATTAAATAAAACGATATTTACAAAATCCTCACTTCCTCCTATTTTATTTAAAACAACAAATTAATTAATAAAATATTAAAAATTGTCACACCCCCTTTTCTAACATATTTACAAATAAGAAAATGCCCTTGATGCTCCTGCATCAGACTCCCCATGTAAGAAAATTCATGACCACCTGGTCATAATTCTGGATAATTATTTCCTCCTGGATCCCAAATTTTATTTTGTAATCTGTCCTTGCTTGTCAATTGCTTTACTACTGTTGTTATTTGCTGTTGTCCTCCAGGTTTCCATATTTTGTGCTGTAATACTCCACTTGCTGTGCTTTCGCAATCTTTCGCTGTCTTTCTCTTGTTGCTTCTCTTTTGTCTTACTACTGCTGGTCTCTTCTGGGATTCTTTCATCATCAGTCTTCTGATACTTTCAATCTCTCGGTCCAATAAATCTCCCGACTGTTGATTTCTTGCTGCCTGCTGAGCTAAGACGGCTTGCTCAGTTTTTACTTTCTCTATCTGTACTGTCACTTGCTGACTTCTTGCTTCTTTGCTTGTTTCTGTTCTGACTGCCACCCGATCATCCATGCCCTCTTGTCTTCTGGAACAAAAAACTTCTTCTCCCTTCATTTGACTGCTCGACTGAGTCAAATATTCTTTAGTACCTGCAACAATACCTGCATTCACAAAACACTTGTTAGAATAAAAATCATAAGGCCTCAGTGCCTTCCCACTGCCAGCACTTCAATATGCTGATCCCAATCATTCTTGAGACTATCAGTTAGTCTCTCCTCGACATCATCTTCTTCGAGAATACCTCTGTGTTATGGTTCATGAAAATGAACCTCTTTATTTCCATTCATCTTTGTCTTTATATTCTGAACACTTATCCTCTGTGCTTCTAGTCTCTGCTCTAGAACACTTAACTCATGCCATAAACCTGTCATCTCCTTTGAGAAACTTTCTGTGCAATCTTCAATACTTTCATAAGCCAAGCTTTCTGTTGTCACCATCTCTTCATCTATCATCAGAACATAATTCTGATCCTCAACTTCTGCAATAAACTCAGTTATTTGTCCACCACTTTTCAAAAACAATTTGTCATGTATCATCCCTGCATTCATACACAACTCTTCAGTTTGAAAATTACAAGTTTCAACAGTCTCAACTGTTCGTTCATATACCAGCTCTTCAAGCTGAATCTCCTTTTCATTCACATGAACATCCTGTGTTGTAACAGCAAAAGCATCATTGATTTCTTCTTCAGAGTACTTATCTCCTGATAGACTCCTTTCCACACTTGTGACAGCTTCACAAGATTTCGCATCCTCCTCAACACCTGTAACCACATCAAAATTATCAGCTACAAAAATACAAGAGTTCACATTATCCAGCTGATCTGGATCTACCCAATAACTCAAGAAATCATCAATGATCTCCTCCTCTGTTTCATCAATAGAAACCTCCTCTTCCAACTCAGATGTTCTGAGTTGCATACATCTCAACTGTACATCCATCATCTGCTCTAGCTTCCTCTGGCAATACTTCATACCTTCACCAGCTCTTGACCAATCATCAGCTGGTCTTTCTCTTTCTGCCCCAACATTTTGAGTAGAATCCTTCGTCTTCATCTCCTCCTGAGATCTTTCTATCTCAGCATCGATCTAAATCGTCTTCAGATTCAATTCTCTCTCCTGAACAAACTCTAAAGCTTGCTCATCTCCCTGTACTTTACCTGCAAACATACACAACTTGTCAGTTTTAAAACTACAAGACCTTTCAGTCTTGACTGCTTCCTCCAACACATCCTTCTGAACAAATCTGCATGTGGAATCTTCAAATTCCAACTCTGGCTCAAGAACTCTAAGTCCTTTCTTCAATAAGGCAATCACACTTTGCCTCAACTTCACCTGTAATTGTCGCCAAATCACTCTCTTTCCCTTCAGTGGAAAGATCCAACCTCTATTCTGATTTTCCTGCTCTTGCAGCCATTCTTCTAGTACCTGCAATTGTACCTTCATTACTGCAATCTCTCTTCCTCTGACTTCATCAGTCATCTCACCTCTATGGCATTTCTCTAAACCTCTCCTCTGATCCTCCATGAGTTTCTCACTCATCATGAGTTGCATTAGCCTCTGCAACAACAATCTCTTCTGCTGCCACTTACCTCACCAAGCTCTCCTCACTCAGTCGTTTGGTAAGTACAGGTTCACTGCCTCTGGAACCTCTTGAGCATGCTCTCTGCTCTCTCTCCAGGCTATCTCTTCAACTCACCTTTTTCTTCAGGACACTACAATTGTCCTCCCTATCCAGCCTTTAGCTGAATGTCAGGTTCACTGCCATCTTCTCTGCAACCATAAACTTCAATCACAAATTTCAAATCAGAAAATCATCTCACTTGTAAGATCTTGCATGATCCTGTCCCCTTTCACTTCTGCAATCATGTTCACTGCAATTGTGTAGTTTGCATATCAGATTTAAAATTTGATCTTCCTTTCAGTCATTCATCACACATTCAAAAATACATTTCAGTTCAAAAAAACCTTCTTATCATCATTCAGAAAATAAACATCTTCAACAGAGCATTCCAGCTCCGATACCAAAATGATTCAGGTAGGGCTAGCCTGCAATACCCAGAATCTTTAATCTCTGTCTATGCATATAAACATGCATGCTCAGTTTTGCCCAAATTAAATCCTTACAAATGTCTGGAAAATTTCAATTTGCGGAAGCTTTTCAATTTATGGTTCATAATCATTCACTATTTAATGACAATGTCCAATTTGTTTCCCATAGTAAAATTTCAGACCCACATTATCATTCAACATATATACTCCTTCAAAAGTCTTAGGAAAAGACTTTAATTAAAACTCATTTATATAATTTTCTTCCCCAAAGCTCAACTCAGAAATTCAAATATGATATGCGCCCTTGCCTTTTCATTATCACCCATATTCAATGTATGGAATTGAGCCATTATCAATTAATGTGAACAATAGAATTAGCGATCAAATTCCCCTTTTATTTCCCAACATTCACATATAGTTTTCAATGCCGGATTCCCAAATAAAAATTCCATAAACAAATGTGCTTCTGTATTAAAAACTGAATCTGGAAATATCACCATATATCGATTTCATGCATTGTAATTTCATACAAACACCACCATACCTCCGTCCTGCTCTCTGGATTGCGTCTTCATACCTTACTCCTTCAATTTCTGAACCACGCCTTCATTTTCTGGAATGTGTCTTCTAGCACATACAGTTTTGAACTTCTGAAATGTCTGAATGCACAGTGATTACAGCGCTAAGCTCGACTCCAACCAACAGAACGCTGGCCCTTTCTTATATCTGCAATATAATGAAAAGTTATTCAAATTAAATAACCAGATTTTTACAACACTGTGTACATTTCACAAATGCAAATGCTGCTTCATCATCAAGTTTATACATCTCCTACGCGCCAACCAATTCCTTCCAAGCTAGAGCTTCATTCATCAAACCAGATTTGTAATGCTGGTCGATTTGCTGAAACGTAAATCGATTCTCTACGCCCAGATCACACTCATGCTTAATTGAATGCTTTGCAACACCACTGTCTATTTATTAAGACATGATCCATCGAAAGGCTGAATCCTTTGCACCGTCCGAGCACCATCTATAATCAAAGAACCGAGTCCCTCAAAGATCACTGATATACATCTGAATAAAATAATCCTGCAATTCTCAAATATTAGCGCCATAACCCAATTCTTATTATAAAATCCTCGCTTGAGTCATCTCTTGACACGGATTTTTTTTATTCCTGTCATTCCAACCACTCCTTTAAATGCTACCAATGGAACAGCAAATTACTTGCGTTGTGTGAAATAGATGATCGATTCACCGAATTTTTATAAACTCGACTTCAGAAACTAATATATAATAGCTTCCAACTAATTGCCATTCTAACACACTTATACAAGAGCGTTCATAATAAACAGAGGAAACATCAACATTGTGTACCATTCCACGCCTTTGATTCAAGCTTGATTCAACACCTTCTTACACTCAACAATTTTGCGTTATATTTTGACATTATTAACATCAATTATTCAAATCAATATGCCAGTCCTTACAAAGTTCAATTCATTCAATTGTGTTTGAGTTCATAAACACATCCATTTCAATTGCGCATAATATTCAACTCCCAGTTTTCAAGAAATTAACAAGAAACAGATATACAATCCCAATCAATCAATATATATAATCTGAAACACACAAAATTACTTACAACTCTCGTCTTGGCCAGATATTCGAAACTGATGGCCCTCTACAAACTGCCCGAAGGCTTCCAAGGAGAACCCTTGCTCACTTCTCACACTCACTCACAATCTCACATGCCTTTGAGGCTTGATGAATTTATACAATTTTTAAAAATGAACTAATTAAATGCTCAATCCCCTTAATATCTCTACACCACTAGAATATCTCAACAAACCCTATTATCTAGAATCTTATCCCTAAAACTTAGAAACTAATTCCAACTTAGGCTCCCTCATTAATTCTAAATAATCTAGAAACTAATTTCTCTCACATTTACAATTTCTCATAAATAATTAATTAATCACTCAAAATAATATTAATATTTACATGAAATTTAATATTTCATGAAACCCCCTAGCTTAGATAAAATACAAGGTGTTTTTTGGAGCTAATGCTCCTGCATCAGACCCAAACTCCAAGATTGAATTATGGAAATGGGGTCCACTTATCCAAAACTTACAACATTACCCAAAGACACATGATCACCCATATCTCAAAAAAATTCTATTGGTGACATTTTCTCTAAGTTGGAACCACTCTCAACCTAGCTTTTCCTCCTAGGCACATGTATGAAATCTTGTCGATGCGACCAGAAGGCTCCAGCCACACGCATAACCAATCCTTTGTGTGGTTGTGGCTGAAACTTCCTAATTTTGTGCTTGTAGCCACAACCTTTGTTTTAACTTTTTAGGGCTTTCCTACAGGCCAACTACCCAAAATTCTCAAGAACTCTATCAATAATTTTTTTATATCTATATGCTTTGTCCTAGACTCTAATATTGTTCAAAACTTTCCCAACATATGTTAATCATTGGACAAGCACTTTGTAAACATAGTACATGTAAGTCATGAATGCATACTTTGTTCATTGTTTCATTAGTTTCTTCTTATGTTCATCAAGAAGGCTTTCTTCCCTATCATAATTAGTTACAACAACAAATATAGCACATGCATCCATATAAATCATTCAAGAGCCTCTCAACCATGAGAAATATCTATAACAAGAGTTTTTCATGTCATAAGAAATATAACATGAATGTAACCGAAATTTAAGCAGAATGAAACCATGACACACTAGTACATATGGTCAATTTTCTGACACTTTAGTTCCGAAATTTTTGACGTATTATCGAAAATTTCCCCAAATTTTCTCAATATTTTTAATCCCACCATATGGTGTCGCTCTTGCGATACTAATGGCAACGTTGTCACTCTTGCGACACTATGAAAAAGCATTGATATTGCGACACACCCAACTAGGGTGTCGCAATAGCGACAATAATAGAAGACAATGTCACTATACAGACGCCCATGTTATGTGCATCAGTATACCGAAGGATATGAAAAGACCGGTCACTTTATTTTTGACAAAGTCAAAGTTGACTTGGTCAACTAGCGTCGCAATAGCTACGGTATATTTTAAATATATAGGGCATGTTGTAAATATGTTTTCTGACAACCCTATAGTCCTTAATCCCCTAACTTCTAACCCCTAACCCATTTAACCCCATAAACCCTAAAACTCTAAACCCGTAATCGCTAACCCCTTAAACAATAATTCCCAACCCCTAACCCATTTAACCCCCTAAAACTATAAAACCCTAACCCATTTAACCCCTAAACCCTAAACCTTTAAACCTTTAACCCCTAACCCCTAACCCATTTAACCCCCTAAACCCTAAACCTCTAAACCCTTAACCCCCAATCCCTTAAATCCTATGTTAGTATGAATCTTTCGTCGGAAAAGACCACTTTAGCTATGCATAACAAATAGCCCTAACATCAATTGTGGCTGCTAATATCTTTAAGTCTAAAATTAGTTGATCCAAATAATGTTGCACAAATCCAGATCTAAGCATAAAAGACATTAAGCAGTAAAAATAAAATATGGCTCCATGCATCCAATAGACAAGACAAGAACGATGTATTTGAAAGAATTTTTTATATTAAAAAGGGGCACCTGAGAGGAAAACAAGAAATGTGTTTTCCGGTTCTCCTCAATGGGATGGGTTCTTGAAAGTCCTCAACATTTCAGATCTAAAATTTCTCTCTCTTGTTGGTGTAGAAAACCCAGACAAACATAGAACTCAATGAGAGCTCACAAGGCAAAAATGGAAAATGTGACCAAGAGTATAGATCTAGAGTGATCTAATGCAATGAAAGTTGACTAATGAATGGGGAAAACCCTTCTATTTATAACAAAATATTAGGGTGATCTAGAACTTGGTGCATGAATAAAATATTATTAATCAAATTCTAGAACCACCCTTTAGGAATATTTTATTATATTTGTTGGAGGGAAAAGGATTTCTGACTTGGGTCAATTCCTTTATTTATAAATAATAAATAAATAAATGATTTATTTACTATTTTAAGGAAATGGTGGGAATATAATTAAATAAATAGTGATTTATTTAATTATTTATAAATGATTTAGTCAAATTTAACTAGGAATATTATTTAAATAAGGAATTAAATAACTTATTCCTAGGAAATAATTAAATAAATAAGGATTTATTTAATTGATTTCCTTGTTTTGGGTTAAATGTGACCAGGAAATATAAACAAATATAGATTTGTTTATTATTTCCTTTTGGGGTTTCCTGTTTAGACCATAAACAACTTAATAAAGGTGTTTTACTAAGTTATTTCACATAGTGAAAACAATTTTACTTAGGGTAAAATTGGTCTTACATGGTGTACTTGGGTTCATCTAATGATAATAGGTTAGATGACCAAAAAATGGTGTAACACCCTAATTTATGACCCCTAACCCATTTAACCCCCTAAAACCCTAACCCATTTAACCCCCTACACCCTAACCCATAACCCCTAACCCCTACGCTAGTACATATGGTCAATTTTCTAACAGTTTTGACGTATTGTCAAAAATTTCCCCAAATTTTCTCAATTTTTTTAATCTCGCCACATGATGTCACTCTTGCAACCCCAATGGCAATGTTGTCGCTCGTTGTCGAGTAATTAGTACTACCATCATCCACTTGGAATATTAATATGTTGAAAACTAATTATATGTTATGGTACCTCACTATGGTCTTGTTCACGTTTTGGAATCATCCTATTGATTAATTACTAAAATATTTTTGAATTAACTAACCATATTATTTTTGGCATACATTTTACTAAATTATGGGTGACTGGAATAAGATTGATTTCAGTTCATTTCATCTTGACTGTCAGTTATTTTCTACAGATAAATATTATGCAGCATGGTTTCCATTTCATTCGAACATGTTGACATGTGGATTTGAATTTTTGTAGGGATTTCCCTATAAGGTCGATTCTAAAATTGAACATAAGGTAATGATTTTCTTTGTTCTCTTATTGGTGATTTGAATTTTCAGGATTTTAATATGTTTTACAAATTGAATTAAATAATGTTCCATTAAAATTTAGACTATTATTTTTAGGTTAGTGTATGTACTTATAATTATTGGTTAAATTAAAAGTTGTATAACTTTAACATATGACCCCAATGTGTGTTGCAAATCCAACAAGTTATACATGCAATTTGAATTCATTGGAATATTTTGTCAAACACAAGGTACATGACACCAAGAATAATGTTGCCATCCTCATCTACCATGCTTGTGTACCCTATGTGTTGTGATTATTCCTGGAAAATGAGGAATTACACATTGGATATGATCTATAGCCTACAATCGTAGGAGCCATTAGTAGTGCCTTTGTTTAGATTTCTATTTTTTCTCCAGATTATGCTAAATCACATTGGTCGTTAGATGAGTTGTTTTGGATGTTGAGATCATCTCATGAGCGCAAGTCTATACCCATATTGTGTGAAGTTGAGCCTTGGAAATTTTGTTACATTGAGAAGGGATGTTATGTTGAAGCCTTTGATAAGCACCATAAAGAGGGAAGATTATCTAAGGAACATTTGGATAGTTGGAAGGAAGCACTTCAAATAGCCACATATATTAAAGGTCAACACTTCAAAACTAAGGGAAGGTGCACTTTGTAGTTGATATCAAGCAAAAATCATTCCCACTAAAAGCATTCCACATGAATGTTGAAATTGCATGGAAGATGGAAATTTTTCTTGCATATCCACAAATTGATATCTATTTGCAGATTACCATTATTGTCATAAATAAAACTCCATGTTTATTGGTAAACATGCAGTGTCTTTTGACATGCTATAGTTTAAATAAATATTATTTCAATCTGTATCGAAGGTAGTTCTTATTTTTCTCCCATTTTCATATGCAGGTTGAGAGTGGAGATGAAGAAATCTGGAGTGTCTATGTTCCCATGAATCATCTATATACCAGTGACATTTTCCTTGTTAACTCTAAAGATATTATTCAACCAACCGTATATGTTCATGAAAGCATAGGTTGGAATTCATGCATTTTTCTTTCATTATTGTTATTATTTATGGTGTATATATATGTTTCCATGATATATTTCATTATTTTTGGGATTTTGTTTCATAGATCTAGGGACGATACTTTACCCTCTTCTTTTAACTTTCCAAAACATGTTCTTTCCATTATATTTTATGCTATAGTTTGCAATAAAATTAACTATCCATCATTACTTCCTTGGAGACGTGTGTTGTGAATTCATATCTCAACTTTGTTGGAGACCTACATCGTGACTTCATATATAGTAAATCTGTAATACTGGAAAGTAATCATAGGAGGAAGGAGAAAGTTATTAATGTGGAATTGACTCCCAATATAGGGATACCACATTACAGTAGTAAGACGTGCAATTATTATGAGCATCACATAGATAACAACTATAAACCAAAGAGGGCCCACAAGGCATGACACCCAAACCACTAAGTGATGTTAATGACTGAGTGAAGGAGGATGCTATAACATTGGGGACCTACACTCTAAAGGAATGGAATCCCAATATGGGAATGTGCCACTTTGGTAATGATACTTGCAACTATTACAAACACCATATGTATATAGTCATTATTATTATTTTTTCAAGGAAAATATCATGGGTAAATCCATTAAGGGATGCTTCCCCACATTTGTGAATGATATCCCTTGTAAAAATATTGAATAGAATTTAGTTTAACCTAGGGGGATTTGGTTTTGAGCTTCAAAAGAAAATGAGAAACTATTGGAATGGCCCATTTTGGGAATTTTGAGCATTTTCAAGGGAGTGGAGGCATAGTGCTTTCTCTTTCTTTGTATTGTCATAATCATGTGATTGCTTGTGGTTTGGATTTAATAGGCATGCATGTTTGGGTCATGCTCTTCATTTAGGACCATGTGATACATTTTTTTTTTATACCCCTATCCTTAGCTTTGAGCAAGAATAATTGTGGAATTGGATGACCTCTTCTTTGTTGAAAACTTAATGCATCTTTAAGGGGGACCTGGCCATGTTTGAGTGCGAAGGAGACAAGTGTGGAGGTGGGGTTTGGTATATGGAAATTACATATTATACATATGTAGCAGTGGTATCCCCTTGTCTATATTTTCTCTTCTTTCTTTGAAAAATAGTGTGGGTGTTGCCCAAGATGCTTGTTGCATGATAATCCTTTGCAAGGTCACTATTGGGACAATGATATGTTGGTTCAGGATATTATGATAGATGATTTATGTGATTCCTTTAATTCTATGCAAAATGGGAACTCCTCAATATTGGATGGTTTGCCTTATAAAGTCTCTAAGTTCACATGGGACTTTATTAGGGATCATATTTGTTGTTTAGATGTAGTTTTTTTTCTAGGTTCCTCTTTGAGTCTCTCAAGTATCAATTATGGCTTGATGAACCATATTCCTCATAATGCAATCTGAGACTGTATAGGTGGTTGGAAGCTTATTACTTTGCTTACCATTGCTTAAAAAATTTTGGCAAAGGATTTGGCTTTGAGGATCTAGTCAGTTGCCAAGTATGTAGTGTGACTGAAGTGGACTAGGTTTGTCCAGGGGTCTAGTCAGCCTAGGAGGCAATGGAGTGGGCCAGAGAGATAGGGAAATAATTCCTTAAGTTGAAGAGTTACTTGGAAAATCATATGATAGAGTTTGTTGTTCTTTCATCTTTAAGATACTTTGATGTGCTTAGGTTATGATACACGGTGTGTGGGTATAATGAGTTATCTTTGCACCAATCCCTTGGCCTTTATTTTTTTCACAAAGCCTTATCCCTACAAATAATTTTAGATTATTTGATTCAATAGGGACATCCTTCGGTGCCTTATCTATATTTATGCATTGTTGATGCCTTGGGTTACTTTTTGGAGGCAAATTTCATTGTAAGGAAGATCAACATTATTATGATTTTTGATGGTTGAAAAAGGTTAATAACTATTTTGAAGATGGCCCTTACTTTCTTGGATACATTTTGTGGTGTATTTGGTGCCATTTTAAGCCCTCATAAAATTGATTTTTGGATTTTTGGGTTGGATTTGTCTCTGGAGTGGACTCCTACTACCTGGTTTATATTTTTTATGGAGTGATTGTCAGTTTTGATATTCTTTTTGGGAATGGGTTATCACCTATGGACTCATGAGATGCATAAAACTTATCTATTTTCTTGAATTTATTGAAACTATGTTTTTTATTCATGTTAGTTGCTTATATGTGACCTCTCAAAGACTTGATTTGTCCCCAGCTTAGGAATTGAAAGTAAATAAAATTTATTGTTACTAGGTTTTCAGGTTTTCAAATGGAAACTTGTGAATCTTCTTGTCTAGTTTCCTTACATTTAAAATTGCATAGCTTGTTGAATTCAAAAGTTCATTTAGTCGTATAGTGATTTTTTAACCAAATAAGCCAACCCAAACCTACCCAAACAAGACAACAACTACTTTCCCAAACCCTAATGAAATGAGAGGGAACAAGGACTAATGTTATATGAGGTACCTTGAAAACCCTGATGCATATGAGTGATCTAGTTTCGAGATAATATGAGAAGGTGAAGATGATAAGCACCCTCAAGAGTAAGGATTAATTCATGATAGTTTTGGACCTTCAATCACCAATGCCTAGGGTTTCAAGGATTCTAGGGAAAATATATAATTCTTTGAAACCCTAATGCACATATTGAGGCATAGGACCAGTCAAGGGCCTACGACAACATGCTATGAAATAAATCTCACCATGATGTCATGTGATGTCGATGAGACTGTGTCGTTAGAGGCATAGGTTAAAAACAGAAAGGGGGGTCACTTTATTTCCAAATTATGGTTTCTCCCAAATCCTAGCATAGTCAACATAAGGGGAGCCAAAAATGAAATCTTACTTGTCCACATGCAGTGCTTTTGCTGGTTGCGATACATACTAGGGAAAGATAAGTTTTGAAGTCATGGGAGTCTCTTGGCATGTCACCAAAGTGACACACCTTCGAAACCATAATGTAGTTATAAGACCAACATTTTAGGTAACACATGATGTGCAGGGGAAAAATGTAAAGCGTGAATGGGGAAAACGTCAGAGTTCAACAGAAAGGAGGAGAGGAGAGTAACGAGTTAAGTGTCTGATCGAAACCCTAATGGGTTGAGCAAGAAAAATAGGGGGAACCCAAAATTTGAATATTCCCAAAATTTTGGGTGGTGTTATAGCAGCTACAACACTCTCATAATGCTAAATCTAGGCAATTGGCCACATTATGATAGTTGGAAGCTTAGTAAAAAAAAAGAAAAAATTGTCAAACCTTAGGAGAGGCCATGTTATCATACCTTTTTATGTCTATATTAAAATAAGAAGAAACCACATAATTTTAATTTTGAGTCTTTTAATTTAAAGATCACCACATAAATGACCAAAACTTCAAAAAGGTTATACTCTTAACACATATAAATATCACTGCATAAAACTACTAATTGTGTCTGTAATTTTTACATATTAAATAATTTATATACACCTTAATATCTTAATTATTTATATTCAATTTTTAATTTAATACTATTTATAATTTTTTTTTAAATATTATTATTTACATTTAATTTTTAATTTTGATTTTTAATTTTAATTCCAATTCCCACCTGTTATTGCCTAAATCCACCTTAGGCTGAAGGAAGGTGGGATTCAGGGTAACACCAAACCATGCTCAGTTTGGTAGCTAGCCCTACCAGAACAGGAGAGGGCTCTCTCTGGGTCAATCTCAAGAAAAATGTATTGATAGGCCTTGAGATGACTGAAATGAGTGCTAATTTTAGGCTAGGTATATTAATCAAGGAGTTTGGAATGATTTTTAGGGGGTTTTGTTGGAAAAAGGAAAAGGCAGTTTTGGGCTTGGGGATGAGGCCAAATTCTTGCAGAGTTCAAGTTGGGGCAGGGAAGGCAATGGCTTTGATGTATTAGATTCAATGAATGGATAGAAAATACTTCTGAGGAGCTAAAGAGGGAAGGAAGGTGCAAGGATCCTCTTCAAATGGAGGAAAACATATAAAACTAAACAAAATTTTAAGGCAGAGCACCATCAAACTAATGAATTCCACCTTAGTTACTCATTTGTTTAATTTCAGAAGAAAAGAGAAGGGAAATGGCATACATAAAACATTAATGAAAATTACAGATACATGGAGAAAAACATCATCAAAACTCAGAGCCACAAGGATCCCAACAAGTGCTGCAAAACTCTAGTCTTTCCTTTGCAAAAAATACTGAAATGAATATACAATGAGGTGCCAAACTATTCCCAAGAGTCCAACCCTGAAAATGTCTCAGAAAATACAATATATAGACCATCCTAACCCCTTCCCATGCCTCTAGGGGTCAAGCTCATCCTTCTAGGAGCTATTTCAACCAATTCTAAACTAGGAACTAAAATCTAGGCAATCAAACAACTTGCCTCTATATGCTAGGAAACTGATCCATTCACTTAATTTTCACCCTTTAGTGAATGAATCCTCTAGAACAAGTAAAAATGAGCCAAATTTACATCATAGCCATAAAATTACATCAATATAGATCAATAATTACATCACAAAGTGAAACTAGTCAAAATGGGCGAATTTCTGAGCTGAAGAGTCAAAATGAGGCCAAATTTCTCTATGCGCCGCGCCCAAAAACTCAATGCGTCGCGCCACTTTGTGCCTGTTTTTGAAGCACTTCCCGAAGTCCAAATTGAGCTCATGATAGCTTGTTAGAAATCCCTACCAGTATTCTATCCAAAACAAGTGGAATTTCTGGATTTGGATGTCATTTGCCCCTCCAAAACTTCAATCTCCCAAAACTGGTTCCTGTGTGTGCAAAAGGTGGCAGAAAGGCCATTTTCAAGGTGTTTTTGAATTTTTATACCACCTAGAACTTGATGAAATATATCATCCATTCCTGAGCATGCATAATTTATCATAAAAAACCCAAAAATGTAAATTTTTCCTCCAGAGGATGTCCCAATCATAAGCGCGTGTCAAGTGGCGCGACGCGTCTGGCGGAAAAATCTGTTTTGCGACCAAAATTTCAAAAATGACAAAATTTACTCCAAATTTGCTGAAACTTGGAGTGAAGGCCCCCCATCATGTATCATGCTCGATCAAAAAATCTTTGGCCAATATTTGAAGTGGATCAGGCCCTTTCCGACGTTTCAATGCCCTCTTGGTGCATGTAGTTCCAGTTGCAAAGTCACTGTCTTGGTCATATAATGTATCAGTGTCCGCCTCCATGGTGTTAAAAGTCTATGTTGGCTTAAATGAGATGAAGAATGAGAATTTGGTGTTTTTTTTTTCAATTGCCAAATATTGTCAAATAGGAAAGGAGTGCGAGAAATAAGGCAATGTGGACAGTGGACTGCAACCAAGTGAAATTTTCCCTTTTAAAACTTTTGATTTGATAATGTAGAGACAATGGAACAGCTAAGTGATATGCGGAAAGGGATAATGATAAGAAATGGTAGGGTCTAGGGATTTTTGAAATGATATGGGATAGGGATGGTGAAAGGGAATTGTAGGTTTTAGAGATAGGAATGAGTAACTTGGGATTATAAGGGAATAGGGGATTGAGAATGATGATCAGTTTACAATAATGGGAAAGGAATTACAGGTGGGAAAAGATAGTATAACAATAAGTACTTGGCATAAAAATGACTTTTAAAACATCATTTCAAAACCCTAAGGAGCATTTTTGACAAAAGAGAGGGTTTATAATTTGGCATTCAAATTCTTCAAAATAAATCTTCCAAACCACACCTAACACTGAATAATGGCGATAGAAAAATGATTTAAACTTACATGAAACAAATAGGACTGAGAAATTTGAGTTTTGTTGGCTGTAATGATGAAATTTGGGGTGTCGGCCTTGTGCGCCGCGCAACAGCCCAACGTGCCGCGCAAGATGTGTGCGTCGCACCAGTGTAATTTTACATTGTGGAAATCAGTTCTGTGTGCTGCGTGCGCCCAGTGCGTCGCGCCACTTAGCCAACACGCCGCGCAGCTCTGTTTCAACACATTTTCGGCCTTTAAACGCTGAATTTCTTCCTCCTCGATTTGTCTTCGGTTCTTTGATAACTCTTGCATGCAAATGAGTTTGTTGAATACGAAAATATCTGATATACACAAAGGACTTTGATTTTCTTTAGACAAACCCACTTTCGAATTCTGCAGATTTTGGCACTTTGCTCATAACTCTGTTTTTGCTTTCCTTTTGATTTTTTGGCTGAATGATGAAACTCTTGGCTACTTTTTGTAGGGATAGCTAGCATGTTTTAGCAAAGGCGACCAGGGCTGCACCTTGAAGAATCTGACAACTGGAGAAATTTTTACAATGACATGGCATTAATTACAAAAGACAAAAATTGAAGATTTCTTCTTCAAACAGAGTTTTGAAGAAGAATCATCCTCAAGCCTTATGACGATGAAATTTTACAATGGAAACTGATTTTGAGCCTCCCTCTAGCCTGCTGGCATTATTAAACATTTTGAGGAATAAATCAACTAAACCCGAGACCTAAAAAGACCTAAAACCATAAAAGACTCTTTGCTGACTAAGATACCAAAACAGGACTATAAATGACTTTAAGATTGACTTGATGAACAGACCTGAGCTAGCAGGATAAGGCATGAGGGGTATGACTGAGAAGACCCTTCGATCAGATAATGGCATGCCCCTAACGGAATGTGGATGAATGGACTGAATGAGACACCTAAAAATGAAATGCAACAAAGAGTTTTGATCTCTGACGGAGGGATGTCAAGACCGACTCTAACACCACCTAAAAAAAATTCACCCTTCACCCCAACCTCCCTTTTCTCGCTTGCAAAAAATACACCCTTCAAGAGTGGGAGAAAGTGGAATCGTGTGGTGGCCATTCTATGGGATTTCAAGGAGGGATGCTATACTCCTTTGTATTGTTTTAGATATTTGGTTAACTCCATAGCTATGGAGATGCATGCTAGATTGGCCTCCGAGGGGGAAGTAATGTGTTGGTCACCTTTGTCGACAACCTGCCATCAGGTATTTATATAATGAACTAGGAGAAATGACCCAGTTGAATATTTTTCTATTTTCTGATTGGATTTAGCTTGTCAAAACCCTAGATTTTAATGCCTTCGAAGTGAATTTATTGAGCTTGTTTGATTTAGATGCCTTGAATATGAGTTGCATGTTGTGTTTGGTGCGTTTGCAGTAGTGTCTGACCTATCTTAGTATTTTTTGGTCTACACCCCATATTTGATGTGTTTGTGTCTTATCAACTTATTACTAGAAATATTTAAACTCCTGAGACCTTTGAGCAACCCGAACTGTGAAGGAATTCTGCCACTTATACTATTGTATGACAATTCAATGAAGCCCTCATATAAATAAAGAAGTTGAAGAAAAAAAAATTCTTCCTAACCCTTGAAATTGAACATAGCATCAGTCTTGTTGGAGCTATTGAAACCATTAGCATACAACACATCAAAAATTACCCACAGAATATCGTCCTAAGATCTTGCCTATGATGGATCGGGTGTAGTCCAGAGAGCTTTCCATTCAGATACTTCGGTGGGAATATCTCCATACAACAAATTATTGGAGAAACTGAGCATGCACAAATCCTTGAATTTCCAGATCCATTCTAGAAGAAACCCTGTCAACTGGTTATGTTCCAATGGTAGCAATTGCAAACTCTGAGACTCAGAAAAAACACCATTTCACATGTGAGGGTTTTGACAATAGAATGGTTCACCATTTTGTGAAGGAATTTACAAAAAATAATACAAAATCAATATTTCCTCAAATGCAAGAGCGCTTAGGAGACTTCACAGTGTGTGCGAGAGGGTGAAGAGAGAGTTGTATTCCTCTATGGAGATGCCATAATTGAAGTACCTTGTCACCATGGAAATGAATATCTTCATTATAAAATAAGGATATCAAATTTTGACGAGAGGATCTATTTGAAAAGTGCATTGAAATTTCTTGCAAGCAGCACTTGATGGATGCAGTAAAAACCAAATTGACTCATTTTCGAAATGATGAGGCCAGAGTGTGCTTCTATCCTTGTTTGGCAAAAATTGTCACCTCATTTTTGTAGACACATATTCACAATGCAAGAGGGAAATTTTACTGATGTGAAAGTCAGAGGGAAATTTGGAGATTCTACACAAATTGGGTAGTGAAGTGAAGTAGAGGTCCTTGTTAAAAAGTTCTCTATACAATGCAAAAAAAGGAAACTAGGTTTTTTGGAAAACCCAAGGCCTGCCTTCCATGATATCCATATAACTTTAGGCCCCACTGAACATGAACACATTATACCCTTAGTCATATTCTGGATACTCTTAATATGCCAACCATAAGGTTCCCAAGCTTGGTGGATCCAAATTCTAATCTTAGTCTTTAGATGAGATTAGATTAAAAAAATAACCTACTAAGGTATGGTTTCTGCAATATAGCATGCATAATTATATTTATCCACAGGAATTAGCATAGGAGGGGGGGACAATTGTAGAGTCGTTACTTCATGAAAGCCTTTCTGAAAATTCTCAAGTTTTCATGGGCACCATTTCCCTTTGATGTAGTTGCAACAAAATGGGTGGTGCTTATGATGTGGGCCATTTCAAGTCATGTGCTTCTCTAACAAGAAAGTACAAAAAGTAGTGACAAAAATCTAATTCATATCAAGAACCATCCAACTCTAACGCATGGAAAGTATGCTAGAGTAAGGGCGCATTAAAGAGACGTGACTCTAACAAAGAAAACTTGTTTTTGCATTTTGTTTTGGGCTATGTGTGAGTGTTTTACATGATGATTTATGGTCTCTTGGTTTCAGTTTGTAGTGCTAGCAATCAAGGTTTTATTTTGAGTAAAGTCTGGGAATTTAGTGGTTGTCTTGACATCCTTGTTTAATTTATAGAAAATTAGTTAGAATCAGACTTGGTTGGGCCCAAAAAACACTTTTTTGGTCATTATAGGGCTCTGGTTAGTTAGATAAAACATGCATGTAGAACAGAAAAGGCAGACATTCACCATTGAGTGTGTTTTTTCCATCATTCTTAGGCAACTGATATGTTTTCCCATTTAGTGTGAATTCTCCATCCTTGATATTGTTGATTACATGACCCACCAAGGCACAAAAGTAAGGTATACTAGAGCTCACACCCTGCATTAATAAACAATCTCATATCATCACAAAACAATCCACCATATTCCCCATGGTAACACATACATCTAAGATCCATTCCAATATGTGACTAGAAACTGTAAATTTATCTTAAAACCATAACATATGATGGTAGTACCAATTTCCAAAGGGAAATGCAAATACATACCATGTATGAGGCAAGATTGTCATAGCCAAGAAGTATGCATTCTTGATGGTATGAATGCATAAATACCAATACTTGATGATCTAGCTCCCTTTGATTAATTAGTTATGGTGAAGCAATTGAAGGGTAGGTTTTAGGTATGATTACCTTTAGCATCAAGGAGAGTGAGGGAGACGAGGGTAGCTCCCCAGTTGGTGATATTTATATGCAGATCACCCCTGAGAAGTTGAAAGAAACTTGGGGCATTGATCCATTTGTAGGGGTGACCATAATGAGCTAGCTTGCATTTCTTGTCCAAATTTCTTGGATTCAATTCCCATTTCTTCCCTTGAATGCTAGCATGGCATTTTTAGAGGTGAATGAAAACCAGAATGCACCAAAAATTCAAGAGAATGGATGATACTTTCACCATCATCGATTGATTTATTGATCAAGGGATGGATGGATAAGCTAAAGTAGAGCATTCAATGATATATATAGAGAGACTCACATACTCAATACTAGACTAGGGTGTGTCTGTATGCCTTAAGATAAGTTCATGGTGTAAGACATAACATGGATTATGTGCAACTACAGACAATTCGTGCATTGTGGATACAAGAAAATTTAATCTTTGGAATCTAAACATGTTACATTTTGGAGTTTTTGTCTTAATATCCCAAATTTGTTTTTGACCAAATCTTAATTTCGTTATTTAAAATGGAATTTTGAATGCATATATGGATTTAGCACCCTGAAAAAAACCCTAGAGAAGTACATTTTTATTGTTTGTAGATTGAAGGACCTAAAATAATGCAGCATGGTTTTGTGGATGCCATTTCTAAAGTTGGGTTGGCCAAATTCCTTTCTGAACTTTTATGGGTTGGAATCTTCTATCACCTATATAACCAAGTAATTTTCTATCTCTTGTATAACCTTGCCTTTTTATAAAAAAAAAAAGAGGTTCCTGCACTCAAATAATTCGCTTTTCCTGTCTATGGGGCGACTATAATTTTGAAATTATATAACCTTTTGGATGATTAGAAGATACAATTTTTCCATTGCTACAAAAATGGCCTAAACTGAGTTCAAATTGCGGTTTTGGGTGTAAATTGTTGGTCAGTTGGAACCCATTTATCAAGTGCATTGTCTTAGTAAAGCCTAGATAATAGATAAGATGAGGAGGTTGGAACTATTTCAAGCTGAGGTAAAACATACTCAATCTAATGGTCAAACATAAGGTTATGCATATACATGTGGTTCAAGGTCTCTTTCTTCTCATGTTATTCTTTATGAATTAAGGAATGTATGTTTCCAAGGAGGAACACCTGCTGGTCTAGGATTTGATACACCCAACAATTTACTAGGAACACCCAACATATTACTAGGATCTAATACATGCTTTAGATTTCTAGGATCTAGTCTAGGAACACCCAACAACGAGAGGTATATCCAAAAACCACTCCAAGTAAGATATGAAAAGGGCACTTGAAATGCCTCAGAAAGTACCAAAGCACTCCAATGTTTATAATGGCATACTGATGTCCAATTCAAATGCTACTTAAGGATTTTACAAAGGTTATAATGCCTTTTTTCAAGGGTTCGTTATAGGTTTCCAAGGGTTTCTACACAAAAAAATTTCACTAGATATTAACAACCCTTATGATATTTTTTATCACTGCCATTTCTGCAACAAACTTGATGTAGGGTGAAGACAAATGAATATTTAAATTGGTTCTTGCTTGTAGGAAATATGAAAACTATTTTGATTGATGGGTATGGAAAGAAGACCTCTTCTTCTCCTTGAATTGAGGTGGTCAATTTCCCATCCTGCTAAGGCCTTTCTCTTTCATCCAATCCTTAATTTTCCATTGAATTTGATTCAAGAGATTCTCCTACTAGATTTGTCTTGTGGGATTCTTGTGGTGGTAGTCCAGGTATCATTTTTTAAGAGTGACACTGAGATATTTTGAGGGCCCCATTTAATCGACTCAGACTCTTATCCATTTCATCATATCTTTAAGTGCAGGAAATAGTGCAACATGGCTAGGTATTTTATCTTGTCTTAAAAGGTCATCTCCCTAATATATTGATAAATGAGAGGGTCAGAAGTCATCAATAGTTGTATCATGGCATGTCCATAACTCCCTCTGAATATAGGGAAAGTGACCATGCCAAAGCATAATCACCAAGCCATCTGAAACCTAACCCTTTTCCTTATGTCCATGTAACAAATTCATCAACCATAATCTGCTGCCATGATTAGACTATGTCAACAAACATCGGTCAGAAAGAATCATCAGGACATACTGTCGGTGGGTTTTATGGCTTCCTCTGAAGCATATATTAATGAACTTATTATGTGAGAGACCTTCCACAAGATGTCCACAAGGCACTTGCAACAAAAACCTTCAACGAATCTTGCCTCAGAATAGAAATACAGGTTTATAGAATTATCATGATGGTCCTTCTTAAACTAGAATGAAGAAATAGTTGCATTATCCTTTTTTTCTAAATGGCATTGATCAATGAATTAAATTACCCAATCCATGATCTCCAATCATCCATATTCATAATATTGTCTTTCATATGATCTTGGCTTAATGCATCAAGGATCCCAATGACACAGTCAAGGTCAGGGTCCTTACAGTTCCTTATGCTTATAGTTCTTGTCAAAGAATAGGATTTAATATGCACTTTCTTCAAGGTACTTTTGATTTTGTGCTGATAAGGGTTGATATAAGGAATAGCTCCAAAATGTGCCATGTAATTTTTCTCCCAGAGGCTAGACCAAGGTAAAGGTTCTGCATAAACCTCCATTGATCCTGCTGTTAGATAAGGAGGTAAATGGTTGCTTCCATACACCATCATTTCTCCTTCAATTATTACTGCAATTCACTATATCAAATACTACCATTATTGGTTCAAATGATTATTTTCATTGCTCCTTCATTCCTCCTGCACTTCCCTGATTAGAAACATTCTGTTGGTAGCTTAACCCATCAATTTATTGTATTAAATACAAAGATATTGTCTAATTGATTATTCTAGCATCTCTAAACTTAAAGGCTCTTGGTCTAGAAGCATATATAGATAAAAAAAAACCTAAAACAACTTGCCTACTACACTCGGTTATGTATGTGTTAATGATAATTACAATTCAAGCATCTTTCTATCACAAGGATTAGGTTGGTTGATGATTTTAGGATCCCGAGGTAGAGATGTCTCAAAAACTCCTATTCAAAAGCGGTCATCTCAACAAAAATATACTCAAACTAAACAAAATTTTCAAGGTAATCAGTATAAATGAAAAGAACCTGCAGCTGCAAGTCAGAACAAGGATAATCAGCCATCTACAAGCTCATCGGGTAAAGAAAAGGAAAGCCAAAGGAAAGATTTTATATCAAAGGATCATGCTAACAAAAGAGACATCATTAAAGAGTTAGAAAAATCCACTCCTTTCAGCTTAGAAACTGAAATTTCCAAATTGAAAGTTTTAATACCTTTAACTGAACTTGTCGAGAATAATCAGTATAAGTCTCATGTAGCCAAAATGTTAAAAGTAGATCCTTCATCTGATATACTTAATGTTGAAGATGACCAACTTGAACTTATCTTTGTTCCAGCAATAGATGGTCAGTTAGAGGATAATGAAGCTTCCCCATTCTATTTGAGTCTGATAATCCACCAAAATATCCTTCACAATGCCATGCTCTACTCTGGAGCTTCCCACAATTTGATGTTGAAAGCCATTATGGAGAAATTGGGCCTAGATATCACTCGTCCTTACCATGACTTGTATTCCTTTGATTCAAGTAGATTTTGTTGTCTGGGTCTTATTAAGGATTTAGTAGTTTCCCTTGAAAAAATTCCAGAAAAGAATGTCTTGATGGATGTGCTGGTGGCTGATATATCACCACGGTTTGGAATGTTGATGTCTAGATCTTGGGGAGCGAAGTTGAGAGGCACTTTGTAACTAGACTTCTCTTATGCCACCCTCAAAATTTTTGGGCAATTGAGAAATTTGTACCAAGAAAAGAAGATGAAGTACATGACAGCCATCAAAGAGAAGCCTAATAATCATCCAGTTAATGTTGTACATACAAATTTAGAATATTTTATTTTGTTCAATGATAGCGGCTTGAATGATGTAGATAGTGAGTTTGTAGAAGTAGACGATGTTCCAAAAATTTCTAATTGCATCAGAAAAGTTTTAGAGAAGGTAAAAGAGAATATTTTGAGTGCTTCAGAGAAGCCATCAGATAAGGCAGAGAAAATTTCAGATCAAAATCAAGAAGTAGCCCAGAAACTTGAGACATAATAGAAATCAGAATTCCAACACTTGGGTGATGAAAATGGTCTATGGACCATGGATTTTGATGGTGCCTTGGGGAAATATGAGGAAGGAATTGGAATTTGGATCCACAACCCTCTTCATCAGCTTGGTAAGGCTCCTAATAATGTTAGATTATGTTCATACAAATTGACTTTTGATTGATCTAACAATGAGGCGGAATATGAAGCATTAATCATCAGTCTCAAGATCTTGAAAATTTTGGGTGCAAGAAGAATTTCAGTATATGGTGACTCTGAACTTGTGATAAAAAAGGTAAAATGGGGATATCAAGCTAATAATCCATGAATGAGAGCATACATGAATGATGTACTAGATATCCTAAAAAAATTTCCTGAACATACATTGTGAGTAGTGCCAAGAAGTCAGAATCTCATGGAAGATTCACTTGTTATAGCAGCAAGTAATTTTAAAATCCCTATATATTCCAATAGAAAATTTGAAATACATGTTAAACATCGGCCCACTGTTCCTAACAACTTGTGGTATTGGCAAGTATTTTGGGATGATAAGCAGGTAAACAATTTTCTACAGAATGAAGGAGAATTCGAGAATTCTTTCATTAACGAAGTTTATGATAAGGAAGATCAGGTAATTGAAGCTACTCAAGTTGATATTTTACAGCTGAAAGTCAAAAAATTTCCAAGAGGTCTCATACCTTTGGAAGAATTGTTTTATCGATATGATGTGGCTCGAAAGCCAACATTGGTTCCTACGGAAAATGGTGTCGAGGATGTAAACATCAGAACAACAAACAAGCCTAATATGGTCAAATTGTCCAAGTATTTATCTCCTGAGGTAAAGGACAAGTACATTGATTTAATTTCTTAATTTTTTGATGTTTTCGCTTGGGATTATGCAGAATTAAAGGTCTATAATAAAGGTATCATATAACACACCATTCCAATTAAGCCCGATCAAAAGCCCTTTCGGAAAAAGTTAAGAAGGATCAACCTGAGGTTGTTGCCATCCATAGAAAAAGAAGTGAAAAGGCTCTGCAAATCAGGTATCATTGTTCCTATTATGTTTTTCGATTGGATATCTAATCTAGTCATGGTAAGAAAGAAGATTGGTGAAATAAGGCTTTTCATAGATTTCAGAAATTTAAACAAGGTGTCTCTTAAAGATAATTACCCCCTTCCCAAAATGGATCACATCTTACAGAGAGTGGTTGGGACTTCTCGAGTGTCTTTTCTTGATGGATATTTTGGATACAATCATATTTTAGTACATGAGAAATATCAGGACAAAATTTCCTTCACTACACCTTGGGGTACATTCAAAGATGCAAAGATACCATTTGGACTAAAGAGTGTAGGGGCTACCTTTCAGCAGGCAATGGATATAGCCTTTGCTAATAAGAAATATGTTTTCTTAGTGGTATATTTAGATGACTTGATAGTTTTCTCCCATTTTGATGATGAACACTTGTATCACTTATGGATTATTTTTCAAAAATGCAAGAAATTTAGAATCTCTCTTAATCTGAAAAAAATATTTTTTTCCATGGAGGAGGGAAAAATTCTTGGTCACATCATCTCTAAGGATGGAATCTGGATTGACCCTTCTCTATTTGAGGCAATTCAGAAAATCGACTTTCCACAGAGCAAGAAAGAAATTCAGGCTTTCAATGGTAAGATGAATTTATTATGTAGATTTATTCCAAATTTGGATTAGCACCTTCAAGAAATGACCAACATGTTGAATAAGGAGAATGAGGTAAAGTGGTCCAAGGATGCCAAGAATTCCTTTAACAAAATGAATTTTTCCTTAACCACAGCCCCTGTTTTAATCAGCCCAGATTATTCAATTAATTTTATCATTTTCTTATTTTCCTCTGAGCATACATTGGCTGCAGCATTGATGTAGAAAAAGGATAAGATTGAGCGACCCATAGCATTTTTCAGCAGAACCATCATGGATGAAGCTCTTCGGTACAATATCATAGAGAAACAGGCTTTGGCTTTGGTAAAAGTGTTGAAGGATTTTCGTGTTTATATTTTACATTCACATATTTTGGCTTATGTCCCCAATGAAACAGTAAAAGATGTTCTTATGTAGACATATCTGGAAGGTAGAAGATGGAAATGGATAGCATCAATGTTGGAATATGACCTAGAGATCAAGCCCACAAAGCTAATCAAAGGTCAAGGTCTAGCAAAGCCTATGGCCGAGTTAAATTTGCATGTTTTAGACATCAATCTTGTTACAACATTCTTTGATGAAGAAGAGGATGTCACTGTGATACATGTATCTGATATGTTTCTTTTGTCTCCTTGGTATTCTGATATAATATGTGTTCTTCAAAATTTGAACCCTCCTCCAAGCATGACTAAGAGTAAGGGTAGGTATTTAAAGTTAAAAGCTTCCAAATACTGCATTTTGGACAACGCCCTTTATTGGAAAGATCCAAGAGGTATTTTACTGAATTGCTTAGTTGAAAATGAAGCCCAAGAAGTTATGAATGATTTTCATAAAGGAGATTGTGGGGCAATATTTTCTGGAAGACCACAGCTAATAAAGTGATGAGAGTGGGATAATATTGGCCAACTCTTTTTTCATACTTGTACAAAATAGTGATGACTTTCCATGAGTGTTAATTTTTTCAAGGTAAAATAAAACTTCTTCCTTTACCTTTGTAGCCTATTTCAGTATATGCACCTTTTTAGCATTGGCGAATTGACTTCATCGGAGAGATTCACCCTACATCATCAGCACGAGACAAATGGATATTAATAGCCACCGACTACTTCACCAAATGGATCAAGGCGATCCCAACAAGGCAAGTAACAAACCTAGTAATTATTCAGTTTTTGGAGACTAACAAATTGTCTCGTTTTGGTTATCCTCACAAAATTATTACCGACAATGCGACAACATTCAAATAAAAAATGATGGTTGAGTTTTGTGATAAATATAACATCAATTTGGGGCACTCAACCGCATATTATCTGCAAGGTAATGGCTTAACAAAATCCTCTAATAAATCCCTAATTAATATCATAGAAAATATGCTGGAGGCCAACAAGAAGAACTGGCACAAAAATCTTGTGAATTCCTTGTGGGAAGACAGGGTGAGTAGTATGAATCTATCACCTTTTCAGTTTGTTTCTGGTGTAGACATTGTTTTTCCTACATCACTTGTAGTCCCGATTATGAAATTTTTTCAAGAAGCAGGAAGTGAGGAGAATGATGTACAACGCCGAATAAATCAGATGATCCGTATTCAACAGACGAGATATGAGGTATTTAAAAACACCTCAAATCTTCATGAGAAGATAAATAAGGTGTATGACTGCAAAACCAAAGTGGACGATTTTAAGCTTGAAGATGTAGTCCTCCAGTGGGATGCAAGGAACGAGGAAAAAGAAAAGCACAAAAAATCTGAAAACTTATGGAAAGGGCCATACAAGATCTCAGCATTTTGCAGGCAGCATGCTTTTATACTGAAGGAGATGAATGGAGAAGAATGCTTAGGAGGACCAGTCAATGGTAGGCTCTTTAGGAACTATATTTTCTGATGCATATTTCAAATTTATTAAATCCATTGTAAATATCATTTTAACTTTTTGAAAAGTGTGAAGTGGAGAATCACCAAAGCTTGGAGCCCAAGGTGAAGGCCATAAATTTTCATTGGTTTTCTGTTGTTTTCTAAAATTAAGTCAGTCAAAGTCAAGTCAGTTTTGAGTCAAATTTTTATTCAGTTTTCAATCAATTTCAATTTTTTTCAAAATCAGTTTAATATTTCAGTTTTCAGTTTATATTTTATCTTTTGAATCCATGTTCAATGGATAGGCACTTGGTCTACGATGTTCTTGTCACCTCCAAGGAGCTACCATCCCCAACTGGAGCCAATGTTAGTGTCTGTATTTTCATCCTTCCACCAATTATCAAATAAACTCTTTCATGTCATGTTAAGGGTCTCATTCTGAAATTTTTGTCATTCCATTAGCTCATCATGCAAAAATTTGGTCACTTGGTGCATATTTAGTTCAAGTTTCACTCTTTTCAGAAACTTCATTACTTGTTGGCTCATTTCATCACTTTGTTGAGTGTACATCATTCATGAGTTCCTATCATCATTTTATTCCTTTCATCATGAATTTCATTAGGTCTTAGGGTTTTCAGGTTCCATCAAATCATCATATGCATGCATAAATTACTAGCAAGTAAGAGAGTGACAATAAAAACATTTCATTATGAAAGTTTGATTTGTAAATTTGATTTCTCTTCAATATATAATTTTATGGTTCCTAATATGTAATAATTTCTCATGGTTCCAAGAAGCTGCATACTCAAGGTTCTAGTCAACCAAATAAGTCAAATGCTCTAAAAGCCATAGTGTTCAAAATTCATCAAAAAGATCAAATCCAAAGAATTGGGTTCAAAAGGTAAAGTGCAATGTCAAAATTGAGTTTAAAGAAAATGTGGGTCCCAAAGCCAAATTATGAAGAATCACCAAGTATAAAGGGCCATCAAAGACCAAAAGGACACTCATTTTCATCCTTCTTCATTGAGCTCTCGAACTCCCAAGTCAAAAATTGAATTTTGAGTGACAAAGTCATTTTTTTTTTGCAGGCGCTACGCTTCTCCTTAAGGCCTTTCACTTTTTATAGAAATGGCGTTGCACTTCTCCTTAAGGCATTGCGCTTTTACCAGGGAGGCGTTGCGCTTCTCCTTAAGGCATTGTGCTTTTGTCAGTTTTCTTCCACAACTCCAAATATTTAGTACAACTGCTCCAGCCATCAAACAAGGCTTTCTTCAGTATAATTCAAGTAGGTTACACTTGTTTTAATCCTCCCTTGAGTTTATAATTTGAATTCATGGTGTAAACCCTCCTCATTTACCATTTCATGTTTTGAGCCAAGAAACCCTAGATTTTACTATTGCAAGCTAAAGTTGTTTCCCCTAGACCCTATTTTCCCTTCGAACACTCTAAAATCACTCTCCTTATCCCTACATTACCTTATCCCTTATCCTCAAGTCCCATTTCCTAAAACCCTAATACTTGGATGCATTTTCCTAGGCAACCATACAATATCCATGTAATCAAATTCCCTACCCTATTTCCCTAAGTTTTTCTATCCCCCACCACTTTCCTAAGCTCCCTAACTCCCTTCCCCAATTCCCTAAATTTTCCTACACTAATCCCAACTCCCCAAGCCCCTTCCCCTTCCCCTTCCCTAAGGTTTCAAAACAAGACAAGTACTATGGAGGAGGAAAGACATATTATGGAAGAGGAGATGAACATAGAAGAGGAGAGGAGACAACACAAAGGAGGCAGGATTTTGAGGCTTGAACTATCCAACACTAGAGAATTTTTGGCCTCACCCATGATAGTAAATTGCTTCAAACATGTGGGGTGTTTTGATTTCTGTGAAATGGTCCAAAGAGTACAACATCACCTTGCTTTGACCAGAGTTTTTATCTCAAACCTCAAAGACAATCAAGTGACCATTGCAGGAGTAACCTTCACCATCTCCACATATACTATTGTTGCAGCCACAGGAATACCTAATATGGGTGAGAAGTGGTTTAAGGCCAAAGATATAGATACTCAAAATTATGAACCATTTCTCAAGCCAAGGTACAAAAATGATAACAATAAAGTCTTTCCTTTCAGCCACATACTTGACAGATTTTCTCTCATGATGAAGATTATCATGAAGTGTTTCACCTGTGAGGACAAATTCTCTAGAATATATGCCTATCACATTAGACTGCTCATGCATTTCATAAGGGTGAAATTGCTCAACATCACTCACTATTTGTACAGGAGTATTGATAAAATGGCATACATAGTGCAGAACAGAAAGTATGAACATTAGATGAACAACCTATTTCATCACTCTCTAATAAAAATAATTTTCCTTCTTCATCTTAATCGGCTAAATATTTCCCGGGAGACCTTTATTGAGAATGATGCCTTCAATACTCCACCACCTCAACCTGCTATACCAATTACACCACCATCTTCAGTATCTCAAAAAAAATCAAGGTCATCTAGCAAGGCTACAGTCAAAGAGGTCAAAACCTATCAGAGGGGACCTAGGAAAGTGTTTGCTCCATAGATTATGTAAGGGGCCTCTCCTTCTTCATCAGCAAAGTAGGTATACCAAGATAAGCAGCAGGAAGAGACAGTTGTCCATGAAGGGGAAGATATTCATGAGGAATTAAGAGACTTTTAAGTCATGGATTTGGATGATCAAGATGATCAGGAGATCTCAAAGCTGATCATCAAAGAAGAGGATTCCATGATCAAAGAATTGCATGAAAACATGGCAAGATCTTAATTTGTCATATCATTCCTTGAAAAGGAGAACAAGCAGCTAAAATACAAGCAAGTACTCATGGAGCTAGAGCTGCACAAATAGAAAAGAAAAGACACCAAGGGTAAGGAAATGATGGAACTTGATGATTTTGACCATGATCGCACTCAAAACATCAAATCAAGACCAAAAACAAGAGGTCCTAAGAGAGCTCTAGCGCAGCAAAAGCATGAGGCAAAGAAACTTAGTTTTGAAGAAAGGATTGCCAAGGAAGTTGAAGATGATAGAGAGGTATGGCTAGACAGGGTAAACCTCCACCTTGAGAAGCTCCTTCACATTGAAAATAAATACAATGAAATTCTTAGACACATGTCTAATAGGTACATCACTAGGAACAAGATCTGCAACATCAAACTCAAGCAGTTGGAGGAGAAGTACAAGTAAAACCTAATCAAGAAAAACAAGGAAGATAAAATTGAGATCCTTGTTGATGCTTCCCACATTTCTTGAGGCACATCATCACATCTTCATGTATCCATTTTGAAGCTTTTTGGGTATTTTTTTGAAATTTTGACTAGTTTTCAACACAGTCCACTTGTTAAAAGCACAACACCTAGGGCGTTGTGCTTCTTCTAGGAACCTAAAAATGATAAATGGCCACCACCTTTGGATTATGAAGGCCTTATACATCAACTTTGGACTATTTCCACACCAAAATTGTACATTCTGGCAAGGAGAAATGGCCAAAAAACCCAAAAAATCACCTTTCTGCCTCATTTTTCAGGTCGCGCTACAATTTTGATCAGTCTTGGGAGATTTTACTTTTTAGGGCCTTAAATTCATCATTTTAGAACATAAGGGAAATTTTGGAAACTTGACAGAAGCATATTTCCAATGAGCTATCTTGGGCTCAATTTAGACTTTAGCAAGTCCTCCAAAAGTGGCCTTGAAGTTGGTGTTGCACTTTTGCTTCGCGCACTATGCTTTTGCCAGTTACCCAATATTTTCAAAATTTTCTAGATTTCTCAGTTGGTGATAGAATTTATGAGTTTTTTCTGATGTAATTTATCTGTGTAAATTTAATTATGTCATAAATAGTTACTAGAGGGTAGATACAATGGGTAAAAGTGCATTTTTGGATAAATGAATCATTTTCACCAAAGTTAGGGATGAGTTTGTTGACCTCCCTAATATTTTGGTTTCTAGTTGAGAACTTTGTGGATCAGCTCCTCAAGTTAGAGATTCGACCCCTGAGCTGGGGAGAATCATTTTTGTTCTATATTATTCACTTATTTTCTCATAGCAAGGGTTGTATTTTGTTGGATTGAACTTGGAACACTTTTTGTAATTAGACTTTTGGCTAGTAATAACAAACTGAGTTGCAGCTATATTGATGGAATTCATATGGTAAATGATTTAGCATTGTTTCTTCTCTTGTTATGTAAATGTGTGAATGTATTGTATCTAATATTCATTCCATTTCCAAATGTAAATGTTTCCTAAGTCAGAAAGACATAATTCACTAAGTTTATGATCTATTTTGGAGGGATATTTACAGTTTGTCTCTTTTTATTCTTAGTAGAAAAGAATTCATAGCTATTATGTTATTTTCTCAAAACCCTATCAGTCTAAACCATATCATCAGATACCCTCATGTGTTGATTTTTTTACCTACCTTGCTCCATCAAAACCCTGGAATTTAGATCCTTGTTTTCCCTAACTTAATTTTTTCCCTGGCCTTTTCACCATCCAACACCTCAAAAAATCAATCAACCAAACCCCTATGCTACTATACCTAGACTAATATCTCATTGATCTAGTCATATTGACTAATATACATTGGAGATATTCCTCTCCTACCTAGTAGGGCTAGCTACTTGGCAAAAGATTGGTTTGTGGTTACCTTTGCTGGTCTCTTCTCAACCTCGAAGATCTAGTGGAGTGATAACATATTCCACATGAATATCATGGGTCAATACCATGGGTTCTCATAAAAATGGAGCTCAAAAATCATTGTTAACTTGATCAAGCTTACCTTAAATACCCAACAAAAATTTATAAAAATAATCATTATAACGTAAAAAAATTGTTTTTATTATTTTAAGTTTGAGCTATTTTTATCTTAAGATAGGGTTATTATATTTATTTTATTTTGAAAAATTCAAAATGTTTACAAGACATTACATTACAACATCTCTACTATATGTAATGTTCCCACTTAACCTTAGCTAAGAGGAACATTCAATTTTGTTTTAATTCCTGTTGCATGAATAAATGAACAAAGGAGGACATGTAAAACTCCTGAAAAGTCTAAATAAATCAATGCCCATGTGAACAAAGATAAATCAGGGCCATGTAAATAATCACTTGCAGGTGTGAAAGAGGTTTGAGCTAAAGACTAGGTCAACCTTGACCAAATCAACAATGCTGTCTAGGTTCATTGCATCTCCAAAAGGGACAACACAGTTCTAGAAGGAGGCCTCTCATGTGAAAAGGGATAACTCATCAAGGTGGTTTAGGGTTTGCAAAGGCTTTCTCATCTTATAAAAGGAAGGGGAGGGTAGAAAGAGAAGGTTTTTGATTGATCATATTTCTGATTATTTGTCTGCTTAGTCAAATACCATTCTCTGCTGTTTAGTGGAGGATTGTACTAGGAATTCCTATGCAGGGATTTCCCCTCTTCCTTTGAGGATTCTTGGAGGAGTATTTGCTGAATTGACCCACTATCAGGATTTATGCCAAGCTCTACTTTCATTAGCAGCGTTGATCCATTGAGGATTTTTCTGCTTCTGCAAGCTGCAGCAAGTGGGAGTCTAGATCTGCAGAGATCTAGTGTATTTTTGGGAGCCTCTTCTCATGGAGTGTGTCTTTTAACCTCTTGGAAGAGTGTCTCTTCTCTTTTTACTTCAGATCTGAAATTTTGCAGTGGTTATCTATGTCATTTGAGCTACAATGTTGTTCATCTTGATAGACTGTGTTATTTTGGTGTGAGGCTCTTCATGGTGTTTTGCTCATAGTTTAGATCGAAGATCTCTAGTGCTGGGATTTGCCTTCCACTTGGTGATCCATGGAATAGCTTGTTGATCCATGTTCTGTTTAGATCTGATCCATTGTAATGAAATTTTATATTCAGAAATTTACTGCAGCATTTTACAGATCTGCAACTTGTTTCTCAAATCTACTCTTATTTATGCATGCTTTTGTCAAAATTCCAAGGGGATCTTGAAGAGAAAAATATCTAGTTTCCATATCTGAAATAGATCTAATTTTTTGTCCACATATCTGCCCTAGATCTGAGTTTTAACTTCCAGCTGCTGAAGCTCCTTAAAAATAACGTTGTTGAGCCATTTCTGCAAATGTACATGTGTTCTAGCTCTCTTTTCTGAAGATTTCTTGATATATTGTCTCATTCATTCTACTGTATATTGAAATAGCTTCATTATAATGCTTATTTGATGTTGTATTACTAAAATATGAGCCTCCTTTCTGATCTTCTCTGAATATCTGATAAAACTGCACAATTCCTAAAAAAGTGTTTGCATTTGGCTGCAGCCTTCCTCTTTGGGTGCTTTTTAGCTTGTCTAGTTTGTGGGAGATATGTTTAGTGTATCTAAACTGATTTTTTTTAGATAAAATTACATAAATAAGACCCATACAACATAAATAAGAGGAACCAAGTCCTGGTCTACATTTCTGTTGCACAATTTTTCTTATACAACATTTCACTTGAGCACATTGTTGATATTCCTGAAAAAGGAATATTACAGTGGTATTGGAGCTCCTTTCTTGGCACAACCTGTGCTTGCCTTGGAGCACCAGTAATGTTTCATTATAAAGAAGATTATCCTCTTACTGAGAGGGAGAAGAGGTACCAGAATAGAAGTCATAAAAAGTATGACTACACTACTGATGACCCTGACAAGGGTCAAGACAAGGGGAAAGCCCCTGAAACTGTGAATGATAAGAAAGTAGAGGAGTTTGAAAAAAATATGTTGGATACCATGCAAGATCTTTCCAAGGATATAAAAGAGATGAGGGTGGACAGAATGAGGGAATCTCTTGGGATATTTTATTAAGGAGAAAGTTCTAACATGTCCCATTATGGGACTGGTCAACCTGTGAGCCTGCCACAAGCTCCAAAAGCCTCAAAATGCTCTACTACTCCTACCTTCTTGGCTGTGAAGAATGACAGACCACAAGAGAAAACCTCCCTTGAAGGTTACTTTGTGGAATATTACTCTCAGAGTCAGAGATTCAAGGATAACTTGAGTTTCCAAGACTTTTGCCATCTCAAGGACCGGAGAAGACCATGGCAGCAGTATAGAGATGGTGGTTTCTTTCATGGAAGACACAAAAATATGGGTAGATTATTTTTTTCCAATTTTTATGGGTCATCCTCCAATTCTACCAAATCATGGGTGGAAAAGCTGGATATCTATTTCCAGTTGAACAAAGTCCCTGAAGTTGAAGCCATCAAGATTGCGGCACGACACTTTGAGGGTGAAGCACACAATTGGTGGTTCAATGGGCTGTCTATATTGGGACACAGAAATTTGAATACCTATGCTAATTTCACTAGAATACTGGTGGAGAGGTTTTACTGGAAGGATCCCAAAGCACCCTTCATAAGCCTTGCAAAGCTGAAGCAGGCAGGAGATGCAGAGACTTATATCTCTGAGTTTCTGAGATTATCAGTCATGGTTCCTGATATATCTATAGCAAGGAGAGTCTACATGTTCATTGATGGCTTGGAGGAACCTTTGCATGGATTGGTTAAGTCTACCAAGCCCATCACTTTGCATGATGCCATTGAGAGAGCTAGAGATCTCCAAGATGCCTTGCCAAAAGCGAAGGAAACTTTCCAAAGCAAGGCCCCTCACTCTTCTAAGGGGAAAGAAGGGAAAGCTGCTCCTCCCAAGGAGAGCTCACTAAAGAAACCTCTTGACATTCATCTCTGGAGGGAATTGAGGAAAAAGAGATTGTGTTTCACTTGCCAAGAGCCATGGGTACTAGGACATAGATGTGCTGCTGGAAGGGCACACTATATAGAAGTATTCTCATATTTTGAGGAGGAAGATGGGAATGATGGACCTAGGAGGGGTCACAGCACTGGTGATGATGAGGAGAAAGATCAAACACCATCCAGAGATGGAGAGGGAGCCTTTGCTCCAACAAGTGGGACTCTTGCCTCTTTGAGAGGACTACCCAAGTACTTGACCCTAAGAGTTCAAGGTTTAGTCATGAACCAGAGAGTGTCTATCTTGATAGACAATGGGGCAACCCACAACTTTATTGATGCTCACCTTGTGAAAAGGAGAGGAATCCCCACTGATACTTTTGATGGATTTTCGGTTTTGGTCCCAGGAGATAGAGCCATGCAACGTATGCAATATGTTCCATCACTTTCTGTCACTATGGGATCCTACACTTTGGTGGATCACTTCTTTGTAGCTGACATACCAGACACCAATATCATCTTAGGTGTCCAGTGGTTGATTACCTTGGGGAAGGTTACCACTGATTGGAAAGCCTTGCATATGGAGTGGGTGGACTTGAAGAGTGGGAAACCACAAATAATTCAAGGCATGCACACTTATCCTTCACCTAATTTTTCCACACAAACAACAGAGATGGATTTGCACAGTGGAAGCAAGGATCTCATAGTTCCTTCTCTCATGTTCATGAGGATGCTGCAAGGGACATTCTTATCTCATGAAAATTCAACTAAAAGGCCATCAGATTCAGATCTTATGGGGAAAGCCTCACAAAGTGTTGCTCCAAATCCAGATCCAGGAAGGATTGGGGCAATGGAAGACCAAGATATAGCGCTGTGGGAGGAAAAGAAGGGGAGGATCAGCCTTCCAACAAGTAGTTTTGGCATGTGTAATGTCAAAGAAGCAATCAGCAACAAGGCAAGCACTCCTATAGATGTATCAACAGTGTTGTCATTGTTGATTTGTGTGGATCCATATTGGAGATCTCAAATCCTTGTGAGTACTACAAAGATCTTCACACTGGGATGATACTAGATGGCATGAAGCACGAGGGAGGCTATTTGGTCCATGAAGGGATCATCTATCATCTTGGTAGAGTATTCTTGTCTAAAGCCTCCAAGATTAAGCAAGAGATACTACAAAGGGCACATAAAGAGTTCCTTTCTAGCTATATACAGTCAACAAAGATCTACACCCTAATCATGAGGAGTTTTGATTAGGAGGGTATGAATGAGGAACTACATCAACACTATGATTGGGAGGAACTACATCAAAACTTTCAAGAGTGCGGGAGTTATGAGGAGTTGGGACAGCCAAAGGACTCTATGCAGGAGTCATTTCAGCCATCTCTTCCTTCTCTTGAAAGAGGAGAAATGTCCATGCCCAACTCCATATGTGTGGGAGACTTGAATGGTAAATAATATGATCTTATGGAGCATGTTTATTTTTCTGACTTGAAATATTCTCTTACCATATGTATGTAGGCCATGGCTCCTACAGGGAGTGATATTACATGTAGATCTCATGGCATTGGTAAGGCCAATAAAAATTCTGAATCTGGTCACTCCCTTGAGGTGCAAAGGGAGATTCTTTTTCATGATGGGTGCTTCCCAAAGGCACCTAACTTGTGTATCACTTTCAGCCATGTCAAAGTGACTCATGCAGAAAAGGTGTGGTGGGAGTACCAGTTACCACACTCAGATCTACTAAAGACAAGGAGTGCATTGCGCTGGCATTTTATGCGGGATTGTGACCCACCTCCTCAAGTGCAAATTTCAGTTTGCATATATGTAATTTTGCTTCCATACATAGATGATATATTGGTATTGTTTATGGGTTTGTATGGTCAAATGGTGGGCAGTGTATATGTACCACATGGGATGTAACTTCAACATGTACTTCATGATACATGTTTTAGATGTAGCATTGCTTCACCCATGTCTATTTCTATTGAGTTTTACACTTATGAAGGGATGGACTATGCCCCTATTATGTTAGCCTTGGAGGATCATTTTTTGATTTATTGGCTTAATGAGCACTTGGCCCATGAATAAAACTTGATCCTTGATGGTGCCATCAATGGAGAAGGAGAAGAACTATAGCTCTTACCCTATCAATTGCTTAAGGACAAGCAACATTTTGGAGGGGAGGACTGTAATGTTCCCACTTAGCCTTAGCAAAGAGGAACATTCAATTTTTTTTTAATTCATGTTGCATGAATAAATGAATAAAGGAGGACATGTAAAACTCCTGAAAATTTTGAATAAATCAATGCCCATGTGAACAAAGATAAATCAGGGTCATGTAAATAATCACTTGCAGGTGTGAAAGAGGTTTAAGCTAAAGACTGGGTCAACCTTGACCAAATCAATAGCGTTGTCTAGGTTCATTGCATATCCAAAAGGGACAGTGCTGTAGTGCTCAACTTAGTGTTCCTAAATTGAGGTCATAAATTGTCAACCAGGGCTAGTAAACTGCTGAAGTGAGGTGCACTATATGTGCCTAGGTATCTATTTCTCACTATGTTGTGTTTAGTGTTTTTCTGATGTTTTTGATTTTGTGGTTTTTGTGTCAAGAAGGAAAAGAGCTAAATTTTGATGAAGAAAAGTTGTTGGTCACACTAAAAACAGAGAAAAACCTATTCTAAACTATGTATGGCACTAAAGAACAGAAAATGCAAAGTTTGATAATGACTCATAGCAAGAAGATAAACCACAACATGAACTCAATAACTTATAACATAAACTCATCCAATTAATTCATTAGAAATATGTTGGAATAGCTTGAGAAAAGGAAAAGCTTAGTGCAAATTAGGTTCTCCTAAGTAAACAACCATCTTACAATATTACAAAGAATATCATCCATGGCTAAAAGTTTATTGGAACACAATTGGAAAAAGATTATTTGTAGCACAATAAGCTTTCTACTCTGAATTAACTTGTAATGCTAAGGTTAATCCATTCTACAGCTCCACTTGTCACTACTAAGCCTTATTCAAAAGTTAGATATTTTTTTAGAATAGTGTTTTGGGAAAAAGGCTTGTTTGTGATATTGCAAAAGTTTGCAGAACAATCAAGGCCTTAAACTGATATCACTAACTCATTCCTGTCCATATGATGATGCATTCATAGAGAGTCAGAACAAGATTAGTTTGTAAACAATGAAGGCCGTGAAGTCTAATTTTGACAGTTAATACAACTTAAAGAACAATGGATAACACTGAACTAAAATGCAATTGATCAAACTTGAAACACAGTGATCACAACTAAACTAGAATGCTTTTAGCCTAACTTTGAAATACAGTGAACTGGAACTGAACTAGAATGTCACTAATCTAATTTAAAGTACAGTGAACAGAGTTAAACTAGAGTGCCATTATCAAACTTGAAACACGGTGACAGAATTAAACTAGAGTGACATCTATCTCCGGAGTATTTCAACTGAACTAAAATGCAACTAATTCTATGAAATGTTTCAGCTCTATCTCATTCAGAGTTAGTGGTTTTTTGGAATAATTTATAGAACAGGACTAGCTGCAACATGTTATGTAAATGAGCATAAAAGCATAAAATTCAACAAAACATAACAAAGCTCTAAAAAACCACAACTATGTCTCACCCAGGGTTAGTGATATTTTGGAAGAGTTTATAAGAACAAGACTAGCTGTAACAACTGATGTAATTGAGCACAAAATCATAAAGTTCAGAGAAATGAAACTAACTCCTAAATACTACAGTTATATCTCATTCAATATTAGTGATATCTTGAAATAATTTGTGAGAACAAGACTAGTCTGTAGCATCCAATGCAAATGAATATAAAAACACAGAGTTCAGAAAATTGATTAAACTAGGAATGAAACAAGGCTAAGTTACTTATCTAAACCATGTGAACAAAGCTTCTCAGGTAGCAGGGGCCCTCTACCACCGGATTAGCACACAAATCTACTCAAGATTGACTCAGATCTTGCAATAAAGTGATGCTTCTTTCATTAAAGGAGAAATTCTTCAAAACAAAGTATTACGGTCTTCTGAGATCTAGCAATAAAATATAAATCTAGCTAGTTTTTTCTCGGTCTCTCGAGCCATACTTATAACAAAATTACATAACTATATTTGAGATAAAACATGAATAATTGTCTTTCCCAACTAAAATCAAACTAGGACTCTGGTGGTGGCCTCGTACTATGATTAAGGACATCTGTACAGTCCTTGTCCTATTAGAAGTCTATATCCTAGTTTTGGTTTCCCACGTGCATAACCACCTGTAGACTCGAGCTCAGACTTCGTGGAGAGCAAGAAATGATGGGGGAGTGATGTGGAATACGACCATATGCATTTTTCCTTGAGATGACACATGGAACCTACGTAAACATGAAGATAGTTGCGAAATAGGCGACTGGCTACAGAATGACTGCGTTCTGTAGCCGAGTCTAGTCAAAAATTGCTACACTAACAAAATCATGAAAACATAGTAAGTTAGTCATTATATACATTATTAAAGTAATTCTAATCAATCATATTGATCATTTAAGCCTGTAATTGATGAGGGAAAAAGAAAATGAAGTGAAATGTGGTGGAGAAGAAGGACATCTTTGGGGATCAACAAGCGCAGTTCTAGAAGGAGGCCTCTCATGTGAAAAGGGCTAACTCATCAAGGTGGTTTAGGGTTTGCAAAGGATTTCTCATCTTATAAAAGGAAGGGGAGGGCAGCAAGATAAGGTTTTTGATGTTGGGTCGTAAAAAGGTATCTTTTGAACACCTAATTAGCCTACATTAATCATCAATCCGGGAGCAAATTTTTATTTCAAGAGTGTACTCTATCTGAGGCTGCAATTATCTAAGAGCAATGTTTTGAAGATGTAGTATAGAATGTGAAATGAAAAAGTAACAAATTCTTGTAAATAAATCTAATTACAGTGACATGAATGGAAATGGTCTGAAAATTAAACTACATCAATCTTGCAAAACATCGATCAGGGATAAAGTAGCAATAACTCCTTCCCTTAGAAATCGATGCAAGATAACCAATCTGGGGACTTGGAAGAAATAACCAGTGTCCTCTATAGTTGGCGATATTTAAAGAAATTGAAATAAAGGCAAACTCAAGCTGCGCGCTAATGAAAATAACTAAAAGGAACAAAATCTAGAAAGGAACAACAGCATGTAACTATAACTCATCTATTTGCTAATCGAAGGCTATGAATAAACAATGAATAGAAATGGAACAACAATATGAAATGAACAGCAATTACAACTCTAACGCAATCAAGCAACTAGATTTCCATGCTTCAATCCTGTCGACAGCCACTTACCACGCAACAATCAATTATAACAAATAAATTAATGGAACAACAACTCGAATCAGATGCAGAACAACAAAGCTTTATAATGATAACAAGATAACCGAACAACAAATGTGCTTCTTGTAAAGGATGAAATAGAAATGACTCTGTATTTGATCTAACAACGATACATCAATTCTGTAATTGAAATAAACATTAAACACACTTCACACAATAGTAAAAAAGGATTAAAAATACAAACATCGAAGTGATTCCACTAGAGCCAGGCCCTTAGCACCAGTGAAATACTGCTAGGCTAATTCAGAACTTAGAAGATGAAACGAAACGCGTGTCTTATATTAAACCAACATAAAGCATTACAGAGGAGGTTATCTCAAAGCCGAGAGTCAATAAAACATTAAATTATAGAGGAAATGTTTAAATGTAAAGCCTTTTGACCAACTCACTGACTGACTGTCACTAAAGGACATTGCTTTTTATATCAAATCTCGACAGACAATTCAAGGAATAAGATGAGTTTGAACAGCGATCCCTTAGGATTGAAGGATCCTGAGGGATTTTCTCCTCTTTGTTTAGTTATCATCCTGTTTACTCTGACCGAGGCCGAGCTGTCCCCTGCCTTTTCTTGGCAATTCGTTCAGATCTCCTTTCCTTTGGCTGGATATGGTTCAATGCTGATGGAGCAGCAGTTACATTTCTTTCAACCCCGCCTTTGGTACAACTGTTCACCTCGTCGAATTCCTTTTTTGTCAACAAAAAGTAACCTTTATTCATCTTTTTACAATAAACATAAACCTTTCCAATTCTATTATAATTCTTACAATAAATTACCTTTCCAAGGCAAAAAGGAGTATGTCTATGGTAAAATAATGAGAAGATACATAGTAATTTCATACCTTTTTCACTGCCCAACATACCCCCCTGCTTAATCTTTTTCATGTCCTCATGAAAACTATAGTTCACATCGAGAGCAGTCAAAGAATAAGCCGAATAAGGTTTTTCATCGACAGGCCTAAAACCATGTAGTGCAACTAATTCCTCAAAAAGATGTTCTGTCTGTCCTTCAGGGAGTTCATAAATAGCTTTGTAGTTCAAAGCAGGGTACCATGCAACAGGGCTACAGAACCTGCATCCTAACCAGAATGGTCCTTCTTTTAAAACGAGATGACTATAGGAAATCAAGCGGTCTGCGGCTAGCCCAAAGTTTCTATAATTAAATGGTTCCCTATTTTGCACATTCTGATTGGAGGTTCTCCACCGGACCTTAGCTGCTATATAAGCTTGGTTTCTAATGGATAATAAATAGTCTGTTCCATTCAAAATAATTGATTTGTGGACAGGCCCCAGGGCTTTGGTAACGCCTTCCTTAGTCATCAATATTTTTTGCCTAGCCCAAAATTGAAGTGGGTTTCGAGGTTCACTCCTGACCCACAGATCTAATTCATTTTCCTGCCTTTGAAAGGTGTTATAGGCTTTAAGCCATTTTAATTGATTTACAGCAAAGGAAATGAATGCCTGAAATTGAACATGTCCAAAAAAAGGGCTAGGGTTTGATTCACAGTCATTTTCAAGTATTAGATTATGCAAGTAAAATTCACACAAAAGGCGTTGTACTTTGATCCCATAAAGTTTGCAGCATGATACAAAGTCATCTATAGTTTTTAGCTCTATGGATTTCCCTGCCCTAACTGCCTTGATCTTTAGTTCTAAATATCTTTCTAGTAAAAATAAAGCATAGTTTTTGGTGGGGCATCTACAGGCTAAGACATCAATATACAAGGAGCAGAGAGTGTCCATTTGATTGTAGGTTAGTTTTAGTTGGTTCATTACCTTATCAGCTTTTTTCTCTGCTTTTTGACATTTTTCATGATCTTCAACTTCTGCCTCATGAATAATTCTTATTTGTTGCTGCAATTCCTGATATCTATTTCTTGGGACAGTGTCTTCCTCCAATTTCTGCCTTTATATTCGGGCCTGTGCCAATTCTTCTTGGAGTCTAGCCAGTGTCGAATCACTAAAAGTGTGTTGACTGCTAGATTGCATATTTTCACTTGAAACAGGTTCCTTTGGAACAACTTGTGTTGGAACAGTCGTTTGCTGCTCCGCATCCTCATAATTAGGCTCAGGTATGGTTTCTTCTGTAACTTTTGGGTTCCTATTAGTGGTCACCTTTCTCTTTTTCAAAATTCTTTTGATAGCAATGCTTCTTCTCTTAGGGACTCGCTTAGGCATCTGTTTCATTCTCAGAACCCTAATGGTTTGTCTGAGCTATTCTACTAGTTTATGAAGCTTTATTCGTTCCCTGTGAAGCTTCTCAATCTCAGTTGTTTTCCTCCTCTTTCTTAATGGAATAGTCGCTCCTTTATCTGAACTCGTTTTCTCAACAGTGTTTTGGTCTATATCAGCCGTGCCTTCAATTAAATTCTCTTCTTGATCTTCTTCTTGGGGTTCTTCTTCCACATTCATATGCCCTTGGCTAAATTCTTTGGGGATCATATTCTTAGTTGACTCTACAATCTCCTGGGGGCTCCCAAGTTGAGGTATTGCTTCGGTGTTCTCTTTCTCCTGTTCACGCCTCTCAGGAGAAGCAACCCTAGCTTCGCTAAGGTTTTTTGTTTCATTTAGCATTTCTCTAGTTGTTTCTTTATTGTTAGCAGAGCACTCTGGTAGTTGATTAATATCAATATTAAGGTCCAAAGGGCTATGAGGCTGTGTATAATCACTCATATTGGCCAAAATCTAGGCCAATTGGTCTTCCTATAAAGGGCTTATGATAGCATTTTCGGAAGGCTCTGTTCCTTCCTTATCGTTGCTATGATTGTCTTCATCCTCCTCACAAGTATGATAACTTCCTTCCTCCTCATCCAAATAATGAATTTCTCCTTCAATTTCTTCTTCCTCATTATTTCCCTCCTCTGCACTGGATTGTTTTTCACTATCGATGTGGCGACTTATTTCTTCTTCGTCCGAGTAGCGAATTTCTCCTTCCAATTCCTGTTCTTCATCAATGGAGGGGCTTGCTCCCTCCAATTGTGGAGGTTGTTCATCCTCTGAGCTGTGAAGTTCCAGGGGCTGGCTGCTGCTGCCCGGAAATCCTTCCACCATCCTCCTACTTCGTTTTGATCAGAGGGACTGTCTGTGAGTAGATGGATCAGCTATTGAGCCAGCCATCCTCTTATGTTTTGAAGCGGGTAAATATAACCCTTCGTCAATGGAGAATATCAACTCTTCCCAGCTGGTTTGTTGCTGGACAAGGCTATGACTCACTAATAATCAAATTAGACAATGGTGGCTGACCACCATATCTCAATGTTGAGCTTTTCTTATACCACGAGCAATATCATGCAAAAAATAATTTAAAAATGCAGGCAAATTAATGGTGCATTTCTGTTTTAATACAGCCAGTAGCTTAAGGTGGTGAGGTCTTACCACATCTTTTCTTCCATCGCACGTTATATAAGCTTGCACAATATTGGCCAACTCTATCCATGGTTCTCCTAATGATGTTGGTTGAACTCCTTTGCCTTTGATAACTAATGTTTGTCCGTCATCTTAAAAAATATTCATGGCTTCTCGAATCCTAATCTTTTTCGGAGTCCAAATAGTCCCTTGCGCTGGGATGCCAGACACCTCTGCAATTCGTCGGATACAGCCATCTGTCTTCCTCTGACCATGGAGGATCCTTCCTGCACGTTCAGTAAAAATTCGGTCGCCACTACTTCATGGGGTTGTTGCATCCTCATGAAATATGTAATCCACCCCAGTCTTTCTAAAATTTCTCGTGCAGCATCAGAAACGATCAGCACCTATGGTTCACTGCGAATTGGTCGTCCTCCCATCGTCTCTGTGCTCTATTAGTTTTTCTCAACACACAGTAATCGCAATGGAACAACACATCATGGTGAATTGGAATAATGTCGTTGAAAGTTTGTTATTTCCTAAAATGCAGGGATTTGGTTCAAATACAGGTAAAGAAATCTCAGGGTTTGATCTGCATGCAAACATCCACGCCCCCTAAATGGATGATAGGTCGTTCTGGACCGTCAATTGAGAGAGGCAAGTGTGGCACAACAGTAGTACAGTAGTAAAAAGCAGGCATAATTATGATACATTCAATCAAATTATAGAAATTACTGAAATCAATGCGTGTGATGAATCGGTAATGGATAGAAAATCATTTTGTAATGATTCAAATATGAGGAGAAAAGAAAACATAAGATAAAAATAAGTACAATTGCATTATTTACCATTTGAGACTAATATGATCGATTTGTAATGATTTTCATGTATAATAGGTTCAGAAGTAAAGGTAAATGATTCATATTTTCATTTGATATTTAAATAGATATATAGGAAAAGGGTTAAATATAACTATTGATGTGTATAAATGTGACTCCAATACCATCAATAGAGCTCTGTTGCCAACAGGTGTCCATAACCTTGACAGAGTTGCTTTCTTACCCACAGAACCATTGTCTTTTATTTATGCTGAGGAAGTGCTTTTTGTTGAATATCATGACGGAGGCCATTGTGTTGGCTTGGTGACCAGATAAACCACAATTCCATTCACCAGGAATAAGTGAAAGGTGGACAGGTTGGCTCGTGATGAGACCTCTTGTTCCAAATACTTCTTGATTTTTTGAATTGTCTATTGGACCATATCCCTGGTTTGGTGGCCATGATGGGAATGCCACTTCACTGCCTTCCTTATGATCACGGTAGGTTGGCTCTTGATGAGACCCCCTATCCTCCATCTGCAAACTCATAAGATTATTAATAAAATATGTAAATATTTTTTTTCATGCAGCACTTTTCCTCAGTTATTCATAAAGGATGGCTCAACACTCCTTAAGATTAGGGATGGTGGAAGAAGTCTAAATATCTCAATAGAAAAAAATATGCCCTTATTCCTATTCCATAAATAAAAATCAAAGAAAGTTATAACATATGGGAAAGAACTAGTCCTGATAAAGATAATCGATCAGATTAATTCAATGGTAATAAAGTAGAAAAATTATGTTATTGATCATGCCCCTTTTTCCTTTTTCTTATCATTACTAGAAAATTTCCTTAAAAATGACGATTTCTTTTGATTTGATGATTACAGTAAGATTTAATTTGTATGATTGTATATAAATGATATATTTGCCTTTAGAAGAGTGATCAAAAATTCAAAATGCTGGCTTGAAACAAAAAACAATCTACTCAAAAAGGTGTTGTTCCTTTAAAAAGAACAGCAAAAACAATCTGTTGAACTGATGTTCCTTTCGAAAGGAACAACAAAAATACTCTGCGGAAGTGTTGTTCCTTTAGAAAATGAACAACAAAATCACTTCGCGAAAGTGTTGTTCCTTTGGAAAGGAACAGCAGAAGTGTTGTTCCTTTGGAAAGGAACAACAAAACAAACGAAATAAACAGAATTTTTTTATTTTTTTATTTTAAAGAAACCGAATTTCATGAAACAAATGATGAAGAAATAAAGAAATGATGTAAACAGAAATTAAAAAAAAAAACGAATTTTGTAAAACAAGAATCAAGAAAATGAAAAATTCTTTATGTACAATTTTTTTTTTTTTTTAAAGGAATGATTTAACAAACTAGTGCCGAGGAGGAGTTCTCCCCTTCAGTGAGAATTTCCATGGTAGAATCTTCCCGTAACTGTTGGTAAAAGGATTCCCGGGTAAGCGGTTTATGATACAATCGTACTCGATGACCATTTACCTTAAAGGAATGTCCAGATCCGTCAATGGTAACTAATGTAATAGTGCCATTATCATGCACTTTTTGTATTTCATAGGGTCCAAGCCAGCGTGTCTGGAGTTTCCCTGGGAAATCGTGAAACCTAGAATCATATAGGAGTGCCCAATCTCCTTCGTGGAAGATATTTTTCTTTGATATGGGCGTCATGCCATTTGGCTCTCTATTGCTAGATTAATGTTGTGTGCTGAAGAGAAGAGAGCCTAATTTCATCTAAATCATTAATTTACTACAGTCTTTTAGCCTGGGCTTCATTCAAATTTAGACCCACCTTTTGAGTTGTTCTTAATGTTTGAATTTCAAATTCTATAGGAAAGATGGGTTCTTTTCCAAATACCAATTGATATGGTGAATATCCTGTAGTAGGTCTCCACGTTGTTCAATATGCCCACAATGCTTCTGGAAATCTGTAGGCCCAATCTCGTCTGTGTGAGGCAACGGTTTTTGTTAATATAGATTTGATTACTTTGTTCGTGCTCTCTACTTGGCCATTGGCCTGTGGGTGATATGGAGTTTTAATCTTATGCTGAATGTGGTAATTTTGCAGTTTTTCAGCTAATTTATTACCTACAAATTGTGGTCCTCCATCTGTGATTATGTCCCTTGGGAGGCCATAGCACACAAAGATTTGGAAAAGAAACTGTATTACAGAGTCCTTTGTAGCTTTTGAAAGAGCCTCTGCTTCAACCCATTTGGTGACATACTCAGTTGCAACTAGGATGTATGTTTTTTGGTTTGATGGAGGGCTAATAGGACCAAAAAAGTCAAGGGCCCAGCGTTCAAACGGTTCAATCACTAGTTGAGGGTTCAAAGGCATTTCATCAGACTACCCAGGGCGACCTGCCCTTTGGCAGCTATCACAGGTCTGCACGAATTTTTTGGCATCTTTAAAGATAGTAGGCCAATAATAGCCTGTTCGTAAAAATTTATGGGCAGTTCTACGATCTGCAAAATGTCCGCCACACTGTCCATCATGGCATGCTTTCAAGATGTCAAATACCTCATCCTCCCTAACGCATCTCCTTATTTGCATATTTGCACTTGTATGAAATAGGTAGCCCCAATCCAAGAGAATCGGGTACTACGGTGTATTATCTACTTTCGTTCATTAAGGGATAGCTGTTTAGGTAGTTTACCTATTGCCAAATAGTTTGTTATATCAGCATACCACGGTGTTCTGATAGTAACAGCGAAGAGATGTTCATCTAGAAAGTGGTCTTCAACTGCTTCTATATATGTTGGCTTTGGCATTCTTGATAGAAAGTCAGCTACAGGGTTCTCTTTCCCAGTTCGATCTTTGATTGTGATATCGAATTCCTGCAGTAAAATCAACCATCTCGTCACTCTTCCGTTTGTAATAGGTTTATTTGCTAAAAATTTAATGGAAAAGTGATCAGTATATAGTACTACAAGATACCCAGTTATATAATGTATAAACTTATTTATAGCATGAACTACAACTAAAAATTATTTCTCAGTCACAGTATAATTTAATTCAGAAGGGGATAGATTTTTGCTAATATAATAAATTGCATATGGCTTCTTGTCTTCCTCCTGCCCAAGTACTGCTCCAATTACTGTGTCTGAGGCATCGGATGAAATTTGGAATGGAAAATTCCAATTCGGGCCCCTTAGCACCGGGGCTTTTGAAACAAGATTTTTCAGATCATTAAAGGCATTGTCACATTTATCTGTCCAAATGAAATCAACATTTCCAGTCAGTGCATATAAAGGTGCAACTATTCGAGAATAATGTTCTATAAATATTCTTTAGTAACCAAAAAATCCAAGAAACCTACGTACCTCTGTTTGTGTGGTGGGTGTGGGAATTAACAAGATTATTTGAATCTTAGTTGGGTCCACTTGAATTCTAGCTGCTGAAATATAATGCCCTAAGATAACTCCTTCGGTCATCATCATAAGACACTTTTCGTGGCTCAAACAAAGCCTAGTGTCTATACATATTTGTAATACCTTTTCTAGGTTTTCCAATGTAGGCTCAAAATCATCCCCATAAGGTGTGAAATCATCCATATATACTTCGAGGCCTTCATTTATTAAGTCTGCAAAGATGCTGAGAATTTCCCTTTGAAATGTAGCAGGGGCATTGCATAGGCCAAAAGGTAAGAATCAGTAGGAAAATGTCCCCCATGGGCAGGTAAAAGTAGTTTTGTCTTGGTCTTCAGGGGCAATCTGGATTTGATTGTACCCACTAAAGCCATCGAGGAAAGAAAATAATTTTTTTCCTGCCAATGTGTCTAATACATGGTCAATGAAAGGAAGGGGAAAGTGGTCCTTCTGTGTTGCCTTGTTAAGTTCACGGTAATCTACACATATCCTCCAATTTCCATTCTTTTTTGGTACCACTACTAATGGATAGACCCACTTGCTATCAGATATTGGGTAGATGAAATTAACATCCAATAGTTTTTGTAATTCAGCTTTCACAATATCTTTGAGGTGAGGGTTTAGTCTTCTTTGGGGTTGGCGAATGGGTCTTGCATCTTTTTCGATATATATGTGGTGTGTACATAATTGAGGGTCAATTCCTTTCATACCGGGGTAATCCCATGCAAAGGCTGCTTTGTATTTCCGTAATAATTGGACCAATTTCTCTTCTTGTTCAGCAGTGAGATTTTTGTTAATGTTTAGAGTTTTTCTCGGCTCAATTTCTACAATCTTGCTATTGTACACAGAAGTAGTAGGTATTGTTTGATCAGGAATATATTTGAAAGGATCTTCTTCTTCTTTATTATTGAATGCTGCCTTGATCATGTGACATTGTAGATGAGATCTGGTTTGTGGTTTATTAATAAAACTATTAATGATATCATCCTCTATTTTATCTTTAAAATCAAGAGCATTTTCTATAGTTAGAGGTGATCTCATATTTTCCATAAGATATGATGTAGGTGGTTTTCTTGTTTTTATTATTGATAGACTTGGCTGGGCTGGGGGATATAGGGCTAAATTCTTGACATAGTTTCCCCTTGTTATTATCATGTTGCCTTGTCGGCATCCAATATAAGCATCAGCAGTTTCCAACCAAGGTCTACCTAATATTAACGGGTGTCCTTCTAGCCGGTTCTTTGGATTGATAACTAGGAAGTTAGCAAGGTATTCCCAGGAGTCTACGGATACCATTACATCTTGTAGTGTACCCTCTGGTTTGACTACCGATCCGTCAGCCAATTCCAACAAGGTTGTTGTTGGTTCTAGTGATGTAATGCCAAGTTTTTGACAGGTAGTAGTTGTTAGAATATTGATTGATGCTCCTAAATCAACTAAGGCATTTGGAAATGATTGCCCATTGATTTTCACTGTCACTATAGGATTTCCTGGGTCTTCATATTTTACAGGTGTTTCCATTCCTGATAATAAGTCAAATAAGGTACCGACTATTTGGAAAGTAGGATTGGTGGTTGTTCTCCTCTTTGGCTTCTTTATGCATAATTCCTTAATGGTTTTTACATATATAGGAATGTCTTTAATAGCTTGGAGGAGAGGGATATTTATACACAATTTTTTTAATTCTCCCAGAAGATCAAAATTAGATTTTTCTAATGGACGTGGTATGATTAATCATTCTGGGAATGGTGGAGAGGAAGTTGTTACTTGTTGTTGACTTTGTTGTTGATTTTTTTGTTGATTTTGTTGTTGAACTTCCTTCTCATTTTGTAATGTTCGTTCTACAGGTAGCGGATCTTCAATATGAGCATCATTGTTTCTCTCTGTTTCTACTATGCGCCCATAACTTAATTGAAGATCATTGCACTCCTTCAGTTTAGATTCTAATTCTAGGGGTTCTATTATTTGGACAGACTGTACTAGCTTATTATTTGGGTTTGGGTTGGGCTGGGCTGGGAGTTGCGGTCTTAAGTTGGTCTGGGTGTTTGTATAGGGAGTTGGCAGTGTAGGTTGAGAGAGAGGAATTGAACCAACTGGCTGATTTGTAGGTTTTTTCCAGTTTGATTTCCAGGCCTGACTCTGGGAAGTAGAGGGGGATCACTGTGTAGGATAGTTATTCTGCCAAAATGGTGGGCAGAAAGGAAAGCTAGGCCAATTATTTTGGTTTTTTTGATTTGGCCAAGATGTGGGAGGAAATGGTTGTTTGTGACCAATTGGGGAAAGGTGGTTGATTTTGCCACATCCCACTATATGGTTGAGTATTATATTGAGGAGGCTGAAAAGAAAATGGATCATTTGGCATACCTAATTGTTGCGGTTGCCATTGTCGACGCTTATTAAGCAGACATACCACTTCTTATTCTTCTTCTGCCTCCTTATAAACTAGTTTTAGGCTAGGAAGGGAAGGACATCCCTCTGTAGGGTGATCTTTTGTGAAAATGGCGTAGAATTTAATCACATCCAACAGGCATTCTTTGTTGCTATGTTTCTTCCTACACCTGGGACAAAATATTGCCAAATTTTTCTCTACTTCTGCTTGTTTCTGTTTGGCATGCATAATATCGAACTGCGTTGTTAGAGTCCCTAGTATGTCTATCTTAAAGTCTTCTAGCAAATTTCCAATCTCTGCACAAGTCACACCTTCGTTAGAGGTCTTATTTTCCCTTGTAATTATATCACGTTCTGCTGATTTTAACCTTGTATTGCCCCTCGAACTCCTGATACACAAATCAATGATGTTAGGATAACTTTCCTGATATATATCACCTTTTCCCATAATATTCAATGTTTCAACCCATTTATCTTTCATTCCCCTAATTAATGTGGTTTTCAAAACATTATCAGGTAAAGGTAAAGATGCATAAGGGGATCTCTGAAGATTTTATTGAAACCGTTCCACATATTCTTCCAAGGTTTCATTTGGTTTCACTGTCATTTGAAATATTTCATCTTTTAATTCCCGAGACCTGCAATAATCTTGAAACTTATTTAAAAATGCAGCCTTCATATGATCCCAATCAGTTATGACACCCCCACCTAATCCCATAAACCATCGTAAGGCTTCTCATTTTAATGTAGAAGGGAATAGTTTTAGTTTTTGGGCGTCGGTGGTGTAATCATATCCCCTACACAACACATCAAATTCAAACAAAAACGCATCTAGATCCTCTGATGTTAAGCCATGAAATGTGGGAATATGTTGAAGGGGAATAGCTTTCATAGGTGCATTGACTGCAGTGTCTACTATAGGATATTGCAGCGTAGAGGTCTGCTGGGGTGTCTGTTGGTTCTGATTTTGGTTCTGGGCCATTTGATCGAAGATATGCCAATATCCCTTTGGGATTTCCAAGGAATTTCTAGGTTGACGAGCAGGGGCAGGAATGGCTTTGACAACACTCCCTTTGTCTGGAATAATAAGTATTCCCTATTGACCTACTATTTGAGGTGATTGAGGACCTTGGTTCTGAATAAGTTGAACAACACTACCCTTATCTGGGCTGCTTATTGTTTGGGCGACTTTAATAGGAGATTTTGAGTCTCTATTTTCTCCCATTTCCCCTTCTCCTTCTCGGAGATTACTAGAGTTCCCTTCTTGAAGGAAACTTATGCAAGGATTCTCAATTTATTGGGAATCTTGCTCAATTCCCTCTGTTTGACTGTGTATCTCAGCAAAGGCTTTAGATGGTGATTCTGTAACCTGAAGGGAACTATTAGGCTATCTAGAAGTAGTTCTTCTAAATCCTACTGATGGCTGAGATTCAGTTCTCTTAAGGATTTCGTCAATAAAAGTTGTTCGCCCAAGGGTCACTGGTCCCTTAGGTTTTTCAGTTTTAGGAGGAATTTTGTTTTGCTTAGTTGGTCTATTCATTCAAGAAAAAAAATCTTCATTCCTACCTAAAGAAAGAAGCTTACCTGCTTCTGCTGTGAAGCAGGCTGCGGGCAAGTGTGTTTCTTGCCCAGTGTGCAAGTTCTTACCTTCCGTCTTTAATACCCAATTCTTCCCAAGCAGAAGAAAATCAGTTGTGCATCACTCTTTTGAAATGGCATACACTCTCCCCGGCAACGGCGCCAAAATGTTGGGTCGTAAAAAGGTATATTTTGAACACCTAATTAGCCTACATTAATCATCAATCCAGGAACGACTTTTTATTTCAGGAGTGTACTCTGTCTGAGGCTGCAATTATCTAAGAGCAATGCTATGAAGATGTAGTACAGAATGTGAAATGAAAAAGTAACAAATTCTTGTAAAGAAATCTAATTACAGTGACATGAATGGAAATGGTCTGAAAATTAAACTACATCAATCTTGCAAAACATCAATCAGGGATACAGTAGCAATAACTCCTTCCCTTAGAAATCGATGCAAGATAACCAATCTGGGGACTTGGAAGCAATAACCACTGTCCTCTACAGTTGGAGATCTTTAAAGAAATAGAAATAAAGGCAAACTCAAGTTGTGCGCTAATGAAAATAACTAAAAGGAACAAAATCTGGAAAGGAACAACAACATGTAACTATAACTCATCTATTTGCTAATCGAAGGCTATGAATAAACAATGAACAGAAATGGAACAACAATATGAAATGAACAGCAATTACAACTCTAACGCAATCAAGCAACTAGATTTCCACACTTCAATCTTGTCGACAGCCACTTACCATGCAACAATCAATTATAACAAATAAATTAATGGAACAACAACTCGAATCAGATACAGAACAACAAAGCTTTATAATGATAACAAGATAACCGAACAACAAATGTTCTTCTTGTAAAGGATGAAATATTAATGACTCTGTATTTGATCTAAAAACGATACATCAATTCTGTAATTGAAATAAACATTAAACACACTTCACACAACAGTAAACAAGGATTAAAAATACAAACAGCGAAGTTATTCCACCAGAGCCGGGCCCTTAGCACCAGTGAAATACTGCTGGGCTAATTCAGAACTTAGAAGATGAAACGAAACACGTGTCTTATATTAAACCAACATAAATCATTAGAGAGGAGGTTCTCTCAAAGCCGAGAGTCAATAAAACGTTAAATTACAGAGGAATTGTTTAAATGTAAAGCCTTTTGACCAACTCACTGATTGAATTTCACTAAAGGAAATTTATTTTTATATCAAATCTCGACGGACAATTCAAGGAATAATATGAGTTTGAACAGCGATCCCTCAGGATCGAAGGATCCTGAGGGATTCGCTCCTCTTTGTTTAGTTATCATCCTGTTTACTCTGACCGAGGCCGAGCTGTCCCCTACCTTTTCTTGGAAATTCGTTCGGATCTCCTAGCCTTTGGCTGGATATTGTTCAACGCTGATTGAGCAGTAGTTACATTTCCTTCAGCCCCGCCTTTGGTACAGCTGTTCACCTCGTTGAATTCCTATTTTGTCAACAAAAAGTAACCTTTAGTCATATTTTTACAATAAACATAAACCTTTCCAATTCTATTATAATTCTTACGATAAATTACCTTTCCAAGGCAAAAAGGAGTATGTCTATGGTAAAAGAATGAGAAGATACATAGTAATTTCATACCTTTTTCACTGCCCAACAGTTGATTGATCATATTTCTGAGTATTTGTCTGCTTAAACAAATACCATTCTCTTCTGTTTAGTGGAGGATTGTACTTGGAATTCCTATGCAGGGATATCCCCTCTTACTTTGATGATTATTGGAGGATTATTTGCTAAATTGACCCACTATCAGGCTTGAGGCCAAGCTCTACTTTTATTATTAGCACTGATCCATTGAGGTTTTTGCTGCTTCTGCAAGTTGTAGCAATTGGGAGTCTAAATCTACAGAGATCTAGTGTATTTTTGGGAGCCTCTTCTCATGGAGTGTATCTTCTAACCTCCTGAAAGAGTGTCTCTTCTCTTTGTACTTTAGATCTGCAATTTTGCAGTGGTTATCTATGTCATTTGAGCTACAACATTGTTCATCTTGATAGAATACATTATTTTGGTGTGAGGCTCTTCATGGTGTTTTGCTCATAGTTTAGATCAGAGATCTCTAGTGCTGGGCTTTGCCTTCCACTTGGTGATCCATGGATTAGCTTGTTGATCCATGTTCTGTTTAGATCTGATCCATTGTAATGAAATGTTATATTCAGAAACTTACTGCAGCATTTTACAAATATGCAACTTGTTTCTCAGATCTACTCTTATTTATGCATGTTTTTGTCAAAATTCCAAGGGGATCTTGAAGAGAAAACTCTCTAGTTTCCAGATCTGAAATAGATCCAATGTTTTGTCCACATATATTCCCTATATCTAAGTTTTAACTACCAGCTGCTGAAGCTCCTTAAAAATAATGTTGTTGAGCCATTTCTGCAAATGTACATGTGTTCTAGCTCTCTTTTCTGAAGATTTCTTGCTATATTGTCTCATTCATTCTACTGTATATTGAAATAGCTTCATTATAATGCTGATTTGATGATGTATTACTGAAATATGAGCCTCCTTTCTGATCTCCTTTGAATATCTGATAAAACTGCACAATTCCTGAAGCAATGTTTGCATTTGGCTGTAGCCTTCCTCTTTGGGTGCTTTTTAGCTAGTCTATTTTGTGGGAGATCTGTTTAGTGTATCTAAACTGATTTGTTTTAGATGAAATTCCATACATAAGACCCATATAGCATAAATAAGAGGAACCAAGTCCTGATCTACGTTTCTGTTGCATAGTTTTTTTTATATAGCGTTTCACTTGAGCACATTGTTGATATTCCTGAAAAAGGAATATTACACTATATTAGTCTAGAGAGTGCCTCTCGATGCAATAAAAAAATGAGTTTTATTTAGGGTGACTTTTTGGAATATTTTCCAATCTAATTTCTCTAAAATCCGGCAGGAATTCATTGAAATTACAGGTCTAATTTCTTTAAAATCTGGCAGTAATTTAGTGAAATTACAAGCTTGATGGTAACCCGTGCACAATCTAAGTTCCCTAGGAATTTTTAAGGGTTCTAAATCCAAATATATAGTAAAATAAAAAAAAATTAAATAACACAAATCAAGATTTCACCTCAAATTTTTCCAACAGATTCCAGCACCGAAAGCTCCAAAAAGTCGCACTAAAGACAACTCCTAAAAAAAATATTTAATTCTTACATAGTATAAATATTTGAATTATAAAATATGAATATATTGTTATCATCACTTTTATTCTTCTAACATTTATTTCTCGCCGACAATTGACATGGAAATTGAAAAGTATTTAAAAAAAATATGATTTACAAAATGATATAATCATCTTTTTGGTAAGTATTGTTAGAGTCCTATAATTTATAGGATCACAAGGTGATTGGCTATTTTCTCTCATTTATGTCAAAATTTAAATAATATTTCATGTTGCAAATGATTCCCAAAAAATATAAAAAATAAAAAGAAATAAAAATGAAAAGAGGGTATTTGAAAATAAAAAATAGAATAAAGAAAAAGAAAGAATAAAAATAAAAATGAGAACCCCATGAAAAAATAAAAATAGAATTGAAAGTGATGAAAATTTAAATGCCACTACTTGATATATAGTTTGATTTTCTACAATAAATTGAATGTTGTGTGCATCGTGTTCAAAATGACACAAACTTGAGTCATTTTTTAGATCATACAGTTTAATCATGATAAAAAAAGTTTACATTTTTGTCAATTAGATTAGGGAATAAAATTAGCCAAATTGTCTAATCTTGGCTAATGTCAGTTAGGTAGATCAATAACATTAATTCAAATGTTTAAGTTGAATCAATGAAGCAGTCAGTAGATAGGATAAAGAAGGTTTTTTTCTCCTCAAAGAAAACAAAATAAGGGTCTGCTACTCCAAATGCACCCTTTTGTTTTTTCAAAAAAAAAATAATCTTAGCTTAGGAAAAATGTGAGTTCAAAAGAGGCAAAGGGTAAAATGTGGTTGATTTTACATGAAAGGCTCAATAATGCGTTTTATCCTAAGTTTGAGAAATATTATGAGATATGCGTCATTGGCCTAAGTTTGGGATCAAAATACTTTTATCCTAAGTCATAAAGCATTATGTATTATAACCAAAGTTTTCTACCCATGGCATAAGGTTCAAAAGAGACAAAAGACTTTTTTTGCATGTGGTTAAGTCCCTCGCTCTACCTAGCCACCTGATCACCACTCCATCAAATCAACAGTCGACAGTTTTTTTTAGCCCCCCCTTGCCATCCTACCTTTATCGGTAGGGGGGTTCGAAAATTTGTTTCCTCCCCACCGTACCCAGCGTACGTGTCACCACTACGGCACTTCGCACCCCCCCCCCCCCTCACAAACCATAAACCACCTCGACCTCCCTCTGAAATATGCCAAACCGCCCTCCTTTTCCCACCATATTTCCCATGCGCCTCCCTCCACTCACAACCTAACACGTGGCTTAGACCATTACCCAATTAAATGCTTTCCCGGGATAATCGTTAGAATTGGCAAAATACCCGCGCCTCCAACGGAAACTGCGCCATAACCATAAAAACCTCTCTTGTCACCATTTTCATTCCTTTTTATTGCATATTTCTCACTCCACCATCAATTTTAAATTCCTATTGCCATAGTGAACCTCCATAGTCTTCAAAGGGACTTATCGAGCAAACGGGAAAGACACCATTGCCACTGATATTCAATTCACACCAAAAATTCCTGGTAATTCACCATTACCTTCTTATTACTACAATTATAATTGATAGGATTCCTCCTAAAAAGAATAACGATGATGACCCAATCAACTCAATGCTTCCTCCCCCTGTTGATCTCGATCACATCCCACTTGCAGACAGGGATTACAAAATTGTAGATACTAAGTGTGATTTCAACCTTTTTGAATTGTATTGTTCGCTTGAAGACAAATTCGTAGACCAAACTGATGAAAATGGACTCTGGGAGTCCAATTTACCCCTCTTCATCTTCCCTCAGACCCATCATTTCCCTGAATTCATTAGGAAATGTCAAGCATGTTATATACTCAACTAGAGAGCCATTGTAGCCCCAAGTGGGGAAGTTTTATTCACCGTAACTTCAAAAAAATTTATTAGATGATGCAAGTCCCTCAAATTGAAGCAAGTACACCTTTTTCTATAGAAGCCATAAAATAATTATATCAGAAGTTAGATTTCTACAAAAGAACACAAATTTTTGATATTTTTCTGCCTGAAAATGTCCAATTGCCCAATAAAAATCCACATTATGCTTCTTCCATGTTCCCTGATCAAGCCAACCATATCATTTATGTGCTTTCATGCCTACTAGGTTATTACTCTGATGAGAGGATAGATGAACCCCTCCTTAGTTTTTTGTAAATTTTATCTACATATCAAAAATCTTCATTTGTTTTTAATTTTAGTCAATTTTTCAATAACAACATACATGAACAACTCCTAAAGTTACCAAGTAGAGGAGTATTCAAGTATTATTATATTCTTGCATATATGTTAATTTACTACCAAGCAACAAGGTTCCCATGTTGGCTACAGAAATTAGATGAAGAAGGGAACCCACAGTCAGTGATTTTCTGGGCCTCTTTCGTGAGAAAATATTCATATGAGTACACCTTCAAAGAGTACATAGAACAATTCATTCATCCAATCATGATCATGTCCACTAGCAATGCAGAGCCAAGAATCGTTGAAGAAATTAAGAATATCCTACACCTGACAGAGTAGGCCAAAATAGGATATCGGTACCTTTACTAAGACTACATAGAGATCAAAGTGTATGGGTATGATCTGCCACCATAAAAGCTACCCAAATACCTCCCAATGAGATTATTTTCCCTGGAGTATATAAGACAAATGATAAATTCAGATGAAATTCATTTTATCTCAGAAAATAAGAAGTCTCAGTTTAGAATAAAAACATTGTTTGGTCCCTTTATTTGTAATAGCAGGGCAGCTAGTGAAGAAGCAGACAAACTCCTCAAGCAAATGAATTTTAATATTAGCTTTTACATGGTCTTATGATCCTTTGGGCCTAATATCCAAGATGGGGGTGGAACAAAAAACCACTCTTTATGTGCATACACAAAGGCCATAGATTGAAAGGTCTATGAATCAGTTGGATTGGATAGAGAACACCTTACAGGAAGTAGAGGAGTAGCTCATGTCCACATCTACTCTACATAATCCTACTCCTAAAGAGAAGAAAAATAAAATACATAGAGAGGAAGGATCTCCTTTAGTTGTAGGAATTTTAGCAAAGGAATTCAAGATAATGTACAAAAAGAAAACTAAAAGAAGGACAAATTTAAGAGAAGAAGCAGAACAACAAGCTACAATAGTCATTAAAGAGACACTCTCTTCTAAAAAATCATGTATCACATTCACATATTCCCCAACAGAATCATCGATGTCACAAGGTCATCAAGCCCTAGACCAAACATCTCTGATAATTCAGGCAGATAAAGAGAAGATTATTTTTTACAAATACAAAGAGATAAAGTTCAAGAATGAAATCCTTAAAGGCAACACCTACACTCAATTCTAGAAACAAACTCCCAGTGCTCAAAGCAGATTGTTGTCAGCTTTTGATTCACAAAAGGGGAGAATTAAAATGGAATTATTACAAGCTCAGGTTCCACATCCGCAGATAGCTATTGATTACAAGAAAACCGCCTTTGAATTTGACACAAAGGACATTCATCCCATCGATCAGATGGAGATGCATAAGCATATAGGAGAGATCATTTTTTCTACTTTGACTAACACTTCTATGAATGCTTCAAAGTTGCAAGTGTCTCTCACAAATGTTCAATCTCAGCTTAAGATTGAAAGGATTTGATCTCTGGAAAAGGACACCAGAATCAAGTCATTAGAAGATTTGGTCATAAATATGGGGTATGATCCAACGAATGTCAAATAAGCTGAAGAGTTAATCAAGAAGAAAAATGATGATATTGTAGCACTTAGAAAGCAACTAAATATGCCAGCAACCAAAGGCCCACAGGAAAAATAAATAGGAGAATCAATGAACCATAAGGAAGAAATGCTCAAATTGAAAATGGAGCAGAACACACAAATCATAAATATGGAGACGAAGATGGATAAATTTATCAAGGAAACAAAACAAAATACACACCTGCCATGATTCCTTTGGATGCAGTGCCCCTTACAAATACCAACTACAGGAACTTCTACATCAACATCACCTCCAACCCAACCCATAGATGCTGCAAGAAAACTCACCAAAGTCATGGAAGATATGTCAATACAAACTAAAGAAATCAAGAAATTACAGGGACAGGTAAAGGCTTTACAAGAGCAGAAGAACAGAAGTGAAGCATCACACATGGATGAGGCACAAAGGTCCCAAATATTGATGGAAAGAAAATAAAAACTAGGAAAAGAGATAGGCATGGGCCAGACCTTAGCCCAAGCAAAAGATAACATATGGTCAAACATCCTTAAGTCAATGAATGAGATTTTGCCTTCAGTGCAAATAATTTTTGAACAAAATGAATAAGTCAGAAATCCAAAGAAGCAATTGTGTAGATCAAAGAAAAATTGGGTGGCAAGCCCACTGATGCCACTGATATGATTAAATTTATAAATTCTAAGAATAAATATGAGCCAGAAGATATAGGAGTTGAATATACAACAAAAACAATACTGGAAGCTAAGAAGGTTCTGACTAAAAGAGTCTTGTCGTTCAGCTAGAAGAAAAATGTCAAGGCCTATAAATTGTTGTTAAAGGGTTTTTCAACAGGATTGAAGTGTTGAAAAACAAGGGTCTTCCAATTTTATTTGTGATAAATGAAAAGTTGACCACCCTAGAGGACTACAACAAGAAATTGAGAGGAGTGACTAAGGACAGCTCAAATTTTGCAGGAATACAAGGCAGCATAACAGGGAAAGATTTTCTGGACGCACGGGAGAATGATTTTACCATACAGCATGAGGTAAACTAAATCTTTTTCATCAAGCCTAATTTTTCCAAGTACATTGAAGTAGATGAGATCTACAGGAGGGTGACCAAATTGTCAATTCTGAATGAAGAAAGATTGGAGAAGTTGTGTGAGTTACTAGATTAAGTGAGTAACTCAATCTTCAGTCAGAGAAATCACAACGCAACAAGGACGAAATTGACAGCTCGGCAACAACTTCCTTCAAATTAGGGCCACCTTTTGAACAGTTCCAACTTTACCTATTAGTTTGTAATAGAATTTATAATTTTTTTTAGATTTACCTAGAATATATCTTGATCAATTATGACAAGATTTTTGTAAATATGTGTATAAATACTTCAATTTTCAAAGTATTGAGGGTTGATTTTTGCATTCCAGAAGCAATTGTACTTATACATTTGAAGGGTTGTTCAGTAATAAAAAGGTAATTCTTCACAGGATTCATGTGTTGGACTATTTGGTAATGTATTTCTCTCATTTTCTATGTGATTATTTCAAGGTTTACATACTTATGTATTCCTAAATCTGAATTACTTTACATAAATTTGATGAACAATATTTGTTGAAACATACACTTTGATTTTGGTTGTGAGTAATTTACATGTTTTCCTCGAATATCAAGTTAAATAATTATTAATTTATCTTTAGCTTCAATTGAATCTATTTATTTTCTTCTATTACATTTCATTGAAATTTAAAAGATCCACTTAGTTCACCTACCTTTCCCTCTGAAACTCCTTTGAAAATCTGAGACAGGCCCATGTTAGTTTGCAGAATCCATATCCCAATGGAATTCTAGGCATTAAATCAACCAAACCAATTAAAACAAATCAAAAATAGTCACGCAAACAACTGTGCATTAATAACTAGCATAAAATCATCAATACAACAAAGCTAAATCTAACATGGAGATCCCTCTCTGAGTTTTGGAAGGCTAGATCCTAAACTCCAAAGTGGTTACGTGGTTACCTTTGTGGTTTCTTTCACAACCTTGGAAATTATAGAGCGATAACATAACGGCGACCATACTAGCGACAAACACATTGTGAACTTTTACAATTTCATTTCCCTGGTTAAAGAGATTTATTTTAGGAAAGCTAATGTTTTAATTTTCAGAAATAAATGTTAGGAGGTTTTGCACCTTTGTAAATAATAGTGGGTGTGTGTTTAAAATTTTTTGTTCTGGCTCCTAAAAGGATCTACACTATATCTCATCATGATCTAAAACCATCTCAAATTGTAGATGACCCTGAGAAATTGATTAGAAAAAGGAGTTTAGCTGAAAGTCAGGGAGGCAGTAGTCCCCCACCCAGAGCAAACTCTCTTCCTAAGGTTTTTTTTAGTTTAAAAGATATTGATTTTGAAATACCATTTGAACCTTGTCTATTTAGAACTAAATATGAGAGTTTTTTTGAAGAAGTTGTGTCTAATCAATTAGTTCTACAACCCTTCACATCTGAAACTCAACCTATTGAACTAGAATCTGATTTGCAAATTCTCCAAATTTTTGAAAAATTACACGATTTAGTATATGACCTTGGGCAGACTGTGCATGAAGCTTATGTTAAAAAATATGTTGAACTCTCTACATTAACAATAGCAACATCTTCCTCTTCTTTTCAATCAGTTCATCCTACATCATCTAGCCCTACTTCCTCCATAATTTCCACTACTTCTCGAATAGCATCTCAAACAATGCTTCAACCTATAGTAGGAACTCCCACCCCTACACCTCTCATACCCTCATCTATTTTTCATCCACAAATCCCAATCATAGCAACAAGATATGCTCCCTTGGTTTTGGCTGCACCTTTGCACAATATACCTTAGGAATACCAAAACAAAATCCCTCAATTTGATGGTACTGGACCCATCACTGCTTAACATCATGTTGATAGAATGATTGATTTTTCTAATCTTCAAGAAGTTGATGAGGAAGATGTCAAAATGAGAATATTTTCCCAAATTCTAATCGAGGAAGTTAGAAAATGGTTCAAGGCCTTAGCACCATCTAGTCTTAATTATCTCAATTATTTTCACCAATAATTCCTCAATAGATGGGAGATAAAGCAAAACCCTCTTCATATCCTATCATAATATGAGAACATTAGAAGAGCCCCTGGAGAGAGTGTGCAAGATTACTACACCAGATTTAGCAATTTTTATAATGAAATTCCAACAAAAATTAAACCCCCTCAAGGTTTATCCCTAATTAAATCCCCTGATGGTTTCGATGTCGACATGTCTTACCAATTAAGAGAAAGAAATCCTGCAACTTTAGAAGAGATGAAGAGAGATGATGTCAATGTAAAGGAAACCTTTCTAGCCAAGAGAGCTAGACTTAGGACTGAGAGGAGGGTGACAATCAAAGAAGAACCATCAACATCTACCTATGATGCTAAGATAGATTCCCTAGTTATAAAAATGGAAATAATGATGGAGAGAATCAACATTATTAATAGGACCCCTACAAGATAAAATCAAACTAGTCCTAAAATTACAAATCCTAATTTTAGGAGGAACCCACCACAAATTAAACAAGGAGAACAAAAGGGACCATACCAGCAGGTCAGGCCTCCTTTTCAAGAAAAATATGTTGATGAGGAGGGTGAAATAGTTGAAGACCTAGATGGCAATTAGATCAAATTAATGGGGATAAATGATGATGATTCTATGTTTCTTACTCAAGAAGAACGAGAAATTTTTTATACTTTCACAAACAGAAGTTGATTCTGAAGAATCAGATGAATATAAAAAAAGTTTTAAAATTTTTATCATGGAAGTTCACAGGCAGTACAACCTTAGAAGTAAGAAAACCACAGATAACCCTGCCAAGAAAGCTATTGAAATTCAACGTAAGAAGACAAAGGATACTCCTGTAAAGAAAACTCTTGATATTCTTCCTAAAAAGACTCCAAAAAATCCAACTAAGAAGACAATAGATACTGCCTCAAAAATAACTCAGACAGACATTCCAACCACTAGCCAACCAAAAGAAAACACCCAAAAATATGTCGATGAAAGACCAGATTTCCTAAACATGAATAAAGTCTAGACATCCTTCAATATTGAAAATGAGTTATCAAAGCTTAAAATACCCATTCCTCTAACTGAGCCTATGAGCAAGAATGTATATAGGTCCCAAGTAATGAAAACTTTCAACATAGGGGAAAGGGCAGATTCAGTTAATTTGAATGATGACCAACCTGAACTTTTGTTTGGACTTGAAGTAAATGGAAAACCTCAAGAAGGAGGTGTACCTCCATTCTATATTAGCCTAAACATTCATGAAAAAAAAATTCATAATTCCATTCTAGATTCAGGAGCCTCACACAACCTTATGCCTAAGGCAGTCATGGAGAAACTAGGACTTTATACCACAAGACCATAAAAATATTTGTGCTCTTTTGATTCAAGAAAAGTGAAGTTCTTAGATCTTATTAAGGATTTGTGTGTTACTTTGGCACAAATTCTAGCAAAGAGTCTGTTGATGGACATAATTTTTGCAAATATACCCCCTAAGTATGGCATGCTATTGTCTCGCTCATGGGGAGCCAAGTTGCAAGGAACCCTATAGATGGACATAACCTTTGCTACTATCCAAGTCTTTGGTCAGCAAAGGAGGTTATATAGGGAGACACTGATGAACTTCATGGTAAGTAGCCAAGAGAAACCCCACAACTATCCTTTATACTATGTCCACTCAGACCTTGACTCATTCATACTGTATAATGATAGCGATATGGAAAAATACATTTCCAACTTAGAGACTGATATCTATGAAATCAAACAAAAAAAGACAACAACTGTGGAACATAATACGCAAGATACATCCCTTTGGAATATGGAATTTAATGGAGTTTTTTGTAAAGAGGGATCAGGGGTAGGAATATGGGTTTCAAACCCAGGAACTAACCATGCAAAGGGACATTCATATAGGCTAAATTTTCAGTCTACAAATAATATAACAGAATATGAAGCATTCATACTAAGGTTACAATTTTTGAAAAAACTTTGTGCTAAAAGGATTTCCATTCATGGAGATTTTGAGCTGATAATAAAGAAAATCAAGGGAGAATATTCTGCTAAAAACCCTAGATTAAGAGCGTATAGAAATGGTCATGTCCTAGATTTTTGGGAATGTTTTTAAGAGTATAACTTATCAGTAATCCCAAGAAATCATAATGTTCTAGTTGATGATCTGGCCACTTCTGCCAGTACCTGTAAAATTCCTTTATGTCCTAGTCATCAATACACAGTGAAGGTAGAACATAGACCAATGGTCCCAAACAATGTTAGATATTGACAAGTTTTGGGGAATGATAAAAAAATTGAGAATTTTTTTCAATCCAAGGATGAGTCTGAAGAAGCCAACATTGATGAAGAGTGTGAGTTGGAAAATAAGGTAGATGTAAAGTTTGATTTACAAAATTAGTTATAAAACCATGAAAATAAATATGTAAATAATGTAGAATTACTAGAGATAGATCAAGAAACGAAGGAACTATAAACACTCCAATTGAAATATAATGCTTTACCCATAGGATTATTTCCCTTAGAATAGTTGTTTGAATTTAACGATGTAGCCAAGAAACCGAAAATTGAACCCACAAGAGATGAAGTGGAATAATGCAACATAAGAAATGAAAAATACCCAAAGATGGTAAAACTGTCCAAATCACTACCCCCTACTGAAAAGCAGAAATATATTAGTATGTTCAAATAATTTATTAATGTTTTTTCCTAGAATTGAAAATATTTAAAATATTATTACACCAGCATAATACAACACAAAATTCCAATTAAAGAAGATCAGATACCTTTCAAACAAAAACTCAGAAGGATAAACCCAATGTTGATGCATTTAATTGAAAAAGAGATTAAGAAAATGCATGATGCTAAGATTGTAGTACCTTTAAGGTAGTATAAATGGGTATCCAATTTAGTTCCCACCAGGAAGAAGACAAGTGAAATCAGACCCTATGTAGATTTCAGAAATCTCAATAAAGTCTCACTGAATGACAATTACCCCTTACCTAATATGGATCATATTTTACAAAGGTTAGTTGGTTCCAGTAGAATTTCACTTTTAGATGGTTCCTCTGGTTATAACCAGGTTTTAGTTCACCCCGATGACCAGCATGAAACATCATTTACTACTCCATGGGGTACCTTCATGTATGTGAAGATGCCTTTTGGATTGATCAATGTTGGAGCTACATTTCAAAGAGTAATGGACATTGCTTTTGCTGATGAAGTTGGCAAATTCATAGTCATATATCTGGATGACATTACTGTTTTTTCTAAAACAGATGAAGAGCATCTACTACGTTTGAGGAGATTATTGGAGAAGTGTAGGAAGTTTGGCATTTCCCATGAAAAAACTATTTGCTCTAGAGGAAGGACAACTCCTGGGGCATATCATTGTATGAATTTACAAGGTAAGTTCCTTAGATCAAACACCAAAGGTCATCGCTCACAAATAGATCAAAAATCAATACACCATTATATCATATGGTTAAAACCCTCGAAGAGGGAAATAGTCCATGGCCTGAGCCAAAGTGGCCACTTCAGGCAATTTATTAATATAAAAATAAAATTCACATATGTTTCTCTCATAAACGGTTACCGGAAAAATGACCCTCCATGCTCTTTAAATAGAGATCATGGACTAATCGGGTGTTAAGCCACAGATCAAGTGTCATTAATATCGAGGAGAGAGTGAACCGTCAGATCACTACAAATTGTGAGCGTCGGATTATAAGTTACAAATGTACATAGTAAAGAAACACACTTTACCTAACTCTACACATAGGAAATAGTTAAGTATAACTTGGTCTAGTGTAGAGTTAGGCAAAGTGTGTTTCTTTACTATGTACATTCGTAACTTATAATCTGATGGTCATAATTTGTAGTGATCTGACAGTTCACTCTCTCCTCGATATTAATGACACTTGATCCATGGCTTAACACCTGATTGGTCCATGATCTCTATTTAAAGATCATGGGGGTCATTTGTCCGGTAACCGTTTATGAGAGAAACATATGTAACTTTTCTTTTTATATTAATAAATTTCCTGAAGTGGCCACGTTGGCTCAGGCAATGGGCTATTTCCCACTTCGATGGTTTTAACCACGTGATATGATGGTGTATTGATTTTTGATCTGTTTGTGAGCGGTGACCTTTGGTGTTTGATCTAAGGAACTTACACTGTAAATTCCTACATGGTATCAGAGCTATTTTGAGGGCCACATCCGTTTTTGATCCAAATCCGAAGCTATTTTGATTGCATGTGACTGTCTTTTCCTAGATCTACTATTTTTGAAATTTTTTGGGCTTGGAGAATGGATCTGTTGTATCCGGAGCATCTGTTACAGTGAGGAACCCCTTTCATTTCATGCGAAAAGGTTTTCAGTTGCCCAAGTTATGTCATTTTAGATCTGGAGGTATAAAGTATCTATTTTGCAGTTATATTTATTAATCATTTTTTTATTTCGGTTCCCTCTGTTTATTTCGGTTTATATTTTTTCTATGTAATATCCCAAAATGGGAACAACTACATTATTTGGAATATTTTAAGATATTACCAATGTGGAGCTTCAGCAAATCATGAGCATAACAATGTATATCAGTTCATAAGATGCAAAAGAAACATTTAACCAGCAAATGAATGATCAGTAGCAGAGATTTGCCTCACTATCCTCTCCCAGCATGAGGAAATGCAACCTTTTGGACCATAAAAACATCATTTTCAGAAAATAATGCAATAAATATGTGAAATGGAACTTGGATCCCATGGTTTATACATTATATAACTTCCATACCGAATCTAAGCTCAAACTAATCATTCTAGCTAAGTTAAACAAATCTCCCCAGCTAGAGAAAGCTCAAAAACGCCCCAATCCCATGACTTTCAACTGCAGCATTTCTGAAGACCATGAGAGCGTAATTCCCATGAGGGTTTCTAAATAAAATTATGGAATAAGACTGATAATAATTTTATATTAATAATATAGCAATGAAATGGAGGTTTAACCTCTTTTACAGTAGAAACAAGACACTCGGAAGGGTTTCCGGCATTATGCATGAATAAAAAGCAGCACTGCAGAAAATAACGTAGTTACTGCATATCTGTATTACACATGGCTGAATATGACATAATATAGCTGAAAAATACATAAAAATGGTCCTAGGCCCTTCTTATTTGAACTCCCAGAGGGAAATAAACAACTCCTCCTTAAACAAGCACAAAGTAGCAGGGTTTAACCCCACAACTACTGCAACTGTAGAAAGGACACAATTTATGAAGGGAACTGTGATGTAGATTAATATGGCTGAATGGCCCCAAGCCAAATGATTAATTGAAGCTCAGAACCTTCCCTCTTGATCCCTTAAGCAAGATGACCCAAAGAGAGGATGGAATTCCCGCACGGGAATTCTTTGCACTAAGCAGTGTTGCAACCACAGCTAAACAGCTAAAGCATGCAAGAAGTCAAAAGACCAAAGATAGAAGAATACTAAATGATATCCTTGATGTTATGCCCTCCTTTTTATATTTGGTGAGCCTCCTCACCCCGGGCCCCACACATTATTGAGGTCACTTCCTAGTGAATATTCCTCCTCCAAAACTGTGCTGCCCTAGTTGGCTTCCCTCCTCTTTGTAGCAGCGCTGTTGACTTGGTCAACTGAGACTAATCCACCTACAATGCCTCTTTTCAAACTAAGGGATCTTTAATCCGGTTCTCATATGTGTGTCTAGATTGATCCTTGTTCGCATTGAGCTAGTTTATTTGGGTGATCTCTTCCTCCTCAAGAATGCATGTTGACTTAGTCAAACATGACTATGTCCACATCTATTTTTCCCTTGTTCACACTTGGAAGTGTAAAACCAAGCTCCTAAGGTGATCCCCTTCCTTACTAAGGTGGAATTTATTCATATATTTATTTTTCATGGGCCTCCTTCCCATTTATTCCTCTTCTAAGTGAAAGCATCAAAATCTAATATTCCAATTTGCTTGTTTGCAAATTTTGGAATATTACAGTCCTCCCCTCCTAAATGTTGCTTGTCCTCAAGAAATTGCAAGGATAGGACTGAAGAGCATCCTCTTCTCCTCTGTAGCAACCTCATAATATGAAATCCTCCAAGGATCAAGGTGTTTCATCATCAATATATCTCCAAGTTTCCCCTCCCAATTGTGTAAGCTATCTAAATAGCTGGCATTATGTGATAGTGGAACATCCATAGAGGCAACAATGGGTTGTTTGAAGGTAATATTGGGGCATGAAGGCTGATATATATTGGGATTCATCATCCCCATTTTAATCTCTCCTCCCCAAGCTATCAACCAAACAAAATGAGTCACCGTCCAGGATGGCAACTCATGAAGGACCTCTTCCACCTTGAGCTCATGCAGAATAGGTGGGCTGAAAATTTGAACATGGTAGAAAAGATAGCCTACCCCACGCTGTCTTCCTCTCCACTTAAGATAAGTGTAGAGAATTCTCTGATCTTGGGCTACCATAATTTTTTTCTTCAAATGGCAAGAAGGAAAATAGACCTCCAAAGGTCCCTTTTCCAGCATTGTGCATCAAGCTGGCCCAAACCATCTCATACATGATGGATAAGAAATCACCATCATATGGCATCCCATCCATCTCATGGACCTATTCATGAAGAAACAAAGAGTCTGTTGTAGAGGCCATGTCTCCTCCCATGCTCCCCTTAGAACATGTAATGCAGAAAGTGTGGGGATCCTCCTCCCCAAAGAACACATCCACCCCATGTGTTCCTCCTCCAATCATGCTCCTCATAAAGGCAAGAATAATATCAACCAATAGGATCATGATCAACATCATAATGAAACAAATATTGAAGGTTTCATGTGGTGCTGGAAAGTACCAACAGTCTCCCAAGTGGCCCCAGCGCAATCTTCCCCACTGCAACTTCGGGAAATGGCCTGGAAAGTTGTTCTTTGACAAATGGCTTACTGTGTAAGTCATCACACCCACTAGTAAATAGTATATGGATGAGTATATCAGCTGAGCATACAATGAGTAACCAAACACTTGCCCCGGATCATATAGTAGATGGTTGTCTCCATCATAATAATTGGCCAAAAATAACCCATGGAGCCTAAAGAAAAACTTGCCCCTTTGTAGAGAAATGCACTGCAATAAAGTGGTAAGAGCATGCAAATATTGTGTTGAACAATCAATAAATGAAAAAACAAAATTATTACCATGTAATGAAAGCAATATGGTGAAAAAATCCACATATGGATCCTCCATAGTGGTATGACATACCCATATGAAGAGGAATGAACCACGTGCTGCATGAAAATCCTCCTTCTCATGCCTAGAAATCCAAGTCAAGGAGAACATACCACAATAACAAGTGATTCCATCCACTACTCTACCAATATCACCTCCTCTATTCCCCCCAAGTGCATCGAATATGAAGTGATCCTGGGAACACTCCATCAACAAGTTCCTGCTCCAAAGTGGCAACATTGTTGGCCTATGCAAATAGGCTCCTACCAACTCATAAATCCATTCTTTGACATGCCCCATGTCAAAGACTCCTCCCACAATGCTGCTGCATACAAGAAGTTTCTTCCAAGGTGGAAGTACTCACAAATCATCTAAGGCTAAGGAGTAGCCTCCTTGCACTATGATAGTGCCATCCCCTCCTCCCACAACATCATGCCAAGTGTGAGAGAAAATCTTCCCTTGCTCTCTCCCAATCCTCTAAAGCAACAAATTTCTTTGCTGCCTCATCATACCTCCATCATAAAACTCATGTAGTGAAAACATAATGACCATATCATTATAATGCATCCACACTCCTTGGTGCTCCGTGATGCAGGTAACCTACCAAGTCCCTTCCATCCACATACCCTTGGAAAAAGGATATGTCTCATGATGGCCAAACTCTCTCAAGAGGAGCCAACACAGCTTTGCCTCTTACTGCCCTGTATCATAAATTTGCAAGTGGCTCAACAGCCTCTTGCTCTTCCCCTACATCCACTTAACCCCCGGTGGATGCCTTCTATCATTCTTCACCTTGGCATTCTTCCCATGTGGGCTATCATCCTCCACCACCAGTTCCTCTCCTTTGCATGCCATGAAGTTCTGAAATGCATCTTCATGGAGATCTCTTAGAGAAGATCTCATGTCCATAGCCATCTTGAATCCACCAATATCCAAAGGTGATAAAGGCAAAGCCCCCTCACTGCTATCATTTGACAGCGCTGATAGCCTCTCCCATGATATAATTGCTGCCTCATACTCCATCTCACAGTTCATGACCCCATCTAAAATATCACACTCCAGCCTCAAAGGTTGTGTGAAACTCAACAAGGGTCCATGAGAATGATGGTTCATTTTTTCCTTGAACCATTCAAGCTTGCACAACGCAGTGCAATCCTGTTGCTCTATATCAACAACAATGTTCGATCTTGGGCCATATGAAGATACATTCCCACAATTCCTAGGAAGATTTTCTGCAATAAATAAAAGTGGAAATCTTCCCATAACTTGATGAGATGTGGGAACCTCTTGTAGTGTTGTAAGGGCTCCTCCCTCAAATGTAATGGCTGTCCTAACTGCTGATGTAGAAGGCTGCTCTCCCAAGGCTGTGACAGCACTGGTACTTGTCTCCTCCCATGGTGGTGTGGGCCTACTCTCTTCTGAACTTTCTCCATCAAAGGTTCTAATCAGCCCTTGAGTGAACTCAGGAAAAGAAGTCACTCTTATATGGCTTAAGTGACTAAACCATCAAGCATTGGCTTCACCCTCCAAGTGCAGCATTGCAACTTCTACTACCTCCCTCTCTACCACTGGATGAAGTAGGAAGAATGCCTCAAGCTTCCTTGCCCAAGCTCTTGCTGTAGTTGACCCATAAAATCTAGATAATAGAAATCTATTGCCTTTAATTTCTCCTTTGTTGTAGGGTCTTCTTTCTTCTCTCAGTTGAATAAACTGAGGAAAATCTAGTGTCTCTTGGAAAGCCCTAGGTTGGCACTTGTATTCTACCAAATACCCACTCAGGATTTCATGCTCTAAGTGGTCTCCTTGCTCTCCACTTCCTATAAGAGAATAGGAAGTGCATGCATCTTCTTCAGCCTCCTGAAACCTTCTAGAGGTCTCACTACAACTCTCTCCTCCTTGAAACCCTTTTGGAGTTTCAATGCATTTGTCTTCTTTCTTCTTAGATCTGAAAATGGATGAGAGTAATCTCATCCTCTCCATAATTTTATTCTCCTCTCCTTATCTTCTGATTGGATCTGAAATCCACAGGCTGAGCCAAGATGGCAGCTTTGATACCGCTATAATATCCCAAAATGGGAACAGCTACACTATTGGGAATATTTTAAGATATTACCAATGTGGAGCTTCAGAAAATCATGAACATAAAAATTTATATCAGTTCATAAGATGCACAAGAAAAATTGAACTAGAAAATGAATGATCAATAGCAGAGATTTGCCTCACTATCCTCTCCCGACATGAGGAAATGCAGCCTTCTGGACCATAAAAAAATAATTTTCAAAAAATAACAGAATAAATATGGGAAATGGCACTTGTATCCCGTGTTTTATACATTATACAACTTCCATACCGAATTTTAGATCAAACTAATCATTCTATCTAAGTTAAACAGATCTCCCCAGCTAGAGACAACTCAAAAACACCCCAATCCCATGACTTTCAACTGCAGCATTTCTGAAGACCATGAGAGTGTAATTCCCATGATTTTTTCTACATAAAATTATGGAATAAGACTTATCAGAATTTTATATTAATCATATATCAAAGAAATCGAGGTTTAACCTCTTTTACAGCAGAAACAAGACACCCGGCAAGGGTTTCCGGCATTATGCATGAATAAAAAGAAGCACTGCAGAAATTAACGCAGTTACTGCATCTATGTATTACACATGGATGAATATGACATAATATAGCCGAAAATATAGAAAAATGGCCCTAGACCCTTCTTATTAGAACTCCCGGAGGGAAATAAACGCCTCCTCCTCAAACAAGCACAAAGTAGCAGGGTTTAACCCGGCAACTGCTGCAACTGCAGAAAGGACACAATTTATGAAGGGAAATGCGCAGTAGATGAATATGGCTGAATGGCCCCAAGAAAAATGATGAATTGAAGCTCATATCCTTCCCTCTTGATCCCTTAAGCAAGCTGACCCAAAGAGAGGATGGAATTCCCGCATGGGAATTCTTTGCACTAAGCAGGGCTGCAACCACAGCTAAATAGTTGAAGCATGCAAGAAGTCAAAAGAAAAAATATAGCTGAATACTGAATGATCTCCTTGATTCTATGCCCTCCTTTTTATCTTTGGTTAGCCTCCTCACCTCGGGCCCCACACATTATTGAGGTGACTTCCTAGTGAAGATTCCTCCTCCAAAACTGCACTGCCCTAGTTGGCATCCCTCCTCTTTGTCGCAGCGCTGTTGACTTGGTCAACTGAGACTAATCCGCCTACAATGCCTCTTTTCAAATTGAGGGATATTCAATCCAGTTCTCATATGTGTGTCTAGGCTGATCCTTGTTCACATTGAGCTATTTTATTTGGGTGATCTCTTCCTCCTCAAGAATGCATGTTGACTTAGACAAACTTGACTATGTCCACATCTATTTTTCCCTTGTTCACACTTTGAAGTGTAAAACCCAGCTCCTAAGGTGATCCCCTTCCTTACTAAGGTGGAATATATTCATATATTTATTGTTCATGGGCCTCCTTCCCATTTATTCCTCTTCTAAGTGAAAGCATCAAAATCTAATATTCCAATTTGCTTGTTTGTAAATTTTGGAATATTACATTCTATTGCCGGATCTATACCCTCTTCTCTATGTATGATATTTTCTCTACGCTGTGTACAATCTTGGAAAATAAAAATCAGGAAGTTGAGATTTTTTTTGCTACGTATGCTCTTTCCCCACGTCTCTGTGTGATCTCGGGAAATCAAAAATAGCAAAAAAAGGGATAGTTTTCGGTAAGGCTAATCGAAAATATAACGTTTTGTCGTAAGGGTTGTATTTCATTTTTTTTTGGTGCTTGGATTTGTGTTTTTTTTTCAAGAAAAGCACGCACACTGAAGAGTAAAAAAACAAAAAACAAAAACCAAAAACAAAAGCCAAGTTACAAAAACAAAAAACAAAAGACAAAAACAAAATCAAAAACAAAAACAAAAAACTAAAAACTAAAAACCCCCCTTTCTCCTTCCAAACAATTACAGAATATTTTTACTAGCTCACTTGGTGTAAAGTTAGTTTATGAGAATAGAGGTCTTGGGTTCAAATCTCTTTCCCGAGATTCTTTTTCTAAAAAGGTTTTTGTTAAAGGGGCGGGATTCTTTTTTTTTAATTAGAACTTCATCATCAAATTTCAATCATTCCCGTAACTATTCAGCATCTACAACTTAGTTCTTTGAAAAAGGCATAACGTCTTCATCCAGAAGCCATTTTTCGAGCCCTATTTTTTTAATTGGACTATTTTTTCGAGATCTTTCCATTGGAGCAGTTAGTTTCAACCCTTTTTAGCTTTATTTTTTAAAAAATGGAAAGTGCTTGCCCAGTTATTCTTAACGGCACCAATTATTTCCAATCGCTACCTCACATGGTAGATTTAATTTGAAATAAAGGGCTTTATAGAATAGGCACAGGACAAGAAACTAAACCTACTGATGGATATAAAGCCGCTAAATGGGAAAATAAATAAGATCAAGCACAAGGGTTGGTAGGAATGTCCATTGCTCAAGATCTTCGATTTCATATCCTTGAAATTGACACCCTTGATGAAGCCCTAAAAAAGATAAATACTGGTTTTGGAATTCAAAATCAAATTAGGGCCCACCAACTTGAAAATGAGTTGCTTACTTTGGACCCCAATAATTTCTCCTCCATTGAAGATTTTCTATCCAAATTCAAGACCCTTAGACTTCTTTCATAAGGTTGTAAGGTCAAAAAGGAAGATGGTATCCTCATTTATTCCATTCTTGCTAAGCTTGCCCTGCATACTCTGTATTTGTTTCCACCTTCCATTCCACTAGAGAAGCCGACATTTCTGAAGGAACGGCCTACAAGAACCCATGTTTTGATGCCTTCTGTGATTCTTTGATAAGAGAACAAGAAAAAATCTTACACCTTGGTACTATCACTTTTGGAAACACTTCTAAGAAAGCCTTAGTAGCCCAACAACAACCATATCAAAAGAATCCCAAGAAGCAATATCCTAAATAGTATGGTCCTAAACCAAACAAGGGTCCTAAGCAATTTCAACCACAAACTGAATAAATAAACTCACCAAAATGATAAGGAAACTAAAAACAAAGGGAATAAAACAGATAGACATTGTAACTTTTGTAATTGTGATGGCCATGTAGAGTCCAAATGTTTTAAAAAGATGGAAGCCTTGGAAGCAGAAATGAAGAAGCACCACATCAATTTGGAGACCTCTTCAACTTCATCTTCAGCAATGGAACTTTCTTCTTGTGGTTGTCAAGCATCTGGTTATGCATTAAATGTATCTTCTTCTTCTCATTCTCACCAGTGGATCATTGATTCTGGAGATTGTTACCACATGACCAAAAATAAATCCATGCTTTCTTCTTTAAATGATTGTAACACCAAACATATTTATGTTGGTGATGATAGATCTCTTAGTGTTGTAGGATCTGGAACCATTCATCTATATAATGGTCAGTTTAATGATGTACTATGTGTTCCTACCTTGTCATGCAACCTTCTATCTGTTTATCAGATAACTCATTTAGGTGAAGGGAAAATAGTAGAATTCTCACCTCATGATGTTGTAATCAAGGACCTCAAAGATCCTAGACATATTTTAGCTACTAGCATTGCTGATGATTCCAAAAGGTTGTATAATTTTGAAAAATTTGGGTCATCATGTCTTCCCTCCATTTTTTATGCTCATAATGATGAAGTGAGCAAACTTTGGAATGGGTGATTTGGTCACTTAAACTATCTCTCTCTCTCCAAACTCTATGTAAAGAAAATATGGTGACAGGTCTTCCTATGGTATCCTGCCGAGATGGTATTTTCTCCAGATGTGTACTTGGAAAACATCATCTGGATAGTTTTGACAAACATGCCTCTTGGCATGCTTTAGCCCCTTTTCATCTTGTGCACAGTGATTTATGTGGTCCACTTCCTGTTGTTTCTTTCTCTGGTTGCAAGTACTTCTTAACTTTAATTGATGATTTTTCTAGACACACTTGGGTATACTTCTTAAAACTCAAGAGTGAATTTTTTAAGATGTTCTTAGCCTTTAAGGCCTTTGTTGAGAAACAATATAGACATCAAATTCTTAAGTTAAGATCAGAAAATGGAGGAGAAAATGTTAACAACAAATTTATCAACTTCTGCACTGAGCATGGAATTCAATTTCAACATACTGTTCCATATACTCCACAATAAAATGGTGTAGCTGAAAGTAAGAATCGCACCCTAAAAGAAATGGCTAAATTTTATGCTTCAATCTAAAGGACTTGGTCTCAATTTTTGGGCAGAAGCAATTAACTGTGAAAATTACATAGTAAATTGCACTCCTACTAAGGTTTTAAGGAATATATCTCTGAAAGAAGCCTTGAGCTCAATCAAATGAGATGTAAGTCACTTCTGTTTTTTGGAAGTGATGCTTGGGCCCACATTCCATATGCAAAACATAAAGCCTTAGAACCTAATAGTGAAAAATTCATTTTTGTTGAATATTTTGAAGATGTCAAAGGATATAGACTTATTCAACCAAAATCCAAAAATATAATCATTAGAAGAGATGTAAAATTTTATGCAAATATATTGGCCTGCAAGCCTAGTTTGGTGGGTGTGCCACCTTTGGCCACGAGCCTGATTCGACATATGTGCCACCTCTCTCTATTTCTTCTATTTTTGATAGCATTTTTTCTAGTTCAGATGATGATAGGGAGGATGAAAATCCTCCTCCATCTCTTGAAGATATTCCTTCCACTCCACAACTTCCAAGATGGGTCCGCTCTACTCGAGATGCAGCAGTTTATCTTACAGGTGACCCTGCAGATCGACGACGTACACATTATTAGTTCAAAAGTGCCTCTTCCTTATTGGCTCAAGTTCTAGAAAATCCCAATCCAGACACCTTTAAAGAAGCTTTCGGTCATCCACATTGGGATGAAGCTATGAATGAAAAATATCGCTCCTTATTGGCAAAAAATACTTGGGATCTTGCTCCTCTTCCAAAAGGAAGAAAACTTGTCAGATGCAGATGGGTTTACAAAACAAAGTTTGGACCAAATGGAAAAGTGGATAGACATAAAGCTCGTCTTGTTGCTAAATGATATTCACAAGTTGAAGCCATTGACTAGACTGAAACCTTCTCCCCTGTTGCAAAAATTAATTACATCTGCCTTGTTCTTTCCCTTGCTACCTCCTTTAAATGGGAAGTACATCAGATGGATGTTAAATCTGCCTTCTTACATGGAGATTTTCATGAAGAAATCTACATGAAACAACCCATGGCTTTATCCAAAATGACTCTAGCCTTGTTTCTTGCCTTAGGAAGTCTCTCTATGGTCTCAAACAAGCTCCTTAGGCTTGGTATAAAAAAATGGATAAATTTCTATTAGATAATTTCTTTTCTAGGTGTCATTCTGACAACACTATCTACACCAAGAAAGTGGGTAATTCCTTCACCATCATTTTTCTTTATGTTGATGATCTTATCCTTACTGGTAGTGATCCCAACCATATAAACCATGTTAAGTCTAGCCTCAAAAATAAGTATGAAATGACAAACTTAGGACACTTGTATTATTTCCTTGGTATTCAAGTGTTGCAATCCAAAGAAGGTATTACCCTTTCTCAGTCCAAGTATGCATGTGATCTTCTATCCCACTTTCACATGGAAGACTATAAGCCAACCCATTCTCCCTTTCAGTTTGGATTCAAGATTTCAGTCACTTACACTACCCCTAAAGTTGATGGTACCTTATACCATCCACTTGTTGGTAAACTTATGTATCTAACCCATACCCATCTTGTTTCTCGGTTTATGCACCAAACTCATGAAAGTCACTGGAAAGAAGCTAAAAGAATACTTTAATATATTTGAGGTACGGTTCAGTTCAGGATTCATTACAGTGCAAGAGCATCTCCATTGTTGATTGGTTCCATTGATTCTGATTGGGCTGGTGACCCTGATGATAGAAAGTCTACTGCAGGATATTTATACACTCTTGGTTCAGGACCTATTACTTGGTCTTGTAAGAAACAAAGTGCCATCTCTCTTTCTTCAACAGAAGCAGAGTATCATGGTGTCATTGAAGCCAGCAAGGAAGCCATGTTTCTTTGTCAGATCCTGTCTGAACTTGGTCTTCATCAGCGGCATCAAACTACACTTTTGTGTGATAATCAGACTGCCATTCAGCTATGCAAAGATCCAGTTTAGCATCAGCGTATGAAACACGTTGAGCTTCATATACACTTAATCAGAAATCTCATTCATGATCGTGTTATTGAAGTACAACACTATTCAACCAGTGATCAAGTTGTCGATATCTTTACAAAGGCTCTCACAAAAGTGAAGTTTACCAAACTTCGATCCATTCTTGGTGTTCAGGAAAGTTATTATTAAGGGGGGGTAGGCTCTAATGCCTCCTTTCTTCTCCTATTGGGTCACCTTTGTAAATCCTTCAATCCTATCCCAAGTTGTTCTTAAGGGGGGATGTTAGGATATTTAGACACATAGGAAATAGGCTCCTTTTGTGTCACCTTTGTAAATCCTTCACTCCTATCCCAAGTTGTTCTTAAGGGGGGATGTTAGGATATTCCAACACATAGGGAATAGTTAAGTATAACTTGGTCTAGTGTAGAGTTAGGTAAAGTGTGTTTCTTTATTGTGTACATTTGTAACTTATAATCTGGCAGTCACAATTTGTATTGATCTAATGGTTCACTCTCTCCTCAGTATTAATGACACTTGATCCATGGATTAACACCTGATTGGTCCATGATCTCTATTTAAAGAGCATGGAGGGTCATTTTTCCAATAACCGTTTATGAGAGAAACAAATGTAACTTTTCTTTTTATATTAATAAATTTCCTGAAGTGGCCACTTTGGCTCAAGCCATGGACTGTTTCCCTATTTTGGGGTTTTAACCACGTGATATATTGGTGTACTGATTTGTGATATGTTTTTGACTGGTGACCTTTGGTGTTTGATCTAAGGAACTTACCCTCTAAATTCTTACAATCATTTCCAAACACGGAATCAGGATTGAGGCCATTTTGAAGATAAGTCATCCTAGGAATGTGAAAAAGATTCAATCATTTATTGGTAAAATAAAATTTCTAAGAATATTTATCCCAAACCTAGAAGAACTCCTCAGGAACATAACCAACATGTTAAGAAAGGACACATAAGTAAAATGGAGTATTGAGGCTAAACAGTCATTTGACCAAGTTAAACAATCTCTAACAAAAGCACCTATGTTAATCATTCTTGACTTCACCAAAGATTTCATAATCTTTTAATTTGCATTTCAAGAAAGTGTTGCAATAGTCCTCTTGCGGAAAAACAATTAAGGACACGAGCAACCCATTGATTTCTTTATCAAGGCTCTAAGAGATGTTGCCCTCAAATATAATATAATGGAGAAACAAACATTCTCTCTCATAAAAGAAATTAAGGATTTCAGAGTATATATTCTTCATTCTCACATTATTGCTTATGTTCCAAACTCTGTAGTAAAAAATATCCTGACTCACAATCGACCTGATGGGAAGAGAGGTAAGTGGATTTCCATTATTCTTGAATATGATATTGAAATTAAACCCACCAACCTCATTAAAGTTCAGGGGTTAGCTAAGTTAATAGTTGAGTCTAATTTTCATGCTTTGATATTAATTTTGTAGTTGCATTGGATTTCCAAGAAGAGCATGTAATATTCCAAAAATTTAGCCTTCAAGCTAAATGGAATATGGTAAATAAATGGGTGGGGAGGCCCATAAGTCTCTTGAGCAGCAATAAAAACACTTCAAGTGTGAAAGGAGACATTTTCAACAGCTAAATAAAGCTCCTCCAAGTGTGAACAGGGTTTGGATCATGTGGATTCAGTCAACTTTGACCAATTCAATGACGCTGATAAGGAGGAGTGGAGACTAATTAGAGAATAACACAGTTTTGGAGGGAGATGGATCTCATGGAGGAAATGACCTAATTGAGTGGGGCGAAGGGCAAGCAAGCTCATATTCTATTTAATAAAGAGGATGGCAGCCATTTGAATTCATGTTTTTAGATTATTATTTGATATTGGTTTGCTTAGACTATTGTTTCCTCTTGTTGTTTAGCAGGGTTGTTGTGTTGTTTAGCACCGAGTGTTCCCGAGCGGGAATCCCACCTCTTTCCTTGAGGGGCCTCTTGGAAGAGTATTGTATTCATTTCCACATTCAGGTTTCCAAGCCAAGCTACAACTTCTTCATCAACGCAGTTTCTGCAGGTTATTGTGTTGTGTTGCAGGGTGCAACAGTGGAGGGGTTAGAACCCCACTTTCTGAGCTATTTTCTCATAGGAGGGAGGTTTCCTTCTCTTGGGAGATCTGTTTGGAGAGTTCTTGGGCACATTTTAGATCCTTGGCATCAGGCCATACATTTCCCATCATTTCCAACGTTGTTCTAGCAAAGAATGCATGTTTTTTGAAGGCAGCTTTAGTGGAAGATCTTGTGGTTTCTTTGTAGGGTTTCCTTGTGATTGAGGGGTTAATCCTTTCATGGGAGGAGACATTTGAGGGGATTTTTAGGTCTCTGTAATTTGTAAGATTGGAAAATACAAACTACAAAGCCTACATATGAACCACTTTGGGATTCTAGGATCTAGCCCTCCTAAATCCAAAGAGGGATCTCTCTATAAGTGTGTTTAAAGATGTGATATTTAAAGTTTGAAATGTGATATTAGGCTAGTTATGAGGAATAAGATTTTGTTTGTTTTGGTTGGGAAAAGATAAATGAAGGTGAAGGAATTCTAAATGAAGGGTGAAGGTGCATGAAAGTGAAAGATTGATTCAGCTAACAAGATAGGCAAGAAGCAGCTTCAATCCATTAGGCTATGGAGTCATAGTAGGATTTAATTGAAACAAAAAGGTTCAATAGTGGTCCATGGGGCAAGTCATCTATGTCAAAGGATCTCTTTAAGTTGATTTTATGGAATGGAATGAAACAACAAGGAAGGGAATCAAACAGATGAAGAACAAAGAGCAGCCTAAGATCAAGTAAGTACTTTGAAACTATCCTGATTTTTGCATACTCTTAAGAAAGACATAAAATTTATCTAAGATCAGATAAGTACTTTGAAACTAGCCTGCTTTCGATGCACTTTCAATAGAAAACATTTAAAACACATAGAATAGCTTAAGATCAAGTAAGGACTTTGAACCTATCCTACTTTCAGCATATTCAAAGGAAAAACATTCAAGATAAACAATAAAAGTAGTCTAAGATCAAGTAAGGATTTTGAACTTATCTTTCTTTCAACATACTTTAAGGGAAACTTTCAGAAAACTTTTGGAGATAAAACTAGAGGACAGGGCTGACCATAGACTTCCCTAGTTCAACTTTACTTAGCATAAACTAAAAATAACATTCAAGAAAAATGTTTAAAGTTTAGACAGCAAGACATGGGCTCACCAAAATTCCTTAACTGCTTGGACTGTATTGAATCATTCGTAAATAAACAAAGGAAGAAAACATGGAGATAAAGCTTATCAGTGAGAGTAGGGTACCTTTGACAGTAAATCCTAACTTTATAATTGTTGTTCTTTATCAGAGAAGATGGACAGAATGGAAACAAAAAAAAATAACAATTTACGATGAGAAAAACATCACCATTGACGTAGACCAGGATCCCAAAAATCAGCTTGTATTTGAATGCTTCAAACCAGTTACAATCTTCAAGTCCAGTGGGCCTCTACAGCTTCAAAATTCTCATATCAACTTAGCTATCTTCAAATAAAAACAGAGATTCCAGCAGCTACAGAAAACTATTTACATGCATCAGATATTCGGAGACCGACCCTTTTCTCATCTTCTACTGAGGTATTTGTAGAAGAAAAGAGGAGATGGGATGTAAAATAAGATCTCTAGGATCAATTAATACAAATTAATGCTTCTCGGCCTTTGAGGGGATCAATGGAGAAGATTTCTGATATTTCCTTTGTATTAATTGATTTTCATTAATTTATTAGCTACTTGGGAGAAATTGTTGACTTTAAAGCTCTTTCTTATCTTTGTAATAACTTTGCTGACAGTTGTAATAAGTTCCTTTGATTTGAAATAACTGTTCAACTATCTTTAGGCAAATATCTTATGTTTTGGTAATTACTAGGCCTTCTTTGATTTCTTTGAGGTTGCAGGTGGCTTTTGGTAGCTGGAGAGGATTCAATTAGCCTCTGATGTGGTAGTTGAGGCATCTCGGACTGAGAGGTTGCTTTGTCTTTCTCTAAAACACCTTTAATTTACCTTAGATTTGTGTTTTAGGTCTGATTAGGCTTAATCTGTGTCTCCAGGTCTTCATACAGTCTTTAACTGCGTGGATTAGGCTTTTGATAATCAAATTTATGCGTTAATCCTTCAAAACCATGTTTTAACATTTAAATTGTCATTTCTGCTTTGATTTTATGCTGTCAAACTGATACTCTCTGTCTGTTTGATGTTCACTGTGTTTTGTTGCTTCACAGGTGCGCAGAGGGTTTTACAATGTTATCAGTGCTTATGAGGCATGAATAAATAGATAATTCAAACCCTGCAAATCCTTGTCTTCATGGAAAAATGGCCTAGGGGATCGTCATCCTCGACCATTCATTTACTCTTAAAACAATGGAAAAACCTTTAAAAACCTAGACAGACAAAGAAAAAGTTACAAAAATCCTACAGGGAAAGGTTTAAACTGCTTCAGAGGTTTAGGTTAGATTGCGGCCGTTGGATGAAAGCATCCAACGGTGAGGATTCCTCACTGGGGTCAAAAGGAGAGGCGGTTGGAGGGGTGAATTAAAGATTAAGTTCGAGCCATAGATGTACATTGATCAACGACTGAGATCAATCTGGGTTTTATAATGCGGAAGGGGAAGATTTTATAATGAAAATGGGAGAAATTGTAAAGAAATGGGGGAAAAACCTTTATCGGTAGTGAAAAAAGGCATAAAACGAAGTTTGGATGCGGGATGGATGAGAGCCATTGATCTAGAATGATCAACGGTCAGGATCTTCGGAGGAGCGTTTGGGAGCAAAGGAGAAGGCGATGTGTTGGTGGTAAGATTTAATTAGGACCGTTGATCTTGGTAATCAATGGCCAGGATGAAATATTGAAAAGCCAAATGCTGCGGGGAAGGGTGGTTTGGTGGAAAACCATAATGGTTTTCGCGCAGATTTGAGGCGGCTTCCAAAATCTTAAAAAAAACTTGATATGCTTCGTCGCCTGCCACGTGTCCTCAGAGAAACCACTTTTTTCACATTATTTTTTGGCGTTAAACTTCTGGCGCAGAAAAAATGAGAAACTGAGTGCTAGCCATCGGATGGATGAGCGCAGATCCAACGGTGCGGATCGCATGTGATGGAGGGCAAGATGCGCGGATGGAAAGGTATGGCAGGGTCAAAGGTGGATTAGATCTTGACTGCTAGATCTGAGGAATGGACGATGAAGATCTGCAGATGGGGAAAGTATGTCCCAAAGGAGTTGGGCCTATCGGGTTCAATCTAGACCGTAGGATTTAAAATATTGATGGCTCAGATTTAATTTCGGGGAAATGAAAGGAATATGAGGCAAGGGGTTAGGTGAAGATCGGGTGAAATGTGGACCGTTGATCTGCAAAGACCAACGATAGATCTTCGCCAAAGAGTTTTCAACTGCAGGGATTTATGAAATAACACAGGAAGTGAGGTTTGATCTGGACCGTTAGATCTTGGTGAATGGACGACCCAGATCCAATCGTAGGATCGCTAATCGGCGGAGGAAAACAGAAGGCACAAATAAAAAACTACGATGTGATTACATACTGACCGTCGGATCTGGGAGTTAGATCGAAGGTTGAGAGTGAATCGGAGGGACAAACGTGGAGAATTATGGGCGGATTTGTGACGAGATCTTAGTCGTCGGTTCTTGTGGATTCGATGGCTAAGATTTAATCGAGAAGAATGGCATCGGAGGAGGAAAAAAGAAAGAACAAAGGGAATATTGTGATGCGATTGTGTAAGAGCCGTCGATCTCAAAACTAGATCAATGGTCAAGATTTAATTGTGACGGCCAAAGGCGGAAAGGTGGGTTTTGAAAGGGGAGCGATATGGACTGTCAGATCTAGGCACGGTAGAGCAGATCAATGGTCGGGAAACAATCGCAGGGTCGCAATCAGAGGGAGGCAATAAACCATTAAAACGCGTCCAATGAACAATTGCGATGCGATGTGCTGATGATTGTTGATTGGTTCTAGATTAACAACTGACATTCACCGAAACAACGAACTGTTGGGTTTTATTTATAACACAAGGAAGGTTGGGTTTTTATAAAATATAAAGGAGAAAAAGGGTTAGGTCGGGTTTTTAGCACCCGGTTGCAGAGCTTATGGTCCTATGAGAGGTGGGGGCAATATAAGTTAAGCCCTCGGGGGCTAAAATTCTATGTAATGAAATATAAGTGTTTTTTAGGCTAAAAACAGGGTTTTTAAGCCGTTTGGAGGGTTCCGATAGGAAAATGAAGGCCTTTTAAACCAAATGGTAGGAGACCAAATGGTTTTTAAATGGGTCTTGAAGTGATTTTGAAGGTTAAAATGAGGGAAATGGAGGATTTTTATGAGGAAAAGGGGATGAAAAATGGAGGTTAATTTATGAGTGAAAGGAGGGGTAAAATGAATGGGAGAATGGGTTTTTTACAGCAGTCTTTCTCTTCAGGTAAACAAAAGATTTTTTAGGGTTAATGAGGGGAACAATAGTGAAGGTTTTCTTAAGGAAAAAGAGGCATCATCAAGACTTCAAGAACTCACAATTTGGAAATGAATTGTTTCTTTAAGGCTAGAAAAGATCTAGCCACCATTTGATATGACAAATTTTTATAGGTGGCTAACAGTGGCTCCACAGGGGGATGGTGCCTTCTTGAAGGTATCAAGAACTTCATACTTATCTTCTCTGGAAGCTGATCAATGCCTCATCCATTGGACTGCAACTTTATTTCTTTGCTGATCTTCCTTTGCTCTGACAATGTTAGCAACCATTAAAACCAATATAATTCTATCAAAACAAGCTTTCTACCTACCCAATCCTAATGATCTAACAATTTTTCTTCTTTTCAGAGTGCATTTGGATTGGCTAACTCTTTTTACAACGTTTTATTCTTTTAAGGAAACATAAAACTATTCTATTTCTACCCTTATTTCTCCATGAACTCAGATTAAGCAGTTGAGTTCATAAGCTTCTCTACCTAACTACTATCTGTCAGGATTGGACTGTCTGACAGATTTTTTATTCTCTACATTCTAAGACAAGAAATTTAAAAGCCAACAAGCTAGGATTGAACAGTCTAACTTGCTGCTGATCTATGGCATAAAAACAAGTTGCACATAGAAAAATTTTTATAGAAAAATAAAGCAAAATGGTGAAGGCTTAATATTTGAAAACTAAATAATATCCTTCACTTTTTTCTAGCTCTGTTTTTAGGCTTGTTTGAGATGTTTTTCTCTTTGTTCACTAGTTCAAGTTTTGGGCATATTGGAACCAGTTCTTTTATTCTTGGCTCAAGATTTGATCAAGTTAGAGCCATTCTTTCTTTTTGGAATTCATAGGTTTAGATTTTGAGCTTGTTTGAACCCCTTTTCTTCTATCCTAATCTACCTAACTGATAAGCCAAAATTAAGTTGTTTGGCAAATGTATTTCACTAACCTATCGGCAGTCAATTGAAAACTAATTAGTCATGATTAGGCTGTATGACTAACTAGGAGTGTGTTTATTAGGAGTGGAATTTGAGCTTGCACACTTTCATATTTTGTTTCTCTTTTTTTGGTATGGGGCTGTACCTTTCTTGTTTTTACAATCTGCCCTCTTTTTCCTGTTCTATTGTTTTTGTATTTTTGTATATATTTTTTTTTATAACTTTGAATGCAATGATGAGTATGATATTCACAATGAGAAAAAATAAAAAGGCTTCCAAACTGATATGGTTAAGAAAAATAATGTTTGAGCATCCTGCCATTGACAGGACCCCCAAACAGTTCAGCTCCACTCAATTCTTGTAAAAAATAGGCATTTTTACTAGCATTAGAATGAATGAGATAAGGGTCAAGACATAAGTTATCAAATTTCCCATGCTTACCCTTATCTTCTCTCCTTGAATCCCGCTTTAACACTTTGTCACCAATGTTGAAATTACTAGCCTTTGTCCTTCTATCAAAAACCTTCTTGATGCTTTCTTGCTTTTGTAATGCTCTGTTGTAGACCTCCTCTCTCGTTTGCTGAAGATGTATGGTATGATTTATTCTTCTTATCATTTCATTGTCTTCAGACTGTACTTCTTGGATCAGATTCATGACTGGCACTCCTAGGCTGGTTGGAAAAATTGCATCTACTCCATATACAAGCTGGTAGGGTAACATTCCAATTGATTTTTTAAGTGTTAATTTGTCAGCCCAAAGTGCATGTACCAGCTTTGTGTGCCATGAATTTTTATTGTCTTCCAGCAACTTTTTGATTATGTTCACCAAGATTTTGTTTGAGGATTTTGCCAGCCCATTACCTTGAGGGTAATAAGTAGTAGAATGCCCCAATGTAATTTTATATTTGTGACAGAATTCAACCATCTTTTTGGATCCAAATGCAGCAGCATTGTCAGTAATAATCTTCCTAGGACAACCAAATCTAGATAGGTTATGAGTTTCGAGAAATTTTATAATAACAAATTCATTGGCTTGCCTAGAAGGGATGGCTTCTATCCATTTGGTAAAGTAGTCTATTGCAGTGAGAATCCATTTATGTTGGGAAAATGAGGGTGGATGGATTTCTCCTATGAAGTCTAGACCCCACTGTTGAAAAGGGGATTCAACAGTGATTGGATGCAAGGGTAAAGAAAGCAATTTTCTTTTGCCTTCAAAGAGTTGGCATTTATGACAGGAAATAATCATTTTATGGAAATCTTGAAAGAGGGTGGGCCAATAGTAACCAGCTCTAAGGATTTTGTTGGCAGTTGTATTCCAATAGAGGTGGCCTCCACATTCTCCTTCGTGGAACTCATGCTTGATTCTCTCTGCATCATTCTCAGGAAAACATTTAAGCAATAATCCACTAGCATTTTTCCAATAAAGACATTTATCTAAAATGCAGTAGTTTACAGCTTTTAACTTTAAAAACCTTGCCTTAGTCTTAGACAAACCAGGAGGTGTATTCAAATTGAGAAAAACATATAAAATATCAGCATACCAAGAGGAATTCATAAAATGATATTCAACAATGGGAGATGTAAATTCTTCTTGTTCATATAATGCATTTATCATGTTTATATCAAGAGTTTTGAAATTTGACTCAGCCATTAATCTTGCTAGTCCTTGGCCTTTAATGAGTTTAGTGGGCTTTATTTCTAAATCATATTCAAGTATCACAGTTATCCACTTACCTCTCTTGCCATCTGGGTCCTGTGTTAGAATGTCTTTCACAACTGAATTTGGGACAAAGGCAATGATGTGGGAGTGTAGAATGTAAACTCTAAAATGTTTTAAGGCTTTGACTAAGGCAAAGGCTTGTTTTTCCATGATTTTGTACTTCAGAGGAGCATCTCTCAATGCCTTGCTAAAGAATTCAATTGGCTGCTCTCGTCCCTGTGGATTTTTCTGCAATAGGACATCAGCCATTGTATGTTCTGATGCGAATGAAAAAATGAAAAAATATTTTGAAAATTCAGGACTAATAAGAACTGGTGTTTTGGTTAATGCTTGTTTTACCAGCCCAAAAGATTTATTTTCTTCTAAGGTCCATTTAACTCCTTGTTCCTTTTTCAGCATGTTTGTTATGTTTCTAAGGAGTTCAGCCAAGTTGGGTATGAACCTTCTCAAGAAATTAATCTTTCCAATGAAAGATTGAAGTTCATTGATGTTTCTAGGATAGGTGATTTGCAATATACCCTCAATCATTTTTGGATCTATCTTTATCCCTTCTTCTGATATGATGTGCCCAAGAAGTTTACCTTCTTGGAGACCAAACATTGTTTTCTTAGGATTTAAAGATAACCCAAATTTTCTGCATTTCTCAAAGACTATTCTCAAGTGTTCTAGGTGTTCTTCATCTGTTTTGGAAAAAACAGTGATATCATCAAGATAAATAATGATGAAGTAGCCTAATTATTCCAAGAATGAAATATCCATGGCTCTCTGAAAAGTAGCACTAGCATTTATTAAACCAAAGGGCATTTTCACATACATGAAAGTGCCCCAAGGTGTAGTAAATGTTTTTTTTAATTGATCATCAGGATGTACTAATATCTGATTGTATCCCGATAAGCCATCTAACAAAGATATTCTTTTAGAACCCACCACCCTTTTTAAAATATGATCCATCTTGGGTAAAGGGTAGTTGTCCTTTAATGAGGCTTTGTTTAAGTTCCTAAAATCTATACAAAGCCTAATCTCTCATGTTTTCTTCCTAACTGACACTAGATTAGACACCCACTCTGAATATATAATAGGAATAATAATTCCAGCTTCATACATTTTCTTGATTTCCTTCTCAACCAAAGGTAATTGAATAGGATTAATTCTACGCAATCTTTGTTTGAAATTTTTTTGGTTTTATTTGAGGGGTATCTTGTGCTGAATTATTTTTGTGTCATAGGATTTGAGATCCTCATAACTCCATGAAAAGACATTAGAAAATTCTTTAAACAACTCTATGTATTTCAGTTTGATATGAGCTGGTAAAGTCTTAGACATTTTGATCATTTTTGGGTTTAGTTCACTACCTATATTACACTCTTCTAATTCAGTTTCTAGGGGCTCCAATTTTGGTTTCTTGGCAATATCATTGAAATCAAACAATTATTCCAAAGGGACCAGTCTTTTTGGAAAGTCTTGTGTGTTAGATTGCAGTGTTTCTAAGTATTCTTTTCCTAAATTTGCACTAATCTCTATGGTATGTTTAATTTTATTAGTTAACATATTTATAACAACAATCTCTGGAGAGTTTTCTTCTTCATCAAGTAGGTTTTATTCATTAGAACAGTTTGTTTCATAGTCTGAATCTGAACTTGGTAGGTCAAATTCATTTATGGACTGTAAGAAGTCTTCTATTTCTTTGTCTCCATTAAAAATTTGCCAATACTTTTCGTTGTTAGGGACAGCTGGTCGAAATTTGATTTGGGTAGTGCATAGTTTGGTTTCATACGGTGTTAGGCATGTTCTAGCAGCAAAAGCTAAACCATTCTCTTGTATATTTTGGTCTCTTGGGACAAAGATCAGTTGGAATTCCTCAAATGTTTTCAATAAATCCATGACATAATTCCTATATGTTCTAAGTTTGGGGTGTTTGGCACTATATTCCCCATTCACTTGCTTGATAATTAGTTCAGAATCACCCTGCACCTTAATTCTTTTGGCCCCTAATTTCTTCAATAAGTGCAGGCCTAAAAGGAGGGCTTTATACTCAGCTATGTTATTGGTGCATTGAAAGTTTAATTTGTAGGAATTCCTTCAGTATGATTTTTCATTATATTGTGAAGCCACACTCCTGCACCTACATCATTCTTAGTACAAGATCCATTAAAGTTCATATTCCAAAAAGGACTAGTTTCAAATTCACTAGTTTGAATACTATCCTCGTCATCTAGTGTGCTTTTAGATTGTTCTTGTAAGTTAGCACTATGTTGAATTTGATCTAAATGCTCATGTTTTTCATTTTTTAAAGGACTCTTCTCTTGACTCTCAAGGTTGAAAAGAAATGGACGATTGATTTGCAGCTCAAGACCTGTGATTGGTTTGCTGTGACTTTCTGATTTAGCAAACTATTTTGACATTTCTATCTTGTCTTCCTCTTTTTCTATATCTACCCCTAATTCAGTTAAGGTTTCTTGCTTAATGAATGTTTCATCATTGAAAAGGATAAATGAGTCAAGGCCTGTGTGAACAGAATAAATAGGAGAGTTTTCTGGTCTCTCTTGGCTGATAACCATGTACTGCATATGAGATTCCCTATAAAGTCTTCTAGTCTGATTGAAAACAGGGATAGTTGCATATGTCATATCCATCTACATTGTACCTTGTAACTTAGCTCCCCAAGATCTTGATAACAGCATACCATATTTGGCTGGAATTTGTGCTAAGTTTACATAGAGGTCTTTGATTAATCCTAAACATTTCACTCTACTTGAGTCAAAGGAGTAAATATCTTTGTAAGGTCGAGTGATTTCAAGGCCTAGACTCTCCATTACAGATTTGAGCATTAAATTGTGAGAGGCCCCTGAGTCATGCATGGCATTATGTAAAATCTTGTCATGAATATTCAAACTAACATAGAATGGAGGAACTAGCCCTTCTTGGTATCTACCTTCAATCTTTGGACCAAATAAAAGCTCTGGTTGGTCATCATTAAGATTGATAGTGTCATTATTCTCTTCTATGTTAAAATCCTTCAAAATTTGGGATCTATATACATCTTGGGTGGCTAATTCAATGAGAGGAACAGAGATTTTGATTTTGACAATTTCTTGTTCCAAACTAAAAGGCATCTGATTTTTTAACATGTTTGTTTTAGCCTTATTAACCACCACTTTATCAACAAAATCAGTTTGTTGATTTACTCTATTTACATTGGTTAAAATTGTTTTAATAGGAGCACTAGCTGAGGTACTAGCGTTGCTAAGACCTGCACTCTATTTTTCATTGATTTGAGTGCATTTTTCTTTGTTTTTATTATAATTTGTAGCCATTGTTTTGTCTTTCTGTTTTGCAGTCTTGGGTTTGTTTACAGGGCTGGTTTTGCAAATTTATATAAGGTTTGGGTTTTGGGAGTTTCCTGATTGATTTTACTCCTAATTTCATACTTTTTTGGAGTCTCTATGATGACATTTTCCATCTCTTGGTAATAACTTTCATCCTCTACCCTTTTATCATCATAGGGTGTGTATAGACCTTGTTTCATATTATAATGAACTTCAAAATCATCATTGTCTACTCCCAACATGTTTATATCATCTTCCTCTATTTGATCATTTTTGTCTTCAACCTCACTTACATAATTTTGATGAAAAGGATGCATAATCTCCTGATCAGGGTCTCTTGGTCTATTTTGAGGCTGATTTCTCTTGAAATTCTGATTTTGTTTTTGAGATTGGTTTCTGTTTTGAGGAGCTGATTGATTTTGACTTGCTTTTGATTTCTCAAGTATGCTCATCTTTTTCATCATCTCCTCCATCATTCTTTTCATCTTTGAGCTAGATGTGGAAGGTGTAGATTCCTCTCTAAAGGATACTTTCTTCTCATTCTTCATTCTTGCTCTTTTCTCCATTAGATTAACTTCCACAGCAAGAGCTCCTTTTTGCATATCTTCAAGAGTCAAAGGATCTGTCTCTCTCAGCTGATAGGCCATTTCAGGATCAAATCCTTCAGGAAAATTGTTTAAAGCTGAGCCTTGTGGAGGTTTTAGATCTGAGGGAAGTGCATTATACACACTATTGAACCTATTGCAATAAGCTTGAACACTTTCCCCAGTGTTTCTTTGGATATTTTTGTAGTCCGAAAGTATTTGGAGAGGGTTTTTATTAACTTCCCATTTGTTTAAGAATAACTGATGGAAGGCTTGGAGATCATTTATACTGTGAGGGGTTAAGCCTTTGAACCATTTTCTTGCTTCTCCCCCTAAACTCTGAGAAAATAATCTAAGTTTGACAGTTTCATCATCAATCTCATTTCTGTCAAAGTAGTCATTCATCTTGCCCACATGTTGTGAAGCAATAGTAGCACCACTGGCATCATACAATGGTATCTTGGACTGATAGTCCTGTGTAAGATTGACTAAAGGAAAAGGAAGGACTAGAGGGGCATACCATGTTGCCATGATAGGAGGTTGTGGGAAAATTGGGGGATTTACAGGTGGAGGATGTAAAATGAGAGGGGTTTGATGGAATGGTGTGGTTTGGACAGTGGATGTATGGATAATAGATGTGGATGGACCAGCAAGATATTTTTGAGCAGATCTAGGATGAGAGAAACCAAAATTATGAAGGAAATGTAAATCATGTGGTGTAGTTTCTCTGCTACTAGGATGCTCACTTCTGTCTTGGGATGAAAGTGGAGATTCAGAGTCTATCTAAATTATATCATCAAGTGACCTGGTTCTAAATGGGTTTCTTAAGTCAACTTGTGATTTTTGTAGAGCTGTAAGATTATCTGGGACAGAATTAGCTCTATGGAGTGATCTGACAATAGTTGAATATTTGGCCTTAGGATACTTCCTAAGTATTCTTTTAGAGTTTTCAAATATCTCAGGGGGGTTTGGATCAGGATGGCTTCTAGTATGAATTCTTTTAGAAGCCACTATGCTATGTTTTTAGACCCAACTAACAAGAAAATTTTAACCAAATATGAAAATCTTGAGGAGGCTAACTGATATTTAAAACAAGAAAACTTTAATCTTTAAAGTCTTCTTAACTGAGTTTAAATGATGTTATGATGATAATGGGTTTCCTAGTGGAGTCTTAAGGTCTGTTTTGGATTGTGGAGTCACCAGGTGGAAATTTTTAGCTCTTTTGGAGGTAAAATGTTTTATCGTCCACCACCATGTTTATTTGAATACCAATCTGACATATTTTTGGGTTTTTTGATTTTTTCCAGTCCTATGGGTTCTAAGAGTGTCCTAAGTCTGTTTCAACACTTAGCTATGGTGACGAGACAAGGAAAGTTTACTCTTATGGCTAAGCTAGCTGATTCCTTCGAGGTTTGATAAGCTCTTATGAGAATCCTAAGGGTTCCTTAGATTGTCACTGATTTAAATAAGTTTTATCATGATTACCAATGCTTTGTAGTGCTTGAAGAGAGCTACTTATACTGCACTGAACACTGAGTGTCTTTTTTTAAGGATTTTACTCAGAATATCCCCAGCGGAGTCGCCAGAATGTTAGGTCTCTATAATTTGCAATATTGGAAAATACAAACTGCAAAGCCTACATATGAACCACTTTGGGATTCTAGGATCTAGCCCTCCTAAATCCAAAGAGGGATCTCTCTATAAGTGTGTTTAAAGATGTGATATTTAAGGTTTGAAATGTGATATTAGGCTAGTTATGAGGAACAAGGTTTTTTTTGTTTTGGTTGGGAAAAGAAAAATGAAGGTGAAGGAAGTCTAAATGAAGGGTGAAGGTGTATGAAAGTGAAATATTGATTTAGCTAACAAGATAGGAAAGAAGTAGCTTCAATCCATTGGGCTATGGAGTCATAGTAGGATTTAATTGAAACAACAAGGTTCAAGAGTGGTCCATGGGGCCAGTCATCTATGTCAAAGGATCTCTTTAAGTTGATTTTATGGAACGGAATGAAACAATAAGGAAGGGAATCAAACAGATGAAGAACAAAGAGCAGCCTAAGATCAAGTAAGTAATTTGAAACTATCCTGCTTTTGGCATACACTTAAGAAAGACATAAAATTTATCTAAGATCAAGTAAGTACTTTGAAACTAGCTTGCTTTCGATGCACTTTCAATAGAAAACATTTAAAACACATAGAATAGCTTAAGATCAAGTAAGGACTTTGAACCTATCCTACTTTCAGCATATTCAAAGGAAAAAAATTTAAGATAAACAATAAAAGTAGTCTAAGATCAAGTAAGGATTTTGAACCTATCCTGCTTTCAACATACTTTAAGGGAAACTTTCAGACAACATTTGGAGATAAAACTAGAGGACAAGGCTAACCATAGACTTCCCTGGTTCAACTTTACTTAGTATAAACTGAAAATAACATTCAAGAACAATGTTTAAAGTTTAGACAGTAAGACATGGGCTCACCAACATTCCTTAACTGCTTGGACTGTATTGAAACATTCATAAATAAACAAAGGAAGAAAACATGGAGATAAAGTTTATCAGTGAGAGTAGGGTACCTTTTACAGTAAATCCTAACTCTATAACTGATGTTATTTATTAGAGAAGATGGGCAGAATGGAAACAAAAAGAAAATAACAATTTACGATGAGAAAAACATCACCATTGACATAGATCCCATAAATCAGCTTGTATTTGAATGCTTCAAACCAGTTACAATCATCAAGTCCAGTGGGCCTCTACAACTTCAAACTTCTCATATCAACTTAGGTATATTCAAATACAAACAGAGCTTACAGCAGCTTCAGAAAAATATTTACATGCATTAGATATTTAGAGACCAACCCTTTTATCATCTTCTACAAAGGTAATTATAGAAGAAAAGAGGAGGTGGGATGTAAAATAAGATCTCTAGGCTCAATTAATACAAATTAATGCTTCTCAGCCTTTGAGGGGCTCAATGGAGAATATTTTTGATATTTCCTCTGTATTAATTTATTTTCATTAATTTATTAGCTACTTGGGAGAAATTGTTGACTTTAAAGCTATTTCTTATCTTTGTAATAACTTTGCTGACATTTGTAATAAGTTCCTTTGATTTGAAATAACTGTTCAGTTGTCTTTAGGAAAATATCTTCTGTTCTGGTAATTACTAGGCCTTCTTTGATTTCTTTGAGGCTGCAGGTGGCTTTTGGTAGCTGGAGAGGATTCAATTAGCCTCTGATGTGGTAGTGGAGGCTTCTCAAACTGAGAGGTTTCTTTGTCGTTCTATAAAACACCTTTAATTTACCTTAGATTTGTGTTTTAGGTCTGATTAGGCTTAATCTGTGTCTTCAGGTCTTCATACAATTTTTAAATGTTTGGATTAGGCTTTTGACAGTCGAATTTACACCTCAATCCTTCAAAATCGTGTTTAAACCTTTAATTCTTCATTTCTGCTTTGATTTTATGCTGTCAAACTGATACTCTTTGTCTGTTTGATGTTCACTATGTTTTGTTTCTTCACAGGTGTGTATAGGGTTTTATAATGTTATCAATGCTTATGAGGCAGGAATAAATCGATAATTCAAACCCTGCAAACCATTTTCTTCATGGAAAAATGGCCTGGGGGATCGTCATCCCTGGCCATTCATTTCTTCTTAAAATAATAGAAAAACCTTTAAAAACCTGCACAGACAAGCAAAATTTACAAAAATCCTATGGGGAAAGGTTTAAACTGCTTCAGAGGTTTAGGTTAGATCGCGGCCATTGGATGAAAGCATCCAACGGTGAGGATTGCTTGCTGGGGTCAAAAGGAGATGCAGTTGGAGGGGTGAATGAAATATTAAGTCTGAGTCGTAGATGTATATTGATCAACAGCTAAGATCAATCTAGGTTTTATAATGCAGAAGGGGAAGAGTTTATAATGAAAATGGGAGAAATTGTAAAGAAATGGGGGAAAAACCTTTATCGGCAGTGAAAAATGGCATAAAACGAAGTTTGGATGTGGGATGGATGAGAGTCATTGATCTACAATGATCAATGGTCGGGATCTTTGGAGGGGAGTTTGGGAGCAAAGGAGAAGGCGATGCGTTGGTGGTAAGATTTAATTAGGACCGTCGATCTTGGTAATCAACGGTGAGGATGAAATATTGAAAAGCCAAATGCTGCGGGGAAGGGTGGTTTGGCAGAAAACCATAATGGTTTTCGCACAGATTTGAGGCAGTTTCCAAAATCTTAAAAAAAAGCGCGATATGCTTCGCCGCCCGCCACGTGTCCTTAGAGAAACCACTTTTTTCGCATTAATTTTTGGCGTTAAACCTCTAGCGCAGAAAAAAAGCAGAACTGAGTGCTAGCCATCGGATGGATGAGCGCAGATCCAATGGTTCAGATCACACGCGATGAAGGGCAAGATGTGCGGATGGAAAGGTATGGCAGGGTCAAAGGCAGATTAGATCTCGACCACTAGATCTGAGGAATGGACGGTGAAGATCTACAGACCGGGAAAGTAGGTCCCAAAGGAGTTGGGCCTATTGGGTTCAATATAGATTGTAGGATTTAAAAGATTGACGGCTCAGATTTAATTTCGGGGAAATGAAAGGAATATAAGGCAAGGGGTTGGGCGAAGATCGGGTGAAATTTGGACTGTTGATCTGCAAAGACCAATGGTAGATCTTCACTGAAGAGTTTTCAACTGCGGGGCTTTATGAAATAATAGAGGAAGTGAGGTCTGATCTGGACCGTTAGATCTTGGTGAATGGATGGCCCAGATCCGATCGCAGGATTGCTAATTGGCGGAGGAAAATGGAAGGCACAAAGAAAAAACTGCGATGTGATTACATATTGACCGTCGGATCTTGGAGTTAGATCGACGGTTGAGAGTTAATCAGAGGGACAAATGCAGAGAATTATGGGTGGATTTGCAACGAGATCTTAGCTGTCGGTTCTTGTGGATTCGACGGCTAAGATTTAATTGGGAAGAATGGCATCGGAGGAGGAAAAAATAAAGAACAAAGGGAATATTGCGATGCGATTGAGTAAGAGCCTTGGATCTCAAAACTAGATCAACGGTCAAGATTTAATTGTGACAGCCAAAGGCAGAAAGGTGGGTTTTGAAAGGGGAGCGATATGGACCGTCAGATCTGGGCATGGTAGAGCAGATCAACGGTCGAGAAACAATCACAGGGTCACAATCGGAGGGAGGCAATAAACCATTAAAATGTGTCCAATGAACAATTGCGATGCGATGTGCCAACGATCATTGATCGGTTCTAGATCAACGATTGACATTCGCCGAAACAATGAATTGTCGGGTTTTATTTATAACACAAGGAAGGTCAGGTTTTTATAAAATATACTGGAGAAAAAGGGTTTGGACGGGGGTTTAAGGACTTTTAGCACCTGGTTTCGGAGCTTATGGTCCTATGAGAGGTGGGGGCAATAGAAGTTAAGCCCTCGGGGGCTAAAATTCTTTGTAATGAAATATAAGTGTTTTCTAGGCTAAAAACAGGGTTTTTAAGCCGTTTGGAGGGTTCCGATAGGGAAATGAAGGCCTTTTAAACCAAATGGTAGGAGACCAAATGGTTTTTAAATGGGTCTTGAACTGATTTTGAAGGTTAAAATGAGGGAAATGGAGGATTTTTATGAGGAAAAGGGGATGAAAAATGGAGGTTAATTTATGAGTGAAAGGAGGGGTAAAATGAATGGGAGAATGGGTTTTTTACAGCAGTCTTTCTCTTCAAGTAAACAACATATTTTTCAAGGTTAATGAGGGAAAAAATAGTGAAGGTTTTCTGAAGGAAAAAGAGACACCATCAAGACTTCAAGAACTCACAATTTGGAAATGAATTGTTTCTTGAAGGCTAGAGAAGATCTAGCCACCATTTGATATGACAAATTTTTATAGGTGGCTAACAGGGATAAACATCAGATCTCTTATAATTCAGCCTTCTACACAATTGTTCTTCAGTTTGCAGTGTATCTTCAGCCATTGGGCTTTAGATCCCATCTTGTATAGAGTGTATTTCCGAAAACCCTTTCCGGGTTCTTTGTAGAAGTTGGTATTGAGTATAGATCTGTATTGGGAATATATTTTGAGGCTTATAATAGCCATACATATTTGTACATCATTTTTTCTGTAGAAGTGTGTTTTTAACTGCGCTGTAGTAGTTTCCTACATTTTTGTATTGTGACAACAGTTCATTTGTGGAGTGATTTCTTATGGGAGGCTTGTTCCTTCATTGTATAAGATTCATGCCTCACTATTATGTATTGATTTTCTGATATAATACATGATGTTATGTCTCCATATTCGTCTCCAATGGTTATGAGTTGATTTACACTGCTACTTTCAATTTTATATTTATGAATTGTTGCATTCTCATTTTGGGATATTACAGTGCTATCAGAGCATAATCGTGGCTCAACCTATGGATCTCAGCCATTATGCTATCAAGAGAAGAAGGAGAAGAAGAGATGTACAGAAAGGAAAAAGAGAAGACTCCATTATTTTGAGGAAGAAGGGAGGAGAAGCTCTCAAAGCTTCTTTCTAAATCTATACAAGGCATTAAAGGAGATCTCAAGAAAATGAGAAGGGAGATGGAATCTCCAAAGGAGTTTGGATCTAAAGAAAACTCTAGATTTGCACATAATGAGTGTGAGCATGCAGCTACACACCAAGGTTCACAGCGTAGTCAAATGCCCAAATCTATCATGAGAGAGATGAAAGAAGGAGGAATGCCTAAGAGGGAAACCCTTAGTGATTTTCTGTAGGAGTATGAATCTCAAACTGAGAAGTTTAGAGATCATATTATTTTCCAGAACTTTTGCAAGATCAAGGTGGAGGGGAGCAAGCAACATGGCATGGGTAGATTTTCTCTATCTACTTTTGATGGATCACCAACATGTTCAGCCGGAGCTTGGGTGGAGGAGCTACACACCTATTTGCAGCAGCACCAAGTTTCTGAAGATAAGGCCATCAGAGTTGCAGCACTGCACTTTGAAGGTAAGGCTTATGCTTGGTGGATATTTGAGTCATTTTCATTAAAAAATGCCAATACTTCTTCTTATGCAAGGTTCACTAAAAGATTAGTGGAGAGGTTTGATGGAAAACATTCTAAAACACTCTTGGTAGAGCCAAACAAACCAAAACAATCAAAACTTGTGCATGGGTTGGAAGAACCTATAAACTCAAATCTACTTCAGAAAATTATTGGTGAAGCTCACATCTTGCATAACACTTTTCTGGAGGCAAGGTCTCTATTTCATGTCTTTGGACAAGAGGGCATGAAGGTTCCTTTTCCAAAAGAGGATCCTCTTATTGAGCAAGTGACTCCCATTCATAATGAAGAAGAAGAGAAGGATGGGGGCAACATCGCTATCACATCTAGATAATATCTAGTCCCTCATGTAGAGGAAGGAGGAGCACATGCTCCAACAGGAGGAATTATTGTATCATTGCAAAAAATTCCCCAGGATCTCACATATGGAGGACAAAGCACAATCAATGAGCAGCATGATTGTGAGACATTGTGAATGGAAGGAGAAGGTAGGGAGGAAGGTCGACATCACTTGATGAGGAGCACACACCCTTATCTATTTCAGAGAGCTAATGAAAGAAGAGGCATATTGATTTTCGTTGTAAGGGCAAGGGAAAAGTTTCCCATCCATATGTACAGTCTACTCTTGACATTGATGTCTCATTACATGGAGGAATTCCACCCAGGAGGCCAACAGATCTGGAGTTGTTAAGATACATCTTTCCATTTGGTTCACCACTCTTAGATTTTAGAGAGGTGAAGACTTTGGAGGAGTCTCATATAGCGTGGAGATTTTGGGATAGACTCAAGAAGGAGGGAGACATTCTCCCATTTTCAGCATCACCCACTCTCACTATATGCACTGTGCTGACAGAAGTTGCTGCAGCGATGGAGGATGGCACCTTCATGGTGCAAGGGAGCTTCTCCATGGATTTGGAGAGACAGAGGGTACTTACTTTAAGGAAGGAATCCTCCATAAATTGGAGTAAATGGAGGCCACTCATGATTACATTGGCCAAGATCAAGGGGTTCTTTCTGGATGGTAGCTTCTCATGGGACACCCACTTCCAAAGATCACTACATCTATTTGAGCATGAGTAGTTGCATGATGGGCATGGCAGCATTCTGAAGGATGACTTTGGCATGAGGGATGTCAAAGGAGAAGACAGAAGCATGTGGGGAGCTTCACATTTCAGATCATCAGCGCTGTCTCTTAGGAGGATTGATCCATATTGGAGGTCTCAACTCTTGGTAGAGTACTCCAAGGATCTTGGTGCTTGCAGGATACTTAATGACCCGGAGGGAGATGATAGATACATGGTGATTAGTGAGGTCATTGTTGGGTATGTGTTATATTCTTTCCACGACTAATCACGTGTGGGGGGGTAAGAGGGGGGGAAATAGCCCCACCCTTGCGCTGGGCGCAAGGGGTCCAGGGCAGCACCTCGACGAAAATTTTTTGGTCCTTAATTTACGGTGGGTAGTCCGCGCCCATGGTTTTGCACATGGTTTTGGGGTACAATGGTTTTCGGCCCCTGGTATTTTTGTAGATCTGGTCAAGGGAACTACGGTTATGTTCTAATCCAGGGTTAATGGATTAGGGTTCATGTATGCTTTGGCATGTATATATATGTGTTGTAACACTAAAAGGAATATAATGAAAAATCAAGCTGGTTGTCCCGATTTGGGATCAAGGGGAAAATCTCTGTGTTTATCTGTTTTATGTTTTATGCTCTCTCTATTGTTTATTTTCTGTTATAAGATTCATGTGTAGATAATTTCTGTTCAGGATTAAAACCTACATTTGGTATCATAGTTGTTTCGGCTTCAAGGGGATGCCTTTTCTGCTGAGGGTTTTTTGCTCGGGCCTGAGGTAGACCCTGTTCAGTGGGAGATCTGCAGGATCGATTCTTGCGGTGAAAGAAGATGGAGAGCAGCGAAAATATAGAGATCAAGAAATTTAATGGTCATAGTTTTGAGTTGTGGAAGCTCAAGATGGAGGATCTGCTGGTGGATAAATATCAGTGGATCGCGGTAGATCTAGGTACTAAACCAACGGCAATTTCAAATGAAGACTGGAAGAAATTGGATCGGAAGGCTAAGAGAACAATACGATTGTGTGTCTAAGATTCAGTATTGTTGAATGTATCTGGGGAAGCTACGGCGAAGAATTTGTGGGAAAAACTTGGAACTTTGTACCAATCTAAGTCTCTGGTGAATAATTTGTTCCTATGGAAAAAGCTGTATAACCTGAGGATGAAGGATGGAGACTCGGTGATAGATCATTTGAACGCCTTCAATACTGTGGTAATTCAGTTGTCATCTGTTGATATTAAAATCTCAGATGAAGATAAGTGCATCAGTTTGTTGTGTTCTCTAGCAGGCTCATGGGACAGTCTGGTTATTGCAATAGGTAGCAATACAACTACCTTGAATTTTGATGACATTGTCTCAACCTTGTTGTCGGAGGAAATGAGACGGAGAAATATGGAGGGCCAGAATGGAGATGTCATATCTGTATGAGGAAGGTCCCAAAATAGAAACAATAATAAGGTTTTGAGTGGGAGATCTAAATCTAGAGGGAGATCTAAATCTCCTGGAAAGTTTGTAAAGGTATGCTGGAAATGCGGAAAGGAAGGGCACTAAAAAAGTGAGTGTAGATCTAAAGCTCCTGAGAAAGGAAAGGGATTTGATGATGATCCTTCTGCATAGGCAAAAACCACCTTGGATGAAAGTGGGGATGTGTATTTGGCTTCTTCTTCAAATACACATGTGCTTGAGATCATAGTCATGGTTGATTGACTCAGCTTGCATCCTTTCACTTCACTCCCACGAAGGAGTGGTTAAGCAGTATAGAGAATATGATGGTGGTGATGTCTTCTAGGGGGATGACGGGAAAGGCCAACATCATACGAGATGTGGAAAGGTCAAGCTGAAGCTACAAGGTGGAAGGATTAGAACACTTCCTGGTGTTCTGCATATTCCTGCATTGGCCAAAAATCTAATTTCTGTAAGCAAGATGGATGATGCAGGTGTAAAAACAGTGTTCTAGTAAGATGCCTGCAAGATGGTTCGAGGAGCACTGGTATTAATGTGGGAAGTTCGGACTGGAACTCTGTACAAGCTACAATGTAGCACTATTATTGATGGGTGTAACAGTTCTTCCTAAAAGTGGAGCGGAAAGCCTAGCTGTCTCTGGAGAAAAGACCATGCTATGGCATCAAAGGCTTGGACATATTGGAGAGAAGGGCCTTCGAATACTACATAGAAATGGTATGGTAGAAGGTATGTCTAATTTCTCTCTGGATTTCGATTTCTGTGAACATTGTGTATATGGGAAGAAGAATCGGGTGAGTTTTCCTTCTGGTGCTAAGAGGGCAAACAAGATATTAGAACTTGTGCACAGTGATGTGTTTGGGCCTGTGTCAGTTCCATCACTGGGAAAGTCTGTGTATTATGTTTCATTCATAGATGACTTCTCAAGGAATACATGGATATATTTCTTGAGGAAGAAATCTGAAGTCTTTGACAAATTTAAAGAATTTAAGGCTATGGTGGAAAACCAGACAGAGAAGAAGATAAAGGCGTTGAGGACAGATAATGGTGGGGAGTTCTGCAAGAAGGAATTTGAAGAGTTCTGTAAGAAGTGTGGTATAGCATGATAGAAGACTACTCCATACACACCTCAGCAAAATGGAGTTGCAGAAAGAATGAATAGAACACTGATGGAAAAGGCAAGAAGCATGCTCAGTGGTATCGGGTTAGGACAAGAATTCTGGGCAGAGGCAGTGGAGACTGCATGCTATCTGGTTAACAGATCACCTTCATCAGTGTTGGAGGATAAGACTCCACATGAGGTATGGACTGGTAAGAAACCCTCTCTTTCACATCTAAGGGTATTTGGAAGTGATGCATATGTACATGTTCCAAAGGAGAAAAGGACCAAGTTGGATAATAAATCTGAAAGGTGCATCTTTATTGGGTATAAGGATGGTTTAAAGGGTTACAAGCTTTGGAACCCAGAAACAAGGAAGGTTGTGTACAGCCGAGATGTGGTGTTTAGAGAAGTGAAAGATGTTGTTGAACATGAAGTCCTACCAAAGGAACCTGAGAAGATAGAGTTTGAGCTAAAGGAGGATGAATCAGACTCTACAACAGAAGAAGACTCAGAAGATGAAGAGCCACAAACTCCAGCTTTGAGAAGATCATTTCGGGAAAGAAGGCAACCAGAAAGGTATAGTCCATCTACTTTCTGTTCAGGTTTTGCCTTAACTATAACTGATGATGAACCCAGAACTGTCAGGGAGGCAGTAGATTTAGAGGATGGAAAACTCTGGAAGGAGGCCATGGTTGATGAAATGGCATCCTTGCACAAAAATGAGGCATGGGATCTGGTGGAGTTGCCGGCTGGAAGGAAGCCCATCGGGAGAAAATGGGTGTTTAAAAAGAAAATGAATGTAGAAGGCAAGGTGGAGAAATACAAAGCTCGGTTGGTAGAAAAAGGTTATTCCCAGGTGCCGGGAATTGATTGTGGTGATATTTTTTCTCCTATTGCCAAAGTTACTTCTATTAGATTACTTTTCTGTTGCTGCTGCATTTGATTTTGAGATAGAACAGATGGATGTGAAGACAACATTTCTTCACGGGGATCTAGAAGAGGAGATATACATGAAGCAACCTGAAGGCTTTATGGTGAAGGGTAAGAAAGAACTGGTATGCAGGTTGAAGAAGTCTCTGTATGGGTTAAAACAGTCACCAAGGATGTAGTATCAAAAATTTGATACCTATATATGGGGACTTGGCTTTACTAGAAGCAAGGAGGATCAATATGTTTATTTTAAATTAATTGGTGACCGTGTTATTTATTTGGTCTTGTATGTGGATGATATGTTGTTGAATGGAAATGACAAAGAAATTATCCAAGATTTGAAGACCCAACTATTCTCCAAATTCGACATGAAGGATCTTGGTGCTGCAAAATATATTTTGGGCATGGAAATTAAGAGAGATTGGGCAAAGAGGAAGCTCTGGTTAAACCAAAGGAAGTATGTCCAGACTATATTGTAGAGGTTCAATATGCAGGATAGTAAACTGGTGAATGTTCCTATTCCTGTAGGTGTAAAGCTGTCTACTGAACAGTGTCCCAAGACACAAGAAGAAGAAGAGGATATATCCCGTGTTCCATATGCAAGTGTAGTGGGTAGCCTAATGTATGCAATGGTTTTTACTAGACCAAACATTGCACATGCAGTGGGAGTATTGAGCAGGTTTATGTCAAACCCAGGGAAGGAGCATTGGACAGTTGTGAAGCGGGTTTTCAAATATTTACGTGGCACTAGTGATTATGGCTTATGCTACTAGGGAAGGCTAGGATTGGAAAGAATGTTGGACATTCATGGTTTTGTTGATGCAGACTGGGCTGGAGATCTGGACCAAAGAATATCTACAAGTGGGTATGTGTTTAACCTATTTGGAGGCGCAATCAGTTGGATGAGTAAAAGACAGTCTGTAGTGGCTCTTTCAACTATAGAGGCAGAATACATGGCAGCCACTCATGCAAGCAATGAAGTAGTTTGGTTGCAGAGATTTTGTTCAAGTATGGGGTTGGTACAACAAGCTATAACGATAGACTGTGATAGCCAAAGTGCAATTTTCTTGGCTAAGAACCCTGCTTATCATTCAAATACAAAGCACATTGATGTTCAATATCACTTTGTTAGAGATATGGTTGAGGCTAAAAGGGTGTTGCTGGTAAAGGTGGACACTTTGAAGAATGTTGTAGATGCAATGATGAAGTCTGTGAGCACTCAGAAGTTCTCTTGTTGTAGAGAAACAATGGGTGTTGAAGAATTGGGCCAATGAATAAGCTCTCCTGTGGTCCCCTGCGGAAAGAAAACAACAAGTGGGAGAATGTTGGGTATGTTTTATATTCTTTCCACGACTAATCACGTGTGGGGGGGTAAGAGGGGGGGTGATAGCCCCCCCTTTGCACTGGGCGCAAGGGGTCCGGGGCAGCACCCCAGTGAAAATTTTTTGGTCCTTAATTTTTTGTGGGTAGTCTACGCCCATGGTTTTGTGCATGGTTTTTCACATGGTTTTAGGGTACGATGGTTTTCGACCCCTGGTATTTTTGTAGATCCGGTCAACGAAACTATGGTTATGTTCTAATCCAGGGTTAATGGATTAGGGTTCATGTATGCTTCGACATGTATATATATGTGTTGTAACACTAAAAGGAATATAATGAAAAATCAAGCTGGTCGTCTCGATTTGGGATCCAAGGGAAAATCTCTGTGTTTATCTGTTTTATGTTTTATGCTCTCGCTATTGTTTATTTTCTGTTATAAGATTCGTGTGTAGATAATTTATGTTTAGGGTTAAAACCTACAGTCATATATTCTTATGGTAGAATCTTATTGAGTAGAGTTTCTGAGCTCAAGAGGAAGCCACTTCATGCAGCACATGTGGACTTTCTTTCCATGTACTTAGATCCATTTCATACTTTGATGGAGGAGTTCACTTGGGAGGGCATCCAACAGGATATATATCAGCATATGGAGAGATGCATAGCCCGGATGGTTATGGAGAGGGTGTCACAACCACTTCCCTACTCTTTGGGGGTGAGGGAGAATTTCCGGTTGAGCCATTTCATCTCAAGGTCCCAAGTACATGGTGGAGAAGGTATAATTTCACATTATGTTTTGTAATTATTTAATTTATATGAGCAGAATGTTGTTCCAAGGAGGATTATCCCTTCTTGCATATTATATGATGATGTAATTGAAGCCACTTGCAGCATTGAGATTGGCTATTTTATTGGTGGTTTGTGGGGGGAGCCACATGATTTTTGGTGTGCACCATTGACACCACATTATGCTTCCATGCTTCTATCTTATAGAATGATTGTGGAAGCAAATAAGTGGCTGGGAGAGCAATTTTTATTACTTTTTTTGATGCAGGAAAGGGATGCACTATGCTGGTTCCATTTGAGGAACTATGATCCACTCTTCGGTTGTCATATGGCATCTTGTTTTCATTGGTTTTTGCTTCCATGGATTGCTGATATTCTTATGTCCATGGGGAGATTTTTTTGGAGAGTGCTAGATGAGTTGGAGATTACCATTGGGATTGTGATTCTCCCCAATTTACATGTTGCATGTTTCAGGAGAAACAATGGGCAAACCATGATTGCCACATCACACCTCTTGTCTTCATATAGGAGGAACCATTTGAAGAACTTGCGTTCTTGGAGGAGGCACTTCATGGCTGATTTATTTTTTGGAGTAACTTGGGCCATTATTGGAGGCCATGAAATTTCAGCCCAAGATAAAAAAAAACCCCATACTTACCATAAATGGAGAGAGAAACAACTTGGATGGAAAAATCTGATCTCTCCATGCAGCCCCATTACATTGCACAAACCGGGGGTTGATGATTTCTTTGATGAGCTACCTAGAATGGCTCATTTCATTTGGATGATAGCATGGGTGTGGGAGTCACTCATTGGGAATGAGATTCCCCATGTTTTTCATCACTCCTACATTGAGGAGGCCATTGGAAAGCAAGGAGGTTTCCACTTACACCTTCCACCTTTCTATGATGTGAGTGAAGTGGCTTTGCATACTTGTGAGGAAACATTGGAGGGCAGATTTATTGCAGATTGTTTTGAGCAGTGGTAAGGATTTTTGATGAGGAGGCCACAAGAAGAGGAGGGGAGGAATTTTTCTCTCCCTATACAGTTTCTTGAGGACAAGCAACATTTTGGAGGGGAGGACTATAATATTCCAAAAATTTAGCCTTCAAGATAAATGGAATATTATAATAGTTTTATCACTAGGTCGGTAATTAAATGGGTGGGGAGGCCCATAAGTCTCTTAAGAAAAAATAAAAACACTTCAAGTGTGAAAGGAGACATTTTTAGCAGCTAAATAAAGCTCCTCCAAGTGTGAATAGGGTTTGGATCATGTTGATTCATTCAACTTTGACCAAGTCAACAACGCTGATAAGGAGGAGTGGAGACTAATTAGAGAATAAAAAAATTTTGGAGGGAGATGGATCTCATGAAGGAAATGACCTACTTGAGTGGGGCTAAGGGCAAGAAAGCTCATATTCTATTTAAGAAAGAGGATGAAAGCCATTTGAATTCATATTTTTAGATTATCATTTTGATATTGGTCTGCTTAGACTATTGCTTCCTCTTATTGTTTAGCAGGGTTGATGTGTTGTTTAGCACCAGGTGTTCCCGAGTGGGAATCCCACCTATTTCCTTGAGGGGCCTCTTGGAAGAGTATTGTATTCATTTCCACATTCAAGTTTTCATGACAAGCTACAACTTCTTCATCAGCGTAGTTTCTGCAGGTTATTGTGCTGTGTTGCAGGGTGTAGAAGTGGAGGGGTTAGAACCCCACTTTTTGAGATATTTTCTCATAGGAGGGAGGTTTCCTTCTCTTGGGGATCTATTTGGATATTTCTTGGGCACATTCATATCCTTGGAATCTTGCCATACATTTCCCATCATTTCTAGCATTGTTCCAGCTAGGGAATGTGTTATTTTTGAAGGCAGCTTCAGTGGAAGATCTTGTGGTTTCTTTGCAGGATTTCCTTGTGATTGAGGGGTTCATCCTTTTATGGGAGGAGACATTTGAGGGGATAAACATCAGATATATTATACTTCAGCCTTATACACTCTTGTTCTTTAGTTTTTAGTGTATCTTCAGCCATTAGGCTTTAGATCCCATCTTGTATAGAGTGTATTTCTGAAAACCCTTTCCAGGTTCTTTGTAGGAGTTGGTACTGAGCATAGATCTGTATTGGAAATATATTTTGAGGCTTATAACAGCCCTACATATTTTTTACATCATTTTTGTTGTAGAATTGTGTTTTTAATTGCATTGTAGCAGTCTCCATCATTCTTGTATTCTGACAGCAGTTCATTTGTGGAGTGATTTCTTATGGGAGGCTTGTTCCTTCATTGTATATGATTCATGCCTCACTATTATGTATTTATTTTCTGATATAATACATGATGTTATGTCTCCATATTCGTCTCCAATGATTATGATTTGATTTACACTGCTACTTTCAATTTTATGTTCATGAATTGTTGCATTCCCATTTTGGGATATTACAGAGCATTCAACTCCACAAAGAGATGAGGATTTTACAACCTCTCCCTGGTATGCAGACCTCATTTTTGTATTATTAAATTTACAAGCTCTTCCTGGTATGAAAAAAATGAAATATAGATTTCTCAAAATAAAGGCTATGAAATTTTGTATCCTAGATAGTCATTTGTATTGGAAATATATTGGTGGAATTATACTAAACTGTTTATTGAATGATGAGGCAGATAAAATCATGAACGAGACTATGGTGGACAGTTGTATTGTAAAAACACTTCCAGTAAGATCCTAAGAGCTGTTTTTTACTGGCCCACACTCTTTTATGATGTCCATAAAAAGTTACTTCCTGTCATAAGTGCCAAATTTTTGAAGGCAAGAGAAAACTACTTCCTTTACCCTTGAAACCCATATCTGATGAAATTCATTTTCCAACAATGGGGTTTTGATTTCATTGGATAAATCCATCCACCATCCTCAGCTCAACACAAATGGATCCTCACATCCACTGACTATTTCACTAAATGGATGTAAGCCATGCCCTCAAGACAAGCAACAAATGTTGTGATCATCAAATTTTTAGAAGCCAATATACTGTCAAGATTTGGATGTCCCCAGAAACTTATCACAGAAAATGAAACATATTTTAAGTCAAATAAAATGGTGGACTTATGCAATAGGTATTAGATCACTTTGGGGCATTCAACTGCTTATTACCCTTAGGGGAATGGGTTAGTTGAATCCTCAAATAAGAGTTGGATCAATATCATTAAAAAATTATTAGAAGAAAACAAAAAATCATGACACAATAAGTTGGTAAATGCATTTTGGGTTGACAGAAACTCACCACCAAGAAATCAATTGGCCTGTCCCCATACCAATTATTTTAGGGAATGGATGTTGTTTTTCCAACCTCTTTAGGTGTCCCAATTATTAAAATGATGCAGGAGTTTCAGGTGGAATCCAATGATATCCAGATAAGGATAAATCAGACCATATAGCTGCAACAATCCAAGGAAGAAGTGTACAACAAAAAACAAGTCAAATAAGAAAGTGTCAAGAAAAATTATGAGAGACGTACTAAGGCTGATGATTTTAAGTTAGGGGACATTGTTTTAAAATGGAACTCAAGAAGAGAAGAAACGGGTAAACGTTGTAATTTTGAAAACCTATGGATGGGACCTTATATCATCCAAGCCTACATGGGTCACAATGAATTTTTCCTCAAATAATTGGATGGAACAAAGTTACCTGGTGGACCTGTGAATGGTAGGATGTTGAAACATTATTTTCCACAGGAATATAAGTGTTTTTTTATAAACTCATTGTAAATATCATTGTCTTTAATTTCTTTGATTGGGTGACCTATTATCAAAATTTGAATCCCATAGAGAATACCCTAAGCTCCTGATTAATGTACCACCATAGCTACTACAATAACACAAAATAAATGAGATGCAAAAAAATACTTAAAGCAGAACATTCAAGGCTATTGGTCAAAGGTTCTTGGCACCTCACAAGGAGAGTGCCATCCCTAGCTGAAGCCACTATTAGGGTCCTATTATTTATAGGTTCACAATGTGATTGACTATTTTCTCTCAGTTATATAAAAATGTAAATTTTATTGCATGTTGCAAATTATTTCCAAAACAATATAAAAAGTAAAAAGAAAGAAAAATGAAAAGAGGGTATTTGAAAAGAAAAAATAGAATAAATAAAAAGAAAAGGGAAAAAAAAGAGAGAAAGAATAAAAATAAAGATGAGAACCCCATGAAAAAATAAAAATAGAATTGAAAGTGATGCAAATTTAAATGCCACTACTTGATAGATAGTTTGATTTTCTACAATAAATTTAATGTTGTGTGCAACTTGTTCAAAATTCCACAACCTTGAGTCAATTTTTAGATCATACATTGTAATCATGATCAAACAAGTTTAATTTTTTGTCAATATTAGAGAATAAAATTAGCCAAACTATCTAATCTTGGCTAATGTCAGTTAGATAGATCAATAAGGTTGATTCAAATGTTTAAGTTGAATTAATGAAGCAGTCAGTAGATAGGATAGAGTAGGTGTTTTTCTCCTCAAAGAAAATAAACTAGGGTCTGCTAGTCCAAAAACACCCTTTTGTTAATTTTACATGAAAGGCTCAATAATGTTTTTTATCCTAAGTTTGAGAAATATTATGAGAAATGCACCATTAGCCTAAGTTTGGGATCAAAATAATTTTATCCTAAGTCAGAAAGCATTATGTATTATAACCAAATTAATTTTCTACCCATGTCATAAGGTTCGAAAGAAACAAAAGGCTTTTGTCGCATTTGGTTAAGTCCCTCTCTCTACCTAGTTTCCTGATCAACACTCCACCAGATGAACGTTCGGTAGTTCTTTTCGACACCCCCTTTCCATCCTACCTTTATCAGCGAAGGGGGATATAAAAATTTGTTTCCTCCCCACCGGACCCACCATACATGTCACCACTATGGTGCTTCACACCCCCCCCCCCCTCCCACCCTCACAAACCATAAAACACCTCGACCCCCCTCCCAAATTCGCTAAATCGCCCTCCTTTTCCCACCATCTTTCCCGTGCACCTCCCTCCACTCACTTCCTGACACATGGCTCAAGATCGTTACCCAGTTAAATTATTTCACAGGATCACCATTCGAATTGGAAATGGACCCGCGCCTCCAACGAAAACCATGCCATAACCATAAAAACTCTCTTGTCACCATTTTCATTCCTTTTTCTTGCAGATTTCTTGCTCTGTCGTCACTTTCAAATTTCTATTACCATATTGAAAGATGCCATTGCCACTGATATTTGACTCATGCAAAAAATTATCGTTAATTCACCATTAACTTCCTTTTTCTGAAATTCTAATTGACAAGATGCCTCCTAAAAAGAAGAAAATTGATGACCCAATCAACCTGATGCTTCCTCCCCATGTCGATCTCGATCACATACCACTTGCAGACAGGGATTACAAAATTGCAGAGACTAAGTGTGATTTCAATCTTTTTGAACTTTATTATTGGCTTGAAGATATTCATAGACCAAACTGGTGAAATTGGACTCTAGGAGTCCAATTTACCCCTCTACATCTTCCATCATACCCATCATTTCCCTGAATTCATTAGGAAATGACAAGCTTCTTATCTACCCAACCATAGAGCCATTGTAGCCCCAAGTGGAGAATTTTTATTCACCATTACTTCCAAAACAATTGATCAGATGATACAGGTCCCTCTTATTGAAGCCAATACATCTTTTTATGTAGAAGCCTTAAAATAATTGTATCAAAAGTTATATTTCTCCAAAAGAACACATATTTTTGATATTTTATGCCTGAAAATGCCCAATTGCCCAAGAAAAATCCACCTTATGCTTCTTCCATGTTCCCCGATTGTTGGCAATATGATGCAGAGTGTTGTCCTTGATGGCAACCCACTGAATGAAGATGAAGACATGAGACAATTGACATGTGTTGTCCTTGATGGCAAACCACCTGATGAAGTTTGTCTTGACCTGATGGACTTGGTAAATGATGTAAATCGGATATGAAATGATGTGTGTTAGCAATATGATGCTAAGTGTTGTCCTTGAATGGAAACCCACTTGATGAAGATGATGACAACTTACTTGATGAAGTTGTGCTTGATAGAATATGTCTTGATGAACTAAATCTGATGTATCTACAGTGAGTACAGAAGGCAATGAAGAAAGGAATTCAGCATGTGCTAAATCTATGGTGAAAAGAGTATGTCTCAAGGCATACGCGGATCTGTCTAGGAGAAGTCGTGTATGCACGCGGGAAACAACGTTCCAAGTCGTGTATGGGAAAAAGCGCTCATAAAGTGCAAAACCAGGGGTAACCACCATGGTATTAACCCATTGTATTGGGTAATGATTCGTCTAAATGACCCCGTCCAGGAATACCATCGGAAGTAATGTGGTTTTGTCTCATGGTATTGAAAAAGGGTAAACCTATATAAGGAGAAGAAATTCATTGTGCAAATCATGAGTGTGGGTGCAAGATGTCTGAGCTTGAATGAATACTTCTCTCTGAAGTAGATCTGAATGGAAAGGGTTACAGTTGAATGATAGATCTGAATGTATGATGCACCAATGATGAAGAAAGGGATCTAGATATGAAATGTTCTTGTATTTGCTAGATCCGTTTATGGAATGATTAGATCTGTGATGAGGCGAACATCTGTCTGAGGTAAAGGGTAAAATCTGAAGTGATGTATCTGTTGTGAAGAATTACAATGACATAAAAGTCTGAAGAACCATATGCTAGTTCGCCGAAGAGGGAGCGCGTATATACGTGGATTCTCTGAAGAGAAAGCGCGTATGCGCAATGAAATTGGATCTGTAATATGTATAGCAGTATACGCTGGTTTATGTGAACAAAAGCGCGTATATACGCGACATCAGTGAAAGGAAAGCGCGTATGCAAACTAGGGTTTGCTAAATTCTGTGGTAAGAAATGTCTGATCTGTTCTGCTGGTTTACTGATATCTGTCAGTGAGTTATATGTATCTGTATCATGGTTGACTGTGCTTAAAAGTATGGAAGGGTCCAGTCTGAAAATATGATGAAACGTGGCCTGCAAGTAGTGTCCTAAAGGAAGCTTTGGATCCAGTGTGAAAATTGATGAAACGTGGTCCATAGAGGTGCTGAGGGTTGTAGCCTTCAGTCAGGGGGTTGTAGCTCCCTTCCAGGTGAGGCTGGTAAATGAGATCGGGGGGTCGTAGCTCCCTTCCAGGAGAGGCTGGTAAACGAGTCAGGGGGTTGGAGCTCCCTTCCAGGAGAGGCTGGTAAACGAGCGCAGGTGGGTGCCTGCGTGCTGGTAGGAGTCTGCACCGGCACATATGTTGTAAGATGTTTTCTCTATAATAAAATATTGAAGGCTGAGCAACTGCAGCGGTGGTTTTCTCCCGACTTGGGTTTCCACCTAAAAATCCTGGTGTTCATGTGTAATGCTTTGTGTGATGGTTTATTCTGTTGTTACTTCACATGTTTACTGTTAACTTAACATCAGATGAATGAATATTGCAAAGAACTAAGTTAATAAATGTCTACATATTTAGATCTCTGCTAATACACGAGTTGTATGAAGTATATCCGCGTGTATAAGCGAGTTTACTGAAGGAAAGTAGCGTATGGGTTTTAAAGAGTGAAAAAGTAAAAAGTTTTGAATATGCAGTAAATACTGATTCACCCCCCCTCTCAGTATTTTTCCCAACAATTGGTATCAGAGCAGGTCTTTCTGCAGAAGCTTGATCGCTTGAAGGAGATCGATCCGTCGCAATGGGAAGTCTTGAAGGAGTGATGTCTATAAAGCCACCTCTATTCAATGGAAGCAATCTAATATTCTGGAAGGTACGAACAAAAGCATATCTGCAAAGTCTTGGTGCAGATGTATGGGCAATCGTGCAAGAAGGTTATCAATACCCGACAAATATTCCTACTGATGCAGCTGAAAGAAAGAAGTATGAAATTAATGCCAAAGCAGTGAATGTCTTATTGGGAAGCATGTCTGAATTAGAATTTGCTAAAGTGATGCAACTACATTCAGCAAAAGAAATATGGGACAAAATCATTCTAAGCTATGAAGGAGACACAAAGGTAAAAAGTGCAAAACTCCAAACTCTTAGAATCGAATATGAAAATTTGAAGATGCATAGTGATGAAAGTGTTGCCAGTTTCTTTCTTCGTCTAGATGATATTGTAAATTGGATGAGAAATTTGGGTGAAACCATAACCGATACTACTCTGGTGGAAAAAGTCTTAAGATCCTTAACTTCAAAATTTGACTCTAAAGTTTCAGCTATTGAAGAAAGGCAAGATCTGCAAACTCTTACTATTGTTCAATTACATGGTATTCTGACTGCTTTTGAAATGAGACAAGGAGGTCCTTCTCAAATCAAAGAAGTTGTTTTTAAGGCGTCTGCAAAAGAAAAAGAAAAGGAAGTTGTCAAAGAATCCAGCTATATATCTGAAGAAGAAGAAGAAGCAAATTTTGTGAGAAGACTTCAACTAGGTACCGGAAAGTTCAAAGGTAAGCTTCCTTTCAAATGTTTTAATTGTGGAAGAGTTGGTCATTATGCTGCAAAGTGTCCTTATAAAGAAACTTCGACTAAAGGAAAAGAAGTAGCAAGAAGGAATAAGAATCGATCTAGCACAAGAAAAAGTTATTATACTAACAAAGACAGTGATGGGTCATCTGATAGTGAGGAAGAATGTGAAGAAGATTTTAGACTTCTCATGGCATTTGAACAAAGAGAAGAAAAGGATACTTTTGTGGATGCTCTAGAGAACAACTATTTTCTTGAAGAAAACAATCAACTCAAAGTAAGCCTAGAAGAAAAGAACATAATCATAGAGACTCTTGAAAATCAGCTTGAAGCAAAGGAAAAACGCATTGAGGAATTGGAGTGTGAAGTAGTAAGTCTAAGGAAAGATAATGAGAAAGAAAAAACTCTCAATCTTAGATTTGCTAAAGGTTCAAAAACCTTAGATGAGATTATCAAGATACAACGGTCTCCTCTTATAAAAACAGGTCTTGGATATACTGGGGAATCTTCCCAGACTTCAGCACCAAATTATCTGAAAGCAGCCACAACTAGTTCTCTACATTCAGCCACTCAGCAAGGGAACAAAGGATATTTACAGATAAAGCATGATCATCTCAAATCAAGGAACACTAACAGGGAGATCTTTCAAAGAAACTACAACCAACAGGTAAATTCAAATAGAAGATTTCATGATCGCAGAAATTTCTACTTCAATGGACAATGTTTCTCATGTCACAATTTTGGTCATAAAGTTGTTCAATGTGTTGCATATAAAACCATCATGACAAGAGAAGCAAGAAAGAAAAGGATTGATATTGAACCAAATAATAACACCTATAACAACTTTTCTCCTCTTCAAAATGAAGTTGAATGTGCTTATTGCAATAACTTTGGCCATGAAGAATCTGAATGCAGGAGCAAAGTCCAGCCAAAACAACATTCTCCTTCAAGTTCCAAAGTATGGAAAAAGAAGGAATTACAGGTTGAAAATTGTGGGATAGCGTTATTTGCAGAAGGTGAATAAAATCAATGGTACATTGATAGTGGGTGCTCAAGACACATGACAGGTGACAAAAGCAAACTCCTTACATATAATGCTCTAGAAAAGGAAAAGAAAGTAACATTTGGAAATGATTCTCCTGCTGTAATTAAAGGAAAAGGGTCCGTATTTCTAAAAGAAAAGGTAAAGGCTAGTGATGTCATGTATGTGGATGGACTAAGGCATAATCTATTGAGTGTAAGTCAAATGTGTGATCAAGGAACTGAAGTTTTCTTTAGTTCAAAAGAATGTGTGGTTCGTGATCTTGATACAGGTAAAATTATTATAAAAGGGAAAAGAAATCCAAGCAACCTGTATGTACTGAAGAACTGCAAAGATCAATGTTACTTGAGCAAGTCTTCAGAAAATTGGCTATGGCATAGAAGGCTAGGGCATCTGAGCTTCTCTCAAATCAACAAAGCAAGCAGACTTCAAGCTGTTCGTGGTCTTCCCAATATTAATCTACCAGAAAGCATCATATGCAAATCTTGTCAATTCGGTAAGCAGACCAGAGTACGATTTAATGCCAAAGAAGGATCATCAAGTAAGCCTCTTGAACTCATTCATACTGACATATGTGGTCCTATGAGGAAAAATTCACCACGTGGGGAAGAATACTACATCTTATTTATTGATGATTACTCTAGAATGTGTTGGATCGGGCTCATTAAACACAAAGATGAAGCATTTGAAAAATTTCAGATCTTCAAAGCATTGGTAGAAAATGAATTAGATCTAAAAATCAAGTGTCTTAGATCTAATTGTGGAGGAGAATATACATCAAATGAATTCTTTGAATTTTGTGAACAACATGGCATAAAAAGACAGTTCTCTGTAGCAGGCACTCCACAACAAAATGGCGTAGCAGAAAGAATGAATAGAACAATTCAACAAATGGTTAGAGCTATGCTTGATGATTCTGGAACTCCTGACATGTTCTGGGGTGAAGCAGCACATACAGCACCTAACATTCTCAACAAGGCTCATGTTCGGGTAAATAGTGACAAAACTCCATATGAACTCTGGTATGGTAAGTCTCCCACTGTGAAGCATTTTAGAGTTTTTGGAAGTAAATGCTTTATCAAAAATAATGATGAAAAGCTTGGCAAGTTTGAACCTAGATCAGATGAAGGGATATTTCTTGGTTACTCATCTACAAGCAAAGCATACAAATGTTACAATAAAAGGCTTCGAAAGATTGTTGAATGTATTGATGTTGCTATTGATGAGTCTCCTGCAGCTCCTAAAGAAGAAAAACAAACAACAAAAGAAGATGATGGTGACTTATGTCCTTCTACATCAAATAGAAATGATATAGACAGTGGATCCAATGAAGAACTTGAAGATGATCTATCTGAAAAAGCTCCATCCAGATATGTTCAAAAGAATCATCCTGAATCTCAAATTTTGGGAGATAAGGAATCAGGTGTACGAACAAGGAGAACTATTGTAGGATATTCTAGTCATCCGGCACTTCTATCCACAATTGAACCACACAATGTCAATCAAGCTAGAAAATATGAATGTTGGAAGCAAGCCATGAATGAAGAGCTTGATCAAATTGAAAAGAATGACACTTGGGAATTGGTACCAAGACCACATGATAAAAATGTCATTGGAACTAAATGGATTTTCAAGAACAAGTTAAATGAGAATGGGGATGTTGTAAGAAACAAGGCTAGACTGGTTTGCAAAGGGTATACTCAACAAGAAGGTATAGACTTTGAAGAAACTTTTGCTCCTGTAGCTAGACTTGAAGCCATCAGAATGTTTCTTTCCTTTTCAAGTTATCAACAAATCAAAGTTTATCAAATGGATGTTAAATCTGCTTTTCTTAATGGTGATCTAGAAGAAGAAGTATATATAGAACAACCGGAAGGATTCATTTTGGGAAATGATGAAAATCTTGTTTTTAGACTTAAAAAGGCTCTATATGGTCTCAAACAAGCTCCAAGGGCTTGGTATTATCGTCTTGACAAATATCTTCATCAACAAGGATTTTCAAAGGGGTCTGCTGATAGCAACTTATACACAAAAGTTGAAAATGATAAACTCTTGATTGTAGTTGTATATGTTGATGATATCATTTTTGGGAGTAACGAAGAATCTATGAGTCAAAAATTTGCTTCTGTCATGCAGCAAGAATTTGAAATGTCCTTACTTGGGAACTAACATTCTTTCTTGGCTTGCAAGTGCATCAAACTGCAGATGGTATATTCCTATCACAAGAAAAATATCTTAAGCAAATTCTGAAGAAGTATGGCATGGAAGAATGCAAACCTGTAAGTACACCAATGATAACCGGATGCAATCTCAGTTCTCATGATGATTCTCCCACAGTGAATCAACCAGAATATAGATCAATGATAGGAAGTCTACTTTATCTCACTGGGACTAGACCAGACATTATGCATGTAGTTGGGATTGTTGGATGATTCCAAGATAATCCAAAAGAGTCTCACCTTCAGGCTATTAAAAGAATTTTCAAATATATACAAGGAACTCAAGACCTTGGTCTATGGTATCCAAAGAATGCTGATCTTACTCTTCATGCTTACACTGATGCAGATTGGGCTGGAAGTGTTGATGATCGGAAAAGCACTAGTGGTGGTGCATTCTATATGGGACCCCGGTTAGTATCTTGGTTCAGCAAGAAGCAAAATTCTATTGCCTTATCTATAGCGGAAGCAGAATATGTGGCTGCCGCATCTTGTTGCACTCAACTCCTTTGGATGATGCAAACCTTACAAGATTTTCAAATCAAATGTACACCTCCTATCCATTAAGTGACAATGGCTAAGTGCCACTGCAAGATTTCAAATCCTGTTATGCATTCCAAGAATAATCACATTCCTATCAAGTATCACTTCCTACTTGAACAAGTGCTTGAAGAAAAGGTTAAATTGGAGTATGTTCCCTCCAAAGAACAAGTTGTCGATATATTTACTAAACCTCTTCCCAAGGAATCATTCGAATATATCGGACAGAAAATGGGAGTTGTCTCTACCTCTCTGATTAAATCTGCTTAATTTTACAAGTGTAAATTTGATACGATTTCCTGAAACACACATAGATATGCGAGTTCATGCACAACAAACCGCGTATGTCCGATTACTGACAAATTTCTTTTCTTAATTGAGTCGCTTTCAAAGACAACAAGAAGTGTCGCTTTGGTATCTCCGAGCATCGTTTTTGGTATCTCTGTGGTGTTCAGCTTGGTAATCAAGTCTCTGCACATTGATAAAGATGCCTTGATAATTTGTTGGTGAAAGTGTTCAGGATGCATAAACTAAGGGGGAGCCTTAGTCATATGGAAAGAATGCTTGGATGCACAGATTCAGGGGGAGCATCAGCTTTGCTAAGTATAATGCATTGTTGGCATTATGATGTTTCTGAAATATGTTCTCTTTCTTGAGAACTTTCTGGTGTTGGTCTTAAAGTTATATTTGTAGTTTGGTGAAAAGGTCTTGATGAGACCCATGATGTAAATTTGTAATATTCAGTCATGTAAGGACTTATCAAATTTGTAAACCCACTTGGTTGGGTAGCTAAGTCAAATGTGTAAACCCACTTGGTTGGGTAGCTGAGTTGAAATGTGTAAACCCACTTGGTTGGGTACTTGAGTCTTATATGTAAATCCACTTGGTTGGATATTTGATGTAAGTATGAGTCTTTGGTGATAGGAATTTCATAGAGTCTTGTACCTCTTTGACAAATATTTTTGAAGATTCAGCATGAACTTAGGGGGAGCTTGGTCACGTCAGTATATATATCAGATCTGCAGAACGCTTCTTCCACATGTGGAGAAAAGGGGGAGAGTATGTTGGTTTTGATCCACCCTTTTCCCTTGATGTCAAAGGGGGAGAGTGACATGGTGTCATTGTATTCTTAATGTACCTATCTGTTGTGGTAACCAAACACCATCGTGGTTGCCATCAAGTCCAAAGGGGGATATTGTTGGCAATATGATGCAGAGTGTTGTCCTTGATGGCAACCCACTGAATGAAGATAAAGACATGAGACAGTTGACATGTGTTGTCCTTGATGGCAAACCACCTGATGAAGTTTGTCTTGACCTGATGGACTTGGTAAATGATGTAAATCTGATATGAAATGATGTGTGTTAGCAATATGATGCTAAGTGTTGTCCTTGAATGGCAACCCACTTGATGAAGATGATGAAAACTTACTTGATGAAGTTGTGCTTGATAGAATATGTCTTGATGAACTAAATCTGATGTATCTACAGTGAGTACAGAAGGCAATGAAGAAAGGAATTCAGCATGTGCTAAATCTATGGTTAAAAGAGTATGTCTCAAGGCATACGCGGATCTGTCTAGGAGAAGTCGCGTATGCACGCGGGAAACAACGTTCCAAGTCGCGTATGGGCAAAAGCGCTCATAAAGTGCAAAACCAAGGGTAACCACCATGGTATTAACCCATTGTATTGGGTAATGATTCATCTAAATGACCCCGTCCAGGAATACCATCGGAAGTAATGTAGTTTTGGCTCATGGTATTGAAAAAGGGTAAACCTATATAAGGAGAATAAATTCATTGTGCAAATCATGAGTGTGGGTGCAAGATGTCTGAGCTTGAATGAATACTTCTCTCTGAAGTAGATCTGAATGGAAAGGGTTACAGTTGAATGATAGATCTGAATGTATGATGCACCAATGATGAAGAAAGGGATCTAGATCTGAAATGTTCTTGTATTTGCTAGATCCGTTTATGGAATGATTAGATCTGTGATGAGGTGAACATCTGTCTGAGGTAAAGGGTAAAATCTGAAGTGATGTATCTGTTGTGAAGAATTGCAATGACATAAAAGTCTGAAGAACCATACGCTAGTTTGCCGAAGAGGGAGCGCGTATATACGCGGATTCTCTGAAGAGAAAGCGCGTATGCGCAATGAAATTGGATCTGTAATATGTACAGAAGTATACGCTGGTTTATGTGAATGGAAGCGCGTATATACGCGACATCAGTGAAAGGAAAGCGCGTATGCAAACTAGGGTTTGCTAAAGTCTGTGGTAAGAAATGTCTGATCTGTTCTGCTGGTTTACTGATATCTGTCAGTGAGTTATATGTATCTGTTTCATGGTTGACTGTGCTTAAATGTATGGAAAGGGTCCAGTTTGAAAATATGATGAAATGTGGCCTGCAAGTGGTGTCCTAAAGGAAGCTTTGGATCTAGTGTGAAAATTGATGAAACGTGGTCCATAGAGGTGCTGAGGGTTGTAGCCCTTCCATCGGGGTTGTATCTCCCTTCCCGGGGAGTGAGGGCTGGTAAGCGAGATCGAGGGGTCGTAGCTCCCTTCCCGGGAGAGGCCCCAGTGGCGGAGTCGGGGGGGATGGAGCTCCCTTCCGGAGAGGACGTAAACGAGCACGAGGTGGGTACTTTGCTTGTCTTGGTAGGAGTCACACTGACACATATGTTGTAAGATGTTTTCTCTATAATAAAATATTGAAGGCTGAGCAACTGCAGCGGTGGTTTTCTCCCGACTTGGGTTTCCACCTAAAAATCCTGGTGTTCATGTGTAATGCTTTGTGTGATGGTTTATTCTGTTGTAACTTCACATGTTTACTGTTAACTTAACATCAGATGAATGAATATTGCAAAGAACTAAGTTAATAAATGTCTGCATATTTAGATCTCTGCTAATACGCGAGTTGTATAAAGGATATCCGCGTGTATACGCGAGTTTACTGAAGGAAAGTAGCGTATGGGTTTTAAAGAGTGAAAAAGTAAAAAGTTTTGAATATGCAGTAAATACTGATTCACCCCCCCTCTCAGTATTTTTCCCAACAAAGCCAAACATACCATTTATGTGATTTCATGCCTGCTAGGTTATTATTCTGATGAGTGGATAGGTGAACCCGTCCTTGTTTTTTTTCCATTTTTCTCTACAGATCAAAAAATTCAGCTGTTTTTTTATATTTTAGTCATTATTTGGCTGACAGCATACATGAAAAACTCATAAAGTTATCAACTGAAGGAGTATTAAAGTATGCTTCTGTTCTTGCATATATGTTCATTTACTACCAAGAAAGTAGGTTCCTATGTTCACTGCAGAAATTAGATGAATAAGGGAACCCACAGTCAATGATTTTGTGGACCTATTTGGTTAGAAAAGATTCCGATGAGTACACCTTCAAATAATACATAGAATAGTTCATTCATCCAGTCATGAGCCTACTGACTAGAAATGCAGAGCCAAGAATCAGTGAATAAATTATGAAGATCCTGCACCTGAGAGAGCAGGCCAAAACAAGATATTGGTACCATTACCAAAACTACACATAGATCAGGGTGTATGGGTGTGAGTTGCCACCATACAAGCTGCCCAAATACCTCCCAATGAGAGTATTTTCACTAGTGTATATAAGACAAATAATAAATTCGGATGAAATTAATTTTGTCTCAATAAAGAAGAAGTCTCATTTTATAATAAAGACATTGTTTGGTCCCTTTATTTGTAACAGTAGGGAAACTAGTGAAGAAGCAGACAAAATCCTCAAGAAAATGAATTTTAATATTAGCTTTACATGGTATTATGATCCTTTGGGCCTAATCTCCAAGATGAGGGTGGAACACGAAACCACTCCTTATGTGCATACATAGAGGCTAGAGATTGAAAGGTATATTTTTATACTACCAGCTCCCAAAATAGAAGAAAAGAGATATCAACGCCTTAGAAATCAGCCACTTCAAAGGGGAAACCTCCTTTACATTACATAAATGAACAATTATTGGATGATACAAATGAAAAAACATCCTTTCTATATACGAGATTCCATGGGGTCATAATATAATCCTAGTTGACCTAACAATAATAATGTAAGGGCACAACAATAACAATAGTGGGCTTTTATGGGGCACAATAATAACAATATGGGGACCACAGGGGTACAACAATAACAATAAGGGGGCTACACTAACAATAATAAGGGACTACACTATTAATATAGGGACCTAACATGCCCCTCTCCTTCAAAAATGTGTTGTCCTCAACGATTGATTAGTTCTGGATGCTTCTATATAAAATTCTCATCCTCCGATGTGGAATCTTGAGTGGGTAAGTTCTTCCACTTTATGAGATACTCTGAAATTGATCGATTTCATAACTATCAAGTTCTTGTTTCTGTGATTGCTTCGGGTTCCAATATGATTTTTCCTTCCGCATCAAGTTATGGAAATATTGTTTGAACTGGAATTTTGTCACCTGTAACCTTCTTTAAGCATGAAACGTGGAAAATTGGGTGCACTCGAGAAGAAGAAGGAAGCTCCAATTTGTATGCCATAGTACCAATATTTTGCGACACCTTGTAAGGACCATAGTACTTTGGTGATAATTTATTATCCCTATTAGCTTGCTTGAGGGATATTTCTTTGTATGGTTGTAGCCATTAAAATACCCAGTCTCCTACATCAAAACTTCTCTCACTGTGATGTTGATCTGCCTGTTGTTTCATTCAATTTTGTGCCAAATTTAGGTTATCCTTTAAGAGTTGGAGAAATTTTTGTTGATGCTCGATTGGATATTCCACTGCTTGAACATTATAATTTTCTCTTAAAGATGATGTGATGGACGGCAGATGATATCCATAAAGTGCTATAAATGGGTCATTTTTTCTATAGTATGGAAGGAAGTGTTTTACCACCATTCAGCTAGAACCACTTGACCCATTGTGTTTGTTTATAAGATACAAAACAATGAAGATATCCTTCCAAACATTTGTTCACTATCTCAGTTTTCCCATTGGATTGAGGATGATAAGATGAACTATGAGCTAGTTGAGTATCCAAACAAGAAAATAATTTCGTCCAAAAATTTCTAGTGAAAATGGGATCTCTGTCGCTTACAACAATCTTTGGGTTTCCATGTATCCTTTGAATTGTTTCCATAAATGCAGTAGCAATTGTACTTCCTTTAAATGGATGAGATAATGCACAAAAGTGTGCATACTTGGTAAGTTTATCAACTACCACCATGATGACACTCTTTCCATTGGACTTAGGTAAACCTGTGATAAAATCCATTGAAAATTCCTCCCAACCTTGAATTGGAATGGATAAAGGTTGTAGCAGACACGGGGTCTAAATTTTCTCAACCCAAACATTCTACCACAAACTTTTGAATATCAGTTTTAAGGCCATCCCAAAAAAAAAAAATCTTCACCCTGTGTTAATTTTTTTAAAATCCTAAGTGTCCTCCTAAGGGAGAGGCATGAAATTCCAAAAGAATATTATATTTTATTTGGGAATTATTACAAATATATAAGTGATCTTTGTACCATAAGAAATAATTCTTCCAACTAAATGTATCAGATGTATTGGGATCTTGCTGCAACTTTTGAATGAGTGTCCACACTTCTTCACCATTCTTACATTCCTCCCTTGCTTCAGTTATCCAGTCTTATTAGATAATAGAAATGGCACAAAGAAATGCTTCCACCTCCTCATCCTTTATTGAGAGTGCATCTGCAACAACATTTAGCTTCCCTTTTTTTTAGATGATTTCAAATTCATAACCCAACATCTTTGTGACCCATTTTTGCTGCTCTTCTAAAGATAGTCTTTGTTCCAAAAAGTATTTAAGACCATCATGATCAGTTTTTACCTTGAAGTGTCTTCCCATTAGGTAAGGTCACAATTTATTTAGTGCATGTAGTATTTCCAACATTTAATTCTCATAAATAGCTTTCTTTAAATACTTTCCTTTGACTGGACAGCTTTGAAAATCAATGGGTATTTCTTCTTGCATTAAAACAGCACCAGTTCCATTTCTTGAGGCATCACATTCCACAATAAAGGTATTTGTGAAGTCTGGTGTAGCTATCTCCTCTTTAAGATGTTCAAAGGCCTTAGTTGCTTCAATAGTCCATGAAAATGAATCTTTCTTCAATAATGTTGTTAGATGCGCTTCTATTCTCCCATAATTCTTAACAAACTTGCAAAAATACCATGTTAACTTAAGAAATCCTTGCAATTGCTTTATGGTTGTGGGGACTTTCCATTCCTTAATGGATTTAATTTTGTTAGGGTTTACCTTAACACCCTCCTAAGATACAATATGACCCAAATATTACACCTCTTGTACTCCAAAGAAAAATTTGGACATTTTTTCATATAATTGTTTCTCCTCCAATACTTTGAGCACCCTGTCAACATGTTGAACATGATCCTTCCAAGACCTATTGTAGATTAGTATATCATCAAAAAATACTAACACAAATTTTCTAAGGAAGGGTTTTAAAATGGAATTCATCAACCCTTGAAATGTAGAAGGTGCAATGGTAAGGCCAAAATGCATGAAAAAAAATTCATAATGACCCTCATGAGTTCGAAATGTTGTTTTTAGAATATCTTCTATCTTCATTCTTATTTTATGATATCCTGAATGAAGATCCAACTTAGTAAAATAAATTTCTCCGTGTAATTCATTCAATAATTCATCAACCACATGAATGGGAAATTTATATTTAATAGTGAGCTTATTGAGCTCCCTATATTCTGGACACATGCTCCATGATCCATCCTTCTTGTGCACCAATAATACTGGAGCAGAGAAAGAACTTTGACTAGGTTGAATTATACCATCCTCTAACATTTCTGCAATCATACGTTCAATTTCGCTCTTTTAGACATAAGGATATATGTAAGGCATGTTGTTTCTAGGAACAATTCCTGGAATCAAATGAATAACATTATCATGATCATGAATAGGTGGGAGTCCTTTGGGAGTTTCAAACACCTTCGAATGATTTTCCAAGGCTTTTTGGAGATCTGGAGAAACAAATGATTTTTATGTTGAAAATTATAGTGAGCATAATTGTGAAATTACACCTCATTTTTCTTTCTTCAGAATATTTTTCATGACATTAGAGATTATTATCTTTCTCGGCTTCCCTGTGATACCTCGTAATTGAAATTCCTTTCCTTCGGAAAAAAATTTCAAGAAAAATTCTTGAAAATTAAAAGCTATCGTCCCCAAAGATTGTAACCATTATACTCCTAGTACAAAACCAACAGCTCCCATTGGAATAGAAAGCATTGGACTATTCAAAACATATTCCCCCATGGTTAGAATTATGTTATGGCACTTTCCAAAGCAATTTATAGTTCCTCCATTTGCAACCATCACTTGACACTCTGGTGCTGGGTATAGGAAGAAATTCAATTCCTTGGCTACCTTACAATAAATAAAATTATGGGTACTACCCAAATCAATCAACATTATTCCATTTTTCTTCTTGATATGTCCTTCTATATTGAGATTTTGAGGAGTGGTAATTCCTGGAAATGCATTACATGATATGGTTAGACTCGTTTCTTATTTCTCTAGGGTTGGTTCCTGGTGTATATCCTCTTCTTTTGAAGTTTCTTGTTCATTTTCTTCCTCCTCTTCACAATATATGTAAAGTAATTTCTTATCAGCAAACTTATGACCTTTATTGTATTTACTATCACAACGATAGCAAAGCCCTTTTGCTCTTTTTTCTTCCAATTTTTGTGGTTTCAACCTTGTAGGTTTTGGAAGTCTAGAAGTATCAACACTTCCATATTTATAGATGTGAGTGGTAGGCTTCTTTCGCGCCATAATTTTACTTTCAATTTTTCTTGCCAACCTGAATGCCTTCTCCAATTAATCAAGTTCGCAAAGGTGAACCTCATGCTGGATGTTATCCTTTAAAGTCCCTATGAAAACATCAATCTTGTGTTTCTTTGGAATATCAGTTACCCTTATATTCAATTTTTGGAAGTCCTCAATGTGCTCCACCAATGAACCCTTTTGTTTGATATTTATCAATTGGCTAAAGAAGGTGTTTCTCTTTGTATCCTCATAATGTGCTATCATTTCCTCCGTAAAAATTGACCAAGTGACAATATTTTTACGAGATCAAATCCATTGATACCATACAAATGTATTTTGTTCTAAATATAAAGTTGCAATGCATACCTTTTGTGTGTTTTTCACATTATGGAAATCAAAATATTTCTCCATGTTTAGTATCCATGTTATGGGATCCTTGCCATAAAATCTTTGGAATATGGTGGGTCTTCCATCCAACATTAGATTTTATGAAATCATGATTAACATTTATTTTGTTCTCATCATGATTTTCGTCTACTACCTTTTCACCATCAGGAATCATTTCTTGTATCAACTTTGTCAAAACTTCCTCCAAACCTTCCATGTATGCTTTTATATCATTCTTCATATCCTCCATGTTTCCTTTCATTTTTTCATCGATCCTAGCTTCCATGTCATCCATCTTAGCTTCCATGTGTTAGGTCCTTAAATTACAAGTATACTCCCTTATTGTTGTTAGTGTAGCCCCCTTATTGTTATTATTGTACCCTTGTAACCCCCATATTTTTATTATTGTGCCCTTAAATCATTATTTTTAGGTCGACTAGGATTACATTGTCACCCCACTAGGATTACATTGTGGCCCCATGGACTCCTATATATAGAAAGGAGGTTTTGTAATTTGTATCATCCAAGAATTGTTCATTCATGTAATGTATTATAGGTTGCCCCCTTGAAGTGGCTTATTTCTAAGGCGTTGATATCTCTTTTCTTCTATTTTTGGACCTGGTTTCACAACATTTGGTATCGGAGCTTTGGATTATAGGGTTTCGCTACCCCAAACATGTCATCGTGACATTTTCGCTATAACGTTTTTTCTACGAAGGCTCAAAAGCTGAAATTTTAAGAGTGCGAAGACGAAATCTTGAGGAACAACGTCACAAAATTTCAGAACTTGGTTCACAATATTTTCGGATATATGATCTGTGGAAGTTAGGGCATTTTGCAGGCTCTTGAATTTAACCTAAACAGGTCATCGCAGAATTTGCGCTATAACGTTTTTTATACAAAGTTTCAGAAGCTAAAATTTTTAGAGAGTGAAGCCAAATTCTTGAAGAACATCGTCGCAAAATTGCAGAGCTTGGTTCAAACTATTTTCAGAGATATGATCTGTGAAAGTTAGGTCTTTTTCAGGCTCTCGAATTTCATCTCGAAGAGGTTATTGTGGGAAAATCTTCATAACTCTCTCTCTGAGCATTGGATTGGAATTCTGTAAAAAGTGTCTGAAAGTACATAGAATTTAGTTTCTTGTCTACCAATTTCAGAGCCAAAGGAGGAAATAGTCACACATGGAAATTCGTACAAGTTCACTATAACGAGTCCATAATTGGTTCATTGTGGGAGATTGGACATAACTTTGCCTTGAAAAATCCAAATCAGATCAGACCTATGGCATTAGAAATAAGATTCAGAGGGTTACTTCAGGGCCAAATTTTAGATATTGAAGATCTGAAATCATAGAGATAATTCAGTTTCAATATCGAGCTCCTCAAAATCAAGAAAAAGGTGTGTATTTTTTTTTCAAATTGCATAAGTCTTGTTTGCAAAATCAGTTCTAGTTGATTCCAAAGGCCTATTGAGCATAGCTATTAGTATTGGGTTCTAAAATGCCTCCTAAAAATAATTCAACACCCATTAAGCCTTTAGAAGGCTCTACTATGAATCATGGAGACGAAGAAATGCAACATGAGATATCAAAAGTCCATGAGCAAGTGCACGAAATTTCACTATCACAAAGGGCAACAAAAAATGAAATGGAAGTTTTGAAGAAAGGCATGGAAACTAAGATGGATGGTTTGAAGAAAGGTGTGGAATCTACGATGAATGGTTTGGAAGCTAAGATGGATGACATCCATGAAAAAATGGAAAACATGAAGAATGATCTAAAAGCAGACATGGAAGCTTTGAAAAAGTTGATACAACAAATGTTTCCTAATGGTGAAAAGATAGTAGAGGAAACTCATGATGAAAACAAAATAAATGCTAATCGTGATTTCATAAACTCTAATGGTGAGAAGAACCACCATATTCCAAAGATGGATATGAGGAAGTTTGATGGCAAGGATCCCGTAACATGGATACTACAGATGGAGCAATATTTTGATCTCAATAATGTGCAAAACACACAAAAGGTACGCATTGCAACTTTACATCTAGAAAAAAATACATTTGTATGGTATCGATGGCTTTGCTCCCGTAAAATAATTGTCACTTGGTCAATTTTATGGAGGAAATGATAGCACATTATGAGGATACAAAGATCAACACGTTCTTTAGCCAATTGATAAATCTCAAACAGAAGGGTTTAGTGGGGGAGCACATTGAGGACTTCCAAAAATTGAATATAAGGGTAAATGATATTACTGAGGAACACATGATTGATCTCTTCATAGGTACTTTAAAGGATAACATCCAACATGAAGTTCGCATTTTGGAACTTGATTCATTGGAGAAGGCATTCAGGTTGGCAAGAAAAATTGAATGTAAAATTATGGCGACAAGGAAGCCTACCACTCACTTCTATAAAGAAGGAAGTGTTGCTACACCTAGATTTCCACAACCTACAAGGTTGACACCACAACAATTGGAAGAAAAAAAGAGCAAAAGGGCTTTGCTACAGTTGTGATAGCAAATACACTAAAGGTCATAAGTGTGCTGAGAAGAAATTATTTTACATAGATTGTGAAGAGGAAGAAGAAAATGAACAAGAAGAGGATATACACCAGGAACCAACCCTAAAAGAGGAAGAAATGAGTCCGACCATATCGTGTAATGCATTGGCAGGAATTACCACTCCTCAAACTCTCAAGATAGAAGGACATATCAAGAAGAAAAAGGTAATAGTGTTGATTGATTTAGGTAGTACCCATAATTTTATTCATTGTAAGGTAGCCAAGGAATTGAATTGTTTCCTATACCCAGCACCAGAATGTCAATTGATGGTTGCAAATGGAGGAAATATAAATTTCTCTAGAAAATGCCATAATATCAAGCTATCCATGTGGGAATATGTATTGAATAGTCCAATGCTTTCCATCCCAATGGGAGGTGTTGATGTCGTACTACGAGTACAATGGTTACAACCTTTGGGGACGGTAGCTTTTAATTTTCAAGAAATTTTCTTGAAATTTTTTTGGAAGGAAAGAAAATTGAAATATGCGGTATCACAGGGAAGCCAGGAAAGATAATAAGCTCTAATGTCATGAAAAATCTTCTGAAGAAATAACAACGAGGCGTAATTGCACAATTATGCTCACTAGAAGTTCCAACATCAAAATCATCTATTTCTCCAAATCTCCAAAGAGTCTTGGAAAATTATTCCAATGTGTTTGATACTCCCAAAGGACTCCCACCTATTCGTGATCATGATCATGCTATTCATTTGATTCCAGGAAGTGTTCCTCCAAACATACGACCTTACATATATCCTTATGTCCAAAAGAGTGAAATTGAATGTATGATTGCAGAAATGTTAGAGGCTGGTATAACTCGACCTAGTCAAAGTTCTTTCTCTGCTCCTGTATTATTGGTACACAAGAAGGATGGATCATGGTGCATGTGTCCCGATTATAGGGAGCTCAATAATCTCACCATTAAATAGAAATTTCCCATTCCTGTGATTGATGAATTATTGGTTGAATTACATGGAGCAATTTATTTTACCAAGTTGGATCTTCGTTCAGGATATCATCAAATTAGAATGAAGACTGAAGATATTCCAAAAACAACATTTTGAACTCATGAGGGTCATTATGAATTTTTGGTCATGCCTTTTAGCCTTACCAATGCACCTTCTACATTTCAAGGGTTGATGAATTCCATTTTCAAACCCTTCCTTAGAAAATTTGTGCTAGTATTTTTTGATGATATACTAATCTACGGTAGGTCTTGGAAGGATCATGTTGAACATGTTGACAGGGTGCTCAAACTATTGCAGGAGAAACAATTATATGCAAAAACATCCAAATGTTTCTTTGGAGTACAAGAGGTGGAATATCTGGGTCATATTGTATCTCGCGAGGGTGTTAAAGTAGACCCTAACAAAATTAAAGCCATTAAGGAATGGAAAGTCCCCACAACCATAAAGCAGTTGCGAGGATTTCTCAGGTTAACAGGGTATTATCGCAAGTTTGTTAAGAATTATGGGAGAATAGCGGCACCTCTAACAACATTATTGAAGAAAGATGCATTTTCATGGACTCCTGAAGCAACTAAGGCCTTTGAACGTCTTAAAGAGGCAATGTGCCTAGCACCGGTCTTAGCTACACCAGACTTCACAAAAACCTTTATTGTAGAATGTGATGCCTCAGGAAATGGAATTGGTGCAGTTTTAATGCAGGAAGGAAGACCCATTGCTTTTGAAAGTCGTCCAATCAAAGGAAAGTATTTACCGAAACCTATTTATGAGAAGGAAATGTTAGCAATACTGCATGCACTAAAGAAATGGCGAACTTACCTAATGGGAAGACACTTCAAGGTAAAAACTGATCATGATAGTCTTAAACACTTTTTTGGAACAAAGACTATCTTCAGAAGAGCAGCAAAAATGGGTCACAAAGATGTTGGGTTATGACTTTGAAATAATCTACAAAAAAGGAAAGCTTAATGTTGTTGCAGATGCACCCTCAAGAAAGAATGAAGAGGTGGAAGCATTGCTTTGTGCCATTTCTATTATCCAACCAGATTGGATAACCGAAGCAAGAGACGAATGGAAGAAGGACAAAGATGTATGGACACTCATTCAAAAGTTGCAGCAAGATCCTAGTACATCTGATACATTTAGTTGGAAAAATGATTTCTTATGGTACAAATATCGCTTATATATTTGTAAGAATTCCCAACTAAAACAAAATATTCTTCTGGAATTGCACACTTCTCCTTTAGGAGGACACTCAGGATTTTTAAAAACTTACCACAGGGTGAAGAAACAATTTTTTTGGGATGGCCTTAAATTTGATATTCAAAATTTTGTGGCGGAATGTTTGGTTTTCCACCAGAATAAAGTCGAAACAATTAAGACCCCAGGACTTCGACAACCTTTATCCATTCCAAGTCAACGTTGGGAGGAGATTTCAATGGATTTTATCACGGGTTTACCTAAGTCCGAAGGAAAGAGTGTCATCATGGTGGTAGTTGATAGACTTACCAAGTATGCACACTTTTGTGCTTTATCTCATCCATTTAAAGCAAGTATAGTTGCTGCTACATTTATGGATAGAATTCAAAAGCTACATGGAAGCCCAAGGGTTATTGTGAGCGACAGAGATCCCATTTTTACTGGAAATTTTTGGACGGAGTTATTTTCTTGTTTGGGTACTCAATTAGCTCATAGCTTATCTTATCATCCTCAATCTGATGGTCAAATTGAGATAGTAAATAAATTTTTGGAAGGATGTCTTCATTATTTTGTATCTGATAAACAAACATAATGGGTCAAGTGGTTACCTCTTGCTGAATGGTGGTATAACACTTCCTTCCATACTGCAGCAAAAATGACCCCATTTATGGCACTTTATGGATATCATCCACTATCCATCACATCATATTTAAGGGAAAATTTGAAGGTTCAAGCGGTGGAAGATCACATCGAGCATCAACAAGAAGTTCTCCAACTCTTAAAGGATAACCTGAATTTGGCACAAAATCGAATGAAACAACAGGCAGATCAACATCGCAGCGAGAGAAGTTTTGATGTAGGAGATTGGGTATTTTACGGCTACAACCATACAAACAAATGTCCCTCAAGCAAGCTAAGAAGGATAATAAATTATCGCCAAAGTACTATGGTCCTTACAAGGTGTTGCAAAATATTGGTACTATGGCATACAAATTGGAGCTTCCTGCTTCTTCACGAGTGCATCCAATTTTCCATGTTTCATGCCTAAAGAAGGTTATTCGCGAAAATCTTCCAGTTCAAAAAATATTGCTAGAACTTGATGAGGAAGGAAAATCATATTGGAACCTGAAGTGGTCACAGAAACCAGAACTTGAAAGCTATGGAATCGATCAATTTCAGAGTATCTCATTAAGTGGAAGAACTTACCCACTGAATGTTCTACATGGGAGGATGAGAATTTTATACAGAAGCACCCAGAGCTACTCAAGCATTGAGGACAACACTTTTTTGAAGGATAGGGACATGTTAGGTCCCTATATTACTAGTGTAGTCCCTTATTGTTGTTAGTGTAACCCCCTTATTGTTATTATTGTACCCTTGTAACCCCCATATTGTTATTATTATGCCCTTAAATCATTATTGTTAGGTCGGCTAGGATTAAATTGTGGCCCCATGGAATCCTATATATAGAAAGGAGGTTTTGTAATTTGTATCATCCAAGAATTGTTCATTCATGTAATGTATTGGAGGTTGCCCCCTCGAATTGGCTTATTTCCAAGGCGTTGATATCTCTTTTCTTCTATTTTTGGACCTAGTTTCACAACACAATGTCATCCATCTTAGCTTCCATGCCATTCTTAAAATCATCCATATTAGCTTCCACGCCTTTTTTCAAACCATCCATCTTAGCTTCCATGCCTTTCTTCAAACCATCCATATTTTTTTTTTCTGAATAAGACTAATTCTATTAAGTAAAGAAATATAGTACAGTCAAAGCTTGCATAGCAGCAAAGCAAGAGAGAAAGGGAGCCAGAAATGATGGAGTATCAACCTCGGTCCCAATGAACAGCCACGGCATAAGCAAAAGATAACAAGAAGAACATAAAACAAAGAACTAGACTAGGGAGCTGATCCAGAATGGGTAGGATCTCCCAATCGACATTTTTTCCCTTTATTTTTACTGACTGTGACCCAGCCATTGTGAGCTGGTTGGACGGGAATCACCTGCAAACTATTCTGCAGAGAACGAGGAGTCTCCTTATCTGAATCTGAGGATGGAGACTCATGAGTGCGCTTCTGTGAAATCGGAAGAGCCGCCGAGTCCACTGGGCTTGCTGGGGGCACACCCCTCGGGGGGTCCTGATTCTCCTCTTCCACTTCTATATCCTCCTCATCAGAGCTAGAGGAATCTATGTCATCCATTGGAGGTCTATCACATGGTTTCCAGTTCTTGGATTTGGATTTGTGCGGGATATTATTCTTTTTTCCGAGGAACGTCGCACAAGTATTCTGAAGATGCCCCTTCTGATGGCAATGGCGACATCTAAAAGCAGTGTTCTCATAGTCTAAGGATTGCGTCCAGTGAAAGTCCCCAACTTTGAGGTTGATCTGATCAGGCAGCCCTTTACTAATGTCTATTTCTGCACATATTCTGCCAAAAGTATAAATTCCTTTCTCCCCTCGAGAGGTGTCCGTTGCCAGGAAGCGGCTTAATGTATCCCCAATCCCTTGGAAGACAGCGAAATGCCATAGATGAGCAGGGAGATTTGGAAGACGGACCCAAATGGGAAGCTTGGTGATGACAGCCGAAGAGGGGTCGAAATCAGGGAACCAGGGTGTGAGGAAAAGTCCTGCTGATCCCCAGAACCAAGGGCCTCCAGTTAAGGCTTTCTTGTAATCATCGCTGCAGGCGAAGGCTACAATGAAGAAGCCTTTCGAGCAAAAGAAGACCTTGCAGTTTTTGGTCCAGTTGGAGTGGAGCCACTGGTATAGATCGGCAGTACGAGGCCATAATCCGTTAAATCTGCATATGATGGCTGTTTCTGCAAACGTCTGATATTGATCATCCAGAGAGGGATGGGAGATTTCAATGGAGGGAGTTTCTTCCATTTTATCCACCAAGAAAGGCTTGGGAGCCTCAGCTGATTTGGCAGTCTTTTTGGAGGATTGTGCATGAACCGCATCTTTATAGGAGAAAGCAGGGGCCATCGAGGTCTGCCCAGATTCTCCTCCTCGCAGACGTGAGGTGAGCATCACTAAATCATCTCTTTCAATACTATAATGAGACAAGGGCAAAGAGTCTTCAAGCTGTTTACCTTCGTAAGTCAGTCTCAGCAGGGCTGCGGGGATACCCAGCCTGAGCTCAAGATCTCGCAGGAGGTTAAGCACCAGATCTGAGGCCGACACCCATAGAAATAGCATTTTTCCTGAAAGAAGTAAGATCTGGATTTGAAAGCCCAAGGGTGAGCTATGCTGAGGGTAAATAGTCAAATAAATTTCCAAAGAAGCCTCTTGAGGGGCGCCCTTCTGATCCCCATCTTGTATCATCTCTGCTCCTTCTATTATTTGAGCCAGCAGGGGATTCAGTTGTTCGAACCATGGCTCCTCTATTCTCATCAGAGGCGGAGAAGAAATCGAGAGACCGATCTCAGATTTCTTGCCATATGCAGCAAAAAATCGTTCCAAAGTTATGGATCTTAGACCAGATCCAGTCCCGCCGCCAGTAGTATTTAAATCCAAAGGCCCTTGAAAACCCTTGCATTTTTCGACTGTCTTCCATTCCCAAGGGCGGAAAATCTTCATGTCCACAGAAGAAAGGCCATGGGAATTATTCTTAGCGGCGTCCTCGATTCTAGAGGTAGGTTGTTCCGGATAGAGTAGTTGGCTGTATACCCCTGATCGAACCTTGCCAATGTCCATGATTTCCTGTTCGGTGAGCCCCTCTCACAGAATATGTTTGCCATTGCTCGAAGCAAGGCGTCGGAACTCGCGGCCGATGGAGAGCACCGTTGTCGCGTCTCGTGCAGCGAGAGGTTTTGCTCCACCGTCTGCCTCAGTGGCACCAAGAATGAATGAGAGGGCTAACTCAGAAACAATGTGAGTTGTTGTAAGGGCATCTGCATCGATGTCAAGAGGCGCCCTCGCTGGGATTGTATCTCCAAGATCGGCATCCGTGGCGGTGGCCAGGTTTTGCAGAGCGCAAACAGAAACCCTAGCTGAATCCATCCAATATGTGGCACCAATTCACCTGCTACTATTATAGGAAAAGGATCTATTATTTTAAATAATTTCAAACCATCCATATTAGCTTCCATTTCATTTTTTGTTAGTCTTTGCAAGAGCGAAATTTGTTGCACTTGGTCTTGTAATTTTTATATATCATGTTGCACTTATTCCTCTTCATGAGTCATATTAGAGCATTTTGAGGGCTTAATGGGTTTTGAATTCTTTTTAGGGACCATTTTAGAACCCAATACTGATATCTATACTTCAATATGCCCTTAAAATCACTTCAAATTGATTTTTCAAACAAGACTTATGCAAATTTTAAAAAAACGATACACACATTTTTCTTGCTTTTGAGGAGATTGATATTGAAACTAATGTATCTCCATAATTTCTAATTCCCAAGATTACATCTTTGGTCCTTCAGTAGCCCTCTGAATCTTCTTTCCAATGCCACAGGTCTGACCTGATTTGGATTATTCAAGACAAAGTTATCCCCAATCTCCCATAATGACCTAATTATGGATTGGTTCATTAGAGAAAATTATATGGCATGCCACTTGTCACTATTTCCTCCTTCAGCCCTAAACTAAATACACAGGAAACTACAATCCATTTTGTTTCAGCCACTTTTTACAGAATTCCAATCTGATGCTCAGAGAAAGGGTTATGACGATTTTCCCAAGGTCACCTCTTTGAGATGAAATTTGGGAGCCTCCAAAAACCCTTACTTCCACAGATCATATCTCTGAAAATATTGCGAACCAATATTTGAAATTTTTACACGAAGTTCTTAAGGATTTATTTGCAAATAATTTTTTTTTAAGCTTCAGAATCTTCATAGAAAAAAATTTATAGTGAAAAATCCACGATGACCTGTTTAAAGCAGCAGAATCCTAGAATCCAAAGCTTTGATACCAAATGTTATGAAACCAGCTACCAAAATAGAAGAAAAGAGAGATCAACACCTTAGAAATTAGCCACCTCGAGGGGGAAACCTCATTTACATTACATAAACGAACAATTATTGGATGATACAAATGACAAAACCTCCTTTCTATATATAGGATTCTATGGGGTCACAATATAATCCTAGCCGACCTAACAATAATAATGTAAGGGAAAAACAATAATGTGGGAAGAAAATCTTCTTTCCCATAAACTAGACTAAATGGAGAAGTGCCTATTGAGACCTTCTGTGTAATCCGATATGCCAAAAGAGAAAATTTCTAAGATTTGTGCCAATTCTTCTGACTTTGATCAATAGTTCACTTTATGATTCTAATAAGATTTTTGTTTATTGATTCTACTAGACCATTTACCTAAGGATAATAGTTAGCAGAATATTTTAGTATGAAACCTCTTTATGAGAAAAATTTTTCATTTCATTACTTGAGAAATAAAATGCATTATCAAAAATTAAGGTAGTTGGTAAACCAAATTTGGTAATAATAAATTGATTAATGAATTCAATGATGTTCTCAGAATTAGTTACCTTTAGTGGAATTGCTTCCACCCATTTTGTAAAATAATGTGTTTTTGTAAGAATATATCTATGTTGCTTTGAAGAGTGAGGAACGATCTCACCTATTATGTCTAGTCCCCATAGTTCGAATGGTTTTTCAATGTTGACTGGTTGTAATGATAGTGCAAGTTTCCTTTGTCTTCTAGAAACAGTTTGACATGTTTTACATTTTCTTATATATTGATGTGCATCTATAAACAAATTCGGGCAGTAATAGCGAGCATGCAGAATTTTGTGTGATGTTGTATCTCCTCCAAAGTGTCCACCAGCTAAATTTTCATGTAGTTCCTGCAAAAACCTTTTCTGACTCAGATTTGTCTAGACATTTTAATATTATAAAATCATAGTTTTTTCTGAATAAGACATCATTGATGATCTAATATTTTGATTTTAATCTCAAGGCTCTTTTCTTTTTGTAATTGATTTGTAGAGGATCATATCCATTTTTTAAGTAAAATATGATATCAGCATATTGAGATTATGTATCATTGAGGCTTACCTCAGAAATATGTATATCATTACTTGGATCTTCTTCTATTGGTGAATCAGATGCTCCAATAAGCATTCTACAAAAACCTTGACCTCTAAAAATTTTAGCTAGTCTAATTTCTACATCATATTCTTGTAAAGAAGTTACCCAGTTGGCTCTCTTTTCTCCCACTTCCCTTTGCATCAATAATTTTATTACTGCTAAAAATGGGACTATGATTTTAGTGTGAGTTTTCAAGAGAAATGGCCTAAATTTTTTTACTGCTTTGAAGACAACAAATACCTATTTTTCAATAGCAGAATAATTCAATTCAACACCTTATAAATTTGAACTCAAGAAAGCAATAGGTGCTTCAATTTGTTCTTCATTAAGCTATGTTAAAACAACTGTGTATGATGTTTCTGAGGCAAATGTATATAATGCAAAAAAAATTGAATAGGCAGGAGTGACCAAAGAAGGAGCATTGATAATAGCTTTCTTAACCAATTTGAATGATTCCCTTTCAATATGACCCGATTTAAAAATCAAATTTTTCTTGATCATTGATTGTAAAGGAAAAACTATTTGTGAAAAATCAGGAACAAACCTTTTTACAAAATTTAATTTGGCCTAAGAAAGACTGAGTTGAATTCTTGTTGTGGGGAAAAGGGATTTTCTCAATTTCTCTTATCCTTTCCAAATCGATATAAATACCTCTTTTTGATACGACAAATCCTAAAATCTTACCTTCGCTTAAAGAAAAATAAGAATTTTTTGGATTTAATGAAATCCCATAATTCATATATCTTTAAAAGGTTTGTTTAAGGGACTTCAAATGGCTACTTCTTTTCTTGGAATAAACAATGATATAATCCAAGTAAATTACAACAGATTTGTTAATGATTCCTTTAAAGGCTATATACATAGGTCTTTGAAATGTGGCACCTACATTAATCAAACCAAAAGGCATTATCTGATAAGAATATGTACCCCATTTTGTTCTAAATTTAGTCTTTAAACTATCATTTAGATGTACTAGGATTTGGTTATATCCTAAAAATCCATCAAGAAAAGTGATAAGTTCAGAACCAGCTATTGATTGCAGATGTTATGCGGAATTATGAATTATGGATAAAACATTCTTCCCTAAATGTGGTGCAATGCATTTAGAACAACAGGTTAAAGACTTTGTAGATACTTTTCCTAATAGTAAATAGACACACATAAAAAATCAAGAAACTTACTTGGAGTCCAAGCACTTTCAATTCTCCTTCTCTCACTCTTGATGTAGCTTCAAATCCAAGCTAGATCGCCAAAATATTTCCTATAAGAATGAACACTAAATAGCAAAGAGATATCAATGTACAGATGCCTATTCAATTTATTCATTTAAATCAATGAAACATGAACCATATACATCAAATAAGAATTCATAATATGAAAGACATAAGCTTATACAGATACATATGTGGGAAAGTAAACAACAATACTTATTAATGGATAGAAGGGGAGGTTAAAACCAGCGTTTGATTTGATTTCACCATCTCCAGCATCATCCCAGCCTCATCACAATGAATATCTATCCAGCAACGTATCACTCAAATCGGTTCCTCAATTGAAATTCCACCAACATTTCTCTACTCAAATTCTTCCTTCTCAAGCACTAGGATATGTGCTCAATTTATAGATGAGCTGAAGGTAGTTTTACAATCAATGAATTTCTAATAAAAGGAAAGACATGTCCCCAAGCTCAGAGGTATCAAATGGACACATGGATTCAAAGTTTGACACATATGCACTCTTCTAGAAGGCACTGGCCAAGTGGAGATTCCAGAACAATGAGAATTTCACTCCCAATTAACCAGCGCACCCTTGAGTGTCAGGAAGTGATTTGAAGAGCACCCTTGAGTGGAGTTGCCTGCATATGCAATGCACTTAGCCCCTTGAGAGACTGTTTTGGTGAGCTCATAGGTGTTATAATATATACTTCAAATCTTGGGAACCTTGCAATGGAAAGTCAGGAATGATTTGTCTTTGTTCTTTTTCTTAGGGCATATAGAAACTAGAATGATAGGGAATGATATACCCTATTCATTGGTTCTGGGGATGATGTCCAGTTAACCAGGTCATTGGGAATGGTGCCCAAATTGACCTATAACAGATTTCCCCCTAAAGCATGAAGTCAGAATAATAATAACAATATTTTTTGAATGAGATGCTTTACACTATGATGGGTTGGAGCTGAAGCAGAGTGGCAACCTGTATCAATCTTACAATACATTACATCATGATATATCCTCTTGATCACGAATTACTAAGGGAAGGCATTCCCATGCTTAGCACATAAACTATCTAATAACATGTACATAGTTCAGAAAGTCGTCTACATTGGAATGTTGCCCAATACAGACATGCCTACAGATAGAGGCCCATGTTTGGATGATGATCTGTATGTAAGGTAAATGTATAGATGATGTACAAAAATCCTAAAATCACAGCCCGAATGGCTGAAACAGAATTTAGGGTCTTCTTATCTTGTTCACTCGATAATTCGAGTACAAGTCTAGCCATGCAAATATATGATTTGTAGTCGAACATGATAAGACATCGTTAGATACCAGCTAATGATGTGAGTTGTTAACAAACATGAGAGAACCATCATTGATGTCAATGGCCCTCAAGGTACTGTAGTAAATTTCATAAGGCGTGAATAGATGATTTGATGTCGAACGCCAAACAAAATCTTTCGGTCAAAAGTCCGGAAGTGAGGATCTTGTCGATACTATAACAAGCCTCATGGTACTGGAATATGATGTTTCTAAGTGAACTTTCTGGATGATGATTTGACATCGACAGAAAGCCACTTTATTACGAAATGGGAGTTACTGATTTCGGAGACAAAGGATGACTAGATATAGCAATGTTCAAGGATGAATGTCATGAGAATGAAGGTTTATGAGTATTGTAGAAGGATGAGTATTCACTAGATGAATTCTCTTGAACATATCGGCGACACCGAGATGAGTTGGTAGCATTGACCCAAAACCGAAGTGAAGGTATGATGAACCATATGTATGAATGAATTGTCAACAATATTACCCAACCCAAACAGTCACGGTGATGGAGTGAAGTGTCATGTTCAAGAGCGACCTGCTACCGTAAAAAGCTCTATTCACTTTCCAAAATTTTCCCCGGTCATTTGTTGACCAGTACCTCTTTATTTATTTTTTAATAAGATTAAGGAGGATAACATATGCTTGATCTATAATTCAACCCTTCGGGTGAACAATGTATCGCTATTTAATAATTTAACGAGTCTAGCGATGAATGAAACTCGATTATTTCCATGATCGACAAGCCCGTTGCTATTTTATGTTTTAACGAGCCTAACGACAGTGGAAGCCCAACCCTTTTTCATATTTAGAGAGTTTGAAAAAGAGGATGAAAAGAAAAATCCATAAGTACTTTTTCGTAAAGTTGTCGCTTAGATCCGAAAAAAGTGTAAAATAATATTGAGAGAACCTCTTTAGTCATGTTTGACTAAGGTATTCCTTTTTTGTAAATAATCTATCTCGGTCCAGAAAAGGGTTAAACTTATACTTAGTAGATATCAATTCATTTACTTTTACGAGCTCGAAAAGACAAGTGCTCGGAAATATTTTCACATTATCAGAGTCTGAAAAGAGCTAAAAGAAGACTCCAAGGGTTCCTTTTTCACTGTTATTGAAGCTCGAAAAAGAGATAAAAGTGTGCTTCAAATCCTTTTTTGTTTTTAACAAAGCTCGAAAAATAAGGATAAAAAGTATGCTTTGTGGTCAAATCATTCTTGAAATAATTCTGCACAACTAATATGTTCATCAGTTGTGAAATCGGCTCAGAACAACATAAAATGGATTAAAAATACCTGTTTCATGATAAAAATATAATAAAACCATAGTCATAGCAATAAATATTCATTGCAAATAATTAAATGACTAAATAAAAAGAGTTATACTATTCATTTTTACCATTCAATAGTTACCATTTGCATTTTGGAGCTCTGAACCTGTTTTGCCCCCGAAATTCAACTATTGATTGCATGCAATTAGTAAGAATTTTTTGAATGCCCCCTACAAGAGCACATGTCGAATGTCCCCCGCAAGAGAATATGCTCCCCAAGCTTCATTTCATTCACCTAAGTAAACTATTGGTTACTAATAGCTGGATGGAATGAAGGTTCATTTACGAGATCAGATGGAAGACTCATTTTAATTAGGAGAGGATTTGTTTCATTTTTTAACTATCTTGACACAGGAAAAGAACTATGCTCATGACGTGTTTCATTTTTGAACGAGGTTGACACAGTAAAAGAAATTTTTTCAAAGGCAATTGTTTCATTTTTAAACTAGTTTGACACAAGAAAGAAGAACTATCCTCAATGGCACTTCTTTCATTTTTTTAACAAGGTTGACACAAGAAAAAAGAACTATCCTCAAAGGCACTTGTTTCATTTTTTAACGAGGTTTACAAAAGAAAAAATAACTACCCTCAAAACTTGATTCATTTTTTAACGAGGTTGACACAGGAAAAGAACCATCCTCATTGTGCAGTTGGACTAGTGAGTGTGCACTGGAAAAGACGTAGTATAACGAAATCATCATTTAAGGAGCTTGATGAGCACCACAAATGATAAGTTATAACATGCATTGACGAGTCTTCTCCAGGGTTTTCATTGAATTTTGGAATTTCAGAGGGTAATTTATGTGAAATCACTGGCCACCAAGGGGAATAACTGATGGGACCAACTTGATATTGCACTGAAGATGTGAATAAAGGATCAAGCCACTCAGTACTCATAAGGGAGGAACCAAATAGGATTCCAGATGATGTCATGAGTGAAGTTAATGGAAAAAAATCGAAGATGAAGCAATAGTAGATGATGTCATAGCTGAAATAGATGGTTCTAGGATGTTATCTTAGCCGTGGTCAAATGACCCAATGTATATGCTATAGAATCTATGGGAACTCGAAGTGAAACAGGATCAACAAAAGCAGAGGAAGGTGATTGAGGAAAAGACTCGTACAGGTAAAGCTCCTACTAAAAATGAGTTGGAGTTAAAGGTGTTTCTTCTTGTGGTATTTATTCAATCGAAATCAAACTAGGTGGAAGTATTTCACCGTCAGGCCCAAAGTATATTTTAGGAGGTTGACTGCGCGATATGGGAGACTCAAAGGCTACAAAAAATTGTGGAGTGACAAATATAGAAACAACTTCTGGTTGTTCGACTTCGGGATAAATATTTTCTCCACTTAAGGAATATACAAACTAAAATATAAGGGGATGATAGACCCTATTTCATTCGTCCTGGGGATGATGTCCAGTTTGACCAATAACAGCTGCCCCCTAAAGCATGATGGGATTCAGATCAACTTCTGGTTGAGCAACATCAGGTTTGGGACATATGGTCTCACTGATTGGATGGATCGTGACCATGGGTAACTGTGAGGACTCTGTCTCGACAATAGTAGATGAACCAGGATATGTAGAAACAACTTGTGCCAACTCTGGTATATGGGAAGATGATGCTTCACTAGAGGTACTGATAGTACTGGTTTCAGTAGAGTGATGTCGCATTCACCGACCAGGAGTAACTTCTAGTGGTAAAGGTGGTTTCAATGATAATCTACGCGAACGATGGGGAAAAGGATTTTGTTCTTCCACAGTGACTGGTTTATTTTAACCAAAAACAAATAAACAAATTAAAATGGTAATGCTAGGAAAAAGGTTTACCAAGAAACTGTGAACTGCAGAATACCTCCTGGCGAACCAAGAAGTACGGGCAAGAAATCTCCCCAAATGCTATGTTTGGTGTATCAAAATTTACAAGTCGGCTGACTCGGTTACCTATGGATGGATATCAACCTAAATTTTTCCTCCCAAATATACCCGAAGTTAAGTGGAGGCCCAAGTTCATATTAGTGCTGTCTAATTCGAAACTGCATATTGAGAGCACCCATTTAAAATTTTCATACTGTAACACCGCCCGATATACCCGAAATTACATGGACGAGCTACGATATACTTACACACGTGGAGTGAGGTATCACACTCAGAATGTATCGCAGTGTAATGTTCCCAATTTTTATGGAACATTAATTTTTTCCATTTTCACATAGGAGATAAATAAAATGGGTAGGAGACCCATTCACTTCATGAATAGGGAATAAAAATCCTCTTAGTGTGAAGGAGGATCACTTATAGAGCTAGATTTCACACCTCCATGTGTGAAAGGGGACTTTTGCAAGAAGGCTAGGTCAAGTTTGACCAAGTCAAACTGCACAGTGGTAGGAGATGGAAATGTATCTTATGGGCCAGCACAACGAAAGAGGAGGGAGGCTTCTAGAGGAAGGAAACCCTAATGAGTGGGGTCCATTGAGAAGGAGCTCACATTGTTTAAAAGGAGGGCAAGGTAGCCATTGTAAAACATCTTGAGTATTATTCATCTTTGGTCCTTTGGACTTGCTGCAACTTCTTTCTACTTAGCAAGAATTGTTGGGAAATTCCTGTTTAGGATTTCCTCTCCTTCTTGAGTAGCTCTTGGAGGATTGCACTCCATTTCCCATAATCAGACATTGAGTTCAAGTATCATCCTTCTTCATCAACGCAGTTTCAGCTAGAGATTGTGCATTTTTGCTGGGTGCTGCTGGGGAGGTTTTCTACAACACCATCCTTGGCTAGTTTTTCAGAGGAGGGAGCTTCCATCCCTTTGGGGGATCAGAAAAGGAGGTTCATGAGCTTATTCCACCATCTTTGGCACTGGGCCTGTTATCACTCAGATTTTCCTTGAAGTTGTTTGGAAGAGGAAAGGGGTCCGAGGTAACCACAAACCAATTTTTAGGTACAGAATCTAGCCAATCTGTACCCAGAGAGGGCTCTCTCTTTAAAATTTAGCTTTGTTTTGAAAGATATTAGGATAGTTATAAAGTCCAGGGATTTTGATTGAATTTGGGTGATGGAGTTGAATAGCTAAGGGTAAGATTGAGTAGTTCAGGCCATTGGGCTAATGGAGTAAAAAAAGATGGCTTAACTGGATTAAGTTTCTTAACAAAAGATGGTTTCACAGGGCAAGGTAATCAAATAGGGAACAATTATAGATCTAAAGTGAATGGAATGAATTCAAAATAGATGAAGGGAAATTAAGAATCCTTCAACATTTTCAAAAGAGGGAAACTTGGATGATCATTAATAAAGAGCAATCAAGAATTCTTTACTAAATAACCAAAATGAATAAACTAGAAAACAGGAGAAATTGAGAATTCACTGTTTAAACTAGTTCAGAAGAAAACATTTAGAATAACAACGATTAAAAATAGATTGCACTTAAGCACTTTCTGATTTATTCCTTTTCGTTAATCATTCAAATATGAAACACATATGATATAATAAACAAGTATAAAAACTTTAAACATAAGAGAGAGATGACTTATTGATCAGTTGTGTGACACAAGAATCCTGTAAAATGTCTTTTGCATCAATTCCTCGTCCAGCTGGCCATATGAAATTTGTCCAACAAAACTTTATTCCAAAGTAATCAATGTTACAGAAAATTCTAAGAATCAATCCTCAATACTCCAATTGAGGGAGTATTTATACAGAAAATTACAAAAATATCTCATAACAAATTGAGATATAATCTAGGATGACTCATAAGTACTTTACAACAAACTAGAGATAGATGGTCTCATAGATAAGAGAAATGATAACTGATGTTGTGCTGTTTCCTTCTTTTGAGAATGTGCTAGAGGCAGGCCCTATGATTTGGCTTGTTTTTGTCCTCTTTAGTAACTTCGTGCTGGATACTCTGTTTTACTGATACTCTTTATCCGCACTGATACTCTTTAACCTCTGTTTATATTTTTATCCTTCTTATCATGACTTACTGTAGTAAATAATCAAAAATTCCTGTAAGGATATTTTTTTACAAAAGTTCTAACATTTCTTCCCACCATTTAGCTTCCAGTATTCTGGTCCTTTGCAACTTCCTCAGAGTTTCATCTGTCTCTGTATATCTAAAGAAAGTAGGTTGAATTGGGAACAAATGCTTTACCTCATGCTCGAGATAAAACAAATTTTCCAATCTGTCATGAATATTTTTGCCTATAGGCAATGCTGCTGCTGATGAACTAGTTGAGGAACTAGCCTGATTGTCAGCATGCTTGTTCAATTTCTCAACATAACTTTCAAGGTCCATTAGTTTATCCTCTGAAACTAAAGGACTGGGAAATCCTTTATTCAACAGAATATCCAATATTTTTATGAAGGCATGGATTTCTTCTTGCATATCAGAGCATCTTTGTTCTAGATTCTGCATGAGAGTTCTTTTAGTAAAAAAACTTTTTATCTCCAAAATTGTTCATGTCCTATCTTGAATGTCGAGTTCTTCAAGTTGATGTTTATTCTTAGTAATCAAAAAGTGTATAAGTTCATTGGCTTCTTCCGGCATGTTTCATAATTCTTCTCTTGATTTTAGAATTTCTTCCACAGCCAATTTAACTAAATCATTATGTTCATACATTATTTGAATTGAGGGCCAGACATCATTTATTGACTGGATGATGTTGTCCCAAATAATTTCTTTTATTTCCTTTAAATGTCTCTCCAATGTGAGATCCTTCTCTAATGCTTTAACCAATTTTTCTAACCTGTTGACCTCTCTTGTTTTCTCTGCAACACTTATCTTTGAGAGATCATATTTCTGTTATAAAGTGGTGAATTGTACCTTTGTTCTTTTGAGCTCTGTCACTTGGAGTTTTAATTCCTTCATTGACTTTATTAATTCTTCGGTACTTAAATTTGAAGTATTGCCCTGTGATAATTCTGTTGGCTGACCTGTTGTAGATACACCTGTAATTACTTCTGTTGTAGATGCTGGAATATTAGGCTGCTTGTCTTTTAATGCCTTTTCAAGCTCTTTTTCAGTTTCATTAAGTTTCTCATTCAGTTTCAAGAGCAAATCCATTATTTCTTCTTCAGAGTTTTGCTTTATGATTTCTGCAGTCTGTGGAGGTCTTGAGGCTGGTAACTTCAGTTGTTTTCTCAATGCTACAATATCATCATCTTTTTTCTTGATCAAGGCTTCTATACCCTTGACATGTTTGGGATTATGACCCAATCCAATTATTATTTCCTCCAAAGTCTTTATTCTATTATCCTTAGCCTGAGAGGAGGATTTTTCAAGCTGCAATTGTGCATTAGTATTCTCCAAAGAATCCTGTAATTTTTGGGTCGCCATTGATTTATTAGTAAGATTAGAATAAATCATTTCACTTGTTTTTTTATGCAGCTCAATCTGATCCAAAGGATGGATATCCTTTGCTATGACTTCAAAATTAGTTCTGATATAATCTGCAGCTGTTTGGGGCTACTGCACTTTGGGTTTGAAGTGACTCATTACCATATTTCCCCGCTGGATGTCATAGGCTAACATCAATAATTGTTGATTCTTAGGAGCCATCTTCAAATATTGATTGTAAACTTGAAGTCTTAGTGGATCGTTTCTGTCCTTTATGTTTATGAATGCCCTTTTAATATCCCAGGCATCTTTTATTGGTGGTTTGAAAGAAGATACTTCTACACTCTGCTGCCTTTGTAGTTCTTTTCTCTGAGAACTAGTGGATTTTCCACTGACTATACATGTTTGCTGACTGCCTAGTTCTTCTCTCCTCTGACTATCAGAGATTTCATGAATAGATTCCACTTCTGGAAGAGAATTTAATTTTTGTATTTTAACATCAGGCTGTTCTGAAGACCCACTGATAGGGGTAGATGCTTCTACCTCTCTCTTCTTACCTTTTTCTACATTAAGAGGAGTTTGTAAAATTGAAATTTCTGCCACATTGGTCTGAGTAGGAGAAATTTGTACTTGACCCTGTTCTTTAGAAGTTTCAGGCTATTCTGTCATTGTAAATTTCTCTGTAACTTGTACATCAGCCTCTTTCTCCTTTCCTTTAGATGCTACTGTAGCCAATGCACTGATTTCCTGTAAATTTTGCTGGGAAGTTCCAGTAGAAGAAGGACCAATCCCTGGTCTTTGCACCTGCCCAAAAGAGTCTAGGTCAAGTATTTTTTCAAGGTATTTCATAAAATTTTCAACACTGACCTGTTCACTATCCTGTTCTATCAATGTCCCTTCCATCCATTCATCCATATTGGCATATTGTTCAATTTCTGGGATTCTATTATGAATGTATGGTGACAATTTTTTTTTCATCCTTCTATCACAAATAAAGCTGTTTGGGTCATAAGGTACCCAATATAAAAAATTTTGTAATTTGAGATAGTCTTCTAAGATTCTTTCAGCTTCCTTTCCAGCATCTCTAGAGTTACATACAAAAGGACCTAATTGACTTTTAATCCTGAGTTTAGCCTTTTTCTTTGCAATGCAAAAATGGACTATATCTGAATTGATCATATGTCTGAAATACTCTAAGGCAAAGAGCCTCATTGGGACATATTTTGGAAAATTGAAAGGGCGTAAATCACACTCATATATTCTTATTTCTGTGTGATTCCAGTACAAGTACCAATCACCTATCCTGTATTGCTTTGAGAGTTGAAGAATTTTCTTGATGTCACTATTGACCCTAGGAGGTGAGACTCCTGTCAACAAGGTGGTTGCAGGGTGTACAAATAAGTCAATTAACTCATTATAAGAATAAGGAGAATCAGAGGAATTATGAGTGATAGCAAACCAAAAGATTATAGACCTAGGATTTCCTTTGGCATCAAGTTTCTTGACCTGGAAAGGGAAACTTTCTGATTGGTAGTAAAGCATGAGATGGTATATAACAAAGGAATACTTGAACACTCTTTCATTCTCTAATCTCATGAACTGATCATGGATTTTATCTGCAATGTAGGAAGCAAAGTCATACTTGACAGTAGGGGGTTGTCCAGGGGTAAAAATTGACAACAATACTAGGGTTAATTGGTCAACATATTCACTAGTATTGAAACCCATTATAGAGGATATCATATTAAAAATAAGCCTGCCCACATCAATGAAAAAGGTATAACCATAAGGGGGAGGGCCTTTGGGCTGATGTTCTAGAAACATGAAGGTTTGGCAAAGGTGATTCAACTCTTCTTTGTAGGTTTTAACCCTGAACAACAATTATCTACACACGAATCTTATAACAGAAAATAAACAATAGCGAGAGCATAAAACATAAAACAGATCAACACAGAGATTTTCCCCTGGATCCCAAATCAGGACAACCAGCTTGATTTTTCATTATATTCCTTTTAGTGTTACAACACATATATATACATGTCAAGCATACATAAACTCCTAATCCATAAACTCCTGGATTAGGCAAGTACCGTATAGTTCCTCGACCGGATTCACAAAAAAACCAGTGGTCGAAACCATCGTACCCCAAAATCCACAGCAAAAACTATATACAAAAACCATGACGTGGATCACCCAATTTGAAATTAAGGACCAAAATTTCCCATCAAGTCGCTGCCCCCGGACTCCCCACAGGGGGCCGCCGCCTTCGTGACCCCCGTTGCGCCTTACAGGTGCTACGCCCCGTAGATTAGCTATGGAAAGAATATAACACATACCCAACATTCTCTCACTTGTTGTTTTCTTTCCACAGGGGGTCACAAGAGAGCTTAGTCATTGGCCCAATTCTTCAACACCCATTGTTTCTCTACACCAAGAGAACTTCTGAGTGCTCACAGACTTTGTTAATGCATATGCAACATTCTTCAAAGTGTCCACCTTTACCAGCAACACCCTTTTAGCCTCAACCATATCTCTAACAAAGTGATATTGAACATCAATGTGCTTTGTCTTTAAATGATAAGCAGGGTTCTTAGCCAATAAAATTTCACTATGGCTATCACAGTCTATCCTTATAGCTTGTTGTACCAACCCCATACTTGAACACAATCTCTGCAACCAAACTGCTTCCTTGCTTGCATGAGTGGCTGCTATGTATTCCGCCTCTGTAGTTGAAAGAGCCACTACAGACTGTCTTTTACTCATCCAACTGACTGCGCCTCCAAATAGGCTAAACACATACCCACTTGTAGATCTTCTTTGGTCCAGATCTCCAGCCCAGTCTGCATCAACAAAACTACGAATGTCCAACATTCTTTCCAACTCGGTTCCCCGTAGCATGCTTATAATTACGAAAGCACGTAAATATCTGAAACCTGTCGACCACTGGCCCATCGTTTCGTCTCATATAAATATGTTTAATACTCCCACCGTATATGTAACACATCAACTGCATGCATCTATCGATACATCAGTTACCATCGTATTGTATATGAAATACTTCGGATATATACTTCTTCTTCTTGTGTCTTGGGACACTGTTCAACAGACAACTTTACACCTACAGGAATAGGAACATTCACCGGTTTACTATCCTGCATATTGAACCTCTGCAATATAGTCTCGACATACTTCCTCTGGTTTAACCAGAGCTTCCTCTTCGCCCGATCTCTCTTAATTTCCATGCCCAAAATATAGTTTGCAGCACCAAGATCCTTCATGTCGAATTTGGAGAATAGTTGGGTCTTCAAATCTTGGATAATTTATTTGTCATTTCAAATCAACAACATATCATCCACATACAAGACCAAATAAATAACACGGTCACCAATTAATTTAAAATAAACACAGTGATCCTCCTTGCTTCTGGTGAAGCCAAGCCCCCGTATATAGGTATCAAATTTCTGATACCACATCCTTGGTGACTGTTTTAACCCATACAGAGACTTCTTCAACCTGCATACCAGTTCTTTCTTACCCTTCACCATAAAGCCTTCAGGTTGCTTCATGTAGATCTCCTCTTCTAGATCCCCATGAAGAAATGTTGTCTTCACATCCATATATTCTATCTCAAAATCAAATACAGCAGCAACAGATAAAAGTAGTCTAATATAAGTGACTTTGGCAACAGGAGAAAAAATATCACCAAAATCAATTCCCGGCACCTGGGAATAACCTTTCGCTACCAACCGAGCTTTGTATTTCTCCACCTTGCCTTCTACATTCATCTTCTTCTTAAACACCCATTTGCTCCCAATGGGCTTCCTTCCAGCCGGCAACTCCACCATATCCCATGCATCGTTTTTGTGCAAGGATGCCATTTCATCAACCATGGCCTCCTTCCAGAGTTTTCCATCCTCTGAATCTACTTCCTCCCTGACAGTTCTGGGTTCATCATCAGTTATAGTTAAGGCAAAACCTGAACAAAAAGCATATGGACTATACCTTTCTGGTTGCCTTCTTTCCCGAACTGATCTTCTCAAAGCTGGAGTTTGTGGCTCTTCATCTTCTGAGTCTTCTTCTATTGTAGAGTCTGATTCATCCTCCTTTAGCTCAAACTCTATCTTCTCAGGTTCCTTTTGTAGGAATTCATGTTTAACAACATCTTTCACTTCTCTAAACACCACATCTCGGTTGTACACAACCTTCCTTGTTTCTGGGTTCCAAAGCTTGTAACCCTTTAAACCATCCTTATACCCAATAAAGATGCACCTTTCAGATTTATTATCCAACTTGGTCCTTTTCTCCTTTGAAACATGTACATATGCATCACATCCAAATACCCTTAGATGTGAAAGAGAGGGTTTCTTACCAGTCCATACCTCATGTGGAGTCTTATCCTCCAACACTGATGAAGGTGATCTGTTAACCAGATAGCATGCAGTCTCCACTGCCTCTGCCCATAATTCTTGTCCTAACCCGGTACCACTAAGCATGCTTCTTGCCCTTTCCATCAGTGTTCTCCATCTATTCTTTCCAGGTGAACCCATTTTTCTCCGAGGCAGGAGTAGTCTTATATTGCATATACCACACTTCTTGCGTAACTTCCTCAGAAATTCCTTCTTGCAGAACTCCCCACCATTATCTATCCTCAGCACCTTTATCTTCTTCTCTGTCTGGTTTTCCACCACAGCCTTAAATTCTTTAAATTTGTCAAAGACTTCAGATTTCTTCCTCAAGAAATATATCCATGTATTCCTTGAGAAGTCATCTATGAATGAAACATAGTACACAGACTTTCCCAGTGATGGAACTGACACAGGTCCAAACACATCACTATGCACAAGTTCTAATATCTTGTTTGCCTCTTAGCACCGTTGTAAGGAAAACCTCACCCGATTCTCGCTTCCCCATATAAGCGTTCACAGAACTCAAATCCAGTAGAAATGAACATACCTTCTAGTACACTGCTTCGTAGTAATCAAGGTCTTTCTCTCCAATATGTTTAAGCTTTTTATGCCATAGTATGGTCTTTTTCTCCGCAGACAACTAAGCTTTCTCCACTCCATTTCGTGGAAACTAAGTAAATCATATAATTTATCAATAACAAACATACTTTGTAGCTGAATAACATTTCTGCATCCTAACTCCTTATCAATACCAAAAGGTTTCTGAATTCATCTTGCAGCATCTTTCTCAATAATCGCTTTACACTCAGATCATCCATCTTGCTTATAGAAATCAGATTTCTGGCCAATGTAGGAATATGCAGAACACCAGGAAGTGTTCTAATCCTTCCACCTTGCAGCTTTAGCTTGACTTTTCCACGTCCGACGATTCTGGCCTTCCTATCATCCCCTAGGAAGACATCACCACCATCATATTTCTCATACTCGCAGAACCACTCCCTATGGGGAGTGAAGTGAAAGGATGCACCTGAGTCAATCAGCCATGACTCATGATCCACATGTGTACTTGAAGAAGAAGCCAAATACACATCCCCACCTTCATCCGAGGTGGTTTTTTCCTCTGTAGAAGGAGCATCATCAAATCCCTTTCCTTTCTCAGGAGCTGAGATCCGGTACCCTTTTGTAGGTACTCTTCCTTTCCATTTCCGTACACCTTTTTACAATATGCATGGTGAGATTTATATCTCCTCTAGATTTGGATCTCCTACCTGAAACTCTTATTCTCGTTTATTGTTTCGGGACCTTCTCGCATGTATGGCGGCATCTCCATTCGACCATCCATTTCCGTCCGCCCTCCCATAGCAAGTAACGAGACACAACACCAAAGTTCAAGGTAGTTGTATTGCTACCTAGTGCAATAACCAGACTGTCCCACGAGTCTGGTAGAGAACACAAAAAACTAATGTACTTATCTTCATCTAAGATTTTAATAATATAGAACAGCTGACTCACTACAGTATTGAAGGCGTCAGATGCTTTTGCTACACCGAACTCCATCCCCATCCTCAAAGTTATATAATTTTTCCGCAGGAACAACTTATTCACCAGAGACTTAGATTGGTACAAAGTCCCTAGCTTTTCCCACAAGGTCTTCGCCGTAGCTTCCCCAGATACATTCAACAATACTGAATCTAAGACACACAACCGTATTGTGCTTTTAGCCTTCCGATCCAGTTTCTTCCAGTCTTCATCTGACATTCCTGTTGGCTTAGTACCTGGATCTACCGCGATCCACTGATCTTTATGCACTAGCAGATCCTCCATCTTGAGCTTCCACAACTCAAAACTCTGACCATTAAATTTCTCGATCTCGGGGGGGCTACCGCCCCCCCTATGACCCCCCCGTTGCGCCCAGCGCAAAGGGGGGGATATCGCCCCCCCCTCTTACCCCCCCCCCGCGCGTGCTTAGTCGTGGAAAGAATATAACACATACCCAACATTCTTGGGATAAATTGGCTAATTTCTCAAGTAATTCTCCCATGGAAAGGGGAGTCAGGGCTTGACCAGGCTGAAACTGTAACATTTCGTTAATAGACTGAGCAGTTACTGGGAAAAGGATAGTTTGACTCGGGGACAAGACTGCTCATTGATTGGGATCATAATTTGCATGGCAGTAATGGATTATCTCAGGAAAAATGTGGACTGAAGGGATAAGATACATGGGAAGATTGGATTCCCATAGTCCAAAAATGTCAGAGCCGTTCAGGTGGTTATCTCTGTAGTGGAAAGAAATTTGAAGAGGATTTTCACTTAGAACAAGGTCTTTAATTTTGAAATCCCTATCTGCTAGATGCAGATAGTCTAAATCTCTGTGAGGGGCATTCAGGGGCGCGACATTCAAAGCCACAGGAATTTCCATTTCTGGTTCTTGTGGATTCATAAATGAATTCGGGTTTTGAAGGAAAATGGGTACAATCTCAGGTTTTGCGAATACAATTGCAATTTTTGGATTTAAGGAATAAAAAAGAAGACCAATCTTGAACCCTGTTTCAGTTTTTCGTGTGGAAGTAAAACAAAAACCAGGATTTTACAGAGTTTAATGGGAATTTGGGTAAATACCTATCTTCTGGGAAATAAACAGTGACGAAAACAGGTGTTGACTATGGTGGATGAGTTTTGGAATAATCAACTGCAATTTTCCTTAACAAGGTAGCAGTTGGCAAACTTCGACAGTTGATTTTGGAATTCGTTGCATGGGACACTAGTCACTACATGGGATAGTGAAAATGATGTGGGTTCATTTGTTTTATTCACAAAGTCAAAGGTTGGCAGGTTTATTATTTTTAATGGATGACGTCAGCTAGTACGGTGGCTTCGTCACGGGAGGCAGGCGATAAGTGGTTTCCATCGCACAGCTTTTGGGGAAGAGAGGTTTTCAGCAGAGGGCGAGCGATTCCATACGATGCACGACACGTGGAGCAGCATTGTTTAGAAAACCGCTTGGCCATCACGCGTTATCGTTCAGACGTGGATGGGCAGTGATATGGACATTAACCGTAGATCTCAGATTGGTCGATCGAACGGATTTCAGGAAAGGGAGATGACGGGGAGTTAATATGGCGGGCCCAATGAAATTTATTATGAAATAATCGCATCGGGGGCGTTTGATTGGTGGATTAGGTTATTAATTAACCATGAGGGTTAATTAATCCCTTTTATACGGTGGAGTGTCGGGTTTATTTATTAATTGGAAATTTCAACCAATTAATCACTTTTAATGATTATATGGTTATTTTTCAACCAACGGGCGGAATATTATATTAATTTGGGAATTTTATTAAAATAATACAGGAAAAGGGGAAATTTTCATAGGGATTTAAATAATAAGTTAGAAATTAATATGGAAAATGAACAGAAGCACTAAGTGTAAAACATCAAGGTAATGTATTTAACTTATGCTTTTATGAATAGGGTTTTTATGAAATCTTGCATGATTTTCCTAAGTAAAATAGGATTTTACTTAGGAAAAGATTTTTTAGAAATGAATGAATGACATGATGAATGGTTTTAAATACTTGAGATTTTCCAATTATTGGGCCGAGGGTCCGGTCCCTCCAAAAGTCAAGGAAATGCCTTGAGCCCCTCTAATTTTCAAATGCCTTAGTACTTAAGGGAAATTAGTGAAATTTTTAGGGAAAAATGAGAAGGGAAGTTAATAATTTTGACTTTTGCTTTGCTTGAAATTCTTCCAGTGTAGTGTCTGCCTTTGCACTTGTGATGAAGGTAAATATTTAACACATTTAGAGTCATTATCCATCACATGTAATTCTGCAACATCATCTACCTACCCTACCTACTTTACCCTACCATTTTTTCTTCTTTATTAGGGTGCACTTAGACTGGCAAACCCTTATCACACTTTTTCTTTTACATGTAGAAATTAAATGAATGAATTAAGGTGACCTAAAAGTTTAATGTCTTTATTTTTTGTTACCCATTTACCCGTTGGTCCTACATTTGAAGTAGATCCACGTGGAGTCCAAACTCCCTGCAACCGTCCTTCCTCCTTAACCTGAAATACAAGAAGAAACCAACACAAAGGACAAGTTGTACAGCATATATCTACTCTATATGTTAGTGAGATTCATATAAAACATTAAATAAATCATAATGAATGCTTGTATAACAAATATTCTCATACATAAAAGCATACACTAACACGTTTATTTTGGGAACAACATGATACTTCTGTATTATAAATAGTACGTACAAAAGTAATCAAGTGGAGAGATCACCTGATCCTTCCAAGGCCTTCGCAGACCGTCGTCCGGATCCGTCCAGCCCTTGCCTCACTAAGACTCCTTCCAAACTGGTGCATACGAGATAACATATAAATGGATGTATATCTCAAGGAAACAAGGGTTTCCTATAATGAACTGGGAAAGTGCAGGAGGCACGGGGAATCAGACTTGGATAGGGAATACCAACAGAGTATAATATCAATAATTCTCTCTCCCTTAGGCCATACACATGAGGGCTTTTTATAGTCCCTCTAAGTAGTTTCAGCAGTTGGAAACAGTTGGCCACGGGCTGGGGTGGTTGAACTACCTGAGTAACCATCAACCCAGCGCGAAATTAGGGATTTTTTTATATATTTTTTAATCATTTTAATGGCATACGCGGAAAAGTCTAGATGTACTCGTGTATACACGTGGAAAAACATGGGCATAGTCGCGTATGGAGGATTTTACACTGTTTTTAAGTGAATTTTTCCAAGTCTGTAGGAATGGGTGCCCATAAAGCCATAAAGCAATCATGAATCATGTCAAGGTGAGAAATGATGCTATAACACATATAGCAGTGTTCTTCATGTTTATCATTCAAGTGATGAGAGGCTTGTATTTTATTGATTGAATGACTGATTCATCAAGTCATTGCATTTATTTTACTGTTGTAATCATATATTTTTTCTATTTACTTCTTCTCATAAGAAAGCTCAGAAAAATAACGCAGACAATCCATTGTATGTTCATAAATTGTTACAGCCCCATTCTTTGGGCAATTACTTAAGGGAACTAGGTGTGGGAGGCTTGTCTCACCACCCTAGAAGGATTTCTTTGATCCCAATCCTTGGATTTTGGTCTTAGACACATTGGTCTAAGGGATCTAGGTCTTGGTATCAAATCCTTCTGCCTCCATTTCTAGAAAATGCATTTTCCAGCCATGGATTGCTAGCTATTCCTGAAAAGGGATATTACAGTGGTATCAGAGCACTTTTCTTGGCTCAGCCTGTGGCCTTCAATCCCAAGAAATAAGAAGAAGAATATGATGAAGTAGATGAGCTTGATCTCATCTATTTTTATAACAAAGAAGAGCCTCCCCGAGGAGGAGAAGCAAAGAGAAGAAGAGGAAGGTCCATGCACTTCCTATTCTCAAAGAGAAAGCAAGCATGAGAGATGCTTGGATCATCAAGTTCTAGATCAATACCTGAGTGAGTACAAATCCCATTCTGTAGCATTCAGGGGAGCTACAACGTTCCCATATTTTATTCAGCAGAAGGAGGAGAGAAGGCCCTATGGCAAAAGATAAATCAGAGGCAATAGATTTCTATTGTCTACATTTGATGGGAACACTTCAGCTAGAGCTTGGGTGAAAAAGCTAGAGGCATTTTTCTTGCTACATCCAGTGGCAGAAAAAGAAGCAGTGGAGATTGCAGCGCTACACATGGAGGATGAAGCCTCTATTTGGTGGTTCAAACCCTTGGTCCATTCAAGGGTGAGTTCTTTTGCAGACTTTGCTCAAAGGTTGATCCAAACCTTTGATGGAGAGAGGACAAAGGAAGAGGAAGCCATTCCACCATGGGAGGAGAATTGCACCAACGTTGTCACATCTTTGGCTGGGCAGCCTTTTACATCTATGGAGGAGGCAGCCATTGCACTGGAGGAGATAAATAATGCAGCCATACAAGAAGAAAGCCCCAAGTTCCACCAAGGTATGAATGAGTTTCCACTTTTCATTTGAAAAAACAATTTAAGGGAATGTGGAAACTCATATGTATAGGTCCAAGGATCTACACACTTTGCTATTCTAGAGCACCATGATTGCACTGTGTTGTGCAATGGATTCAAAAAGGAGATGAACCCTCATCCTCATGCACTATTGATGAGTCTCATTCAGCCCTTGGGGTTGGGATGTGAACCATTGGAGGATGAAACTAACCATGGCACCTCCATGAAAAAAAAATGAAACAAATTTTGAACCGGAGGATGAAACAACTGTTACACCATTGGGGGAATTAGAAGCTCTGCTAAACATTGATGGAAAGGAGAGGTTAACTCCATCATATTTGGATCCTCATGGATTCAATACAGTCATGGGTGAGAGGTCTCCTTTAGGAGGTCTCCAAGGAGCTGCATTTCAATCTTCCATGGAATGCAAGAGAGGTGATTTGGTTTGGGAGAATGGTAGCCCTCATGGGAGGAGTACCAAAGGATGAAGAAGGAGAAGACATCCACAAGGAGATGAGTGGGTGTGGATGAGGAGCAAGAGGTTGATTTTCCACTTGTAAATATATGATACCAGGCAGCAAGAGGCTTGGCTGCGTTGGCTCCTCTTGAAGGAGTTTGGCCATCACTTGGTGTACCTTTTTTCCAGGAGGATGGGAGTGGAGAAGAGGTGGCAAGATGTTTACATCATTAGGCAGAAGATATTAGGGATGCATGGAGCTGATATGGCATATATATCAGTCATGATACCTTCATTACATGAGTTACATGATGTGAGCATGAGGAGGCAGCAAGCACTTGGATTGCTTGGACTATCTTGGAGAGAGCACAAGAAAATTTGCTCTCATATGATGTATGGTGTTGTAGGAGTAGAGGAGGGAACTCTCATAGTGAAAAGGGATTAATCTTTGGCTTGGATTTATCAGGAGGCATTTCCATCTTGGGAAAAGCTTCACATTTGCAGCAGCATCACCAAAAGTGTTCTTGACAAGGAGCATGTCAAGAAACAAAGATTGGCATGGGCAAGAGCCTTTTTGCATGAGCTCACAGCACTGACACTTGGGAGCAGGGTCATATACATGGATCCATCTATCATATTACTTCTAGCCTATGGTAAGAGCATTGTGTTTCCATTTTCTGATTTACATACTCTTATCATTATGTGGCAATGCATGGTTCCTCAAAGGGGAAAATTTTTCATGTTGCTCCATGAGCAAAGGGGGGCCAAACCATATGATGGAGACAGCCATCTTTCACATGGCCTTGGGAAATTTTTTTTCCATTCTACACATGTTCAGCTAATTCATATGATTAGCACTGTATTTCAAAACATTTTTCCTTGTACATTTCCAAAGCAGCAGTTTGCAAAATTGCGTTATGCACCCTTGGGAGACTATTGGTACTTTCCAGCACCATATGAAACCATCAATACTTCCTCTAGTTTGATGATTAGCATGCTTCCATTTGCTTATATTGTTTATATTATTATTGGGAGCATGATTGGTGAATTGAAACATGATTTTAATGTCTCTTTGAGGGGAGATGATCCCCATAGTTTATGCATTGCATGTTCTAGTAGGAACATGAGGAGAGACATGGCCACCACAGCCACCTATTTTCCTTCCTTTGAGGTGGGCCATGAGTTTTATGATGATATCCATCCATTTTATGTATATGGGCATGTATTTTATTTTTTATTTCTGATTCACTCATCTATTTACTGTTCAGTAGTAGAGGTGATATTTCCTGTAAAATGCTTACCATGTTATTTTTTGCAGCTGCAATGGATGTGGTTACGTTGCAACCCTATGCGACATTGTTTGTACCTTGCTTCACATGGTATAACCTATAGAAAAAATTTCATTGGGGTATTATATGATGATCATGTCCTACTCATCATGGATGAAATGTCTTGGGCCAACTGGATTATCATTGATGGAGGAGAGATCCTTGGAGGATTGCTCTTCATTTTGCCACTTGAGGGAAATATTTTTGCAGCCCATGATCAGCACACACACTACACTTATCACAAGTGGAGAGGAGGATAGCATGAGGAAAGCTATGAGGCTTGCCATATTTAGATTTGCAGCCCACCTTCATTTCCGGAGCTCAAGGTGGAGGGAGATTTCTGTGAGTTGCCATGTTGGGACGCAACTTCTATTGTATGGATGATTGCTTGGGGATGGGATATTCATATGGGGATGATGGGTACCATTATATATCAGATCTCATGCCTCAAGGAGGCCCTTAGATAGCCCATTGTTTCCTTCATGGATATTTGTCTCTACATGACAGCTATTTGGGGATGTTCACCAAAGGCTAGATTGCATATGTTGGAGGGACAACTCTGACACTTGATTGATGATATGACATCCTTTTATTGGAGGAGTTTATCATGCATGGATTCTATAGGGGAATTAAGGGGAAATAAATCATTCTATCCTTGTACTTGCTTGAGGACAAGCAATCTTTGAGAGGGGAGGACTGTAATATTCCAAAATTTTGTGGAATATTAATTTTTGACATTTGCACTTAGGAGATGAATAAAATGGGTAGGAGACACATTAATTATATCTATAGGGAATAAAAATGCTCTTACCATGAAGGGGGGATCACTTATAGATCTGGATTTCACACCTCCATGTGTGAAAAGGGGATTTTGCAGGATGACTGGGTCAAGTTTGACCAAGTCAAACAACACAGTGCATGAGGTGGAGAGCACATTGTGGGCCAGCCCAGTGGGATAAGGAGGGAGGCTTCTAGAGGAAGGAAACCCTAATTAGTGGATTCCATTGAGAGGGATCTCACATTTTTTAAAAGGAGGGAAAGGTAGCTATTGTGAGATATCTTGAGTATTATTCATCTTTGGTCCTTTGGACTTGTTGCAACTTTTTGCTGCTTAGAAATAATTGCAGGGAAATTCCTATTTAGGATTTCCTCACCTTCTTGAGTAGCTCTAGGAGGATTTCACTCCATTCCCCATATTCATACATTGAGGTCAAGCATCATCTTCCTTCATCAGCGCAGTTTCAGCTGGAGATTGTGCAGTGTTGCTGGATGTTGCTGGGGAGGTTTTCTACAACACCATTCTTGGCTAGTTTTTCAAAGGAGGGAGCTCCCATCCCTTTTGAAGATCAGAAAAGGAGGTTTATGAGCTTATTCCACCATATTTGGCACCAGGCCAACCACTTGCCATCATATGCAGCACAGTCCCTCTCTTAGACATCGTTATTCTTGGAGAGCATTTGCTGTGAGGGATTAGCAAATAGTTCGAGGGTAAGATCTTAGGTGAAGGGATCAGGCTTTCACCTCAGATTTCCATTGGAGGAGGGTTCTTCATTTTATGCATCCATTTTAGCCTTCTCCATCCATTTCCAGTTCTTGAGTTGCTGCTGCTACCCAGCAACTCCAACATTTCTGCAGGAATGCCATTTTGCTTGTATTTCAGCCAATCCTTCTAGAGGATTCATGTATTATATTTTCAGGGGTTGAGATCATCCTCCCCCACTTTATTTGAGATTCATATTGCCACATCTATGTATTATTGACATTTATGTAGCAGTGCCTTTTATAGATAGCACAGTAATAGCCTAGGGCTTATTTCATATAGCAGTGTTCTTCATGTTTATCATTCAAGTGATGAGAGGCTTGTATTGTATTGATTGAATGACTGATTCCTCAAGTCATCACATTTATTTTACTATTGTAATCATATATTTTGGATATTTACTTCTTCTCATAAGCAAGCTCAGAAAAATAATGCAAAGAATCCACTGTATGTTCATAAATTGTTGCAACCCCATTCTTTGGGCAATTACTGAAGGGAACTAGGTGTGGGAGGCTTGTCTCACCACCCTAGAAGTATTTCTTTGATCCCAATCCTTTGATTTTGGTCTGAGACACATTGGTCTAAGGGATCTAGGTCTTGGTATCAAATCCTGCTGCCTCCATTTTTGGAAAATGGATTTTCCAGCCATGGATTGCTAGCTATTCCTGAAAACGGATATTACACAAACCTTGATATGAGTTATTATGAACAGTACCTCAAACCTAGGTACAAGGATCACAAGAAGTCAATTTTCACTTTATCTCATCTCCTTGATCGGTATGTTCCCATGATGAGGATAATCATGAAGTACTTCACTTGTGAGGGGAGGTTTTCTTGACTCTACTCATACCATATCCGACTCCTCATGCATTTCACTACAGTTAGAATGCTACATTTACCTTACTATATTTTCCGCAACATTGACAAGATGGCATATATTGTGCAAAAGAGGGATCACAATCATCAAATGCAGAGTCTATTTCATCATTCACTCATCAAAATGGTGTTCATGCATCAACTTCAGTAGAAAAAAATTTCACGGGATGCATTCATTGCAAATGAGGTTTTCACTACCCCGCCTAGCCATCATGAGCAGGATATCCCTTCATCATCTCATCCTCCCGTATTCACTTCTCCATCACATCCCGTTGTTCATACATCACCACCCACTCACATCCAATCACCTCATGTTGATCCTACCTCATCACCTTTCTATAACCCTTCAGTATCACATTATGATACTGAAGCATCAAGCAGTGAAAGGGACATTGAGGCAGCTTGCACTAAAATGAATGATATCGAGCCATTTCCAATGACATATCAGAGAGGCCACAGGCATGTGTTTTCTTCACATGGTGTGAAAGGGGCCATGCATTTTACATCATCAAAACAGGTATACAAGGGCAAGGAAAAGGCTATAGAGCCTATCATTATTGAGCAGGAGGACAAACATGAAACCGAGCAGGAGTTTCAGTTGATTGAGATTGATGAGGAGGATGAGGATAGAGCCAGTAGTGCAGTGATTAAAGGTAATCAGGCCAAGATTAGTGAGCTTCAAGCTAATATTGATAGAGAAAAGTACGTGATTGACTTTCTTGAGCTAGAAAATCAGCAGTTGAAGACTAAGCAAACCATCAGTGAGGTCAAGACATCAAAGCTCAGAGAGAGGAAGGAAAGTCCAAGGCCTTGTTGGAGGAGACCTTGGGAATATTTGATGATAGTGATGATGAGGAATATCAACTTCTGAGATAGAGACCAAGGAAAATTGGGCTACAGAAGGCTTTAGCTTGGGAAAGGCATAAAGAGGATGAATTGGCATAGCAGCTTACTCCAAGTGAGCTACTTGCCATAGAGATTAGCAGAGACAGAGAGTCCTGGCTTGAGATAGCCAATTTTCATCTAGAGGGCTTGCTAGAGAACGAAAATAAAAACATTGACATTCAGAGGAAGATGGTGAAACACTATGCCATGAGAAACATGATTGCAAGGGCCAAGCTCAAACGAGCCCATGCAAAGATTCAAGCTTTGACCGAGCCAAAGGAAAAGGAGAAGTTGACCATTATTTCTGAGGTGTCTCTTCATGCCTCTAACCCCTAAATCAAAAAGTAAATTCACAATTTTGGCACATGTGGCATTCTTGTGAAAATTTTGATTTTTTGGACAGTTTAACACAGAAAATTTGCTAAATGCGCAACGCCACTAGCACTGCGCTCTTTTTTGGGACATCCAAATGGAAAATGGTCAGCATCCTCATGTTAATAATGATTATTACATCAAACTTAGCAAGTTTCAGGATATTTGGTGCAGAACTAGTCCCTCAAAGAGGCAAAAAACCACCAAAAAATCATGTTTGTATCCTCTTTTTGACCCTGGCACTGCGTGCCTACCAGTCTTGGGAGAATATATTTTTGACAGAGTTTTTGGGCACCATTTTGGAAATTAAAAGCATATTTAGAAACTCGAATTAGATACATTTCCAATGAGCTATCATGTAGCTGATTTGGACAACAGGAAGGCCTCCAATAGTGGCTTACAAAACAGGTCAATTGTTTTGTCATGGCGCTGCGCTTTTACGAGGAAATTTACATTTTTACTAGTTTCATCAAATTTTGAAGCTTCACTTTTGTTTCACTTTTTACTTGGGTAAATGAAAAATTTACCAATTTAAATGTCATATTTTAATTTTACCTAAGGTAGATAAATTGATTAAGTCATTAATTGAAGTCAAATCATATATGTTCTTAAAGATAGGCAGTGTCACTTTCCTCATCCTAGACTCTAGCTTTCAGTTCAGCTTTTGATGTAACAACTCCCTCACCTCATGGATTCGACCCCTGAGGATGAGAGGAAGTGGTTTTGAGGTATATAAGTTGTATTTTTTCAGTCATTGTAATGGTTGGCATCAGTTTGAGAAATTGTATTGATCAAGTATCATCTTGGCTTGGACATTAATGGAAAATTGCAGCTATTTTCTTGGGATCCATGTGGTATGAGTTTTAGACATAGTTTCTTCTCTATTATCAATTTTTTAGAATGTATTGTTAATTCATAGACCATTTCATATCTATAATATAATTGATTTCAAGTTAAAAGACAGAATCCATATGTATTTATGCTCTTGTTTGGGAAATTTAGTATAATGTGTTCATTCTCTTCAGTTTAGGGAAAATACATTCCAGATGCTTTCCCTAGCTTCTCACTAGTCTTTTCATCTCATTTAATCCTCTTTTGAATGTTAAATATTTTACCTACCTTTCCCCATAAAAAATACTGCAATTTCATCCCCTTGGCTCTGATTTATTCCCCTTGACCTAATCCCTGTTCAGTGATCCCAACCCTAAAATCAAAATCAAAACCCCCTGTATTCCTTAGCTAGCCTAAAATATTTTTCATTCAACCCTCTTGACTGTACTTTTTGTGGAGAGATCCCTCTATGATTTGGTAGGGCTAGATACCAAGTCTAAAGTTTGGTTTGAGTTTACCTCGGGATTTCCTTCTCAACATTGAGGTTCAATCTGAGTGATAACATTTTGGCGACCATACTGGGGAAGAAATGAGTAAGATCAGATCAACCCCAGTAATAAGCTTTCATTGAAATTCTTAAACTTGTGGATGATAAGTCTTAGATTTAATTCAAAGGTTGAATTGAAAAATTTGTAAAGTGCATATTTGTTTTTGAAATTGGACATATTGGATTCCCGAAGATACACCAGATCCAATCCCGATCTAAATCCTCCCACCATTTTTAGTGATCCTCAGAACATTGGACGAAAAGGTAAAGCTGTTGTTGAGACTTCTAGTTCAGTCAGAAATCAATTAGAAAGAAGTTTCATTCCTAGAGCTCATTCATTTCCCGAAAGGTTAAAAAACCTGCAAGATATTGAATTTGATATAAATTTTCAGAAAAGTTTATTCCAGAGAAAATATTTGAGTTGGATTGACGAGACAGTTGTTGATTCCTCCATTTCCTTCCACAGTCTGTTGAAGATTAGTTTTTACACTCTCAATTAGGGTTTCAATCAAGGTCTCAATCACCAACACAATTTTTAGAATCTCTTAAATATTTGAAGAACTACTCTTCGTAGGTAAGTACTTGGCTGGAAAGCAGACCTCAGATCTCATCTTCTTCTTCCATCATTTCATCTATTGTTACTCAGAATATCCCTCTTCCCCCTCCTTCTACCTCATCTGTTGTTCACACTACTCAATCAGGGACAAGTCTTCCTTTGGTCACATCAGGCATCCAAATCCATGTTTTTAATCCTGTTTTTAATCCTCCACCTCCACCTACAATCATGGTTGCAAGATATGCCACCCTTGTTCTCCCTCAAAATCCGGGTCAAATTCCCAGAGATTACCAAACCAAAATCCCTTTGTTTGATGATACTCTATCGATAGCCACTATTGATACCTTAGAAGTTTTGCATCGTCAATTTGTAGAAAGGTGGGAAGTAAAGAAGAATCCTTTTCAAATCCTATCCGAATATGAAAACATCAAAAGGAATGTTGGTGAATTTGTTCAAGATTATTGCATGAGATTTAATGCAGTGTACAATGCTCTTCCTGCACATATGAAACCACCAGAGGGTATGGTTTTGGTCTAATTTCTGGATGGATTTGATGCTAATGTGGCATATCAGTTGCGTGAAAGTGATACTACAACTTTAGCAGGCATGCAGAAAAATGTTGTAAGTGTGGAATCGAATTTGTTGGCCAAAAGAGCAAGGATGAGATCAGAAAAGTGGGTGACTATCAAAGAACAAACATCCTCTTCAGATGCAAAAATGGATTCATTACTCCAGACTATGGAGAATATGGTTGACCAATTGTCCATTTCATAGAGCCTTGAACCACGGATACAGAATCCAAATTTCAGAGGGCAGCAAACTCAGTTGAGAATCAAGAAAAGAGAGTAGAAAGCACATGATCAAACAGTACAAAAACAATAGTAGATTACGGTTCCATTGCAACAGAATTATGTTCAAGCATGAGAGGAAGAAGATGAAGATCTGACAATTAAAACAAATCATTTATTTACAGCAGATGGATTACCCATGTTCTTTACTGAAGATGAGGAGTATACTGAAAATCTAGATTCTCTAAAAGATGAACACTTTATCTTGGAAAATGATGATGATTTGGAGACTAAATCAGATGATTACCAGCGTGGATATATGAATGCTTTGAGTGCACAGAAGGAAAAATATTCTCTGAGTAGAGATGTACCTGTCAATCCTATTCAGAAAAGGAAAGAGGTCAAGTCAAAGAATGATCTTCCGAAAAAGGGTAAAGAGCATGCAGATCAAAATCATAGCAACATCAATCAACCATCAACAAGCTCAACTACTAAAGAGAAAGATATTTAGAATAAGGAGACTGTTGCAAGGGATCAAAAGGATAGAAGAGATACTATTGTCAAAGAGGTAGATAAAGTCACAACCTTTAATTTAAGAAAATTAAATAGCTAAATTGAAAGTGTCCATTCCTTTGACAGAGTTAGTAAAAAATAGTCATTACAGAGACCAGGTGTCTAAAATGTTGCTAGTTGATCCTTTTTTTGATATGGTTAATGTTCAAGATGACCACCCTGAGCTCATTTTTGGTCCAGCTATCGATGGTAAATTAGGAGAGAGTGAAGTTCCCCCCTGTTATTTAAGACTTAGACTACATGAGTACATACTTCACAATGCTATCTTTATTCCAGGGCCTCTCAGAATTTCATGCCTAAGGCTATTATGGAAAATATGGGCACGGATATCACCTAACCTTATCATGATTTTTATTCATTTGATTCTGGTAGAGTTCGTTGCATTGGTCTCATTAAAGATTTAGTGGTTTCCTTAGACCAAATCCCAGCCAAGAATATTTTGATGGATGTGGTGGTGGCTGATATACCACCTCGGTTCGGTATGCTACTGTCTAGATCATGGGGAGCCAAACTCAAAGGTACTTTACAACTTGACTTCTCTTAAGCTACTATTCATGTTTTTTGGAAATTGAGGAAATTGTACCAGGAAAAGAAAATGAAATATATGATAATTAGTAAGGAGAAGCCTATAAATCATTCAATATAGGTTGTACATACAGATCTAGAATCTTTTATTTTGTATGATGATGGTAATTTGAATAATGTAAATAATCAGGTAGTAATAGTAGAGGATGATCCAGAAGTTTCATAAAGTTTTAGAGCAATTCCGGATAAGGAAAAATAAGTGGTGACTTCAGAAGTGATGACCTCTGAAGTGGTGATTTCTTACGAGAAGCCTCCTAAAGAACATAAAATCAGTACAAAATAGCAAAATGAGGTGACGGTCCCAAGTAAAATAGAACCAAAAGTTGAGTTTTAGCATCTAGAAGACGAAGAGGACCTTTGGAGCATGGATTTCGACGGTGATTTGGGTAAGGAAGGTGCAGGTATTGGTATTTGGATCCGAAGTCCAGTTTGTAAGTCAGGTGGAATTCCAAGTAGTGTTAGAGAATGCTCTTATAAATGGGCTTTTGAATGTTCTAATAACGAAGCGGAGTATGAAGCATCGATTACAGGTCCTAAAATTTTGAAGAAACTTGGTGCAAAGCGAATTTATGTTTATGGTGATTCTGAGTTTGTCATAAAGCAAGTGAAAGGAGAGTATCAAGCAAAGCATCCATGGATGAGAGCTTATAGAAATGCAGTCTTGGATGTCTTAAAAAAATTCCTGAGTATACATTAGCAGCAGTACCAAGAAAGCAGAACATCATTGCAGATTATCTTACTATGGTGGCAAGTAATCTTAAAATTCCGATGAACTCCAGTAATAAATTTGAAATTCATGTCAAACATAGACCTACTATTCCGGATAATTTAAGGTACTGGCAAGTTTTTTGGGATGATAAATAAATAAATAGCTTTTTGTAGAATGAAGTAAATTTCAGAGATGCTTTTATTGATGATGTTGATGATCAAGACATAGAAACCCGTCACATGAATGTTTTGCAGCTGAAAGATAATGTTATTCCTAGAGGTCTGATACCTGTAGAATATCTATTCGATCAGGATGATGTGGCCAGGAAACCAACATTGACTCCTACAGAAAAGGGTGTGGAAGATGCGAACGTTGGAACAACAGATAAGCCCAAGATGGTTAAGTTGTCTAAGACATTGTCTCTCGAGGCGAAAGATAAGTACATTAAATTGTTGTCTGAATTTTTTGATATTTTTTCATGTGATTATGCAGATTTGAAGGTTTATGATAAGAATATTATTCGGCACACTATTCCCATCAAGCCTGATAAAAAACCCTTCAGGCAGAATTTGAGAAGGATAAACCCAAGATTGTTGCCATCCATCGAGAAAGAGGTAAACTGATTGTACAATTCGGGAATCATTGTGCCAATTAGGTTTTCTATTTGGATTTCAAATTTGGATTCGGTAAGGAAAAATACCAGAGATATAAGGTTATGCATAGATTTCAGGAATTTGAATAAAATATCTTTAAGGGATAATTACCCCCTTCCTAAGATGGACCATGTTCTGCAAAGGGTAGTTGGAGCATCACCAATGTCACTACTTGACGGTTATTCAGGCTATAATCAAATTTTGGTACATGAAGAAGACCAAGGTAAGACTACTTTCAAAACACCTTGGGGAAACTTTCAGTATGTTAAAATTCCATTTGGACTCAAGAATGTAGGGGATAATTTTCAGCGGGCGATGGATATCGCCTTTGCTGACGAGAAGAATGTTTTCTTAGTAGTGTATTTAGGTCATTTGATAGTATTTTCTGGTTACGATGATCAACATTTGTATCATTTGAGAATTATTTTTCAGAAATGCAGGGAATTCGAAATTTCTTTAAATCCGAAGAAGAGTCTTTTTTCCATAGAGGAAGGCAAACTTCTTGGCCACATAATTTTTAAAGATGGCATTCGTATTTATCTTTCCAGATTAGAAGCCATTCAGAAGATATACTTTCCATGGAACAAAAAAGAGATACATGATTTCAATGGTAAAATGAACTTCTTGCATAGATTTGTTCCTAATTTAGCTGAGCATTTGAGAGAAATGACTAATATGTTAAAGAAGGAAAGCAGTTTAAAATGGACCACTGGTGCTATGAAGTCTTTCAACTTGGTAAATATTTCTTTAACTACAGCCCTTGTTTTGGTTAGTCCATATTATACTAGTGATTTCATAATATTTTAATTTGCATCCAAGGGCTGCAGTTTTGATGCAAAAGAGAGATCAGGTTGAACAGCCTATTGCTTTCTTTATTCAAGCCATTTGAGACTTTGCTCTTCGCGATAACATTTTTGAGAAACAAGATTTAGCCCCAATCAAAGCCTTGAAAGATTTCTGGATCTATATTCTACATTCACATACTATATCCTATGTTCCAAATGCAGCGGTAAAAGAGATTCCCACATAGACTGATCCTGAAGGTCAGAGAGGTAGGTGGATAGCAGCTATGCTAGATTATGATCTCGAGATCAGGTCTACCAAATTGATCAAGGGATGGGGCTTAGCCAAGCTGATGGATGAATCCAACTTACATGCTCTAGACATAAACCTTATTGAAGCATTGTCAGATGACGAAGAAGATGGCGCTCTAATACAGGTATCATAAATGTTTCTCACTTCACCATGGTATTCTGATATAGTGTACATACTTCAACACTTATGTCCTCCTCCTGGAGTGTCAAAACGTTAGGGTAGGTATTCGAAATTGAAATCTACTAAATACTGCATTCTATGAAGTTCCCTTTATTGGAAAGATCCATGAGGTGTTCTTTTGAATTGCCTGGCTGAAGATGAAGTGAAACATGTAATGGATGACTTTCATAGGGGATATTGTGGAGTTCATTTGTTTTGGAAAACAAAATCTAACAAAGTGTTCAAAGCAGGTTATTATTGGCCAGCTTTATTTTTTTATTTGTACAAAACAGTCACAAACTGTCATGAATGTCAAGTTTTTCAGGGAAAAAGGAAGCTCCTTCCTCTTCCACTGAAATCTGTTGTAGTAAATGCTTCTTTTCAATAGTGGGGACTTAATTTTATTGGGGAAATTCCAGGAGAGGCTGGTAAATGAGTCAGGGGGTTGGAGCTCCCTTCCAGGAGAGGCTGGTAAACGAGCGCAGGTGGGTGCCTGCGTGCTGGTAGAGTCTGTACCAGCACATATGTTGTAAGATGTTTTCTATATAATAAAATATTGAAGGCTGAGCAACTGCAGCGGTGGTTTTCTCCCGACTTGGGTTTCCACCTAAAAATCACGGTGTTCATGTGTGATGCTTTGTGTGATGGTTTATTCTGTTGTTACTACACATACATTTCTTGCTTATTGAATATACGAAGAATACATGATGGAATGATTTAAGTGAAGACTAATGACATATCTAAATCTACGTGTATACGCTAGTTTCATAAAGGGGATCCGCGTATATACGGTTGGTTTGCGAAGTAAAGTAGCGTATGGGTTACTGAAGATTGAAAGTAAAGGATTTGATTATACGGTAAATGCGATTCACCCCCCCCTCTCGGTATTTTCCCAACAAATTGGTATCGGAGGCAGGTCCTTCTGCGAAGCTTGATCGCTTAAAGGAGATCCGTCGCAATGGGAAGTCAAGAAGGAGTAATGTCTATAAAGCCACCTCTATTCAATGGAAGCAATCTGATATTCTGGAAGGTACGTACAAAAACATATCTGCAAAGTCTTGGTGCAGATGTATGGGCAATCGTGGAAGAAGGTTATCAATACCCGGCAAGTATTCCTACTGATGCAGCAGAAAGGAAGAAGTATGAAATCAATGCCAAAGCGGTGAATGTCTTATTAGGAAGCATGTCTGAACCAGAATTTGCTAAGGTGATGCAGCTAAATTCAGCAAAAGAAATATGGGACAAAATCATTCTAAGCTATGAAGGAGACACAAAGGTAAAAAGTGCAAAACTCCAAACTCTTAGAATTGAATATGAAAATTTGAAGATGCATAGTGATGAGAGTGTTGCCAGTTTCTTTCTTCGTCTAGATGATATTGTAAATCGGATGACAAATTTGGGTGAAACCATGGCTGATACTACTCTGGTGGAAAAGGTCTTGAGATCTTTGACTTCAAAATTTGACTCTAAAGTTTCTGCTATTGAAGAAAGGCAAGATCTGCAAACTCTTTCTGTTGTTCAATTACATGGTACTCTGACTGCTTTTGAAATGAGACAAGGAGGTCCTTCTCAAATAAGAGAAGCTACTTTTAAGGCATCTACAAAAGGAAAGGAAAAGGAGGTTATCAAAGAATCCAGCTATGTATCCGATGAAGAAGAAGCAAATTTCGTGAGAAAGCTCCAACTAGGTACAGGAAGATTCAAAGGTAAGCTTCCCTTCAAATGTTTTGAGTGTGGTAAAGTTGGTCATTATGCTGCAAAATGTCCTTATAAAATAAAAGAAGTAGTAAGAAGGAATAAGAACCGATCTAGCTCTAAGAAAAGTTACTATGCTGATGAAGATAGTGATGAGTCATCTAATAGTGAGGAAGAATGTGAAGAAGATCTTAGACTTCTCATGGCTTTTGAACAAAAGGAAGAAAATGATACTTTTATGGATGCTCTAGAGGAGAATGATTTTCTTGAAGAAAATAATCAACTCAAACTACGCTTAGAAGAAGAAAAGATAATCAGAGAGACCATTGAAAAGCAGCTTGAAGAAGTAAAGAAACATATTGAAAAACTAGAATGTGAAGTGGTAAGTCAAAGAAAAGAAGTTGAGAAAGCAAAAACCTTGAATCTTAGATTTGCTAAAGGATCTGAAACCTTAGATGAGATCATCAAGGTACAACGTTCTCCTCTTATAAAGACAGGTCTTGGATATACCGGAGAATCTTCTCAAACTTCAGCACCCAACTATCTAAAAGCAGTTACAGGTGGTTTACATCATTCGGCCACTCAGCAAGAGAATAAAGGATTTCTACAGGGAAAGCAGGACCATCTCAATTCAAGGAACACTAACAGGGATAGCTTTCAAAGACACTACAACCAACAGGTAAATTCAAATAGAAGATTCCATGATCGCAGAAATTTCTACTTCAATGGGAAATGTTTCACGTGTCACAATTTTGGTCATAAAGCTATTCAATGTTTTGCATATAAAACCATCATGACAAGAGAAGCAAGAAAGAAAAGGTTGGATACTGAACCAAAGAAGAATACCTATAACAATTTTTCTCCTCTTCAAAGTGAAGTTGAATGTACTTATTGCAATAACTTTGGCCATGAAGAATATGAATGCAGGAACAAGAGCCAGCCCAAAGAACATGTTCCCTCAAGCTCTAAAGTGTGGAAGAAGAAAGAACCGTCGGTTGAAAATTGTGGGATAGAATTATTTGCAGAAGGTGAAGAAAATCAATGGTACATTGATAGTGGGTGCTCAAGACACATGACAGGTGACAAAAGCAAACTTCATACTTATAATGCTCTAGAAAAGGAAAAGAAAGTTACATTTGGAAATGATACTCCTGCTGTAATTAAAGGAAAAGGGTCGGTATTTCTAAAAGAAAAAGTGAAGGCTAAAGATGTCATGTATGTGGATGGATTAAGGCATAACCTGTTAAGTGTTAGTCAAATGTGTGATCAAGGAGCAGAAGTGGTCTTCAGTTCCAAAGAATGTGTGGTTCGTGATCTTGACACAGGTAAAATCATTATAAAAGGAAAAAGAAATCCAAGCAACTTGTATATTCTAAATGGCATAGATCAATGTTACTTGAGCAAGTCCTCAGAAAATTGGCTGTGGCATAGAAGGCTGGGACATCTGAGTTTCTCTCAAATCAACAAAGCTAGCAAACTTCAAGCTGTTCGTGATCTTCCCAAGGTCAATCTTCCAGAAAGTACCATATGCAAATCTTGTCAATTTGGTAAGCAAACCAGAGTACGATTTAATGCCAAAGAAGGATCATCAAGTAAGCCTCTTGAACTCATTCATACTGATATATGTGGACCTATGAGAAAAAAGTCATTACGTGGGAAAGAATACTATATCTTATTTATTGATGACTACTCTAGAATGTGTTGGATCGGGTTCATTAAACACAAAGATCAAGCACTTGAAAAATTTCAGAACTTCAAAGCTTTGGCAGAAAATGAATCAGATCTAATAATCAAGTGTCTTAGATCTGATCGAGGAGGAGAATATTCATCAAATGAATTCTTTGAATTTTGTGAACAACATGGCATTAAACGACAGTTCTCTGTAGCAGGCACTCCGCAACAAAATGGTGTAGCAGAAAGAATGAATAGAACAATTGTTCAAATGGCTAGAGCTATGCTTGCTGATTCTGATGTTCCTGACATGTTCTGGAGTGAAGTAGCACATACAGCGGTTAACATTCTCAATAAAGCTCATGTTCGGGTAAATAGTGACAAAACTCCATATGAACTCTGGTATGGCAATTCTCCCACTGTGAAGCATTTTAAGGTTTTTGGAAGTAAATGCTTTATCAAAAATAATGATGAAAAACTTGGCAAGTTTGAACCTAGATCAGATGAAGGGATATTTCTTGGTTACTCTTCGTCCAGCAAAGCTTTCACATGTTACAATAAAAGGCTTCGAAAGGTTGTTGAATGTATTGATGTTGTTATTGATGAGTCTCCTGCAGCTCCTAAAGAAGAAAAACAAACCGCAAATGAAGATGATGGCAACATATGGCCTTCTACATCAGATAGCAATGATATAGACAGTGGATCCAATGAAGAACCTGAAGATGACCTATCTGAAAAAGCTCCATCCAGATATGTTCAAAAGAATCATCCTGAAACTCAAATTTTGGGTGACAAGGAATCTGGTGTACGAACAAGGAGAACTCTTATGGGATCTTCTAATCATTTGGCACTTCTATCCACAATTGAACCACACGATGTCAATGAAGCTAGCAAATATGAATGTTGGAGGCAAGCCATGGATGAAGAACTTGTTCAAATTGAGAAGAATGACACTTGGGATTTGGTTCCAAGGCCTCATGATAAAAATGTCATTGGAACTAAATGGATTTTCAAGAACAAGTTAACTGAGAATGGGGATGTTGTAAGAAACAAAGCTAGACTGGTTTGTAAAGGGTATACTCAACAAGAAGGTATAGACTTTGAAGAAACTTTTGCTCCTGTAGCTAGACTTGAAGCCATCAGAATGTTCCTTGCTTTTTCAAGTTATCAACAAATCAAAGTTTATCAAATGGATGTCAAATCTGCTTTTCTCAATGGTGATCTAGAAGAAGAAGTATATATAGAACAACCAGAAGGATTCATTTTGGGAAATGATGCAAATCTTGTTTGTAGACTTAAAAAGGCTCTATATGGTCTCAAACAAGCTCCAAGGGCTTGTTACTATCGTCTTGACAAATATCTTCATCAACAAGGATTTTCAAAGGGGTCTGCTGATAGCAACTTATACACAAAAGTTGAAAATGATAAACTATTGATTGTTGTTGTATATGTTGATGATATCATTTTTGGGAGTAACGAAGAATCTATGAGTCAGAAATTTGCTTCTGTCATGCAGCAAGAATTTGAAATGTCTTTGCTTGGGGAACTAACTTTCTTTCTTGGCTTGCAAGTGCATCAATCTACAAATGGTATATTCCTATCACAAGAAAAATATCTTACGCAAATTCTGAAGAAGTATGGCATGGAAGAATGCAAACCTGTAAGCACTCCAATGATAACCGGATGCAATCTCAGCTCTCATGATGATTCTCCCACGGTGAATCAACCAGATTACAGATCAATGATAGGGAGTCTACTTTATCTCACTGGGACTAGACCAGACATTATGCATGCAGTTGGGATTGTTGGACGATTCCAAGCCAATCCAAAAGAGTCTCACCTTCAGGCTGTGAAAAGAATTTTCAAATATCTACAAGGAACTCAAGATTTTGGTCTATGGTATCCGAAGAATGCTGATCTTACTCTTCATGCTTACACTGATGCAGATTGGGCTGGAAGTGTTGATGATCGGAAAATCACTAGTGGTGGTGCATTTTACATGGGGCCCCGGTTAGTATCTTGGTTCAGCAAGAAGCAAAATTCTATTGCCTTATCAACAGCTGAAGCAGAGTATGTAGCTGCCGCAGCTTGTTGCACTCAACTCCTATGGATGATGCAAACCTTGCAAGATTTTCAAATCAAATGTGCAACTCCTATCTCCATTATGTGTGATAATACAAGTGCCATCAGTATCTCAAAGAATCCTGTTATGCATTCGAAAACCAAGCACATTCCCATCAAATATCATTTCCTACATGAACAAGTGCTTGAGCAAAAAGTGAAGTTGGAGTATGTTACCTCCAAAGAACAAGCTGCTGATATCTTTACCAAACCTCTGCCCAGGGAAGCGTTCGAGTATCTAAGACAGAAGCTGGGAGTGGTCTCTGCCAGTCAAAAGAACAAATCTGGTTGAAATTTAGAAGATGTCTTGGGATACGCGGGTTTCTTGAAACACACTCGCGTATGTACGCAAGTTCATGCAAATAAAACCGCGTATGTTTGGTTGGTGACAATATTTTGGTTGGTTCAGCATTCTTCAGCACAGCTGCAGTGTTGTTTGGTATCTCTGATACTGTTTGGTATCTCTGACAGTGTTCCAGTTCTCATAATTCTGTTTCTAATGTTTTGATGAAGATGCCTTGATGTTTTGTTGGTGGAAGTTTTCAGGATGCACAAACTAAGGGGGAGCCTTAGTCTTTGGAAAGATTGCTTGGTTGCACGGATTTAGGGGGAGCATTAGCTTTGCTGAGTGTAATGCAGTGTTGGTATTATGATGGTTTTTGAAATATGTTCTCTTTCTTGAGGACCTTTTGGTATTGGTTATGAAAAAAAAAAAGTCATATTTGTATTGTATGAAAAGGTCTGGTGGAGACCCATGTTGTAAAATTGTAATATTCAGTCATGTAAGGACTTGTCAATTTTGTAAACCCACTTGGTTGGGTAGTTGAGTCAAATTTGTAAACCCACTTGGTTGGGTAGTTGAGTCTCATATGTAAATCCACTTGGATGGATAATTGATGTAAGTATGAGTCTTTGGTGATAGGAAGTTCATAGAGTCATGTACTTCTTTGACAAATATGTTTGAAGATTCAGCATGAACTCCGGGGGAGTTTTGGCCACTTCAGCACATTTCAGATCTGCAGAATGTTTCTTCCACATGAGGAGAAAAGGAGGAGAGTGTTGGTTTTTGATCCGCCCTTTGCCCTTGATGTCAAAGGGGGAGAGTGACATGGTGTTTTAATGAAGAGAAGATAATGATGTCAAATATTTTGGAGAGTGACATATTTGGGAGAGTGATATGGTACCTAAACTATCTGTTGTAGTAACCAAACACCATCATAGTTGCCATCAAGTCCAAAGGGGGAGATTGTTGGAAATAGGATGCAGAGTGTTGTCCTTGATGGCAACCCACTGAATGAAGAAGAAGACATGTGACAGTTGACATGTGTTGTCCTTGATGGCAATACACCTGATGAAGTTATGCTTGACTTGATGGTCTTGGTAATCGATGTAAATCTGATGTGATATGATGCTAGTTCGCAAGATGATGCTAAGTGTTGTCATTGAATGACAACTCACTTGATGAAGTTGTGATTGATAGAATATGTTCTTGATGAAGTAAATTTGATGTATCAGCAGTGTGTACAGAAGGAAGTGAAGAAAAGAAGTCAGCAAGTGCTAAATCTATGTTGAAAAAGAGTATGTCTCTTGGTATACGCGGATTGGCCTAGGTGAAGTCGCGTATACACGCGGAAAATAACGTTTCAAGTCGCGTATGGGCAAAAGCGCTCAAAAGTGCAAACCCAAGGGTAACCACCATGGTATTAATCCATTGTATTGGGTAATGATCCGCCTAATTGACCCCGTCCAAGTAGTTGTGGGCTTATGGTATTGTTTTGGTCCATGGTATTGAAAAAGGGGCTCATGGTATTGACAAAGGGTAATCATATAAAAGGAGAAGAAATTCATTGTGCAAAGATAGAGTGTGGGTGCAAGATGTCTGAGCTTGAATGAATACTTCTCTCTGAAGTAGATCTGAATGGAAGGGTTACACTTGAAGATAAATCTGATTGGATGATGCACCAATGATGAAGAAAGGGATCTAGATCTGAAATGTATCTACTAGATCTGCTTATGGAAGGCTTAGATCTATGATGAGGCGAACATCTAGGCGAACATCTGTTTGAAGTGAAAGGGTGAATCTGAACTGAATATCTGATCTGAAGAAGTATCCTGCTCTGTAATAATTGAAGATCTATACGCTACTTCAACGCGGAGGAAGCGCGTATATACGCAGCTTCAGCGAAGAGAAAGCGCGTATGCGCAATAAAATATACACTGAGGTATACGCTGGTTTGTGTGGACGGAAGCGCGTATATACGCGACATCAGTGAAGGGAAAACGCGTATGCAAACTAGGGTTTGCTGAAGCAAGGGGTATGAAATATCTGATCTGTTCTGCTGTGTTTCTGCTATCTGATCTGTGTTGATATGTATCTTTTGATGATGTATGGTTGTGCTTAAAAGTATGGAAAGGGTCCAGTATGAAAATATGATGAAATGTGGCCTGCAAGTGGTGTTCTATTGAAGTTGTTGGATCCGGTGTGAAAATTGATGAAACGTGGTCCAAGGTGGTGCTGAGGGTTGTAGCCTTCAGTCAGGGGGTTGTAGCTCCCTTCCAGGTGAGGCTGGTAAACGAGATCGGGGGGTCGTAGCTCCCTTCCAGGAGAGGCTGGTAAGCGAGTCAGGGGGTTGGAGCTCCCTTCCAGGAGAGGCTGGTAAACGAGCGCAGGTGGGTGCCTGCGTGCTGGTCAAGTCTGCGCCAGCACATATGTTGTAAGATGTTTTCTCTATAATAAAATATTGAAGGCTGAGCAACTGCAGCGGTGGTTTTCTCCCGGTTTGGGTTTCCACCTAAAAATCCTGGTGTTCATGTGTGATGCTTTGTGTGATGGTTTATTCTGTTCTTACTGCACCTGTTTACTGCTTATTGAATATCCGAAGAATACATGATGGAATGATTTAAGTGAAGATTTAATGACATATCTAAATCTCTGTGTATACGCTAGTTTCATAAAGGGGATCCGCGTATATACGCTGGTTTACTGAAGTAAAGTAGCGTATGGGTTTTTTAAGGAATGAAAAGTAAAAGGATTTGATTATGCAGTAAATACTGATTCACCCCCCCCCCCCTCTCAGTATTTTTCCCAACAGGCAATGGATATAGCCTTTGCAAATGAGAAGGATGTTTTCTTAGTGGTGTATTTAGATGATTTAACAGTATTTTTTGGTTCTGATGATGAGCATTTACACCACCTAAGAAATGTCTTTCAGAAATGCAGGAAGTTCAGAATTTCCTTGAATCCAAAAAAGAGTATTTTTTCCATGGATGAATGCAAGCTCCTTGGTTATATAATTTCTAAAGATGGCATTCGCATTGATGCTTCAAGAGTGGAAGCAATTCAGAAAATGGAATTTCCATGAAATAAAAAGGAGACACAAGCTTTTAATGGTAAGATGAATTTCTTACGTAGATTTATTCCTAATTTGGCTGAGCATTTACGTGAAATGACCAATATGTTGAAGAAATACAACAATTAAAAATTGACTAATGATGCTATGAAATCTTTCAATATGGTGAAGATTTCTTTAACTTCAACCCCTATTTTGGTTAGTCCCAATTATACCGATGATTTTATAAGCTTTTCATTTGCATCTGACCACATCTTAGCTACAGTTTTGATGCAAAAAAGAGATCAAGTTGAGAAACCTATAGCTTTCTGTATTCAAGACATTAGAGATGCTTCTCTCTGCTATAAAATTATTGATAAGCAAGATTTAGCATTAATCAAAGCCTTGAAATATTTCCGAGTCTATATCCTCCATTCACATACTACAACCTATGTTCCAAGTGTAGTAGTAAAAGAAGTTTCTATGCAGACTGATTCGGAATGAAGAAGAGGTAAGTGGATAGCAACAATGCTGGGGTATGATCTCAATATTAAGCCCACTAATTTAATCAAGGGACAGGGATTAGCGTAATGGCTGAATCCAACTTGCATGCTCTAGACATAAACCTTATTGCAGCAATGTCAGATGAAGAAGAAGATGGTGCTCTAATAGAGGTATCTGAAATGTTTCTAACTTCCCCATGGTATTCAGATATAGTGTATGTTCTTCAGCATTTATTTCCTCCTCCTGAAATGAAAAAAAGTGAGGGTATGTCTTTGAAATTAAAATCTGCTAAATTCTGCATTCTAGTTAGTGCCCCTTATTGGAAAGATCCAGGAGGTGTTCTTTTGAACTGTCTAGTTGAAGATGAAGCTAAACATGTAATGGATGATTTCCATAGGGGAGATTGTGGAGGTGAGTTGTTTTGGAAAACAACAGCTAATAAAGTGTTGAAAGCAGGATATTATTGGCCGACTTTATTTTTGTATTTGTACAAAACAATCACAAACTGTCATGAATGTCAAGTTTTTCAGGGAAAAAGGAAACTCCTTCCTCTTCTGCTATAGCATGTTGTAGTGAATGCTCATTTTCAACAGTGGGGACTTGATTTTATTGGGGAAATTCATCCCACATCATCGGCATAGCACATATGGATCCTAACAGCCACCGATTGCTTCACTAAATGGATCGAGGCTATTCCTACAAGGAAAGCTACCAACACGGTAATCATTCAATTTTTAGAATCCAATATGTTGTCTCGTTTTGGTTGTCTTCACAAGATTATTACAGATAATGCTTCAAAATTTAAGTAAAATAATATGGTTGAGTTTTGTCACAAGTATAATATTATATTGTTCCGTTCCACCGCATATTATCCATAGGGAAATGGATTAGCTCAGTCCTATAACAAAGCTTTGGTGAATATCATCAAGGAAATGTTAGAGGAGAACAAGAAAATTTGGCACAGGAAGCTTACCAATGATTTGTGGGAAAACCGAGTGAGCACCAAGAAGTCTATAGGTACGTCACCCTTCGAACTAGTTTATGGTACAAAACAGTGTTTCATACATCACTTGCAGTCCTGGTTATGAGATTATTGCAGCAGGCAGATAGTGAGGAAGATGATATGCATCGTCGAATCAAACAAATGATTCATCTTCAACAAATAAGGGAGGAATTTTCTCAGACTACTTCTAAGCTTGAGGAGATAATCAAGAAGATTTATGATCGCAAGACTAAGGAAAATAAATTTTAGCTGGAGGATGTAATGCTGAGATGGGATGCAAGAAATGAAGATAAAGGTAAGCACGGGAAGTTTGAAAATATTTGGAAGGGACCCTACAAGATCTTGGCTTATCAAGGACAAAATGCCTATATGTTGAAAGATATGAATGGAGAAGAATGTTCAGGAGGACCAGTAAATGGTAGGCTCTTGAAACATTACTATTGTTTATGCAAATTCTGAAAGAATGTCCACTTTCATTCTAAATACCAATTTATATTTTTTTCAAGATTGGGGCAAAAGATCATTTAGGCTTAGGGCCCAAAGTGAAAGCTATAAATCTTGTTGATTTTCTGTTCTTTACAAGTTTTGCAGTTAGTTTTGAGTCAGTCTTAATAGTGTCAGAATTAGTTTTTGAGTCAATTCTCAGTCACTTTAAATGGTTTTTGAGTAAATATGCAGTCTTTAGTTTTTATTTAACCATATTTACCCAATGGTTAGGCACTTCGTCTACGGTGTTCTTGACACCTCCAAGGATTTTACATCCACAATAAGGCCAATGTTAGTGTCAGTATTTTCATACTTCCATCGAGGATCAAAACACATTTGCATGTGAATCTTAGGTGTCCCATACTAAATAAATTTTTCATCATTCCATTAGGTCATGGCTTAAATTGTTTTGCAAGTGGTTTTCTTTTTCAATAAGCTCCACTTTACCTCTCAGATTCACACTGTTGACTCATTCCCATGTCCCCTCGAGCATAATAACACATGGAAATTCTCTTTTCACTTGAAATTCTTTAAATCAAAATCACATGCAAAATTCAGGTCAAAAAGCAGTCCCATTAGGTCATTAGGGTTTTGTATTTCTCAAGGTAATTTCTTCATTCAGATAAGGTCAGCACATATATGAGAGGGACTAATTAAGAAAATTGGTTTTTAGATCACCATGATGTAAATATTATACTTTAAAAAAAAATTTCAGTTTAATGATTTTTATATCAAAATTAATATATTGATAAAAAAATTCAAATATGTAATTTATTGTTATTTTCTCAAATGCAATTTTATGTCATTATATGTAATAATTTATCCCAAAGTTGTCAAAATTAATTATGTCCAGCCCAAAGTGGATGAAAAAGAGCCACACTTCTTGTTGATCGAATCTTGTAATGCCAAAAGTCATAAAGCAAAAGGATATCAGTGACAAAGAGGAAAGTAAACATTAGAAAAGTGGGTAATTTGAAATAAATTTCAAATTCAATAAACCTATCAAGCTCATCAAGCACCTCAAAGCACATCATTGTTTTCATTCAAACATCGAGAGCCTTCAGCAAAGAAGAAAATCTGATTTTTGGAGAAATTTGGGAAAAAATTGCTTGGTGCTATGCTAATTTCTAGGTGTTGCGCTAATGCCAAGGAGCTTTGTGCTAATCCTCGAAAACCCAGTGCAAAATTTCTTGGTGTTGCACTAATCCAGAGAGGCACTGCACTAATGGTCCGGCGCTGCACTAATGCCCAACTTGGCTTTTAAGCCCTGAAAATCATTCAAAATTTATGACCTCTTCACCAAAGTGCTTTCCACCTCTCTTGCAAGTAAGTAACCAAATATTTCACCCTCTTTGCAGTATTTAAAAGGATTTTTATGTTAGTTTGGTGTCTATGTGAAAATTTGGAGGTTGTTCATGCTAAAAGCCCTAGTTTATTCCTTATTCCCAAAATTTCACCCTTAGATCCCACCTTACATTCATACATCATTCTAAAACCCTACCATACCATATTATAGCATCATAAAATACCTTTCCCTATCCCTTTTCCCTAAACCCAATTTCACTTCCCATTCCCTCCTACCTCATCCCTAGGGTTTCCAAACAATTAAGTTTAAGATGACTGAAGAGTATGAGAGAGAGATCAGTGAGGAAGAAATACCAAATAGAGGTGATCACAAAGGAGGGAAAATCAATATGTTTGAACCTATGACCACAAAGGATCTCATGGTATCTCCTCTTACTGTTTCCTGTTTCAATCATGTGGGTTGTTTTGATTTTTTTGAGAAGGTACAACAGATCCAATATCATTCTTTGTTGACCAGGTTGTTCATTTCTAATCTTCATGATAAACAGGTTACACTTGCTGGGGTTACTTTTACCATGTCCACTAATGCCATTGTAGATGCTACATGGATCCCTAATGTGGGAGATAAATGGTTTAAAAAGGTGAAACTTTAGGTGAGCTATTATGAACCATACCTCAAACCTAGATATAAGGATGACAAGAAATTTTTTTTCCCTTTCCCTCATCTCCTTGACCAGTATGCCCCTATGATGAAAATAATAATGAAGTATTTCACTTGTGAGGGGAGGTTTACCCAACTATATTCATATCATGTCCGACTCCTCATGCACTTCATTAAAGTCAAAATGCTTCATATACCTCACTATATTCTCCAAAGCATTGAGAATATGGCATACATTGTATAGAAGAGGCAGTACAATCATCAAATGTAGAGTTTATTTCATGACTCCATCATCAAGATGGTGTTCATGCATCAACTGGAGCAGAAGAACATTTCTTGGGACACTTTCATTGAAAATGAAATCTTCACTTCCCCACCTAGTCATCATGAGTAGGGTATCCCTTCTTCATCTCATACTCCCATACCTACTTCTCCATCCTAGCCTGCTAGTCATACTTCATCATCTACTCATATCCATTCATCTCGTGTTGACCCTACTTCTTCACCTCTCCATAACATTTCAACATCAGCACATCATGATACTGAGATAGTTTGGGCTAATGTAACTAATGTTGAACCATTTCCCAAGACCTATCAGTGAGGCCACAGGCATGTGTTTGATTCACATGGTGTGAAATGGACCATACTTCCTTCATCGGCAAAATAGGTAGACAAGGGAAAAGAAAAGGGTAAAGAGCCTAACGTTGTTGAGTAGGAGGACAAACATGAAACTGAGCAGGATTTTCAGCTGATTGACCTTGATGATGAGGATGAGGTTAGAATCACCAATGCATTGATCAGAAGCAAAGAGGTAAATATTAGTGAGATTCAAGCTAATTTTAACATAGCACAGCATGTGATTGACTTCTTTGAGTAGGAAAATCAACAGTTGAAGGCCAAGCAGATCATCCATGAGGTCAGGACCATCAAAGGTCAAAAAGAGGTAGGGAAGGTGTTAACACTGGAAAATCGTACAACAGAATATGGCATTAATTAATTTTAGGCAAAAGGATTTACAGGGCTGGAAGACATTACGGAATCTGGAAAGTATTTAAAAATCTCTACGTTCTGTGGAAATCAAATTTGAACTAGTCTTAAAATGATATTTGTGTGCACAATCCTTTGTAAAGAGTGCCTTTTTCATGCCTTTTTTCCCGATATGTGCACAATCTTGGGAGTGGAAAATTTTCACTATCTGGGACCACACAAAGCAAAGGACAAGTGATGCCTTACTTGTAGCCACCTAAGGACAACAACCAATGCCTCCTTAGACACTATGTGAGCACACAATGGAATATTTGAGCACACAAAAATATCATACCCCTCTCTTGGGTCACCATCCTTCATGTACCAATAGAGGGAAGGGAAGGTTTTAAATCCCTATGTAAGACCGCAATGAGATGAAGAATGTGTGAACAAATTATTATGCTCACCAAAATTGCCCAAGAATTACCAGTAGTGTGTGAGTCGAAGTTGAAGATAGAGGGGAATCAATTTTTGGCCACCCAACAAGTTTAGTCCAACACAGCAGAGAGGGAGAGGGAGACTACACTGAGGTAAGCTTGGGATAAAAAACATCCTTACATCAGGACCTAGAACCATTATATAGGGGCTCTTTGGAAAGAGGGTAACGTTTCACTCTTATTACTACTAGCGCTCAATAGAAAGGGGCCTGAGGCCATTGTTCATATTATTGTTGTCGTTTGACTCTGCTCAGAGCTCGTGTTTATTTGTTTATCTTTTATTTTAGTTTTTAGTTTATATTTTCATGCTATTTATCTATCTAATATGCCTATTGATCCTAGCTTGTTCCACTAACTTGCTTGACTCCACTTCTTTTTCTGCCTGTTACCAATAACTTAAGTGGGTAAACCACACCCCTTAAGTTGGTGTGATTTCGTACATACATGCACCAAACACGCTACAATAGGATTGGTGACTCCACTAATATATATATATAGATATACATCAACATAACATCATACATAAACCAAAATAGGTGACACATCATGTAGAGCCGCAAAAAATATCTCTCATATATATATCACAGTATGTATGTCTCAGTACAAAAAATAGTGTTGCTGGCCCAACTACCAGCCGAAAGATACAGAAGTCATCAAAAATAATGGAAAAATCCTCATAATGGGTGCTTTCCCTATGTACAAAAATAATCTAGGGTGGTGCCCCCTTAGGCAGGGCACCTAGACCCACCACCACCCCCAGCACCACTACTCGAGCTGTCATCGCGGCCATGATCTCCACCCGACAAAGAACGGGCCGATAGTCCCTCTCGCAGGCCATCATTGTCTCCAGCCAGACCTCCTTGAATTCATCCATGAAACCCCAAGCAAGCAACCCCTGGGTCAAACGATCCACTCGACCCCAGAAATCCTCAAGAACTGACACCTGAGCTGTCAGTTCTGCAATACGAGCATCTTCCGTAACTGCGTGAGCCACTGCCATGTTGGCATGCGCTCGATCGACCACAACCTCTCTAGCAGTCGAGATGATGCCCTCCCCAGAAGGGCCAACACCACCACCATGTCTCCTAGTAGCCCCTTCCCCCTGATAACGCCTAGGTCATCGTGGAGGATCGTGGCCGACCAACCAGGCCACGAGGTGACCAACCTCACCAACATCTACAAGAGTAACCAAAATAATGTTAGTGTCACTAGAAAAACACATAGTACATGTATACTCAAATAAATGCAGAAATAATAACACAATCATACCTGTGGAACTACAAGCGTAACCATAAGGGACACCCATATCTGGATCCCCCGAGAAGTCCATCCCCGCATATGGATATGGTAAGAACATATGCAGGTTGGCCTCAAACTAGGCCTCTATCATGGTGTTCCAGTAACGCCCCACCATGCCACCACTGCCTCGTGACATCACTAAATCGCATCTCCTCACCCGAGGTTCCCGTGGCCCCCCCAGGAGGCATCACCACTATTGGCCTCAACAGCACTACTGTCTCGTACATAATGATGCACAAGATACTAGTGTATGCAAATAACTTAGATCCATGTTGGACCTTGTTAAGTTGGGACACCATCCCCATCAAAATAGAAGCGGGAAAAGTAAAAAAAATTCCTGGACCTCAATGAGCGTAGCACTCCAACCTGTGGGCCCGATGCTTGATGTGGAGCAACCAACCTTGCTAGTATCTCAATGACTGCCATAGCACATCACTCTACCAGAATTGTAACTGATGCAATGCTGATACATCTCTCTGAGAGAGGCGCCCCACCATAGTGGCGTCTCCTAAGTCTCTCCAAGTCCACTCTCCTGGTAGGGAGTGGGTACCTCAACGCCTCACCTTGAGGAAGTAAATGGTTCACAAAGTAAACATCTGTCTCAGGACGAATAACCAAATGTGTCCCGCACAATACAAACATGTTGCACCTCTTGCGCCAATGACGAATCACATAACGTAGCATCCAGTCCTATGACTGGAGAAGCTCGTTCTCTGCTAAATTTAGGAGCCGCAATAGTGCCAGCTGACAGCGCGCCCCAGCAATAGTAGCCAACTCATCACGGAGCTCAGGCCAGTCCCACTCCCTCCACAATAACCTGTCATCAAAAACAGGTACCCATCAGTTCAAAAAAAACCCAAAATAGGAAAAAATCCAAAAATATTTTCTGCCTCAGCTTTGCGCTCCTGTTCCTCAGGTGCACTTAGTGTGCACCTGTATTTAGCACAAGCACGCTTGAGGCACTGTCAAAATGGGGAAATGAGCACTTTAGCGTGCTTATTTCTCGAAAAACGCACAGGGGGTGTGCCTTTGCCCTAATCACCAGCGCAATCTAGGGAAAAAATCACCTAGAGTCCGTACACACCCAGTCTGTATGGACCCTGACACCATCAAACTGAAAAATTTCAAGTACAGGAATTCATGAACATTACCTGGGCATGATCTTGCAAATCGTTGATACTCAGTCTGATCTCAATGACAAGAAATGCTACGCAGAATCCTTTGACCTCTCACAACTCAGCAAGTACAAATGAACTAAATTAGGACCATATCCACCTATATATCACCCTTTTCAAAAACTTGGGAGGACCATAACGAGAGATCAGAAGGTCCATTCTCTGAACCATAAGTTGTGCCACAATCAACACTCCATGATGAACAGAGGCGATGCCACACATTCTCTCTCACAAAAAAATAATTTTTTAGTGCCAGTAGGTATGCCCTCTCTCATATTCTTTTTTAAATTTCATGAATTTCAATAATATTTGATAAAGAAGATGCTTTCACTTGAGGTAGTTATTTTTGCAAGAAAAGCTTGCAAACCATCGACAACGTTATCTCCTGAAATTTCCAGAGAATGTATCATTCTACCCGTAGCATGATAGAGTCCCAGAGTACTCTGCATATCCTAACATCATTTCTACATTAGAAATAAACCATAGGATCATCATATCTGACCGTTTTTGTCATCACCTCACCCTACACATGATAAACATCTACATTGGTTGGTAGATCCTCCCCTCCATGGCACCTGTCACCCATAGTAGACCATATATCATAACATAAATGACACCATGGCCATACCACTTCAGTCCAGGAAGCATCTCATGCCCATCCATTCACCGTGCATAAGGTCAAGTTTACCATACAAGATAAAACCCCCTTCTCGGATGACCAGTTTGTACAAGAATATCAAGAGTGCACCATCGCGCTTTGCATTTGGACCACCATACCTCCACCAACATAATCCCACCTGCGATAATTTATCATTTGCTTCATCAACCCTACACATGAGACCAACCAATGGGACCTCCACCCTCAGCAAAACATCTTCCTCACATCATCAGTGAGCGAACACTTTCATGTTTTGGGGTACTCGTCTACTTGTTTTGTACAAACCAAACCCCATTATTTTATTCTTTTGGTAAGTGTAAAAAGACCTTGAACATAGCACTATGTCCCTCACCCTCTCATTTCAACTTTTCACCCATGGAAGCAGTCCCTGAACACCCTTGGTCAGAGTATTATATCACCCATGCACACACCATCATGAAATTCATAGCCAGTTTACACCCGCCCTGGAAGTCCTACCGACTCCAGGGATTTCCCTTCGGAAATAACTATGACCGCCGCCAAGCCGCTTACGTATACTCTGACCTCGGGCAACTGAATCCCCATCATTAGTTTTTCAGTCACCCCTCACCTACATGCCTATGCTAAACCCATCACATCCAGGTCCCTCACCTCTTATGTTAGTGACCCCTTGTTTGGTTGAGGCTTCCTTTTTGTTGACTTCAACACCTATATTCCAAAAAGGAAGTGGTACCTTAGATCACCCCTCCCTATACAAGGGGCATCCTCGCGTGGCACTGTGGGAGACATCATTTTCCATAGATGTCATCAATCCTCTTGACCTTTGACTTCAACAAAATCTTTCATATCACGATGGTATCATACCTTACAACCATTGCACTTTGATAAAATCCGTCGAAGACCCATGCCTCTATAAGCATCTCTCTCAACAATGTGTTGGGTGTGGAACCTGATTAGCTTGTTTATTTTCTATCATAGTGTTGGACCCTTGTACCTTAATGGCGTGGCAATGCCACCTATAATTAAACACTGCCTGGGGGGTCTAGGGGCGCCGGCTATGACTTTATGGAGGCCCCCCCCTAGCCGAGGGTTTCCGGGGACAATGGCCTTGAAGCTAAAAATAGATGTAAAATTTCCTTGTAAAAGTATAGTAATTTCTAGTCAATCTGGGCCGTTCATTAGGTGGATGATCTAAAGGTAGAATTTATGTTTAGTTTAGGGATTTTTTCCCTAGAAGGCAACCCCTCATTTTTTATGAGGGAATTGTATTGCGGTTGTGTATTGTATATGTATTCTCGGAGTGAGAAACAGATAGGGAGAATATGAGAAACAATAGAGGATATTAGAGCATATCTGTTGTAGGTTGTGTCTCTTCATTTTGCTGGATAATAGAAAGGAAGGATTGGTTGTTCAAGGTGGACGTAGCCCAAACTAGGTGAACCACATATATCTGTGTCTCTCTGGTTTTATGTGTTTTGTGTGGTTGTGTTTTCTGCATATTTTATGTGTTGCATTGCTCCGTAATATATATAATCTCCTAACAACTGGTATCAGAGCCGAAGGTATATTTGGCCGATAAAATCGCAGGAAAGAAGGGTTCTTGGTTTGATTGCAAGCAATGGCGGAAGATGGTAAGTTTAGGGTCGATAAATTTAATGGGCAAAACTTCCCGCTATGGAAGATGCAGCTGGAAGATTATCTGTATTAGAAAGATCTGTAGCTATCATTGAGCGGAAAAACAAAGAAGTTGACGGCTATGAAAAACTTAGAATGGGAGATTCTCGATAGAAAGGCATTCAGAATAGTATGGTTGTGCCCTGCGGCGTTGGTAGTCTTCAATATTTCAAAGGAAACAACAACAAAGGGTTTGATTAAGGCGTTGGCGAAATTATATGAAAAACCCTCGGCCTCAAACAAGGTATTTCTCATGAAACATTTATTTAATATGAAGATGTCGGAAGGTGGATTTGTTGCAGACCATTTAAATGATTTTAATACGCTTACCGGTCAGTTAAGTTCTGTAGGGGTAAAATTTGATGATGAAGTTAGGGCTCTTTTATTTCTGCACTCATTACCAGAAAGTTCGAATGGTTTAGTTATTTCCATTAGTAACTTTGTCTCTGGATCTAGTACTTTAAAGTTTGATGATGTTGTCGGTGCTATCCTTAGCAAGGAAATGCGACGAAAAATCTCTGGTGAGACATCGAGTAATGCTTTGAGTGAAAAGTCTAGGGGAATAAGAATGGAAAGAGGAAAGAGCTCAGGATATCGTAGTAAATCAAGGAAAGGCAAATCCAAGTCCAGATCAGGGATAGTGTGCTGGAAATGCGGAAAGAAAGGACATCTAAAGAAAGGCTGTAGATCTCAGAAGGGAAAATAAGGAGACACACAACAAGAAAACAATCATGAAGAAAATGTGACAGGTGATGTGCTACAAGATGCTTTGATTCTTTCTTTCGAAAATGTTACTAATTCTTCAGTTGTAGATTCAAGGGCCTCATTCCATGCCACACCTAATAAGAAATATTTTCATGACTATGTACAAGGATATTTTGGACAAGTCCATTTGGGTGATGATAAACCCTGTAAAATTGTTGGAATGGGTAAAGTTCTTATAAAACAACAGAATGGAAACCAGTGCCTATTAAAGGAGGTAAGGCATGTTCTAGATCTGAAGAAAAATATGATTTCAATAGGGCAGTTAGGTGGTGAAGGTTGTGTGACAACTTTCACATATAAAACTTGGAAAGTCACCAAAGGAGCCCTGGGAATAGCAAAAGGCGAAAAGGTTGGTACATTGTGTTTATGTAATGGTATTTATAACTCTGTTAATGTTTTAACTTCCAAAAGAGCATATGCAACATTATGGAAACATAGGCACAGACACATGAGTGAGAAGGGGATGAATATTCTTCACTCAAGAAATTTTTTGCTGGGTTTGAAGAATGTTGATTTGGATTACTCTGAGAATTGCATTTATGGAAAGCACAAGAGAGTTAGATTTCTCAGAGTTGGGAAAGAAAAGAAGAGAAAAAAATTAGATCTTGTGCATACAAATGTATGGGGACCTGCTCAGGTATTATCTCTTTGCGACTTTCGTCATTATGTTACTTTTATTGATGATGCAACTAGAAAAACTTGGATTTATTGTATTCAGAATAAATATGATGTATTTGATACTTTCAAGAAATGGAAAGATTTGGTTGAGATTGAGACAGGAAATAAGTTGAAGTGTCTCAGATCAGACAATGGAGGTGAATATTACAGCGAAGAGTTTGATAGGTACTGTTCAAAGCATGGAATTCGCAGAGAGAAGACAGTTCCAAGAACACCACAAGAAAATGGTGCGTCAGAAAGGATGAACAGAAAAATCATGGAGCGTGCAAGGTGCATGAGATTACATGTAGGATTGCCTTTACAATTTTGGGTAGATGTTGTAGATACTGTTGTTTATCTAATAAACAGAGGGCCTTCAAGTTCCTTGGATGATGGTATTCCAGAGGAAGCATGGACAGGTAAAAAGGTAAACTACTCTTTTTTAAAGCCTTTTGGTTATGAGGCCTTTTTCCATATTAATAAAGAATACAAAACAAAGCTTGAGGCAAAATCAAAGAAATGTACCTTTATTCGATATGGTGTTAATGATTTTGGTTATCGCTTATGAGTATGAAAATCACAAAATAATTAGGATCAAAGATGTAATATTCAATGAAAATGTATTGTATAAGAATCAGTTGCAGAAAAAGAAATAGGAAAAATAAAACAAAGAATACATAGTTCTTGATGAGATCACAGAAAAGTTAAAGGTGCCTGAAAATAATAATAATCAAGAGCCACAACAACAGCAACCACCACAACATGAGCAACATGCACCTCAAACACCTGAAAGTAGTGTTAGAAGATCTATCAGGATAAGTAGACCCCCTGAATGATACTCTCCTTCATTATATTATTTATTGTTGACTGATTCTGGTGAACCTGAATGTTATGAAGAAGCAATGCAAGTTGAAAGTAGGAAGAAGTGGGAGCTATCCATGGAAGAAGAGATGGACTCCTTAACGCATAACTAGACTTGGGACTTAGTTAGGTTGCCTGTAGGTAAAAATACATTGCAGAATAAATGGGTTTACAGCCTGAATGAAGAATATGGAGGAAAACAGAGGTACAAAGCTAGACTTGTGGTGAAGAGATTTGCACAAAAGAAAGGTATTGATTGTGATGAAATATTTTATCCTGTTGTTAAAATGACTTCAATCATAACTATTTTAAGTCTTGTAGTAGTGGAAAATTTACATCTTGAACATTTAGATGTAAAGACCACATTTCTCCATGGAGATTTAGAGGAAGAGATCTATATGGAGAAACCAGAAGGATATGAGGTCAAAGGAAAAGAAACATTAGTGTGCAGGTTAAAGAAGAGCTTGTATGGCTTAAAACAGGCTCCAAGGCAGTGGTATCTAAAATTTGACAGGTTTATGTCTGAACAAGATTATACTAGATGTCACTCTGATCATTGTGTTTACCTAAAAAGGCAAAATGATGGTAGCTATATAATATTGTTATTGTATGTAGATGACATGCTTGTTGCAGGGTCTAACATGCAGGAAATAAATGTGCTCAAAAGAAAATTGGAAAATTCATTTGCAATGAAGGATTTAAGAGCTGCAAAACAAATTCTTGTTATGAGAATAACTAGAGACAGGAAAAATCGCAAATTAACACTGTCTTAGAATGAGTACATACAAAAGGTGTTGAAAATATTTAACATGCAGAATGTAAAACTAGTTAGTACACCTTTTGCTAACCATTTCAAACTTAGTAGAGAGATGTGCCCCAAGACCCAAGAAGAAATGCACTATATTTCTAAAGTTCCATATGCAATAGCAGTTTGAAGCTTAATGTATGCAACGTGTTGAGGTATAAAAGGTATATTTTTAACACCTATTTATCCTACATTAATTATCAATCCATGAACGACTTTTTATTTCAAATGTGTACTCTGTCTGAGGCTGCAATTCAATCTAAGAGTAATGCATTGTAATATGTAGTACAGTGTTCTAAATACAAGAGTAAATGGATGCTTGGAAAAGAAATCTAACTACAATAACATAAAATCAAATGCTCTAAAATCCAATCATTCACTTAATAAACATCAATCAAGGATACAGTAATGATAACTCTTTCCTCTAGAAATTGATGCAACAAGATAATCAATCTGAGAACATGGGAGAAATAACCAATATTCTTTATAGTTGATGATTCGTTATTAAAGCAATTGAATGGAAATAAATCTTGAACTAAGTGCTGCTAATGAAAGGAAATTAGGAAAGCTCTAAAAACCAAACTGTTTCCAATTAATCAACTGAAAGGAAAAGCAACTCTAGAAGTAAATGAACAACAAACTGTAATCAAAGGAATTAAACAACAAATCCTATTTAATAAATCCAAACAACAAACTCTTAACTAATGGAATCGAATGGCAAATTCTATTAAACAACAATCTGCAAATGAACAACAGTCAAACGAAACATCAATCAATTCATCAATGTAACACAACAATATCAATAAGCAATTAAACAGACAACCAATTAACTTGCAAATGTAATGAAAACAAATACAAACTATCACATGATGATAATTGAAAGGTAATGATACAACCAGTAGATCGATCCACTAGGGCCGGGCCCGTAACCACCAGTGAAATGCCGCTGGGCTTTACTCCAGAGTTAAGAAATTAAACGGCAGCAAGATCTTGTATTAATCAGACATAAAGAACATTTACAACAGTTGCTCTTCGATCACTAGAGTTAAGAAATTACAGAGTTACAAAAAAAAATCCATAATCATAAAATCATTGTCCGCATACATAATACATGCTCTCCTTTTATAATCAGAAAGAGGAGAAATTAAATAGTAAATATGATCCCTCATAACAAGATTGGATTGTCCCCAAAAACTTGATCAGCAAGAAAAGATATTTCCATCAATCTTTCAACAGGAACAAGTCGAATTTGGATTTGCAGCTAAGATAATTCAGAAGACGGCCACAACAGTAAATCTGAGAAAATCATGTTGAAATAACCTTTCGTTTCTCTCAATACAAACCGAATTTAGGCAAACCATTCGTTAAAAAAGTTAAATCGATCCGTTCCGGACAAAACCCATGTTTCGGATTTTCCAGATTCTTCTCCATTTTCCTAGAATATCAACCGTAAAACTATCACTTATTATTCCAAAGAATTTTTTAGTTTCAATATTGAATGCTGTGCTGGAGATCAAATCTGCAATCTAGAAAATATCTTGGAGGCTAAAATGGTGAGTGCTATTACAAAATATATTAATAAACCATCATTGATAAAATTATGCATAATAATCATCAATTTATTAAAAATGAAGGAGAAGAAATAATATTTATCCATAAGATCATAAATAATTATAAAATGGATTTATATGATAAATTACATGATAAAGAAGAGTAGAAATGGATGAAATAAGTGTTAAAAAGTGATCATATTCGCGGCCCAACATACCCCCAAACTGAATATATTGCATGTCCTCATGCAACCCAAAGAAAAAAAAACCCATGTCTTAACTAAGCAAGAAAATTGTTCATCCCAATTCATGAAGTGGATGGAACAAATGAATTTTTCCTCAAATAATGAATATTCAATTTTAGCAATCTTGATGAAGGTGTAACAATTTTTACAGATGATGTTCAACTATATGTATATGAAGTTGTAGAGAAATGTGACATAAGTAACAACAAACTTCATTAACCATTTTCTCAAAAATTAGTTCGTTTTGATGCACGGGTCATGAGATATAAACAAAAATGGTTGTAGGTGATAGTACATAATTTTCAAAATTTTATGAACTGATTTAGCGTGAAATTATATGGGTTTGTGTATTTTAATGATACCTCCTTGTTATCCAAAAATCACAAGAATTCAGTGCATAGTTTTAAAGATATATGCAAATCAGTTTCTGCACTGTATAAAAATGAAACTGTATGCCTTAAATGAGAAATAAAGTAGAAAACATCCATCATGTGTAGTAATTCCTCCCCCAAATTGAGGAATTAGCATGTCCTCATGCAATGCTAGAAAACAAAGAGAGGTGGTTACTACAATCTGTTGAAATCGATGCTTGGTGTAAAACAACATGGAATAAGGGAGGTGTTGAGAATGAATAAGAATATCAATGGATGATAAAGAATATTACTGACATGGTCATAAGAAATAAATGAAATAAAACAACACTCACCCAAACTAAAATATGAGATGGCTTTGAAAAATGGGAAGTGGTAAAGATGTGGAATGAATTGTGATAAATAATGCTCAATGGATTTTCATGAAATTCTCCTAAATTCATAATAAATCAGAAAATTATGTTATTTTACCTCAAGTGTTACTGCCGAAAAAATGTGGAATGACATGTAGGGACTGGCCTTTGTTGAAGCTGATGTAGGCTGAGAGGATACTGAAAGTGATGCAAAAGGTGGAAGCTATGCAAGCACATCATATCTGAAGAATTGTACACGTTTGTGAATTATGCGAGCCTTTGCTGTGTGCTGCGAATAGAATTTCCCCCCATACTAATTGTTCTCTTGTAAACAAATCACAATTCTACATGCAATTTTCAGGAATCCACAGTGTTAATTTAGATAATATGTATGCCAAAAGTTCAATCAGAAAGATTTCTGTAGAAATGTAGTATGAATATTGTGGCAAATCAACAAATAGAAGAGCAGCGTACTGCGCAACAATTGTACAGCATGGAAACACATACATACTTACAATATGATCAAACAATTATCGCATTACTGAATCAATGCACATTTTGAAATTGTGAGTAGATATGGAAATGTTTATGTAATGATTCGAAAATAAGGGAAAATGACAGCTGATGTGAAAAAAATACTTATGCGATCATTATCCACATAAACCATTATGATCGATTTATAAATAAATTTCATGAATAAGATGTTCCGAACAAAGGTTTAGGAGCATACTCTCATTTGATATTAGATAAAGATATAAGAAAAGGGTTTATCATTACTATTGATTTGTGAAAAATATGACTCCAATACCATCAGTAGAGCTCTGTTGCCCACAGGTGTCTATAACCTTGACAAAGTTGCTTTCTCACCCTTGGAACCATTATCCTTTATTTATGCCTAGGGAAGTGCTGTGTGATGTCATGATGGAGGCCACTATGCTGGCTTGGGAACCAGATGAATCACAATGCCATTCACCAGGAAGGAGTGAAAAGTGGGCAGGCTGGCTCATGATGAGACCTCCTGTTCCAAGGAATTTTTAATTTTCTGAGTTGTCCATTAGATCATATCCCTGGTGTGGTGGCCATAATGGGAATGCCACTTCACTGCTCCCTTATGACCATGATAGGCTGGCTCTTGATGAGATCCCCTATCCTCCATCTGCCATATCATAGAATTGTTAGTAATCATATAGAGATTTTTCTTTTTCTTTTTCTTTTTCTTTACATATAGCACTTCCCTATTTATATATAAAGGGTGGCTCAACACTCCTTAAGAGTAGGGATGGTGGAAGAAGTCTGAACATCTCAATAGAGAAAATATGCCCTTATTCTTATTCAATGAAATAAAAATCAAAGAGATTTATGAGAATTTAAGGAAGAACCAACATGATAAAGATAATTGATCATATTAATTTTAGTGAAAATAAATAAAGCAAAGGGATATAGATGGTTGTGTCATTTTCTTTTTCTTATCACTACAAAAAAATTTCTTTAAAATGACAATTTCTCTTGATTAGCTGATTCCAGTAACCTCTAATTTGTGTATCCTTGCATAAATTGTATGTTTTTCTTTCAAAGAGTCATGAAAAATTCAGAAAATTCCTAGAAATTTTGTTTAAAAAACAAGAAAAATGCACTCAAAAAGTGTTGTTCCTTAGATGGAACAACTGTTGTTCCTTAAGAGGAGCAGCAAAAACAATCTGAGAAAATGTTGTTTCTTTTGAAAGGAAGAGAAAAAAGAAACACACAAATGCACTGTTCCTTTAGAGGAACAACTGTTGTTCCTTAAGAGGAACAGTAAACAAATATAAGCACGCAAGATTGTTGTTCCTTAAGAGGGACGGTTATTGTTCCTTAAGAGGAACAACATGAAAAATAAAGGCACATAAAAAAGTATTGTTCCCAATAGCAAAGAAAATGCACACATAAATTGCTATAGGGAATAGTGAAGGAAAAAAATAGAGGAAAAAAACAAATCCATTGTCAAGCAAATCCAATCAACTTCGAAAGGAAAATTTATGTACAAGTTTCAAGAAAAAGTAATTTTTTACAGAATTTATGCTGCCGAAGAATTGTCTCCTAAAATTTTGCATGGTGAGGTCCTTATTGTTCAATTTTCAATGGAATGGAAACTACAATTTGAAGGGATCAACACCTGAAACACAAAAACATAAAAGAAATCAGAAAAGAAACAACACTTTATTAAGTTACAACAGCTATGATGTTATTTCCTAAGAGAATATCAATATGTTAATGGAAAAAAAATGATCTTTTTCAAAAATGTTTTGGCAGCAGTGACATGAATCTTCAAATGGAAACCAATTCTTCATTTCTTCTTATTATGAATCTGTTAGGTAATGAACTGGATGAAATGCCCTTGTTTCACTAAAATTTCTTTCAAGAATCGCTCGCCCATAAATTGACCTTCTTCGTTCTGCTAAGATCTGCAAAAAAACGAGTGTCTACCTGCAATAAAACATTAAATCATGGAGAAAGAGAGGTGCAAAGGCTACCCTAATCCAATAATTATGCAAAAATCTAACAAGTAGTTACTCTACAGAACAAATCCATGGACAAAGTAAAATTAATTTATTACCTGCGGGAGAGCAGTGACCAATCATGCTAACCAACAGTGTTTCAATCATAAATTCTTTTTTTTTTTCGTCTAATTTGAGTGATTCCAAAGCCAAATGAGAGATAATTAAAATTTTTATCTCCAATAGAAACAGGTTTTAAAAATTCAATGCTATGATATGTCAAATTTTGCTTAGAACAACCTACATAATAAAGTCATTTTCGATTTTCCAGCTCAGGCCATCAGTTGATATTTCAAGCATAAATTATTTTTTGATGACAGATTAAGCTGATTAAAATTGGAAATGAAATTATATTCATTTATTTATCTCTAATAGAAATATTTTTTGAGGAGAAGAATAATTGATGGGTCAAATACGCTAGTGAACAACCGAGAAAACAGAGTTTCAAGAGTGTTGATTTATGATAGGCAGTCAGTATTTTGGTCATAAATTCCTCATACGATATCGAAATCAAGTGATTCAAATTGAGTTGTAAACTAGATTCATAAAGGAATATACCATAGAAACAGGTTTTAAAAATATAGTCATTTAGGCCTCCAAAAACTGATTGTCCCAACTTTGTTCTTGAGCTGCCTACTAGACACCCTGTCAATGTTTTCGTTCGAACTTTTTCGTTTCAAATCCAAATGGAGTGATTCAAATTGGGTTGGAAAGTATAAATAAAGGGATACTTATGATAGAAACATTTTTTAAAATATTCACTTTTGGTCCCCCAAAACATGACTGTCCCAACTCTATTTTCAGAAATTTCATCAAGCCCGCAAGCCAAAAAATATGATATTTAAGCAATTTTTCCATATTGGTGATAAAAATAAATACAAGCGTTTGCAGAATTTTTATTTTCAATATAATGCATCTACATAAACAAAAAAATTAAAATATTTATCACCGATGTTGATTTCCACAGCGTGTTGCAACAAAAACAACTATTTTTACAAAAATAAAAAAATAAAAAATAAAAAAATGTGTTTATTTTATTTCCTTATTTATTTTAATTTTCTACACTAGCCTACTCTGATTTGAAAAATGAATATGATTATGTATAAGAGCATTTCCGGTGTAACCATTTTCAAAATAGGGCTTCAAGTATTTACATTCCCAAATTTGAAAAATGCATGTTAATAAAAATTAGGGTATGAGAAGCCAACTTCCCTTGAAAAGATGGTGCCAAAAATTGTTGAAGCATGGAGTAATGTTGCAAAAAAATGGAGTGAAACCAATCTTCAATGTATCCCTTACTTTCTTGATTTCCCATAGTCATCGTATCATGAAGTTCTTGAGCTTTTAAAATGGTTTGTTGGTGCAAACTAGAAGAAACCTCATTTTCTTTCATAACTTCTACAATTTTTGGATTTGATACATTCTGAATCTCAATATAAGTTTTCTCCAATGGTGTATGTGAGATAGAATGGGTGGGAAGGGTAGGTGAATTTTGCAGTTCAACACTGTAAACATGTTTTACTAGTTTATCATGGTGAGGGTGTGGAATGAGTTGAGCAAGAGATTGTGTAGGGAATGTAGCCTCTTGATGATGTAGTTGATTGGGTTGAGTGGATGATCTTGATAGGCAAGGAAGGTGTTGTGGAAGAGATGGAATATGTGTTTGTGCTACAATATGAGGAAGATTAGGCTTGCAATCGTAAGGTGAACCATGCCAAGCTTTTAGACAATATTGGTGGTGGTTATATTGAGATTGGCATAGCTGCCCTAACATATGAGTATTCCATAACGAATTATGCAAGTAAGAGAATGGAGAGGAAGTGTTTTGAACCATACCTGTAGGCCATGATTTCCATGGTTTTGACCTTGTTGCAGCTTCCCCATCTCTTTGATATGCTACTTCCATCCTAGATAAGGAAGAACAACTATCTATGGGATGATCCTTTCGGTAATGAGGTCAAAACACTTCATCAAATTCTTAATTTTTCTAAACCTGCAAAAAATTTAATTGTGAATTTAGAGTGCTAATAGAATCATATTTAAAATTTTCAAATAAAACCTTGATTTCATCTCTTATGTTTCTTTCTCTTGTAGTAAATTTGGAAAAGAAAGAAGAAACTTCTCTAGAATTCTTACTAGCCTTGGAAATTCCTCTTGAATACCTTATGCACAACTCACAAACATCATCATATGACAACTGAAAAACATCACCTTTTCCTATCATATTTAAGAGTTCCAAAAATTCATCTTTGATTCCTTTAAGAAGGAGTGTTTTCAAGATCTCTTTTTCCAAATGTTTATGCTTTGATTTTTGAAGGTTATATTGAAATCGCTCTACATAGTCCTCCAAACTTTCATCTTCCCCTTGTATCATATCGAAAATATCTTCATTGGATTTGAAGTAGTCTTGGTACTTCTTCAAGAATATGTTCTTCATGTCCTCCCATGTTTGGATGCAGTTCCCTCCTAGGCTCATGAACCATCGAGAGTTTCTCCTTTTAGAGTAAGAGGAAACACTTTCAACCTTTGATCATTAGTACAATAATCATATCCTCTACAAAGTATTTCAAACTCAAATAAGAATGTATCTGTATCTTCATTTGTCAAACCATGAAAATTTGGTAGAGACGGTGGGGGAATTATGTGCATTTGTGTCACTCCTCCTAGATCCTTGATAGGGAATTCAAAAGTTGCAATGTGAGCCATTTATTACCATAATAGAAGATGTTTTTCATGTGTTTCTTTGAGGATCCTCATTAAAATGTTCTTGTCAATTGGTTAGTGAAATGGTTGGTGCTTAAATCACCACTCGAGTGGAATTACAAGATTTTTTTAAAAAAATTCTACCTCTAAAATTCAAAAAAACGCAAGCATTCATTCCTACCTTAAGCTTTCACTCAATTCTGATGTGAAGCGGGCCAGTGAACAAGTGTGTTCCTTGCTTGGTGCACAGGTTCTTACCTTCCATATTTAATACCCAATTCTTCCCAAGTAGAAAAAATTAAATATGCATCACTCTTTCTAAATGGCATACACTCTCCCCGGCAACGGTGCCAAAATGTTGAGGTATAAAAGGTATCTTTTTAACACCTATTTATCCTACATTAATTATCAATCCAGGAACAACTTTTTATTTCAAGAGTGTACTTTGTCTGAGGCTACAATTTATTCTAAGAGTAATGCCTTGTAATATGTAGTACAGTGTTCTAAATACAAGAGTAAATGGATGCTTGGAAAAGAAATCTAACTACAATAACATAAACTCAAATGCTCTGAAATCCAATCATTCACTTAGTAAACATCAATCAAGGATACAGTAATGATAACTCTTTCCTCTAGAAATTGATGCAACAAGATAATCAATCTGAGAACATGGGAGTAATAACCAGTATTCTTTACAGTTGATGATCCTATTTTAAAGCAATTGAATGGAAATAAATCTTGAACTAAGTGTTGCTAGTGAAAGGAAACTAGGAAAGCTCTCAAAACCAAAATCTTTGCAATTAATCAAATGAAATGAACAACAGCTCTAGAAGTAAACGAACGACAAACTGTGATCAAAGGAATTGAACAACAAATCCTATTTAATAAATTCGAACAACAAAATCTTAACTAATGGAATCGAATGGCAAATTCTATTGAACAACAATCTACAAATGAACAACAGTAAAATAGAATAGCAATCAATTCATCAATGTAACACAACGATATCAATAAGCAATTAAATAGACAACCAATTAACTTGCAAATGTAATGAAAAAAAATACAAACTATCACATGACGATAATTGAAAGGTAATGATACAACCGATAGATCGATCCACCAGGGTCGGGCCCGTAACCACCAGTGAAACGCTGCTGGGCTTTACTCCAGAGTTAAGAAATTAAATGGCAACATTATATTTTATTAATCAGACATAAACAACGTTTACAACAGTTGCTCTTCGATCACGAGAGTTAAGGAATTACAGAGTTACAAAAGAAATTCCATAATCATAAAATCATTGTCCCCATACATAATACATGCTCTCCTTTTATAATTAGAAAGAGGAGAAATTAAATAGTAAATATGATCCCTCATAACAAGATTGGATTGTCCCCAACAACTTGATCAACAAGAAAAGATATTTCCATCAATCTTTCAACAAGAACAAGTCGAATTTGGATTTGCAGCTGAGATAATTTGGAAGACGGCCGCAACAGTAAATCTGAGAAAATCATGCTCAAATAACCTTCCGTTTCTCTCAATACAGGCCGAATTTGGGCAAACCGTTCTTCAATAAAGTTAAGTCGGTTTGTTCGAGACAAAACCATGTTTCGGATGTTCCATATTCTTCTCCATTTGCCTAGAATATCAACCGAAAAACTGTCACTTCTTATTCCAGCGAATTTCTAAGTTGGAATATTGAATGATGTGCTGGTCTGCAATCTAGCAAATATCTTGGTGGCTAAAATGGTGAGTGTTGTTACAAAATATATTAATAAACCATCATTGATAAAATTATGCATAATAATCATCAATTTATTAAAAATAAAGGAGAAGAAATAATATTTATTCATAAGAGCATAAATAACTATAAAATGGATTTATATGATAAATTATGATAAACTACATGATAAAGAAGAGTAGAAATGGATGAAATAAGTGTTAAAAAGTGGTCATATTCACAACCCAACACAATGGTCTGCACAAGGCCTGATATTTCACATGTAGTGGGAGTTTTAAGCAGGTACATGAACAATCCAGGAAAAGAATATTGGATGGCACTAAAAAGGATTGTCAGATATTTGAGAGGTACCACAAATCAAGCATTATTCTTTGGTGGTTCAAACATTGCTCTACAGGGATATGTTGATGTAGATATGGCAGGTGACAAAGATAACAGGAGGAGCACTATAGGATATGTATTTACTGTAGGTGGAACAGTTGTCAGTTGGGTTTCAAAAATCCAAATTATTGTTGCACTTTCAACAACAGAAGTAGAGTATGTTGATGCTACAAAGGCTAGTAAAGAAATGATTTGGTTACAAAGGTTTATGGATGAATTGGGTAAGAAGCATGATATGGGCACATTATATAGCGATAGCCAAAGTTCCATTCATCTTGCAAAGAACTCAGCATTTAATTCCAGGACTAAACACATACAACTCAAGTACCATTTCATACGGTCAGTATTGGAAGATGGATAGTTGAAGCTAGAAAAGATACACACTAGCGAGAATCCTACATATATGCTAACAAAAGTTGTAATGAGGGAGAAACTAAGAATATGCTCAGTTTCAATTGGTCTTCAGAGATGATGATGAATATGAGAAATAGCTAGGTCTAAAGAGGGGTCATTTTCCAGAAAATGAAGCAGCGGTGGAGTTGCTACAATCAGTCTCCAAGTCGGAGATTGTTGGGTGTGGAGCCTGATTATCTTTTTTATTTTGTATCACAACGTTGGACCCATGTACCTTAATTTATTGGCAACACTGCCCATAATTAAACGTTTCCTGGGGGGTCCAGGGGGCATGGCTGCAACTTTACGGAGTCCCCCCTGGCAGGGGGTTTCAGGGACAGTGCCCCCGAAGCTAAAAACAGATGTAAAATTGCCTTGTAAAACTATAGTAATTTCTAGTCAATCTGGGTCGTTCATTAGGCGGATGATCTGATGGTAGAAGTTATGTTTATTTTAGGGTTTTCTACCCTTGAAGGCAACCCCTCGCTTTTTATGAGGGCATTGTGTTGCGGCTATGTATTTTATGTGTATTCTCGGAGCGAGAAAAAGATAGGGAGACTGTGAGAAAAAATAGAGGATATTACAGTGAATCTGTTGTAGGTTGTGTCTCTTCATTTTGCTGGATAATAGAAAGGAAGGACTGAATGTTCAGGGTAGACGTAGCCCAAACTGGGTGAACCACGTATCTCTATGTCTCTCTAGTTTTATGTGTTTTGTGTGCTTGTGTTTTCTGCATATTTTATGTGTTTCATTTCTCTGTAATATATATAATTTTCTAACACAATGCTTACACAAGAAGGTCCCAGCCAACACCTATGCGTATAATGTGCAACTATATGCCATAACAATTTTATGCATATGGGTACCATATTCCACCTATTATCAAAGAAAAAACACCCCTGACGGTGTTAGCAGTCATCGTCAGCAACCAACAAAATCACTACCATATGAGTGATGTAGACAGAATATATATCTGTCAATTAGATTTGTTTAACTAGCCACAACATCACGAGCATGGGACACGCTCGCCTCGTTGAAAATTTGTATATGTATTGTAAATTGTATTTTTCTGCAGGGATCCCTTAGGCCATGATCATTCTTGGAAATGACGCAGGGTGTTTTCAATTCCAAGGTTCACGCAGGCCTCTCTCTCTCTCTATGCACGATACAAAAAAGAAACTATAATGTATTTCGGCTATACAGTTCTTCCTAAACCTCACACATTAGGGGCCAAATGTTAGCACTGGAAAATCATACAGCAGAAGATGACATTAATTAATGTCAGGAAAAAGTATTTACAGGGCTAGAAGACATTACAAAATCTAGAAAGTATTTAAAAATCTCTAAGGTCTAAGGAAATGAAATTTTAACTAGTCCTAAAATGCTATTTGCATTCATAATCCTTCGTAAAGAGTGCCTTCCATGTGCCTTTTTTCTCGATATGCATGCAATCCTGGGAGTGGTGAAATGTCACTATTTAGGACCACACAAATCAAAGGACAAGTGATGCCTTACTTGTAGCTGCCTAAGGACAGTAGCCAATGCCTCCTTGGACACTATGTGAGCACACAATGGAATATTTGAGCACACAAAGGAATCATACCCCTCTCTTGGGTCACCATCCTTCATGTACCAAGAGAAGGAAGGGAAGGTTTCAAATCCCCTATATAAGACCACCATGAGATGAATAATGGGTGACCACATTGTTATGCTGGCCGAAATTGCCCAAGCAATACCAGTAGTGTGTGAGCCGGAGATGAAGATAGAGGGGGACTCAATTGTTGGCCACCCAACAAGTTCAATCCAATACAGAAAAGAGACAGGGAGACTACACCGAGGCAATCTTGGGATAAAAAAATCCTTTCATCGGAACCTAGAAACATTGTCTAAGGGCCCTTTGGCAAGAGGGTAACGTTTCACTCTTATTACTACTAGTGCTCAATAGAGAGGGGCCTAGGGCCATCAGTGATATTATTCTTGTCGTTTGACTCTGATCAGAGCTTGTGTTTATTTGTTTAGTTTTTAGTTTATATTTGCATGTTATTTCTCTATCTAGTGTGTTTATTGATTCTATATTTTTCCACTAACTTGCTTGACTCCACTCCTTTTTCTACCTATTACCAATAACTTAAGTGGGTAAACCACACCCCTTAAGTTGGTGTGATTTCATGCATACGTGCACCAAACACACTAAAATAGAAGGCTAAGGCCTTTTTGGAGGAGAATTTGGAAAAAGTTTCTGATTTTTATGGTGAGGAGGATCAACCTCCAAGACAGATACCAAATACAATAGGTTTTAGGAGAGCTCTAGCCCGTGAGAGACAAAGAGAGGCTGAGTTGGCAGACCAACTCACTCCAAGTGATCTGCTTGCCCTTGAGATCACTAATGATAGAGAATCATGTCTTGATAGATTCAATTTAAATCTAGAGAATATACTAAAGAAGGCCACAAAGGATAATGAAATTTAGAGGAAGATGGCAAAGCACTATGCCATGAGAAACAAGATTGCAAGCGCTTCGCTCAAATGCGCCCATGAAAAAATTCAGGCTTTGACAGAAAAAAGGACAAGGAGAAGTTAGATATTCTTTCTAAGGTGTCTCTTCATGCATAAAACTCTTAATCAGCATGTTACCTCACATTTTTGAAAAAATTTGGCAAATTTGACACTTTGGTGCAAATTTGGGTTTTTTGAGCAATCTGACACAGAGAAATTTAGCTAAAATGGCAGCACCTTGGCGTTGCGCATTTTCTTGGAGCATCCAAATCAAAAATTATCAGCACCCTCATGTTCATAGTGAATATTACTTCAACCTCATCAAATTTCAAGAGATTTGGAGGAGAACTGGTCCCTCATTTTCATGTTTCTGCCTCCTTTTTCACCTTGGCATTGCGCTAATACCAATTTTTGGAGAACTCCGTTTTGACAGAGAAAACAGGCACCATTTTGGAAATTGAAAGAAATTTTGGAAACTAAAATCAAATACCTTTCCAATGAGCTATCATGGAGTTGATGTGGACAAGGGGAAGGCCTCCAAAAGTGGCTTACAAAACAGATCCATGTTTCTATCATGGCACTACGCTAATGCTAGGAAATTTACATTTGCACCAATTTCATCAAATTTTGAAGTTTCACTTTTGTTTCCCTTTTTACTTGGCTAAATGAAGAAGTTACCAATTTAAATGTCATATTTTACTTTTACCTAAGGTATATACATTAATTAATTCATTACTTGAAGTCAAATGTATCAGTTCTTAAAGATAGGAATGAGTCACTTTCCTCATCCTAGACTCTACCTTGCAGTTCAGCTTCTGATGTAACAACTTCCTCACCTCATGGATTCGACTCTCGAGGATGAGAGGAAGTGGTTTTGAGGTATATAAGGTGTATTTTTTAAGTCATTGTAATGGTTGGCATCATTTTGAGAGATTGTATTGATTAAAAGTATCATTTTAGCTTGCACATTAATGGAAAATTCCAGCTATTTTCTTAGGATCCACATGGTATGAGTTTTATACATAGTTTCCTCTCTATTATCAATTTGTTTGAATGTATTATTAATTCATGTTAAACACCATGTTAAGCACACACATGGTGTATGAGAAGAATAAACACACACACAAGAAACTCAACACACAATGAAAGATAAGCGTAAGGCTTTCTTATTTTTCCATTATACATGATGTACATTTATAATACAATGGTGTGACTCTTGGTTTCATATTCCAAGGTCACTTGGACTCCATTGTGACTTTTCGCATTCCAAACCTACCCATGTAGGATTAGGTGTTCCAAAATCCCCCCTTAATCCGAAGGGGTATGTGTGAGTCCAAGAGGAAAGTTGTAATACAAATATGCAAAGTATACATGGCAGCACTTCGGCTGAATCAGTTCTCTGAAATGTTGGAAAAAAGAGGTGGTTTAAGGATGACCACCAACACTGGAATGAAAAACTTGTTGCAGTTCTCGGAACTCTTCCAAAACTAGCAAGAATCTGAAGGCTTCTGCTAGAGGAATTGTCCCTCATAAAAAAGGGAGACCTTCAACCTAAAAGAAGGGAGGTCTACTACCTGTGATGGTTTTAGGATTACCAACAACTCTGGAGTGCTTGAAGAATTTCCTGGAACTCAACCAAAGCTGGCAAGAAGTTGAAAGCTTCTGCTAGAGGAAGTGTTCCTCATATATGAAAGGGAGACCTTCGACCAAAAATAAGGGAGGTCTAGTACCTGTGATGGTTTTAGGTTATCCACCAACCAAAGATGATGGTTTAAGGTTGTCCACCAACCGAAGGCATGCTCATGGCCATCCGTGTCTCTGGCTACATCTCTAAATCTGGAATGACGAATTGTGGCTCAGGCTCACTTGAACTGCTGTGTCTCTAGCTACAACTCTGAACATGGAATGAGAGATTGTGGCTCAGGCTCACTTGATCTGACGTCGAAGATTGTACATGACCACCATTTTCCCCCCTGTCAAGGACAAGGTGAGATGATGGCGAAAATTCAACTGCAAGTTTTCTCAATATTCATGAACATGTTCTGACATGCGACTTAAACATCTTCTTGGCTGCTGATGCCCATTGCCAAGAAGTGATCCATCCAAGATGAATCTTGGTTCTTGCAAGAGGCTTGTTTCTGAAGCATCTGTGTGAAGAATGGTTTTGATGACCATAGTGCTTTCATGGATGAAGATCAAAACAATGATCTTTCATATGGCCAACTCGATCATAGTGTTGGCATTTTACAACCTGATGTTGTTGTTGTGGAAGTGGAGCAGGATCTGGAACAGTTGTAGGTGAACTGTCATATATGAATCCGACACTCTAAAATATGATGGGCTTGGTGTAGTCTAGAATATGAAAGGAAACATCCTTGTCATATCCAAGACCAGTTCTGTGCTTTTTGTGGACAAGCTCTTCCCAAGGTCTGATGATGGGCTTGAGAAGTGCAGGCTGAGCTGCTGCATCTACATGTACATCTGCTCTAGTACAAGGAAATGAATGGGAATCAACTGGAACTTTATCTTCTTTCTTCTGATGAGAGTCCTTCACAATATTCTGAACATAAATAGGTTCAGAATGGTGACTCTTTTGCTGAAGTTCGTCTTGTTGGAGCTGACATTCCAACTGCAAAAACTCGATCTTTTCTTGTGCATCTTGCAAACAACTTTGAATGTTACAAAGAGCATCCTTTCTCATTTTTATCATGTCATCAACATTGGAATGAATGAGGTTATTCAACAGCTCTAATGCCTCATTGATTTTAGCCATTTTCAACAAATTAGGCTCAACAAATGAAAAGGGTGTCAGCTTCAACCAAAAATGCACCCGTTTATAGTGTGATTCAACAACAAATACAAATGACTCTAAAGAATTTCCAACTATGGAAATCTCAAAGTACAAAGTGTGCTCTGGAGGACAATCAACAATTAGTTACATCAACAACTCAAATTTACTGATTGCAACTATGAAGAAGCAATACAATGTCAATAGAATATCTCTGCAAAATATGTGCAGCTAAAAACACTATGCAAGAAGCCTTTAAGGCAGCTGAATTTTCTTTCAAAGAGTTGTTTTGCACCAATAAAAACTCGTCTTCAAATGTCAATTTCTTTAGAAAATCACCCTTATGCCACAAATCACACAATGTCAAATCTGCATTTTTCTCTATGTGTATAGTCCATTTACTGATATGTCATTTCCTTCATTTTTTTTTGCTGTTCGTTTTCTCTCCTTCCTCTCTCTCTACTATTTTTTTTTAATTATAAAAAAATTAATTAATTTTTTGAAATTAATTAAAAAAATGGGAAAAGGAATGGTAATAGAAATGAGAGGGAATTTAATAAATTAAAAAATGGAGGGTGGTGGGAAAACTAAGGGAAATATTAATAAAAGATGGATTATTAAAAAAGAATTATATAAAAATGGGAATTATTTAAAATGGAATTTAATTAAAAGGGATTAATAATTAAAAATGGGAAGGGGCGGAGGGGGGCTTTATTAATGGAGGGAGGAGGTTTAATAAAAATTAACATTAAAAAATTGAATTGTGATGGGGGGCCGAAAGGCCGTGGGAAAGGGAGGCGGAGGGACGTTGAAGATTGCAGGCGTGGAGAGCCGCGGGGAAGTGTTGGAGCTGGGTATCGTGGGTAGCTCGAGGGGTGAGATATGGAGGGTGTGCGGCCGTGTGGGGGATAAGTAAGTGAGGGTGTAGAGTGAGGGGGTCGATGAGTGTTGAGCGTGGGGTGATAAGGTGTGAGGGGGTGGGATGAGGTAGCGCTGTGGAGTAAGGGCGAAAAGGGTCGGCCAAAAGGTGTGGATGTAGGTGAGTTGGGAGATAGGGGTGGGTTGCGAGTTGTGCTGTTGCGTAGGGGAATGGGGGCCGAGAGGCCAAGAATGAGGAGCAGGATGAGAGGCCGAGAGAAGTGGGAGAGTGGTAGGAAGGGGCATAGGTGGGCGCGTAGGGTAAGGGGAAGCGCTGAGAAGGGAGGGACCGTGTGCGGATAACAGTGAGGGGTATGTGGCAGGGTAAGCCCAAGGGTAAGCCCTTACACCGCAGAGTAAGGGGAGGGGCATAAGGAAGTGTAGGATCGTGTGTGGAAGGGGGAGGGCGTAGAGAAGTAAATGAGGTAGGAGAGTGCTGTGTGTAAGGGAGTAGAGAGGTATGAGGGGGCACGGGTAGTGGAGTAGGGAGGGCATTAGATTGAGGGTGGAGTTTGGGATTCGGGGTGAGGGGGTAGGGGATGGGATGGGTTTGAGTGATTTGCAGGAGATTTGCAGGTTGCAGTGAGGGAGTATGGGTTAAGAATCGATTTTATTTTTATTTTTTTTTATTTACTTTTTTATTTTTATTTTTTATTTTTAATTTTAAAACAGAAGAGAGAGAAAAGTGGGAGAAACACAGAATTTTTCAAATTCATAGTAGAATTGGAGAGTTTCCAGAAATTTTTCCAATAGCCCAGCGGCAGAAGAACCCAGAATTGCAGAAATTTTTCAATGAAAAACTCAAAATTTTTACTTGAAAAACTCAGAAATTTTCTTCAAAAAAACCACTTTGAATAATATTCAAGAAGCTCTTCAATGTAGAAATTAAAAATACTCAGAAATATTTTCCACTAAAAAACTCATAAACTTCCTCAGAAATCAACTTTAAACAATTTTTCCAACAACTCGCCAAAATGCAGAATTTAATTGGCAGAAATTGCAGGAAAAATGAGCAGTGAGAAAACCTTCAGATGCACAATTCTGCTTCTCTTCAAAACCACTGCTTCTCTTCTTCAAAAAAAATTATGAATGCTGCCAATTTATGAATGCCACTCTTTCTTCAAAACAAATTTCTGAATGTGGCAAAAAAACTGCTGCAGAAATCTCTGAGTGCTGCAAAAATTATCAAAATTTTTGCAGATATGCACAGGCCATAAACACAAATGGCTCACTCAATGTTGAGCTGGTTATGAACGTATCAGATCTGATACCATGTTAAACACGTTAAGCACACACATGGTGTATGAGAAGAATAAACACATACACAAAAAACTCAACACACAATGAAAGATAAGTGTGAGGCTTTCTTATTTTTCCATTATACATGATGTACATTTATAATACAATGGTGTGACTCTTGGTTTCATATTCCAAGGTCACTTGGACTCCATTGTGACTTTTCGCATTCCACACCTACCCATGTAGGATTAGGTGTTCCAACAATTCATAAACCATTTCATATCTATAATATACTTGATTTCAAGTTGAAAGGTAGAATCCATATTTATTTATGCTCTATTTTGGGAAATTTAGTATGTGTTCATTCTCCTCAGTTTAGGGAAAATACATTTCAGATGCTTTCCCTAGCTCCTCACCAATCTTCTCATCTCATTTAATCCTCTTTTGAATGTTAAAACTTTTACCTACCTTGACCCATCAAACAGACTGCAATTTTATTCTCTTGCCCCTGATTTGTCCCCTTGACCTAAATACCTTTTTAGTGAGCCCAACCCTAAAATAAAAATCAAAACCCCCGGTACTCCTTAGCTAGCCTAATTTTTTTTATCCAGCCCTCTTGGCTATGATTCTATCGATAGATCCCTCTCTGATTCGGTAAGGCTAGATACCAAGTTTAAAGGCTGGTTTTAGGTTACCTCGGGGTTGCCTTCTTCAGCCTGAGGTTCAATCCGAGTGATAACAAACATAATCCTCCATGTTTGGCTTCACTGTCTCTCCAATTCAACCATCATGTCTACATACAATATACCCTTCTCCATCATGTGTGTATTAATTTCACTACTTCATCACTTCATCATGAATTCTCTATGATCTTTCATTAGATGCCTTCCATGATCTCAATTGACTGCTTCAACCTCCACGATCTACCTCATTAATGAGACATGATCTCCAATCCATTCACATTAGTAGTTGCCCCACTACCCCATTTTGTAGATCTAGGCTTAATTAATCCACATTCAGACATAAAAAGTAGATATTTATTCATCTTGAGGATTATGGGTCCCTCCACCATTTTATTTAATTAATTCATAAAGAAAATTAAGAACTCTAATATTCCAAATATCATGTGAAAATTTTGGAATATTACAAATCTTCTCCAGATCCTCCTAAGTCAAGGTAAATTATACTTCTCCCCCTGACCTATCACCCTTGCGCTTCTTTCGCTGCCCTTTGGGAGGCTCACCAATGTGATTTGTTCTACGTGGGGTATCCGTGCCCTCCCCACCAACTCCTCTAGTCTCCGCATCATGCTGAGGCTCTTGCGCCGCTCCCATGGTGGTGTACTTGGGGGTTTCCTTGGTGGTCATTTTCTTAGTGGATCACACCTCAGTTTCCTTCAGTGTGCTTGGTGGGAGAGTATCCTTAGGTGCTTCATATTTTCCAAAGGTGCTCGTTGTGACCGGGATAGAGGATTTGAGGCCAAGTTTCCATGCAGGCGGCCATGTTGCTAGGAGTTGGTCGATCTCCGCCCCAATGACCATATATGGGAGGTTGTACCAGAAATGACCTTTTCGTGCGCTGAACTACACATTGTGCATGGTGACATGAACTTCATCGATGCACTTATACTTCTCGTACACTACAAGTGACAAGCGTGACCTGGAATGTATCGCTGCCACTAGCGGACCATCAAATAGCACCCAAAAGACCTTGTTATCCTTGATGCACTGCAAATCCTTGTAGTACCATAGGTTAATGTAACGTGCTCCTTCACATACATTGTGCTCGAGCTCAGGGAGAACCGCATCATTAGGTGTCTCCCATGCAACCAGGGAAATCAATAACAATAACTAGGAGTAGAAAAAGGGCTTCCCCTAGTCCTGCTCCTCGCGCACGTTTTCTAAAAACTATTCACAAAGTTATTGTGACCAATTGTAGCAGACCCCCTTATCACATTTCCCTGCCTATTGAATAACATAGGTAGGCACGACTTATGGCCTAGACTTTCGCATCACCTTACACCCAAGTAGCAGAGTGCCCATGTGCACTCCTCGGTCAATGATGGTCTCTACTAGGAATCCTTGTTTGTCGCGGCCCACCTTGTATTTTTCCTAAAAATCATTAGCCACCTTCTTCTCATTCTTCTTTCTGAATCACTCCATAGGATGGAGCCCCTTCATGGGTAGGTCGGTGATCTTATGAATCAACATGACGTCAATTGTGATGCGGCCTTGGATCCACAAATATCCATCATGGATTAGTGCAAGGAATTGCCTCACGACCAAGATGGTGATAATATATCACCTAAAGTAGGGAATGCACAACAGATTAAAAATTCATGAGTTTTATAGCCCACGCTCCCATGAAATTGATTCCACCTTCAATATGTCATAATATGGTACTAGTTCAAGATACAATTATGGGGCTAGATCCGAGAAGGTGTCTTCATTTGCTAAGTCATGGTCATCAAATTTAATGGATGGAATGCTGCCAAACATGTCCCCGATGAAAGGGACCTCATGCTAGACCAGTGGCAGTTGGAGGCAATGTGCAGGCTAGGGACAATATATTCCATGGGACTGATGGCCTCTTGTCCATAGACCATCCTGAAAGGAGTCTTCCCTATCAGCATCTTGCATGTAGTCCTATAGGCCCATAACACTAAAGGGATGCACACGTTCCAGTCACTCTGATTGGCATTACAAACCCTAGTTAGTGCATTCTCCAAAATTTTCTTGAAAGCCTCTACTGTGCCATTAGCTTGTGGGTGATATGGGGTGATTTTCACATGGTGGATTTGAATTCTTCTATCAAAGCTTCAATGGTTTCATTAACAAAATTCGTACCTCTATCTTTCATTAAGATCATTGGGCAGTCGAACTTGGTAAAAATATGCTCGAAGATGAAGTGTGCATCGGTATCTACAGTACAATTGTTAGGAATTTACCGCAGAAATAAAATATTTACCGAGAGAATAATACAAATACAAAACCCAGCAACAAATCATAAACATAAACACAATTTTTAACCTGGAAAACCCCAAATCTGAGGAAAAACCCAACCAATGAAATTTCATTAAACATTGGCCAAAAGCCTGGCCAATCTGGCCAAGTGAGCCTTCACCGCTCACCTCGAAGCCTACATTACAATGAAGCATTCCCAGCCTTTTATAGGCTCCATTACATGCAATACCATGGGTCGAAAACCATGGGTGCACAATACCATGTGCCCCAAAACCACTACTATTTACCTTAGTCAACATTGACTCTACCCCGAGTCATGTTTACCTAACAATTCCCCCCTTAAACTTGACTTGGGGATTATTTACTAAATCCAGCCAAACCTGCTAAATGAGACAACCCCGCTCACTCTAGCTCTTCCTCCCTCAAATTTTTACCGAGGGTAATTGTAAAATTGGCATCCCCCCTATCACCTAGGTCTAACCCAGTCTTTACCAGTGATTACCCAGGGGTACGCATGCCATACCAGGTCTTACAGAAGTATGCCCATTTACATGTAAAACATTAACTCCATTATAACAATAATTTTTTTGGTTTCATTGTTGTTGTTATTTGTATGACCATTCTACATTCATACATGATGTCCTCTCCAAAGAGGAGATCATAGTTTTACATCAATCTGCCGAATGACATCAATGTCCATATAAAAAGAATCCATATACCAGATTACATGGGTCACCAACCTTTGTAACCACCAGTCCTCTAGGAATTCCCTTCAGACACATGGTTCATCAATTTAATTAATTCACATGCACATTTCCTCTCATTCTTCAAATCATTTGATTGACGCATTCTATCAAACACTTTGCATGTAATCAATCCCCATAGTTTCTAACTCTATGGATTTAGAGACCAAGACCTATCTAAAGAAACAATATAATTCCATATCCTCAGAATTGATTGCTCAAACTCCTTACGACATGCTATCAGTTCATGCTGGCAACCTCCTGAAGAAATTAAGTGGAACATAAGGAAGTTTGTATCGAAACCTTGGGTGGTGCAGCATATAAAATCTTGATATAACTAAAATTACTTGGAACAGAATGACATATAGAATTATGGCCACAAACAAACAAAAGGTGACAAATATGGTTGTGGCAGGGGATCTCTCTAGCTCAAGAGAGACTGAAATCTTTCACCTTGTGTTGCCAAGTCTCCAACCACAGTCTGTATTCTGCCGGCAACACTCCTCAACTAATCATACCGCATCCTCACAATCTCAGAACTTCTTGAAGTTGGGAAAGTGTTGAATTCCTCGTCGATTTCATCAGGATGCACTGCCTCGGCATGGGAAAGGCGAGTGCCCATGTGAGGTGGGTGTCAAGGGTGCCATCGATAATGCCATATTCCAATTAGTAACATGCGGAGAAATACAGTGGGCAGGATGAGCTCCTAGTACCATACTAGAATGAGAAACAAAATATGCACCAGCACTGTCGTGATGGGATTCTTCCAGTTGCAAATCTCATCAAACCACTTGCCCACCGCAATCAGCCCGGACAGAATAGACATGATCCTGAAGAAATTCACCTTGCTGTGATGCATGCTCCACATATGAGAATCCACATCTATCATATACTCCACTAAACTCGACTCGTGGCTCCTCCTTCAACAAAATGTGCAATAGGATGGCATTTATGACACTGACAATCATAAAAAGAACTAAAAACGTTCTGCCCGCTCACGCCTTGACCTCCAAGAATGGAAATTTCATCCTTTTTGGAGTGATCCTGCACCAGAGCATCAGTTTAGTTGAAGATATGATTGCAAATATATCCTAGGTGTATGTGAATGGAATTTTTCATTCCGAGCGGTGCAAATGTTGATTTCTGCACATAAATCTCAGTGCATCCAGTTCTAATGATACAATCCTAAAGAGATCGTTTTGCAGGCCATAGATGGAAATCGATGTTTGGTTTCCAAGCCCACCGATGGTTCTTCTCACCAGCTACTTGTGCCCAGATCTGATCTTTTCCCAGATCTTATTTTCAAAAAAACTCAACATCGATCTTTCTAACATGTCCATGAGCTTTCTGTCACAACTTTGACCACTATTCACCTAGTAGTCTCACAACGATGCTTCCTTTCCTCGGCTATTCGATCTACTTTTTCTGCTCTTCTAAACCCTTACATTCCAGATCGAGATCTGCATCATTAGTGCAACAAAATCATATCTCCATGCATAGGCCAATTAAACCCTTGGCAACAAAAGCGTCCCTCTAAAGCCAACATTTAGCTCCGATACTAGTTGTTATGAATTTACCGCAGAAATAAAATATTTACCGAGAGAATAATACACATAAAAAACCCAGCAACAAATCATAAACATAAACACAATTTTTAACCGGGAAAACCCCAAATCTGAGGAAAAACCCAACCAATGAAATTTCATTAAACATTGGCCAAAACCCTGGCCAATCTGGGCAAGTGAGCCTTCACCGCTCACCTCCAGGCCTACATTACAATGAAGCATTATCAACCTTTTATAGGCTCCATTACATGCAATACCATGGGTCGAAAACCATGGGTGCACAATACCATGTGCCCCAAAACCACTACTATTTACCCTAGTCAACATTGACTCTACCCTGAGTCATGTTTACCTAAAAACAATGCTTAACAGATTTTGCCTCTGCCCATCTAGTTACATAATCAATGGTAGTAATGATGTAACATGCGTCAATCTTCTTTCTCGGGGGATTGATGGTTCCTACAAATTCTATAGCCCATTTTTTGAATGCCTTCAGAACCATCTGTGGTTGCAAGGGCATTTCATCTCTACGTGAAGGCTTCCTGGTTTGTTGACATGCATCACAGTCTTGAAAATATGCATGTGCATCACTATGAAATGTGGGACACCACAACCCAGCCCTCAGCAACTTCTGCGCAGTGGCTTTCCCTACGTAGTGGCCTCCTGCCACCCCTCCATGTGCCTTTACCAAAATAGCTTGTCTCTCATGTTCTAATGCATACCTCCGTAATACCTCATCTGCTCCCAACTTGTATAACTAACCAGAAATTAGAGTGAAATAAATTGTGTGGGCTACCAACTCCTTTTTCCATTGCATTGAATAGATTTTTGGTGCTATCCCAGTGGTAAAAGAGTGAATAATGTCCGCAAAGTGCTCGTCAACCACCTTGATAGAAAAACGTTGTGCAACGGGTAATCCTTCTTCCAGACTAGTTAGCTCTTCCCCACTTTCAATCTGAGACAAGTGATTAGGTCTTGTGTTTAGTCTCCTCAGATTCACAATAATTTAAAAATCATACTCCTAAAATATTAGCAACCATCTACAAATACCCCCCCCCCCCCCAACAGAGGCTTATTGACCAGGTATTTTAAAGCTTAATGGTTAGTGAACATTTTAAAGTGTCCTCCAAATAGATAGTGCATGTATTTATGCAGGGCATATACCATTTCCAATCCTTATTTTTTAGTAGTAGAATAGTTGTGCTCAACGCTAGAGATTTTCCTACTAGAAAACGCAACCGGGTGATCAATTTTTCCTTCGCCTGGCTATTCTAAGATAGCTCCTAGGGCTATGCCTGGTTCATCCACGTGTACATCAAAGACCTTTTCCCAATATGCAAATATTAGAATAGGTACAGTGACCATCTTTTCTTTTAGCAACTCCAAAATTTTATGACACTCCTCATCACAGAAAAAATGATACATCCTTTTTTAGTAGCTTCTCCATTGGGGAAGTGATCAAGGTGTACCCTTGAATAAACTTCCTGTAGTAACCTATGTTCCCTAAGATGGAGCGCAACTATTTCTCTGTGGTGGGGACTGCTAAATTGATGATGAATGCAATCTTCGTTGGGTCAACCATCAATTCCTAATGACATACGATGTGTCCCAACAAAATCCCAAATGGTATACAGAATATGCACTTATTCAAGTTCAGTGAGATCTAGTTCTTTTTGTAGGTATCCAACATCATGCACAGGTTCAACACATGCTTCTTCACGAATCTGAATACGGTCCAGTCATCAAAATAAACCTCTAGAAACTTATGGATGAATTCTTTAAATACTACTACAACGATGCGTGATAAAGTGGCAGGGGCGTTCTTCAGTCCATCCACATATCCAAGTGCTTACGCGGGTCCCCACGACTAGAAGAGAGCTCCATGGGTGGGTTGACTGGAGGTTCAAATCGTAGGACTATCATTTTTTAGAATTCCTCCCAGTCTTGAAAAGCCCCCTTTTGGGTTTCCCACCACCGTGTAGGGGTCGCGCCCATAGCAAAATCAAGTGCCCAAAATCTTCGTTCCTCAGTAACATCTATTTCTAATGCTTTAACAAATTTCGTAACACTACAATAATCATCAAATTAAGGAAGATCTCTTACCTCTGAGGAAATGCACCGAAATCTCTTTTTGATCTTGAAATGCATCATAAAAGAGCTCCATGGGTGGGTTAACTAGAGGTTCAAATCGTAAGACCATAATTTTTTGGTGTTCCTCCCAGTCATGAAAATCCCACTTGTGGGTTTCCCACAAGCCCACAAGGGTCCCGTGCATAGCCAAATCAAGTGCCTAAAATATTTTTTCCTTAGGGACATCTGTTTCTAATGTTTTAAGAAATTCCTTAACACTACAAGAACCATCGAATCAAGGAAATTCTCTTACCTTTGAGGAAATGCACTAGAATATCTTTATGATCTTGAGGTAGTGCAATGCAGATACGTCATGCAACCAGTTCTGCTAGTTCTCTATCTCACCATCCAATTCTAAGAGACATGAGTTGTATTTCTCCCAACACAACATGCCATCAGCTATATGGTTGATCCAATCATTTGTTACAAAATTATATATTACAGAGCAACGAAACACATAAAATATGTGGAAAATGTTAGACTCCTATACCAATAGGTGTCATTTTTCATGATTGTCTTGATTGAACTATGGAATATGTTCAAACCTTTTTCTTGAGCAAAGGTGTTCCATATTCTTGAAAAACCAAAAAATCAAATAATTTAAAAAATGTAAAGAGGGTATACCCTAAAAGAAAAATCAAAGGGTAAAAAGAATAAAATGGTCAAAAAAGAGAAAGAAATGAACCCCAAGCAAAAATAGACCAAGGAAAGTGTGCAAATCCAAATGCCACTACTATTTCATTTTTGGTAATAAAGCAATTGTGTGCAACTTGTCAAACCTTTGCCACAATCCATGAATAAGTCAAACTGTTTAAACTTGGCTTACTCATATTTCAATTTCATGTTGTAGATTAGAGAATAAATATCTGACCAAACAGTTTAATCTTGGCAGATAAGTAGATAGGTAGAGTGAATAAAAGGTGCTCAATAGTTCAATCTGAGCCCTTGGATGTAATAAGGGTAGAAATAGATAGATTTATCATGTAAAAAGAAAAGATTGATAAGGGTTTGCAAGTCTAAATGCACCCTAATAAAGAAGAGAAGATGGTAGTGTCAAGTAGATAGGGTAGGTAGATGGTACTGCAAAGTGTTATCTGATGAATGATGCTGCTACATGTTGGTTAATCATTTACTTTCATCACAAGTACTAAAGCAGGAAATACACTGGAAAATCACAGCAAGCAAAGTCAAATTCATTAACCTCCCTCATCATTTTTCCCCCTCAAAAGTTTTACTAATTTCCCCAAAAGTACTAAGGTAATTTGAGATCAAAGGGGCTCAAGGCATTTCCTTGACTTCTGGAGGGACCGGACCCTCGGCCTAATGATAAAAAAGACCTAAGCACTTGAAATAATTCATCATTGTTATCTTCCATCTTTAACTTTTCCTAAGTAAAATCCTATTTTACTTAGGAAACTGATGCAAAATTCCATAAAAATTCCTCAAAATAATTTGTTATTCTAAGTTTAAGTGTTGAAGATAAAATGTTGCAATTTACTTCACAAGTTATCACTTTCTTAGATATACAAAAATGTTTTGATTTTCCTTGTCCTTTGCCATATTAACATTTAACTCTATTATATTAAATCCCTAGTCAAATATCCTATCCTAAGTATATAAATCCCTTTTTATATATACCCCAAAAACCCCTTTATTATAATGTTTTAACCAAAGTATTTATCTCCCTAAAATTCATTAAAACCCGCTTCTACAAGCCCTTTGGTTAAAATATAACGTTATACATTAATCCCGCCCCTATGGTGAATTAGTTGTATTAATTAATTTACCATATAATAAAAATATATATGAAAAAATCAAACTTTGAATATACAATATGTATGTTTAAAACGAAATAAAACTTCGGAGAAGTCTTGCGCCACCGTGGATTGCTCACCTAGCCTTACACCTAACCAACCCCGCCGCAACCCATTTCTTACACATTCGGGATTAATTAGTCATCAGGACTAGTTAATAACCTCTTATCCGCTTGTTAAATATCCCCGGAGCGATTAAATAACATTTAAAAAGTGTTTAAAAGTCCGACGGGCCCACATGAAACCCCCGCCTATCTCCCCATCGCCTCAGCCGTTGGATCAGCCTCCCGCAGATCAACGGCCAGCGTTGATCCCGCTGCCCATCCCGTGTAAGTTTTTTAACCAGCGGGGGATGGGTGGTTTTGAATAGTCAAACCATCCACGTGGCAAGAAACCTGTGGAATCGCTGCCCCTCCGATAAAAACCATCCTCGATCAAAAGCGGTGCGGGAATACCACTTACCGCTTACCGCTTACTGCCGGCTTACGTCACCCCGTACGTCGATGACGTCATCACCTCGAAAAAATAAAAAATACTTTTAACTTGCGAATAAAGCCATTTTTTCGTGTTTTTTCAGTTATTTTCATTATTCTGAAAACGACAGAGCTCCCGCTACGATTTTCAAATTTCCACTGCAATTGACCAATTTACTCCAAGATTCCGCTGCGCCCGTGTTGAAGAACAATCCCGCCATTGCCTGTTACCTGTTAAAGAACCAGTTTCCGTCTAAAAGCAGGTATTTATCCTTTACGCCCGACTGCAAGTAAAACTCAGTTTCCTTTGTTTTTTTCGCTGAAAAAGTGGTTAAAAATCATCACTGAGTCCTCCCTGGAAATTTTAAACCTATGAAATTGCTCCCCGAACCTGCAAATTGTTCCAATTTCCTTCATTTCAAGAATCCCGCCCGGCCCGTGAAGAAAACCAAAAACCTCCATTTTGAATCCACAAGAACCAAAATGGAGGCCCCGGCAGCTCTGAATATCACTCCATTGAATGCTCCTCACCGGGAATTAGACTATTTACCTTTGATAGATGAAGATTTCCAAATTAAAGACCTGCACTTTGATGAAAGTGCCCTATTGAGTTTCTGTCGCTGCAGAGATGAATACTCAAAGGGGCAAGATCTTATAGGGTTGTGGGAATCCAATCTCCCAAGGTATCTTATTCCTTCAGTCCTTATTTTCCCCGAAATCATTCATTACTGTCATGCAAACTATGATCCCGCACAGAGAGCTGTATTAGCTCCTGATCAAAGTGTTATGTTTCCCATCACACCTCAGGCTATCAATGCCATGTTACACTTTGAGCCAGATCAAGAATTAGCACCATTATCCATGGAAGGATTGATTGAGAAAACCAAACAATTAACCCCAGAAAAGCTAAAATCCATGTGTCAGTATTTCATGTTACCTGAGCATCAGCCAAAAGGGTCTCCCCCCTATGGTTTTTACTATTTCAATACATTGGGAAGGCTCATTGTAAATATAATATCTTTTGTCTTAGGATTCAACACCAGTGAATATGTGGATGAGATAACTTTGGCTTTGCTATCCATTTTTACTCCTGGGCAGCCTCCTGAGATTAAATATGATTATGCTTCCTTCATAGCCAACAAGATCCATGATCAATTCTTAAGGCTAGATACTGAAAAAGTTTTTAAGTACTCCTCATTTATCTATCATCTCATGATCTACTATCAGTCAGAAAGGTTCCCTTTCCCTGTTCGAAAACTTGATGCCAAGGGAAATCCCAGGTCAGTCATTTTTTGGTCCCCCATCATTCATTTTTCCTCTGATTCTCCCTACTCCTACTCAGAATTCATTGATCAGTTTGTATATCCTGCAAAAACTTTGTTAACGGGAATTCCTCCCCCAAGACTCAGCAATGAAATTAGAAAGACCTTGCAACTGTCAAAGAGTTATAAGGTTGGGGATTGGTATTTGTATCAAAACCATACAGTCATCAGGATTTATGGATGTGAATTACATCCATTCAGATTACCCAGATATGTACCAATGAGGATTTTTGCCTTGGAATACTTCAGGCAAATGAACAATTCAGATGTAATCCATTTTTGTAATGTAAAGAAGAAAGCTCAGTTAAGGATCAAAAGCCAATTAGGTCCTTTTATCTGCAATTCTAGGGAGGCTGAGAGAGAAGCAGAACTTCTATTAGAGAAAAAGTTCCAGACATCTTTCCGTTGGGTTCCTTATGACCCAGTTGGTTTTATTTGTGAAAAGAGATTAAAGAATAAATCATCCCCTTATATACACCACAAGATTCCTGATCTAGAAAAGTATGCCAATCAAGATGAATGGATTGAAGGAACACTTGTTGAGGAAGAAAGTGAAACTGACAAATTGAATAAAATGATGAAAGATGTTGAGAAAAACTTTGACCTAGAATCTTATGGTCAAGTGCAGGTACCCTACATTGGCACTTCCTCAGCAGCAACTCTACAACAAGCATTACAGGAAAGCAGTTCACCAGTTGCAACAGAATCAAAGGGTAAAGGAAAAGAACCTGTAATCCAGGTTATTGAAACTTTGGTTATGGCAGAGAAACCACAAACTTCCAAAGCACTTGAACAATCACAGGTTTCTCCCACTCATGTACAGCATCCACAGATTCCAGAGTTACAGACTCCATCAAATGTGGAAATAGGGAAGAAAAGGCTGGTTTCAGACACCACTCCTCCAAAAGAAACCTCACAGGTACATCAGGTCAAGAAACAGAAACCAAATCCACCTCGAGATGTGGAAATTATAGATGAAGTATTTGATGATGGAAGGGAAGATAGTCAGCAAACTGGCACAGCAAGTGAAACAAACATAAGCCAGAGAGGGAAAGCTTTACAAAAGAAATTAAGTACTGAGGTATCCTCTTTCAGACCACCAAAGACAGACACAGGGGATATTAAAAGAACCTTCATTAATATTAAAGCAAAGAATGATCCATTGAAAATGAAGGTATATGATCAGTATATGAAGATGGCTCCCCAAAATCAAGAAAGGCTAATGTCAGCGTTTGACCTTTCACAAGGTAAAATGCTGATGAGCCACTTCAAAACAAAGGTGCCAAAGCCTACTTCAGCAGTAGATTACATCAGAACAAATTTTGAAGTTTTAGCAAAGGATATTCATCCCCTGGACCAGATAGAGCTACACAGACAAACAGGGGAAATGGTCTATTCTACTCTCACCAACAAGGCCATGGCAGCTATAACGCTACAGGATTCTTTGAATAACACTACTGCACAATTGAAAATTGAGAAGGCCTCCTCACAGGCCAAAGATAATAGAATAAAGTCGTTAGAAGAGATAATCATTGGTTTGGGTCACAATCCGAAAGACATTAAAGGTATTGAGGCATTGATAAAGAAGAAAGAGGATGATATAGCTGCACTCAGAAAACAGCTAAAATTACCAGCCTTGGGGCACCCTCAGACCCAAGAAGTTATAAAAGGGAATTCACAGGAAGAAACGATGGAGTTGCTCCTAAATATGACTGAGCGACTAAATGAAACAGAGAAAGCATTGGAAAAAGCATTGCAAGAACAGGAAACTATCAGGCAGACATCAACAACAGGTACTACAACAGCAGGACAGCAGATACAGCCATCTCAAGTGAATACTTCTGGCTTGAGTTCCCAGGACTTAATAAAACAAATGGAGAGTTTGCAACTGAGGGTCACAGAACTCCAAGAAACAAAATTGCAATTAGTAAAATTGGAGGAAAAATATGACACATCTAAAAAGACAGCTGCTGATAACACCAGGGAGATAAAAATATTTGAAAAATTGGTTGAGGCTTTGGAAAAGGATCTTTCTTTGGAAAAGCCTCTAAAGGAAATAAATGACATTCTTTGGGGTAACATCATAGAGTTAATAAAGGTCATATGGCCCTCCATTCAAGCTATCTTTGAACAAAATGAGCTGGTTAAAATTGCCCAAGAAGAAATAAACAGGACCAGAAATGAATTAAGAGGCAGGCCTGAGCAGGCCAATCAGCTAATTCAATTTTTGAATTCCAGAACAAAGCAACAGCTTGCATTGTTAGGAATTGATGACAGGACAGGTGCAGTTTTGGAAGCAAAGAGAGTTTTCACCAAGAGGACTTTCATGCAAAATTTAGAAAGAAAGTGTACAGACATTTTGGTTGATATCAACATTTTCAGAGAGAAATTTCAAGCTTTGCTGGATAGTGGGTTACCAAGTCCCATGCTCACAGAAGATCAAATATTAGACTTGGAAACCTATGAGAAGAGAATAAAGGCTCATGCTAAAAATACAGCTGTTTGTTCTACTAGCTCATCAGAATCGACATTACCAACTGGGAAAAGTATTTATGATAAAGTGAGGAATTTATTTCATCTGGAACATGAAATAAAGTATCTATTTCCAAATGAGCCCACCTTTTATAAACTTACTGAAGCAGATGAAACTTTAAGGAAGCTCAGAAGAACTATGATACCAGATGATCAATGGTGGAAAGAAATGTTGGAAATTCTATGAAAGTTGTTTTCAGGATGAGAATTTATCTTTACTATCAAGTAAATGGTAAAAATAGGAAAACAGATGAAAGAGTATCAGGTGAAAAGGTTAAAGAGTATCCGTGAGAATAAAGAGTGTTCAACAATCCAAAGAAATACTGCAAAGGACAGCACAGAGCCCGATTTTAGCACTTACCTCCAGCACATCCACGGAAAAAGGAACAGCACATCGGCAGTTGCACATTATTCTATCAACGAAACCGTTTGTCTCTTGTTTGTTTGTAAAATATGCTTTAAGTCAGCCTAGATTATTGGCTAAGTTAGTGTAAGATTGTTTTAGATTATTTTGTGTATAAATAAACCCTCAAAGAGAGTGTTGAGGGTGGATTCTATTACTCTGCTGTAACATTGAGATTTTCGGAATAAAAGCTTTTGGAGAAATTTACTTGTGGCTTGCTGGATGACGATTTAAAAGCACTGGACTTGTTGCAGGATTCATGTGTTGGACTACAGTTCAATAAGTGTTTCTACCTTTTGTCTGAAATTTTATATTAGTTTTTAATACCATCATATCCATTTCTGAATAATTTACATAAAAGATTGAATCAGAATTTTCTTAATTGTACTCTGATTTCAAATGTGGTTGTTCTTAATGTTTTCTTCTAAATTAGTTATAAGCATGAATTCTTAAATGCTCTTGCTTTGCTAATTTAAACATTGTTGATTACTATAATAAAGAATTCTTCATTTCTCTTTGTTTGTAGTCATCTCATTTCTTTCTTTTGACCATGGTGAAAGATTCTTAGCTGCCTTTCATCCCTTCAAGATCATCCCATCCACTTTAAATTTTAAGGATTGTTCTCTGTCTAGCTATCTTGCCCTGTAAAGCCATCTTGTGCGTAGAATAGAAATCCAGTAAAGCCATCCTTTGAATCCATAGCCCAATGGACTGAAAGCCCTCAACCTTGCCCTTAGCTTGTGGATTCCACCATTTTCCCAAAACAAACTCTTGAATCTATAACTAGCCTAAAACCTTCCAAGAACAAAGATAAATCATAAAGAGAGAGCCCTCTCTGGATGCAGATTGGCTAGATTCTGCATCTAAAAGGTTGGTTTGTGGTTACCTCGGGTATACTTTCCTCTTACACAACTTCTAGAAAAACCTGAGTGATAACATAGTGGCGACCATACTGGGGATCTGAATCATTTTATTGATACTATTGTTTGATTTATAAGCTATGGACAGAGTCTGAAGATCAGCCAGGTAGCCTTTGAAATTGCTTTTGCTCTGCAATTGCAAAAGTAAATAAAAGTTGCTTCAGTCTATCTCCGATTTAGCTTATACATTGAACCTTAGTTTCAAATGTTTAATCAGACTCTCTAGTTTAATAAATCTTTGAGAAAATTTTAATTAAAAATCTTAAATTTCTTGAAGAGTTTGTAGAAGTTGTTTTGAAAATTCACAAAAAATTTAGTTTCCTGAAGAACTAACTTTCTCTTCAGAATTGTTTTACAGGTTTAGATCTGATCTATGATGGTGGACAGGGATCAGACACACAAAGGTTAAAATCATCCACCTGGCGACTCCAAATCCATTTCACAATCAAGACTCCACTAGAGGAATGAACCTGGAAGAACAATATGGAAAGATCAGGCTTTCAACTTGGATCTTAATCCAAGACATTATGTTCTTTCTCGTTAAGATTCAATATGTATTGTATTTTATATAAAGATCTAACTTGGTTGTACAGATAAAGTGGCTTTTCATTATGGCTGATTTTCAAGATGATCCAAGAATAAAACGAAGATATGCTCCCATGAGCAGAGATCACATACCCGGATTTCCACACAAACTACCGAAGGTAAATTGGGGTGAAAATCTGCCCATGTTTCAAGATGAGAATATTGATGATCCTTTACTACATCTCATTAAATTTCATATACACTCATCAAGATTGAAGGGTGATTGGCATGAGGATTGCCTCATGAAGATATTCATGGGAACCTTAGAAGGAAAAGCAAGGGAATGGTATGAAGCTCTCAAACCTGCAAGTTTGTTTTCTCTAAAAGATTTTCATAAGTTTCAGATCAGATTTCAGGTTGCAGAAAAAGGACTATATTCAATTCAATATTTTCAACCACATCAAATGCATGTTTGAGATTGGATCAAGGCAAAAGATTTTCAACTAGGAAACAAAGTTTTGAGTGGATGGTAACCTGTTGGAGTTGAAGCCTGAAGTGAAGGCCCTAAGCTTCAAAAGTTTCACTATCATATATACAATAAAGCTACTAGAAGAAGGAGATTACATGGTTCAGTTTGAAAACATTTTGAGGCATCTGACCTGCTGTTCTTGACTTTTCACAAGGAAAATCCATCCCCAAGTGGAGCCAGTGTTAGACTCCTATACCAATAGGTGTCATTTTTCATGATTGTCTTGATTGAACTATGGAATATGTTCAAACCTTTTTCTTGAGCAAAGGTGTTCCATATTCTTGAAAAACCAAAAAATCAAATAATTTAAAAAATGTAAAGAGGGTATACCCTAAAAGAAAGATCAAAGGGTAAAAAGAAAAATAAAGTGGTCAAAAAAGTGAAAGAAATGAACCCCAAGCAAAAAAATAGACCAAGGAAAGTGTGCAAATCCAAATGCCACTACTATTTCATTTTTGTAATAAAGCAATTGTGTGCAGCTTGTCAAACCTTTGCCACAATTCATGAATAAGTCAAACTGTTTAAACTTGGCTTACTCATGTTTCAATTTCATGTTGTAGATTAGAGAATAAATATCTGAACAAACAGTTTAATCTTGGCAGATAGGTAGATAGGTAGAGTGAATAAAAGGTGCTCAAAAGTTTAATCTAAGCCCTTGGATGTAATAAGATTAGAATTAGATAGATTTGCCTTGTAAAAAGAAAAGATTGAAAAGGGTTTGCAAGTCTAAATGCACCCTAATAAAGAAGAAAAAATGGTAGTGTCAAGTAGATAGGGTAGGTAGATGGTACTGCAAAGTGTTATCTTATGAAGGATGCTGCTACATGTTGGTTAATCATTTACTTTCATCACGAGTACTAAAGCAGAAAATACACTGGAAAATCACAGCAAGCAAAGTCAAACTCATTAACTTCCCTCATCACTTTTCCCTCAAAAGTTTTACTAATTTCCCCCCAAAGTACTAAGGTATTTGGAGATCAAAGGGGCTCAAGGCATTTCCTTGACTTCTGGAGGGACCGGACCCTCGGCCTAATGATCAAAAAGACCTAAGCACTTGAGATAATTCATCATTGTTATCTTCCATCTTTAACTTTTTCCTAAGGAAAATCCTATTTTACTTAGGAAATTGATGCAAAATTCCATAAAAATTCCTCAAAATAACTTGTTATTCTAAGTTTAAGTGTTGAAGATAAAATGTTGCAATTTACTTCACAAGTTATCACTTTCTTAGATGTACAAAAATGTTTTGATTTTCCTTGTCCTTTGCCATATTAACATTTAACTCTATTATATTAAATCCCTAGTCAAATATCCTATCCTAAGTATATAAATCCCTTTTTTATATATACCCCAAAAACCCCTTTATTTATAATGTTTTAACCAAAGTATTTATCTCCCCAAAATTCATTAAAACCCGCTTCTACAAACCCTTTGGTTAAAAATATAGCATTATACATTAATCCCGCCCCTATGGTGAATTAGTTGTATTAATTAATTTACCATATAAATAAAAAATATATATAAAAAACTTTAGACATACAATACGTATGTTTAATACCAAAAAAATATCAATAAAGTTTTGAGAAAGCCTTGCGCCACCGTGGTCCGTCTACGTGGCATTCCACTTAAGCCAACTCCGCCGCAACCCCTTTCTTTTGCATACGGGATTAATTAAGTCATCTGGACTAATTAATAACTATATCTGCCAGTTAAATATCCCCCGGAGCGATTAAATAACATTTAAAAAGTGTTTAAAAGTCCGACGGGCCCACATGAAACCCCCGCCTATCTCCCCATCGCCCCAGCCGTTGGATCAGCCTCCCGCAGATCAACGGCCAGCGTTGATCCCGCTGCCCATCCCGTGTAAGTTTTTTAACCAGCGGGGGATGGGTGGTTTTGAACAGTCAAACCATCCACGTGGCAAGAAACCTGTGGAATCGCTGCCCCTCCGATAAAAACCATCCTCGACCAAAAGCGGTGCGGGAATACCACTTACCGCTTACCGCTTACTGCCAGCTTACGTCACCCCGTACGTCGATGATGTCATCACCTCGAAAAAATAAAAAATACTTTTAACTTGCGAATAAAGCCATTTTTCGTGTTTTTTCAGTTATTTTCATTATTCTGAAAACGACAGAGCTCCCGCTGCGATTTTCAAATTTCCACTGCAATTGACCAATTTACTCCAAGATTCCGCTGCGCCCGTGTTGAAGAACAGTCCCGCCATTGCCTGTTACCTGTTAAAGAACTAGTTTCCGTCTAAAAGCAGGTATTTATCCTTTACGCCCCGACTGCAAGTAAAACTCAGTTTCCTTTGTTTTTTTCGCTGAAAAAGTGGTTAAAAATCATCACTGAATCCTCCCTGGAGATTTTAAACCTGTGAAATTGCTCCCCGAACCTGCAAATTGTTCCAATTTCCTTCATTTCAAGAATCCCGCCCGGCCCGTGAAGAAAACCAAAAACCTCCATTTTGAATCCACAAGAACCAAAATGGAGGCCCCGACAACTCTTAATATCACTCCATTGAATGCTCCTCACCGTGAATTAGACTATTTACCTCTAATAGATGAAGATTTCCAAATTAAAGACCTGCATTTTGATGAAAGTCCCCTATTGAGCTATTGTCGCTGCAGAGACGAATACTCAAAGGGGAAATATCTTATAGGGTTGTGGGAATCCAATCTCCCAAGGTATCTCATTCCTTCAGTCCTTATTTTCCCTGAAATCATTCATTACTGTCATTCAAACTATGATCCCACACAGAGGGTTGTATTAGCTCCTGATCAAAGTGTTTTGTTTCCCATCACTCCCCAGGCTATCAATGCCATGTTACACTTTGAACCAGACCAAGAATTAGCACCATTGTCCATAGAAGGATTGATTGAGAAAACCAGGCAATTAACCCCAGAAAAGCTAAAATCCATGTGTCAGCATTTCATGTTACCTGAGCATTAGCCAAAAGGGTCTCCCCCCCTATGGTTTTTACTATTTCAATACATTGGGAAGGCTCATTGTAAATATAATATCTTTTGTCTTAGGATTCAACACCAGTGAGTATGTGGATGAGATAACCTTGGCTTTGCTATCCATTTTTACTCCTGGGCAACCTCCTGAGATTAAATATGATTATGCTTCCTTCATAGCCAACAAGATCCATGATCAATTCTTAAGGCTAGATACTGAAAAAGTTTTTAAGTATTCCTCAGTTATCTATCATCTCATGATCTACTATCAGTCAGAAAGGTTCCCTTTCCCTGTTCGAAAACTTGATGCCAAGGGAAATCCCAGGTCAGTCATTTTTTGGTCCCCCATCATTCATTTTTCCTCTGATTCTCCCTACTCCTACTCAGAATTCATTGATCAGTTTGTATATCCCGCAACAACTTTGTTAACAGGAATTCCTCCCCCAAGACTCAGCAATGAAATTAGAAAGACCTTGCAACTGTCAAAGAGTTATAAGGTTGGGGATTGGTATTTATATCAAAACCATACAGTCATCAGGATTTATGGATGTGAATTACATCCATTCAGGTTACCCAGATATGTACCAATGAGGATTTTTTCCTTGGAATACTTCAGGCAAATGAACAATTCAGATGTAATCCATTTTTGTAATGTAAAGAAGAAAGCCCAATTAAGAATCAAAAGTCAATTAGGTCCCTTCATCTGCAATTCTAGGGAGGCTGAGAGAGAGGCAGAAAATCTATTACAGAGAAAGTTCCAAACATCTTTCCGTTGGGTTCCTTATGACCCAGTTGGTTTTATTTGTGAAAAGAGATTAAAGAATAAATCATCCCCTTATGTACACCACAAGATTCCTGATCTAGAACAGTATGCCAATCAAGATGAATGGATTGAAGGAACACTTGTTGAGGAAGAAAGTGAAGCTGACAAAATGAATAAAATTATGAAAGATGTTGAGAAAAACTTTGACCTAGAATCTTATGGTCAAGTGCAGGTACCCTACATTGGCACTTCTTCAGCAGCAACTCTACAGCAAGCATTACAGGAAAGCAGTTCACCAGTTGCAGCAGAATCAAAGGGTAAAGGAAAAGAACCTGTAATCCAGGTTATTGAAACTTTGGTTATGGCAGAGAAACCACAAACTTCCAAAGCACCTGAACAATCACAGGTTTCTCCCACACAGGTACAGCATCCACAGGTTCCAGAGTTACAGACTCCATCAAATGTGGAAATAGGGAAGAAAAGGTTGGTTTCGGACACCACTTCTCCAAAAGAAACTTCACAGGTACATCAGGTCAAGAAACAGAAACCAAATCCACCTCCAGATGTGGAAATTATAGATGAAGTATTTGATGATGGAAGGGAAGATAGTCAGCAAACTGGCACAGCAAGTGAAACAAACATAAGCCAGAAAGGGAAAGCTTTACAAAAGAAATTAAGCACTGAAGTATCTTCTTTCAGACCGCCAAAGACAGACACTGGAGATATTAAAAGAACCTTCATTAATATTAAAACAAAGAATGATCCATTGAAAATGAAGGTATATGATCAATATATGAAGATGGCTCCCCATAATCAAGAAAGGCTAATGTCAGCGTTTGACCTTTCACAAGGTAAAATGCTGATGAGCCACTTCAAAGCAAAGGTGCCAAAGCCAACTTCAGCAGCAAATTACATCAGAACAAATTTTGAAGTTTTAGAAAAGGATATCCATCCCCTGGACCAGATAGAGCTACACAGACAAACTGGGGAAATGGTCTATTCTACTCTCACCAACAAGGCCATGGCAGCTATAACGCTGCAGGATTCTTTGAATAACACTACTGCACAATTGAAAATTGAGAAGGCCTCCTCACAGGCCAAAGATAATAGAATAAAGTCTTTAGAAGAGATAATAATTGGTTTGGGTCACAATCCCAAAGACATTAAAGGTATTGAGGCATTGATAAAGAAGAAAGAGGATGATATAGCTGCACTCAGAAAACAGCTAAAATTACCAGCCTTGAGGCACCCTCAGACCCAAGAAATTATAAAAGGGAATTCACAGGAAGAAACGATGGAGTTTCTCCTAAATATGACTGAGCGACTAAATGAAACAGAGAAAGCATTGGAAAAAGCATTGCAAGAACAGGAAACTATCAGGCAGACATCAACAACAGGTACTACAACAGCAGGACAACAGATACAGCCATCTCAAGTGAACACTTCTGGCTTGAGTTCCGAGGACTTAATAAAACAAATGGAGAGTTTGCAACTGAGGGTCACAGAACTCCAAGAAACAAAATTGCAATTAGTAAAATTGGAGGAAAAATATGACACATCTAAAAAGACAGTTGCTGATAACACCAGGGAGATAAAAAGATTGGAAAAATTGGTTGAGGCTTTGGAAAAGGATCTTTCTTTGGAAAAGCCTCTAAAGGAAATAAATGACATTCTTTGGGGTAACATCATAGAGTTAATAAAGGTCATATGGCCCTCCATTCAAGCTATATTTGAACAAAATGAGCTGGTTAAAATAGCCCAAGAAGAAATAAACAGGACCATAAATGAATTAAGAGGCAGGCCTGAGCAGGCCCATCAGCTCATTCAATTTTTGAATTCCAGAACAAAGCAACAGCTTGCATTGTTAGGAATTGATGACAGGACAGGCGCAGTTTTGGAAGCAAAGAGAATTTTCACCAAGAGGACTTTCATGCAAAATTTAGAAAGGAAGTGCACAGACATTTTGGTTGATATCAACATTTTCAGAGAGAAATTTCAAGCTTTGCTGGATAGTGGGTTACCAAGTCCCATGCTCACAGAAGATCAAATAGTAGACTTGGAAACCTATGAGAAGAGAATAAAGGCTCATGCTAAAAATACAGCTGTTGGTTCTACTAGCTCATCAGAATCGACATTACCAACTGGGAAAAGTATTTATGATAAAGTGAGGAATTTATTTCATCTGGAACATGAAATAAAGTATCTATTTCCGAATGAGCCCACCTTTTATAAACTTAATGAAGCAGATGAAACTTTAAGGAAGCTCAGAAGAACTATGATACCAGATGATCAATGGTGGAAAGAAATGTTGGAAATTCTATGAAAGTTGTTTTCAGGATGAGAATTTATCTTTACTATCAAGTAAATGGTAAAAACAGGAAAACAGATGAAAGAGTATCAGGTGAAAAGGTTAAAGAGTATCTGTGAGAATAAAGAGTGTTCAACAATCCAAAGAAATACTGCAAAGGACAGCACAGAGCCCGATTTTAGCACTTACCTCCAGCACATCCACGGAAAAAGGAACAGCACATCGGCAGTTACCCATTATTCTATCCACGAGACCATTTGTCTCTTGTTTGTTTGTAAATAATGCTTTAAGTCAGCCTAGGTTATTGGCTAAGATAGTGTAAGATTGTTTAAGATTATTTTGTGTATAAATAAACCCTCAAAGAGAGTGTTGAGGGTGGATTCTATTACTCTGTTGTAACATTGAGATTTTCAGAATAAAAGCATTTTGGAGAAATTTATTCGTGGCTTACTGGATGACGATTTAAAGCACAGGACTTGTTGCAGGATTCATGTGTTGGACTACAGTTCAATAAGTTTTTCTACCCTTTTGTCTGAAATACTATATTAGTTTATAATACCATCATATCCATTTCCGAATAATTTACATAAAGGATTGAAACAGAATTTTCTTAATTGTACTCTGTTTTCAAATGTGATTATTCTTAATGTTTTCTTCTAAATTAGTTATAAGCATGAATTCTTAAATGCTCCTGCTTTGCTAATTTAAACATTGTTGATTACTATAATAAAGAATCTTTCATTGCTCTTTGTTTGTAGTCATTTCACTTCTTTCTTCTGAACATGGTGAAAGATTCTTAGTTGCCTTTCATCCCTTCAGGATCATCCCATCCACTTTAAATTTTAAGGATTTTTCTCTGTCTAGCTATCTTGCCCTGTAATACCATCTTGTGCCTAGAATAGAAATCCAGTAAAGCCATCCTTTGACTCCATAGCCCAATGGACTGAAAGCTCTCAACCTTTCCCTTAGTTTGTGGACTCCACCATTTTCCCAAAACAAACTTTGAATCTATAACTAGCCTAAAACCTTCTAAGAACAAAGATAAATTATAAAGAGAGAGCCCTCTCTGGATGCAGATTGGCTAGATTCTGTATCTAAAAGGTTGGTTTGTGGTTACCTCGGGTATACTTTCCTCTTACACAACTTCTATGAAAACCTGAGTGATAACAGAAAACACAAACACATAAAACTAGAGAGACACGGATATACATAGTTCACCCAGTTTGGGCTACGTCAACCTCGAACAACCAGTCCTTCCTTTCTATTATCCAGAAAAACGAAGAGACACAATCTACAGACAATCCATTGTAATATCCTCGGTTCTCTCTCACAGTCTCCCTATTTCTTTCACTCTCAGAATACACATACAATCCATAGCTACAATACAATACCCTCATACAAAACGAGGGGGTGCCTTCTAGGGAAAAAAACCCTACATCAAACATAAATTCTACTGCCAGATCACCCACCTAATGGATAGCCCAGATTGACTAGAAATTACTATACTTTTACAAGGAAATTTTACATTTTCTTTTAGCTTCGAAGCCGCCCCCCTGGACCCCCCAGGCAGCGTACAATTATGGGCGACATTGCTTCCTCATTAAGAATAGGGTTCCAATGATGTGATACAAAATAAATAATATAATCAGGCTCCACACCCAAAATCATCATCCCAGGAAATTAGTTTGTCAATATGGTCAGCACCCTCCTCATCATGCACTGGCTTTGTATATCGTTCACCTTTTGCCTGATCCAGCGGGACTATTACCCGCATACCATCATTCCTGAAAACCATGCTCTTCCTTGTCAGATTATTGATACCTCCCATGTCAATAGAAAAATCCAATCCTATGAGCCTAGTGTAAGGGTCCACATCATCCACAATTTCGATTACCTCGAAATATGCATAGACTTAAACTCCCGCAATGTCTACCACACCCTTCGGCAGCTTGCCAAATGGAATGATCTTCTGTTGGTTAGCTATATGTAATTGAATGGTGGACCACTCAAATTTGGGTTCTCCCTTTCTTTTCAAGGCTTTTTTGGGTAGGAAATTGGCATCAGATCCTAGATCTAGGATGACATGGTCCATCTCATATTGCGCAGTCATACACATCTCCTGACCAGTCCTTTTCTTATTCTTATAAATATTATTTACAGAATTAACCTACGTTTGGGGGGCTTCCTTTTTGCGCAACTGTCTATTAATACTTGTATATTCTTGATCGCCTTCGAATTGCGTAGTAACTTCATACATTCTTGAAGGAATGGCTTAACAGCTAAATCTACCTTTGGATCTGCAGAAGTCCTCTATAATATTCCAAAATGGGAAAAGCAGGAATATAGCTCATAATAACGAAAATATCAGCAATTATTAACACATTACAAGTGATACAAATGATATATCCATGGTATTATCTATAACAACAATAAATAAGTACAAGATCTTGGGGATCAAGCCCCTCAAGATAGGAAAAATAAGCCTCCAATGCAAAAATGCACCCAAAAAATGTAATACACTGCTACACAAATCACTGAACCAAGCACAACTGAGTTTCAATTACTAATACTGTAGCTGGAACATATATATAAATGAATCTGATAAGCTCATTCTCATACAGGGCCAAAAATGGAGATGTATGCTCCCCAACACTTTTCCAAGACAACCTAGGATGGGTTTCCGTAAATACACTAAATATGAATGGTGGTTCTAAAGCCCTAGGGCTGAAGATGTAATGCAACTAAAGCACATAGAATGAGGTGGCTGAATTTTTTTTAGATCTGAAATAACTCCTCTAAAATGACTCTCTCAATGAAGGGCTAATCCCTTCAATGGAAAGAAAACTTCTATTGCTGAGGAAACTGCTGCTATTGGAAACTGCTACTTCTAAGGAGAAGAACCATGTGCAGAAGGTCGTTAGATTGCTCAGAATGATCTGAGATTTTAACCAAAGATTCCACTCAAAAAACACAGAAAAACCCAAAAATTGTTTGGCCAGCTTTTAACTTTGGGTTTTCGGTCATTTTTGGGTTGCCCACTGCAACACCTCACTAAAATAACGTAGATTTGGACTAGAAATGTGCTATAGGGGATAAAATCACCTTAGCCTGATGCCAAATATATCAAATAAGCCCAAGGGGCTCCTTTACTGGCTTCCCAGTGGAAGGAAACCTTCCTCCACTACAAAAATAGCTCAGAAAACACCCAATACAATCTTCCACTACTACACCCTACAACTCAACACATATCTCACTAGAAACTGTGCTATACCACAAGATTTAAGCTTGGTCTAAAAAATTAATGTGGAAATGTAGTGAAAACTCCTCCAAGAGCTTCTCAATGGAACAAGTGGGATTCCCGATTAGGAACACCCGATGCTAAACAACACTCAATCTCAGCTAAACAGCTAGAGAAAGATATATGTCTAAATAGACCATATAATCTAAAACATAACATATCATAACATACATAATATGGTTTCGATATTCTTCCTTTTATAATAAATTAGCTTCCAAACCCTAGGCCTGATCCATTAATGGCACCACTTCCATGCAATGTGTCTCCATCTAAAACTGTGTTGTCCCTCATTGAATGCCACTCCTCCATGAAAACATTGTTAACACTGGAAAATCGTACAATAGAAGATGACATTAATTAATGTCAAGCCAAAGGATTTACAGGGCTGGAAGACATTATAGAATCCACTAAGTATTTTAAAATCTCAAAGGTTTGAGGAAAATCAAATTTGAACTAGTCTTAAATGTTGTTTGCGCACATTATCCTTCGGAAAGAGCGCCTTCTCCACGCCCTTTTTCCCGATATGCACGCGTTCCTAAGAGTGACGAAATGTCACTATCCAGGACCACACAAAGCAAAGGAAAAGTCACTCGTTACTTGAAGCCACCTAATGACAGCCACCAACACCTCCTTAGACACTATGTGAGCACACAATGGAATATTTGGAGCACACAAAGGAATCATACCCCTCCCTTGGGTCACCATCCTCCATGTACCAAGAGAGGGAAGGAGGATTTTAAATCTCCTATATAAAGCCACCATGAAATGAATAATGGGTGATCACATTATTATGCTAGCCAAAATTTCCCAAGAAATACCAGCAGTGTGTGACCAAGAGCTGAAGACAGAGGGGACTCACTTGTTAGCCACCCAAAAAGCTCAGTCCACACAATAGAGATAGAGGGAGACTGCACCGAGGCAAGCTTGGGACAAAAAAATCCTTGCATCGGGGCCTAGAACCATTTTCTAGGGGCCCTTTGGCAAGAGAGTAAAGTATCACTCTTCTTACTACCAGCGCTCAATAAGAGGGGCCTAGAGCCGCCGTTTGCATTATTGTGTCGTTTGACTTGTTTAGAGCTTCTGTTTATTTATGTTTATTTTTAGTTTAGTTTTTATATTACATTTGCATGTTTTTCTTCTATATAGTATGCTCATTGACTCCACTTCTTTCTATCTATTACCAATAGTTTAAAGGGGTAAACCACACCCCTTAATCTGGTGTGATTTCGTACATACGTGCACCAAACACACCACAACAGGATTGGTGACTCCACTAACATTTTATTACCAAGTTTGTGTGGTTGTGCCTTCTTTTGCAGGAGACCTCTGTCTATGTTGTGGAGTGGAGCTCAATTTCTCCTGATCTCTCTTGCAGTCCCTAGTTCATCCCAAGTGACATACAGAAGAAGAGTAGCTACAAAAAATTTTACTTGCAAGATTTTTGCGTGCATTTTTTCCTCACAGACATGTAGAGCTCGCGTTCTGAGTTGACCCACACACAGAGAGCACACATGTTTCATCCTTTTGCGTTCAAATTATAGAATAAGAAATTTCTCCCTAGTTTTTATTTTTCCCTGCTTTTAAGGTGCTTGGAAGCCCCTAAAACACCTGCCAGCACTGGTGGTGGTACCCCGCATCTTGCTAAAACTCACTTTTAGCTGATTTTTGTAGGCTTAGTGTCAGTTTTACTTCAAGTTGATTTTTGCAAAGTTCACACATAGTTCAAGTAGGGGGGGAAATAACTTGCATGTGAAAAATTTATGTTTTTTCAAATTTTGGTACTTACACACCTAGATAACTAGCCCAAGTAAGTGGGCCAAGACCACGCATGCATAGCTAGTTTTATTTTTTCTAGTGTGAAAGTTTTAGTTTAGTTCAATTTTTGCACTAGGAATTTCGGGACTAGGATTGAATTTTCTATAGAAGAGAAAATAATCTCTGCTACCTTTGCACCCTCCCATGATCCTAGGTAAGCATATGAATGCTCCCTATTCAAAATTCACGATATCCATATAGTTAGTCACATAGATTAAGTAGGAAAAATTGAAAGTGACCCATTATCCACACATGTTTTCCATTTGAGCCAGGAACAATACAACATAGTTTAAATAGGGGATTTTGTAAAGGATCATTGATATCCACACGTTCAAACTATGTGCTTGTCCACTTTGAGCTCACACACTCTCACCCACTAAGTGAAGAAAATACACCTAAAGCTAACTTAACCAAACTCACTAAATTCTCCCCACAGGGGCCACAAAATAATTTATAGCTTAAGTTAGGATCAAGGGGGTACACATCCAATAAGATGCCTTGATCATACTTCGTATCGAAACATAGAAGGTGTGTATTTAGGGAGCTTCAAATCCACCTATTAGCCCATGGAAAAGAAAACCTGAGCACGACAAAGACCCATTTTATAGGGGGTTAGGCTTAGGTGTAGTGCGTGCGGTATCAGTTGGGGCTACCTGACCCGACTGATACTCGGTACTGTTAGCTGACTACCAAGAAGCCCAATACTTGAATGCTCACATGGGATGGTGGTTCTTAGTGGCCAAAAAATAGCTCAACATTTACCCTATAGGTGACAGTGCAGAAAAGTTCCAGACCCTCTACCCTTACCTTGGTGGATTCTCTTCAGCTGACTAAGGGCATCGCCAGCAAGGAAAATTTTAAGGATGGAAAATTAGTTTGAAGTTTCAAAAATTGGCGAATCTCACTAGTCCCTAATATGGAAAATATAAAATTTTTATTCATGTATTTGTAAAATTATTAAAATTTATAATGATATTATATATATTTTCTATATAATGTTGGCGATTTTTAAGATAAAATAATTTCATATTATAAAATTTGGGCGAACCACTTTTATAAAAAAATGGAAATTGGAATTTTTTTTTTGGAAAAACCATGGAAAATTAGCCCACTTGTGAATATTAGCCCCTAAAATTTTCCATGAATTCACCAGCTCTTACAGGACGTTGTGCCAGCACTCACAATAAATCTTGTCAAGGCCCAGTTACATTTGGATGTGTGAGGACGTATAGGTCTTCTAGAATTTTGAGTATCATATCCAAATGAAAAAAAACCATATTTTTTTTTATTGCTTGATCACACAGATTAATTTGAAGGGAAATTTATTTTATTTTCGCTTTATTTTATGTATGTGACAAGAAGTTTTCTTTGATCATAATCCTCTCAAATTTTTCCAAAACCAAACCTGGGCGACACTTGACAGGTCCCAACAGAACCTCGTCAATCCTGGCATATTTTGGACCTCTCCCCATTACCGAGAGGGGTTCCATGTCTTTTGCCATTCAGGCATCAAGGACGGAACACTGCCATAGTCAGGAACCCTAGTCGGTCTCCCAGCACCACACCTCATACCACTCTTCCCATGACCCCTAAGGGGTAGAGGAGTGCATCTCATTCGAGAATCCAGCTGAATACATAGCAGGGTACTTCGCAGACTAACCCTCATTCTAACCAAAGCGTTGTCTTCACACATTGCAATGGTGTCAACCTCTCAGAGACCTTTCTTAGCTTCTTTTAATCTGCTTGATTTAACCAAGCTAATGAATGACCCCATCGCCCATGATCCTACATGGCCTCTTATGCCCATGAAGCTTCCTTTGGATATACCAAAGTTCAGAGGCAAGCAAGCAGAAGACATAGGTAATCATGTCATGACCTTTCACGTGTGGTGCTCATCGAACAATATCATTGATGACACTATTCGATTAAGATTATTTCAATGCACTCTCAAAAGAGTAGTTGTGAAGTGGTACGTGGTGCAACCCTCAGCTTCACATGGAACCTATAGTGCCCTCGCTACTGCGTTCCTAACATATTTTCAGTTACCCAGTCACCATGATTCTAGAATGGAATTACTGACTCATTTTAGGCAAACCCCCACCATCCATATCTTGAACCATCTCCATGAATAGAGGCGGCATCGTAGTTTATGTAAAGATAAACTCGATGACCGGGTTCTCTTAGATTTGTTCCTAAAAACTCTTACGGCAGATATTTCAAAGGATGTGGCACAGCAAAATCCCACATCCGAAGTGGACGCAATCAGCAATGCCCAGAAGCTTGAGCTGATTCACACGTAGTCAGGATACATTTATAACATCCTGCCTAACAGCCCGCACCTGTAAACTTATGAAGAAGTGCTAGGCACATCGAACTCTGTAGACAGGCTAATTGGGTCAATGAACTAGGGTTACCTAGGCAGCAGTAGTCAAAACCCTGGTTTCACATGCAGTTCTACCCAAAACATGCCTCAACCCAGTTTTCAAAGTCATCATATGCATCAGCAAAATTTGACCAATAGGGCACCAACGTATCACTAGGGAGGACCCTATTCTCCGGCTCAGGGGAATCGGTACGCAGAAAGAAACACTGACAGAAGAAATTCCCTCCAATAGTCAAATTCAAACCCAAGACTGCATTATGCTTAGTCCCCAGCACATGACCCATCTCTGGAAAACAATGCATAGGTGAACTTTGTGCAGCCGTCCCAAAACCAACCACAACAATATAACTAGGATAACTACCCTCCTAACATGGTAAATAAAAAATCCAAAAACAAGCCAAAAGGGAACCCTAGACAGGGGGGTAACAACCAGCAGTGCCCACCGTGATCCCAGGTTGGAGGTAACTCCAATCGGAATCAAAACTAGGAGCCAAGGGATGCCCAAAGGAAAATAAAAAGGCCACCTCTTCGAAAAAACCATTCATTTTCGATATGTGGTGAGTATGTTCACTATACACACCACTGTCTTGATCTCCCCAAGCTGAAGACGCTACAAAGTAATCGAGGACAAGGAGGATATTGCCAGCAACCAGCTGTGATGTAAGAACCTTTCCCCAACCAAGAGATAGTAAGCACTCACCAGCAAAATACATATAGTTCCGGGAAAAGAGGCCATGAAATATACATGACTAGAGAAGAGATGTTTTTCCAAACACGGAATCAAAACTACAACACCCAACCAAACACCAATACGTCAGGGGAAAGTACCAGTCCACTGACTGCACCTTTGACCATTTCAAAGATGCCTATAGAACCATTGTCGAAGATGGAAAAGGGACCTAATAGGCGAGTAGGAAACTACTCCAAAGCGACCCATAATTATAGCATCATGGATGATTTAGCACAATCTCCCACCGCTAGGTTAGCTTTGGAAGTATTGTAGTTGTGCCCAAAACAACGGAAAGCCCTACTTTCCATGTTAGGCACTATCGACCCTGCCGATACGCGCCTAATGGATTTTGACTTAGACAAAGCCACCCCACAGCTTCCTTCCATGATCACCTTCTAGATACTAGTGTCGGTGTAGAATATCACTATCCATCGATGTGTCATAGATGAGGGTGCATCCACATGCATCATTTCCAAAAAAAATTGGCAAAATTTAGGTCCTCTCGAACGAAAACCCTCAGTCATCACGTTGTGAGCATACGACGGTTGTCCCTCGACCCCCGTCGGCCTCTACCAAAATTTCCCAGTATGTTTAGCTGGAAAGACGGTCCACATAGACCTTGAAGTCTTGGAGGCTCACTTGGATTACAATATACTCCTTGGATAGAGTTATATGTATGCCATGTCTTCCATAGCCTCCTTTGTCTTCCACATTATGATGTTCCCCCATGAGGACCACATCATTACTATAGACCGGCTGACACACAATGAGAAGCGTCCCCTAATAAACACAAATTTAATTCTACCCTATGTAGATATAGTCTTGAATGCTCTCTCACAGTACCAAGAATATGGCCCTGGCCGATTCAAACCTTCATCCATTCTAGGGTCATTCCTAGGAGATCCTCCCATAATCCCTCAGTCATCACCCGATATCATAGGGGCTATGGTGTGCACGATGTCCACATTAAGTGCCGAAGCTAGTCAAGACATATATACAATAAGTAACAACACAAAGGCATAGGCCAGGGAAGCCTCTCTAGCCTATGCTTCCTCCCAAACCCCTTTCCTCTACCCTCTAGCTCGCTTCATCTCCCAGCAAGTTTTGGAAACACTGGTGTTACCTAACATATCGTTGGAATTCCTAGTTTGGTACCTCGTTCCCCCTTCCAGAATAGGAGCTACCCATGTTACTGCCATAGGGTTATGTTAGGTCTCTGTAATTTATTAGCAAGATTGGGAGAGTCCAATCACAGAGTTAACATCATTTCAACCAACTTTGGGATTCTAGGATCTAGCCTCCACGAATCAGGAGGAGAGTCTCTCAATACAAGATGGATATTGTCTTTAAGAAAAGCCCAGGTGATATTGGGCTAGTTGAGGCCAGTCATATTCTCTTTGAGGTTCTATGCATATTCTCTTTGAGGTTCTATGACGACATTTTCCATGTCCCGATAATAATTTTCATTATCATCTCTTTTGTCGTCGTAAGGTGTGTAAAGACCTTGTTTATTATCATAATGAACCTCAAAGTCATCATCCTCTTCCCCAAACATGTTGATATCCTCTTCCTCTGTTATGTCTTCTGTTTCTTCAACCTCACTTACATAGTTTTGATGAAAGGGATGGGTGATCTGTTGATCATCATCCCTGGGTCTGTTTGGAGGTTGGTTCCTTCTAACATTCTGACTCTGGTTCCTATTTTGAGGAGCAGTTTGATTTTGATTTTCTTGTGCTCTCTTAATTATGCTCATCTCTTTCATCATTTCTTCCATCATTCTCTCCATCTTTGAGCTTGAAGTGGAAGGGGTGGATTCCTCTCTAAAATATACTCTCTTCTCGCTCTTCATTCTTGCACTTTTCTCCATCAAGTTTACTTCCACAGAAAGAGCACCCCTTTGCATGTCTTCAAGAGTTGCAAAAACTCTTTCTCTAAGTGAATATGTCATGTCTGGATCAAACCCTTCAGGAAATTTGTTTAAAGTTGAGCCCTGAGGAGGTTTTAGTTCAGGGGAAAGTGCATTATAGACGCTGTTAAATCTGGTACAATAAGATTGTACACTTTCCCCAGGGTTCCTATGGAGATTTTTATAGTCAGCAAGGACTTGGAGAGGATTCTTTATCACTTCCCATTTGTTTAAGAATGTTTGATGGAAGGCTTGGAGATCGTTAATACTATGGGGGGTTAAACCTTTAAACCATTTTCTTGCTTCTCCCCCCAAACTTTGAGCAAATAGTCTCAACTTGACAGAATCATCATCAATTTCGTTTCTGTCAAAGTAGTCATTCATCTTGTCCACATGTTGAGATGTTGTTATAGTATTACTAGCATCATATAATGGAATTTTGGACTGATAGTCCTGTGGAAGATTGCCTAATGGTATAGGAAGGACTAAGGGAGCATACCATGTTGCCATGGCAGGAGGTGGAGGTGGATTTACAGAAGGGAAAGTGGGATGAGGTGAAGTGGTTTGAACAGTGGATGTAGGGTGAGTAGAAGTGGATGGACCAGGAGTAGACTGTTGAGATGATCTTGGATGAGAGACACCTAAATTGTGAAGGAAATGTAAATCAGGAGGTGTTGTTTCCCTGTTACCAGGATGTTCACTTGTTTCGGGAGATGAAAGTGAAGATTCAGAGTCTAATTGGATTATATCATCAAATGACCTAGTCCTAAATGGGTTCACTAAGTCAGTTTGTGATTGTTGCAGAGCTGAAAGATTTTCAGGGACTGATTTAGCTCTCAAGGGTGATCTGAAAACAGTTAATAATTTAACCTTAGGAGACTTCCAAAGGATACTTTCTGGATTATCAACTATCTCAGGTGGGTTAGGGTCTGGATGGGCTCTAGTGTGAATCTTTTTAGAAGCCACTATGCTATGTTGTTTAGACCTAAAACAAGAAAAGTTGAACCAGATATGACAATCTTGGAGAGGTTAACCAATCTGTTTTTACAATTTTAAATCCCACAGTCCTCTAACTGAGTTTGAATGATTTTATAATGATAAGGATTCTTCCCAGTGGAGTCTTAAGGTCTGCTAGGATTTTGGAGTCGCCAAGTGGAAATTTTTAGCTCCTTTCAGAGGTAAAAGGTCTTATGGTCCACCACCATGTTTATTTAATTCCAATCTGAAATATTTTTAGGTTTTTCTAAGTCATTTTTTAGTTTTGTGGTTGTTAAGAATATCCTAACTTTGTTTCAAAACTTAGCTAAGGTTGCAAGACAAAGGCAGTCTACTCTTATGGCTAAGCCAGCTGATTTTTCAAGGTTTAGATGAAGTCTTAAGAGAAACCTAGGGTTTACCTAGTTTGTCACTGATTCAAACAAGTTCCATCATGATTACCTATAATAGGCAGTGCTTGAAAAGGCTGCTTTTTACTCTGGTTAATAAAGCAAATGCTCTATGAACCAAATCTCTGACGTCGTATGATTATCTTTAAATGAAAATGATTATGGGTTCGATGTCCCCAGTGGAGTCACCAGAAATGTTAGGTCTCTGTAATTTATTAGCAAGATTGGGAGAGTCCAATCACAGAGTTAACATCATTTCAACCAACTTTGGGATTCTAGGATCTAGCCTTCCTGAATCCGGAGAGGGATCTCTCCAATATGTACAAAGATGGATATTGTCTTTGAAAAGCTTAAGGTAATGATATTAGGCTAGTTATGAAGGCCAAGGGTTTTGTTTTGTTTTGGATGGTTGAGCATGAAATGTTACTTGAGGGGGAAGTCCTAAGTGCAAAAGTTTCAAAAGTGAGAAGTTTCAAGCAAATAGAACAGTTTGGCAGATAGATAGATATAACGCTGGTTTTTAGTCCATTGGGCTATGGAGTCATATCTGGGCTTTAATTGAACAACAACATCAAGTGTGATCCAAGGGGCAAGCCATCTATACCACAAGATTATTTAGATTAAAATGATGAAATGGAAACATTAAAATGTTGGAGGGATGGAAACTGATAATAATTTCTTAGAGGATTTATAGTCAGTCCAAACAAGAAAAGCCTCTTAAGTAACTGTTTTAAAACCAACCAAGGACAGGGCTAACCATAGACTTCTTGGGCAAGTTCTTATTAAAGCAACTTAATTGACAAACAATCCATTAATCCACATAATTACCTTCAGAAAGTATGAAAACACATAAGAAAAACAGAGTGTAACTTAAGATCAGATAAAGTACTTTTAAACCTAGTCTGCTTTCAGTCAACACCAAGGGAAACTTTCAAAATCTGCCTTTGGAGAAAAGAATCTAGGAATCAGGGCAAACCATATCTTCTCTAGTCTAACTTTACTAGCAAATAATGGAAATAACATTCGAGAACAATGTTTGAGCAAACAAAAGGACGAGGGAACGCCAACATTCCTAACTGTTTAAACTGTATTGAATCATTCTTAAATAAACAAATCTGAAGAAAACATTAAGATAAAGATTTCTCAGCCAGAGAAGGTTACTTCTATACAGAAAATCCTAACCCTGTTTAAACTGTTCTTTACAGAGGGAAAATGAACAATATGGCATACATAGAAGGAAAACGATTAACAAAGAAAGAAGCACTTCACCAGTGATAAAGACCGGGATCCCAAGAAACAGCTTTTATATTGATGTCAAACCAGTTACAATCTTCAAGTCCAATGTTTCAGTTCAGCAATCATCTTCACTATTCAACCTAACTACTCTAGCACAAACAAAGCTTCAAGGGCCAGTGAACACTATGTAAAAATAGAAGTCTCGAGCTCAAGTGTATTTCAAAGTTCTGCAACCAACAACTCCTCATCTTCTGTAGAAGTACTTATAGGAAGATGAGGAGGTGAGATTTTAACAAAATATCTCAAGGACAGTTAATGCAGAGTGAAGAATTCTCGGCCCTTTGAGAGGCTCGAGGGAAAAATTTACGGGTGGATCACTACATTAACTGTTTCACAATAACTATCAAAGCTCGGTGGTAGCTTTGTTTGACTTTGAGGCTCTGTGCATGTTTTGGAGTAACTCTGCAGATATTTATTCATTGGTTTCCTTGCAGAAGTAACTCCCTGGCTGTGCTGGAGGCGGATATCTGATTTTCTTCAATAACTCAGCCTTTGGTTTGAATGGTTTGAGGCAACAGGTGGCCTTTACGGTAGCTGAGGAATTAATTCGCCTTTAGTTGAAATGGTGGAAGCCTTTCTGTCTGTTTAAACGCTTATGATTTTTCTTTAACTGTGTTTAATTTGGGGATTAGGCTTTTGATAGTCAATCTTAGCCGTAATCCCTAAATTTTTCTTCAATCTTCTACTCTGCTGCGCTCTGTTCTTCAACACTGATACTCTTTCAACTGTGTTTTTAATAAAACAGTGTCTTGTCAATGTGCAGGGCCGCACTGGGCTCGTATGGCATCAACGCCTATGAAGCGTTGATGAAACATGTCTTCAAGCCCTCTATATCTCTTTCCCTTTGATAAACGAAAGACCAGAGGATCGTCACCCTCGGCTTTTATTTTCCTTTGTTATAATGGAAAAAGCATTGGGACCTGCAAAACACAAACAATTTTTTAAGAAATCCTGCATTTTTGGGGAAAAAATGCTTCAGAAGGCGGGGGAGGAGCGTATCCATCAGATGAAAACATCCAACGGTGGGAGATTTGCGTAGACGAGGTGAAAAGGAGAGCGGAGAGATGAACAATTCGGAGTGATTTTGGACCGTCCGATCTGGACACGTGGACGGTCCAGATTCAATCGGAGGATCGCAATCGGGGGTAGCGAGAAAATGCACCGATTTGAAACATGCGATGCAATTTAGCGCAGACCGTCGATCTAAGATTCAGATCAACGGTGGGAAATGAATCGGGTTAGTCGTAATCGGAGGGATGAGGAAAAGAGTGCGATTTAAACAAAAAACTCCAATGCGATTGCGCAATCGGGAGGGGAGAGGCAATTAAGCGATAGCCGTTGGATCCTAGGATTAGATCAACGGCGGGGAGCGAATCGGAGGAACAGCAATCGGGGGAAAAAATAAATGCATGCGATGGAAAACTCCGATGCGATTAAGCGCTGTCCGTCGATCTGCAGATCAGATCGACAACGGAGAGTGAATCGGGGGATGGCCGATCGGCGGGTGCAAACAAGTGTATGCGATGGAAAAACCCGATGCGATTGGGCACTGGCCGTTTGATCGGCTTACAATCAACGGTGGAGATTAGTTTTTAGAACGAACTGGCAGAAACCCTGATAATATATCAAAACCCCAAGTTTTTAATATAAACGAAGGTTTAATGGATCAGGGCGGAAATAAAATATATACAAAGGATAGGCGTCTGCCTGCGGGGCCTTCGGATATATGGAATGCAAAGGGCCCAGGGCTTAGTACATCAAAGGCCAATCGCAATCGGAATCGTGGGCCTGGTCTTTCCGATCAACCCATTGTGAATTCTCCGATCGCGATTTCGCGATCGGTCTTTTTAATCTAACCATTTTATATTTAACATGTGACTTTGGCTCATTAAATCAAAACTTTAGAAAAGAGGGTTTTTGTAATTTACAAAGGAAAAATGGGTCGGAAATGAAATATTCACAAGGTTTAAGCTCCGAGGGCGGGCTCAGGGTTATATGAAAATAATATGATCGGGGGTCTTAAGCAGCAAGGCTAATCGCAATCGAAACTTTTGGAGTATGGCAAAGACTTGTGTCTTTGATTCTTTCCGATGCGATTAGCACCTTAACGTATTAGCAAGTGGTTCCAGACCCAAAGCGTATGGTGGGGAAGTGGTTTAGGGCTTAGCTCAAGGGGCTTAGGTCCATAGCAATGAAACTTTGTTTTTTATGAAAAATTTCAAGGTTTTAAATGGATTTGGGGGTTTCGGCACAGCTCAAAAAAGAAGTTTTAAACCATGTCAGGAGGATTTTCATGAATGGAAGGAGAAACTTATGAAAAGTAGGGAAATAACATGGAGAAAAAGGGGGAGTAAATGAAGGTTAGTTATGAGTGGGAGAAAGGGGAAAAATGATGGTTTCTTCAGCAGTTTCTTACAGGAAATCAGCAGAATGAATAGGGAAAGTGATGAAGATTTTGGACAGAGGCATGAGGCCTACAAGGAGTCTTCGAGAGCCAACAAATTTTAGTAATGAAAATTTTTTCCTTGAAGGCTCAAAACAGATTTAGCCACCTTTTGGTATAACAAAATATTATAGGTGGCTAACAGGTTAAATCCCCTCAGTCCCGAGGAGCTCCCACCCATGCAAGAAATAGTTGAGAAAACCCCTGCAAAGGAAATTCCCATTGAAAAACCGGTGATTACAGCTAAGAAAATCAAGAAGAGAGGAAAGAATATGGTGACCCCTGCCATTCAACAGGAAACACCAATCTGTGCCATATGCGACGTAATAGGTCACCCTAACCATATCTGTTTAGAGTTGGATGAATTAAAACCATTCCTTGGCTCTGAAACAGACATTGTGATGTCATGTTCCCATAAAAAGGAACCTACCACCAAAGATAAAGGCAAAGCACTGCGTACCAATCATGCATGCACTCTCTTTAGAAACTATGGGCATTATACCCACCATTTCCCTGAGATTACACGATATAAGGATGACTTACATGCCATTGAGTGATCCTATCAAGAGGATCCCTCCATCCAGTCTGTCGGCGATGAACCTCGTATCATCATGTACCTACAGGAAGAGAGACAATCACCTTAAAGGATCCCCGCCAGACCCCCTCCCCCAATCGAAAGGTGTGTACTTTGTGATGAACTCAATCATTTCATCATTTACTGCCCAGCTTTAGAAATGTTCCAATGATGGTACCCAGTCCATATAGTATATTACGCCAAAATGGATGTCCCATATTCATGTCACATATGCGGTGAAAACCACCCGGTACGTCATTGTCACTACATACCGCGATTCCACACAGCTCGAGCCTGTATGCGATCAACCATAGTTCGCCTCTCCCAAGAAGATGGCACAGACTCGGAGTCCATGAATAGTTCAAAAACTCAAGAGGATGTGAAGGATATATCTGTCTCGTTGTGGCCAACTAGAAGACGACCAATGAGGGAGGTTCATCACCCACCAAGCACTGACGATACAACACATCATATATGATTCATGTCATCATGCATCGAAACAATGACTCGAGTTGTCTGCTCATCTGCCATAGGTGTCGATTTAGCTGTAGCTACAATAGTATTTATCCCTACAACAGTGAAAACCTAATCTATCTACACTCTATCAACCGTGTCTAGTTCCACCGCATCCATGATGGAATCCTTCTCATGTCTGTCAACTAGATACACCTGGATTACCCCCATTCATCATAAACCTACACAGGAACAATATCGCATCGGATCCCTATTTCATTAAAATGAGGATATCCTAGAGGCCATGATGGAGCCATATTACCCATGGGATGCAATGCATCACCATTCACCTTTTCTCGCCAAGAAAATGTTCGGTCCTAACAACACAACAGAACAAGAGATCTATGCGATCTAATAAAAATATTTCCTGCCATCAAGAAAGTTAGACTGGTTCAAAAACCCTATCCCAGCGCTAGATGCGTTCGAGGAAGGAAATATGTCAAATATTTTTCCCACCATCAAGGTGAACATATCCCAAAATCCGACAAAGCTCGAATAAATCTCATTGGGGGTAGCATGCTCTCCAGAATAAATAGCCTCTTACACCAAATTGTTGCAAGAGTATAGAGATATCTTCGCGCAGGAATACTCAGAAATGCTTGGGCTGAGTCCTACTATCATAGAGCACCATATTGACACTTGGCCTGAGGTATCTCTAGTATGCCAGAAACAACGTCAATTTCACCCCTCTAAGGTAGAAGCAATAAAGTGAGAAATCGATAAGCTTCATAAAGCCAGTTTTATCTACCCCATCTCTTATACATCTTGGGTTTCCAACCCTATTCCCGTCATGAAAAAACATTGCATGATACGTGTTTGCACCAATTTTCATGCATCCATTCCTAAAGACAATTACCTCACTCCATTCATCGACCAAGTCATCGATCCTTGTGTATGACACGAGGCTCTATCCTTTATGAATGGATTCTCTGGGTATAATGAAATCCAAATCTTCCATACAAACCGGTACAAAACTATGTTTACTACCCCCTGGGAACATTCGCATACAAGATAATTCCATTTGGCCTAAAAAATTCTGGAGCCACCTTCCAAAGAGCCATGAATTATATATTTCACGACCTAGAACACCTTATCCTCACCTAGTTGGACTACCTGACAGTCTGCCCCAAGAAGCGCTCAGACCATCTTGAGGATCTACGATTGGTATTCCAAAGATGTCGTCAATACAACCTATGCTTGAACCTCCTCAAGTGTGTCTTATACATCAGTGCAAGAAGGCTCTTAGGTTTTATTGTGTCCTAGCAAGGTATTTGTGTGGACCCTCTCAAGGTCCAATCCAATAAAGAGGTACCTCCACCTTGAAACCTCAGACAACTTCAAAGCCTAAAATGGAAGGCCAATTTTCTAAGACGCTTTGTCCCAAATTATGCCACCTGTGCTCAAGGGTTCTTGTGCCCACTTGGCCAGGACATTCCCTTTAAATGGGATGACCATGCCCAAAAATCATTTTTTGCGCTGAAGGAGACGTTACCTTCAACACCATGCATTAGTCCCCTAGACTATGAAAAATATTATATTATGTATCTATCAGCTTCCAAATCCACATTTCTTGGAGTGTTGATTCAGCAAGGCCCAGATGAGAAGGAGCACGTAATCTATTACGTCAGCAAAACCTTGTCAGGCCCAGAATTGAGATATGAACCCAAAGAAAACACTGCCCTAGCATTAATCCACGCAATCCAAAAACTTCGCCATTACATAATCTTAAAAACCACTATGATTATCGCAGATATTAATCCCATCAAATACCTGCTCACACGCTGCCTAATGAACCACAAGTACACCTGTTGGATAGTCATTCTCCAAGAATATGACTTACATTTTCGCTCCGCCGAAAGAAAAAATGCACTTGCATTAGCAAAGTTCATTACGGACCTCCTAGGAAATTCCAAGGGATCACCAATAAACTATTCGCTACCAGATGAACATCTTTTATTCGTAGCAACCGACAACCCTTGGTACGAACACATTCTCCTATTCCTGCAAACCCAAAAGTTCAGACCTCACCTCACGCAAGACGACCTTCGGCGCATGCACCAGCAGGCCCCCCTGATATCTCCTTCTAGGATATGTCTTATACCGATGAGGCATTGATACCATTTTATGTCGATGCCTTACGAACGAGAAAGTGGAACAAGACCTTAATAACTTCCATGGAGGTGCTTGCGGCAGCCACCTATCCGGAATGGCTACCGCCAAAAAATTCCTACGGGCAAGGTATTTTTGGCCCTCCCTGTTTCACAACTGCATCACAACAGTCTAAATATGTGAACGATGCCAATGCTTCGCTCATAAGGCAAGAGCACCGCCCACTCCTCTACACCCCATCATAGTAGCCGACCCCTTTTTTAAATGGGGGATTGACTTCATGACTTGTAACCCCCCCTCATCATGAAACCATAAATACATCATTGTGGATGTCGATTATTTCACCAAGTGGGCTGAGGCCATGCCCACATAGGATAACACAACAGAAACTATTGCCCGATTTCTATTTAACCACGTGATCGCTCGATTCGGCATACCCAAAGCATTAGTCTCCGACCATAGGAAACACTTTGAGAATGAAGTTTTCGAGGAGCTATCTAACCACCTTGAATTCACCCAAGAATTCGCTTCACCATATTACCCCCATTCCAATGGAAATGTAGAAGCTATTAACAAAGTACTCAAAACTATGTTACAACGCATGATGAATAACCATAAAACCAAATAGCACCATCTACTATTTTCCACCCTATGGGCATACCGTACGATGGTAAAGATGTCCATTGGTTTCAATCCCTTCCAATTAGTATACGGGGTCAAAGCCATGATTCCCATAGAATGTGATATCCCAAATTTGCATGCCTCCATCGAACTCCTCGATGACACCCAACCTCTAGAGCAGCGCCTAGTACAACTAGAGCTTGTCAACGAAAATCGACAGTAGTCACTGCAATAGAACAAGGCCCACAAGAAAAAGGTAAAAGCATCATTCGACCACCACATCACCCCTCTCTCATTCAGTGAGGGAGAATTAGTCCTCCTCTATGATGTCGCAAAAGAGGCCTTGGGGCCAGGAAAGTTCGAAACCTTGTGGAAAGGACCCTACATCATTAAAAATTTCCTTCCATAGGGGGCATACATCTTGATGGAACCGGATGGTACCTGCCTCAATAACCCCGTCAATGGCCTTTACCTCAAGAAATTCTACCCATAAGGGCCAAGACGCCCCTTCCTTTAGAGTGAAAGTACACACAAACCTAACCACTCAAATTTTTTGACCTAAAGACTTATTTAAAAGTGCTCAAAGTATCACCATGGATCACCAAAATGAACCCTATTTTGGATTTGTTGATGGAGAATCAAGATGGTATCAAAATTTAGCTGTAGCTGCCTGGATCATTTACCACCCTGACCAATCACCACTCTTCTCAAATGGGGTATGCATCGGTTCAGCAACAAACAATCAGGCATAATATGATGCCATCATCGTGCTTATGTGTGACGCCCTCCATCAGGGCATACACCATATGCATGTCTACATTGATTCCCAGTTAGTAGTGTTGCAGTTAAACCAAACATTTGAGACAAGAGATACACATATATTTATAAAATATTTTTCTGCCAAAAGATTAAGCAGACAATTTGACTATATCACAGTTACACATGTACCAAGCAGTCAAAACCAAACAGCTGATCAGATAGCTAACAATATCCTAAACTAGAATGCATCTCAAATAAACCGTCATACATAAAAACAAAAATATATATATATCCATAAGCATAAAATAATACATAAACCAAAACAGGTGATACATCATGTAGAGCCACAAAAAATATCTCTCATATCTATATATATATATATATATATATATGTCATAATGTGTATATCTGAGTACAAAAATAGTGTCGCTGGCCCAATTGCCAGCCCAAAGGTACAAATTTCGTCAAAAAATAAGGGAAGCATCCTCATAACGGGTGCTTGCCCTATGTACAACAATACTCTATGGGGGTGCCCCCTCAAGAGGGGCACTTGGACCCACCACTGCTCCCAGTACCACCACTATAGTTGTTGTCACAACTGCAATCGCCACCCTACGTAGAGTGGGCTGATAGTCCCTCTCGCGGGCCATCACTCTCTCTAAATAAACCTCCTTGAAGTCATACATGAAAGCTTGAGTAGTCAACCCCTGGGTCAAGCAGTCCACTCGACCCTGAAATTCCTCAAGAGAAGAAACCTGAGCTATCAGTTCTGCAATGCGAGCCTCTGTCGCATTAGCACGAGCTCACTCGGCAGCAACCTCTCCAGCAGCAGAGCTGCTACCCTCCCGAGAAGGGCCAGCATCAACAATAGGCCCGCCAGAACCACCACCTGGTCCACTTGCATCACCTCCTCCCTGACCACCCTGAGGTCATCGCGGAGGATTGTGGCCCACCAGTCGAGGTACGAGGTGTCCCACCCCACCAACATCTACACAAGTAACCAAAAAAATGTCAGTGTCACTAGCAAAAAACATAAGTACATATATACTCAAACAAATGAAGAAAACATATGAAACATACCTACAGGCCCCCAAACATAGCCAAAGGGGAGACCCATGTCTGGGTCGCCCTGGAAGTCCATTTGCACATACGAGTATGGCAAGAACATCTGTGGGTTGGTCTCGAAACAAGCCTCTATCGTGGTGTTCCAATAACGTCCCACCATGCAACCACTGCCTCGTGGCATCACCTGGGCCCAACTCCTCATATGTGGTTCCCATGGCCCCCCAATAGGGACCACCACTACCGACGTCAGTAGCACAACCCTCTTGTACATGATGCTGCACAAGATAATGGCGTAAAAAAATGACTTAGATACACATTCGACCTTGTTCAATTACGACACCATCCCCTTAAAACAAAAATAGGAAAAATAAAAAAAATGCCCAGACCTTAGTCGATGCAAAACTCCAACCTGCAGGCCAAATGCCCGATGCAGAGCAAACGATCCTGCAAGTCACATGATCGCTGCTAGAGCGCAACACTTTTCCACATCTATAACTGATGCAATGTTGATGCATCCCTCCGTAAGAGGCGCCCCACCACAATGTTGCCTCCAGAATCTATCCAAGTCCACTCTCCCTATAGGGAGTGGATACCTCAGTGCCTCATGCTAAGGAAGTAACTGAGTCACAAAATATATAACCATCTTAGGACAGATGATCAGGTTCATACCTTGCAACATGAACATGTTGCACCTCCTGTGCCAGTGATGAATAATGTACCATAGTAGTCAGTCCTGTGACCGAAGAAACTCATTCTCAACGAACTTCAGAAGGCCCCATAGCACCAGTAGCTAAAGCGATTCAGATCTCAGGTCAGTCCCGCTCCCTCCACACTAACCTGTCATCAACACAGGCACTCATTAGTAGAGCGAGAAAACCCAAAAATAGGCAAAAAACAAAATAATTTGTCAACTCTACCTTTATGCACCTGTCCCTCAGATAGGCGCGCTTAGCGCGGGCCTGTATTTTACATAGGCGCGCCTAAGGTGCACTAAAATTGGGGAATAGAGTGCCCTCACATGCTTTTCCCCTGAAATTGTGCACAAATATGGTGCACTTTTGCCCAGATCGCCCACGCAATCTAGGGAAAAATTCACCTTAAGTCTGTACAAACCCAGTTTGTATGCACCCCAACACTATCAAGCTATAAAAAATTAAGTACAGAATGTCATGGAGGTTACCTGGGCATAGTTTCGCTAGTCCTTGGTACTCTAGCTGACTGCAACAACAAGAAATGCTACACAGAATCCTCTGACCTCTCAAAACTTAGCAAGTACAAATGAATTGAATCAGGGCCATATTCACCTATTTATCGCCCTTTTCAAAAACTTCGGAAGGCCATAACGAGAGATCAGGAGGTCCATTCTGCGAACCATAATTTGCACCGTAATCAACACTCCATGATGAACAAAAGCGATGCCACACATTTTCTTTCCAGGAGAAATAAATTTTCAGCGCTGACAGGAATGCCCTCTCTCATCTTCCTTTTTAAAGCTCATGCCTTTCAATAATATTTGACAGAAATAAGATTCTTTCACTTGAGGTAGTTGTTTTTGCAGGAAAAGCTTGCAGACCATCCACAATGTTATCTTCTGAAAGTTGTAAAGCAGATATCTACTCCCAGCATGATAGAGTCCCATAAAACTCTGCACATCTAGACATAATTTCTCCATCAGAAATAAACCATGGGGTCCTCATATCCAACCGTTTTTATCATCACCTCACTCTACACATGATAAACATCTGCGTTGGTCGGTAGAGCCTATTGATCAGCAGTTGTCATTGATGTCAACCCAAGCAGCATAAAGGGCTAACCCAAAATTGAATGGGAATTTTGACCTACCAAATTAATATATTCTGGGTCAATAATGCTTTTGATGGTTTCTACTTGTCGAGATGTTTCCGTTGATATATGGCACGCCATGTGATTCTTCACGGTTTGAGAGATATTCATGTTTGAAGTTTGTACCCCAGTTAGTGGGCTAAAACCCCATGGGGTGATATGAAATGTGTGAACAAAATATTTCTTATACAAAGATAGACAGTAGGGGCTTTTACTGGTTATTTAACCTTTACTAGAAAGGATGAAACCAGAAGCTTCTGGCCCTCTTACTGGCTCTGCCTAAAGAAATATAAAGTAAACACTAAAACAATCTATCAATAAAAGTATTTGTTTCTATTTGCAAAGTATTCATTAACTAAATTTTATGTGTGAATAAGCAAGTTCAAGTATTCTGCAATGGAAGTAATGTAGTTTGAAGTGAAACAAATGAGTTTTGATCACTGTATAAGTATCATTGTGAAAAGTGGAATTATTAAAAATTATTGTTTAATGTAGTAAACTCTGGAAAATAGCAGCAAAAATGCACAGCATAATAGTAAGCATTTGTTTAAGCAGTTCACCCCTCTCTTGCGCTACCTCTGCTGGGTCCAAAAGCCTCCAAATAGGTTTTTCCCTCTTTTATTAATGCTCAAATTAAGTACTACACCATGAAGAAAGCCTAAAAAGGCTAAAATAGCTGCAAATTCAGAAACAGAGTGCTGGAAACAGTAAAAATTGACTATTCATTCACCTTAAACTGATGAATATAGTCCAAAAAAAATGATCATTCACCTAGCCCCGGTGGCTCCACAAGAAAATTCGCTGATAAAATCACTGACAGAGTGCCTTAATGGCTCTACAACCTATTCCAAAAGCTTCATAATGCTTTAATACCCCCAAATCAAAATACAATTCGTCCCAAATGGACTTCCCTAGCCAAAGTTATGGTCAACTGAAGTTTTTGCCCAGTGTGCCCTTGAAAAGCTCCACTAAATGTGAAGCACTGCCAGGTAACTCCGACTAAACTGGAGACAGGCACTAAAATTAGGCGCTCCAACAAATTTTCTGCCAAGTCGTGGTGCTAAGAGGATAAGCCCATGGGACTGCGCCGTTCGGAAGTTGGTTGAACAACTTTGAGTTATGGGCGGCATGTTTTAATGTTTAACCATAATATTTAAACCATATATAACGCCCCTCCGAATAACACGTGACCTTATGTTAACGCACCGTTTGATTTGGCACTTGGTTCTCCGCGAATGGTTCTGTGCTGAGGGGGCCGTCCCCCTTTCGGGCCTCACCCAAACCAACGAGAAATGTTAAATACAAATTTGGAGGGATGGTTTAACAAGAACCATCGTGTGACCCAACGGTCGGGCCGCTCCGTTGTTATTGCCCCGTCCACGACCAAAATATAATTTTGAACGCCCATTTCATTTGGATCTTGGGGCCATGTGGAAGCCTCTGGGCTGGCCACGTGGTGCCCACTGATTGGCCGCCTGCAAAATATTCCACAGAATATTCTGTGGAACATTCCATGGAATATTCCCAGAATATTATGTGGAATATTCTTTTTTTAATAAAAAAATTTTGTAAAGTCCATTTGGCCATTTTTTTACTGAAATTGGCAAACTTCAAAGTTGAATAACTTTCTCATACAACATCGGTTTTCAGTGCCGTTCACGTCTACAGGATCGTTTTTCCGAGCTCTTTCCATTCGTTCTAGTTTGGACGAATTCTAAGAAACTAAAGTTTTGAGCATTTTTCCACAAAGGACTTGATCTCCTGATCATGGGGTTGGGGCATGGGTCATTGGAAAGTCATAATTAATATTTTTTATGCTCCTAAAATCCATCCCATGTTCACTTGTTGAAGCCCCTCTCAAATTAAGCATTCATATATATTGTGATCTTCATTTCCTCTTTAGGCAAGGGATTCAGCCATCTGAAATAGGTCATCGTGGAATTTTCACTCCAACTTTTTTTCTACGAAGGCTTAGAAGCTGAAATGTTTATGAGGTGAAGCCAAAATCCTAAGGAAGCTTCAGTAAAAATTTCAGATCAAGTTGCGCAATATTTGTGGAGATATGAGCTGTGGAAGTAAGGGTTTTTGCAGGCTCCTCAAATTCATCTCAAAGAAGTGACCTTGGTAAATTCATCATAACTCCCTCTCTGAGTATCAGATTGGAATGTTGTAAAAATTGATGGATAGTGCACAGTATTTACTTTATGATCTATCAATTTTAGAGACAAATGAAGAAACGATGACATGTGGCACGCCGTACAAGTGCGCTATACTGAAACAATCCATAATTAGGGCAGTGTGAGAAATTGGATATAAATCTCTCTTGGAGAATCCAAATTGGGTCAGACCTGTGGCATTAGAAAGAAAACACAGAGGACTACTATAGGACAAAAAATCAGATATTGAGAATCTGAAATAATAGAGATACACCAGATTCAATATCGAGCTCCTAGAAGGCAAGAAAAAGCTAGATCATGTGTTGTCAAGGGTTGCAAAGGACCAGACTTTCTACAGCAGCAAAGCAAAGAAAGGTGCAGTAGAGAGTAGCATGATAATAGCATCAACCAAGGTGCATAACAGCAGCAAGAAGTTCATCATATGAAGTCTTCAAGTGGGCAGCACTGCATACAATCATTGTAAAGGTATCATTGTGCTTAGTCATTGTAAATATAGCATTGTAAAAATTGTACTAGTGTCTATCTGCCAAGGGTTGAAGAGGCAGTGGTTGTGTCAAAGTTGGGGTTATGGCCTAGTATATCTTCTTCTTCTACATCATTCTATATCATTGTAAAGTGGACCATTTTCTCTGGTAAGAGAGTCCATTCTTCGTTTATTCTTCTATAGGGTGGTAGGGTGGTGCTAGGGTGAGTTGTATCTCATTGGGTGTTGGTGCATCCGTTCAGTAACTACTGAAGAATCTCGGGCGTTGGAGCGTCCATCCAGTGGGAGTTGGAGAAGAATGCTTTTCTAGATTCTAGGAAGTTGGAGCTTTATTTTAAATTGGAGTTGAAAAGAATTATTAGAAAAGCATTAGGTGGTTTTTGTCCCGGAGTGGGTTTCCACCTTAAAAATTGTGTGCATTTGTGTTCCTATTGTTTGCTGTTATCATTGTACAAACACTGATAATAACTGAAGATTAACTAATGTTCTAATTGAAAGAAATACTGATTCACCCCCCCCCTCAGTATTTCCAACAATTGGTATCAGAGGTTGGTTCCTTCAATAGCAGTTTAACAGCTAGAAGGAGGTCATGGAGCATACCAAGAATGGTGTACCTCTATCCAGTGAAAATAATTATGCACTTTGGAAAGGAAGAATGGAGGTCTATCTCTTGGTGCAAGGTTACGAAGTATGGGACACTGTTCAAAATGGATTTACATCAACCACGGATGAACAAGGTAAGAAGAATTTGGTAAATGATGCAAAAGCAAAGAATATTATTATCAGTGGACTTATTGAATATGCTTATCATAAGGTGTTGGGTTGCAAAACCGCCAAAAATGTATGGGACAAGCTTGAGTATATATATGTAGGTGACTCAAATTTCAAAGAAGCAATGCTTCAAATCTATAGAGCAAAATTTGAGCAACTCAAAATGAAAGAAGATTGCAACATTGCTGCATACTTTCAATACGTTGATGAAATAACCAATACTCTGGAAGGATTGGGAGAGCCAGTTGACGAGAAGACTATTATATAGAAGATTCTTATAACGTTACCAGGGAGATTCAACCCAAAGGTATTGGTCTTAGAATACAGTGCAAATCTGGACAAACTCAGCAAAGAGGAATTACATGGAGTTCTCATAGCATATGAAATGAGACTTGATGAAGAAAAGGGTAATTCGCATCTAGAAACTGCGTTCGTTGCATCTAAGAAAACCAATAAGGATAAACAACCTTCAATTGAAAAGACATGCACCTAAAAGTGTGAAGAAAAGGGAGATGATGAAGAAGGTATTTCAGATGAAGAATATGCTTACTTCACGAGAAAACTACAAATTGGTAAGGGACAATTCAAAGGTAAAATTCCATTGATATGTTTCAGCTATAATGAGGTAGGGCATTTTGCAGCAAAATGTCCAAACAAAAGTAATGGAAACTCAAAGATAAAGAAAGGTTTTAATAAATTCAACAAGCAAGGATCCAAAAGGAACTTTCTCTCTAAAGAAGATAGCTCATAATCCGATGAAGACAATGATAGTGAAGAAGAAGCCAATGAGAGACTATTGTTTATGGCCAAGCACAATAAACCCAAGCACAATAAGCAAGAGGTATCAAACAACGAAGAAGAAGGATGGACCATAGACGAATTTTATGAGGAAGCAATCAAGCTTATAAAAGATCTCAAGGTGGAGAAGATCCGTTCCAAAACTCTTGAAGAACAAGTTCAAGGTCTCAAAATTGAAGTTTAAGAACACAAATGAATTGAAGAGTCACTTCAAAAGAAGTTGGAAGAAAGTAACCAAGAAAGGGAAGAATTAGAAGCCCAAGTAGTCTCGCTGCGTGAGGAAGTGAAGAAAGGAAAAACTATCCAAAACTATGCCAACAACTCAAGGGCATTGGAAGAACTCATCAACAATCAACGATATTACAATGAAAAAACTGGCATCGGTTACAAAGAAGAAGAAGCAGGACCTTCTACAACAAAATACAATGAACCTATGAGATTTGACATGCATGAAGACTTCATTGGACAAGATTCGCAAGAACAACCTTGGAAGACAATTCCTCGACGAAAATTTCCATCCAGGTACCAACATATTTTTTATGGCTACTGTTATTCATGTGAAAAATTTGGTCATAAAGCTGTAGAATGTCGCACGTACCCTAGGAACGAATACAATTCCAGGAGATCTGTCAAATATGAACCTCCCAGGGCTCAGTGAAATATCAATAGATTTGAACATTTAAGAAATAATATTGAATGTTACAAATGTCAAAACTTTGGACACATAGCCAAAGACTGCAGACTTGAAAATCCTCCAGAAGAATCTTTGAAGCCACAGAATGAACGAACATGGAAGAAGAAGAAGAATGATAATTGTGCTCTCTCTCTCAAGGCTCAAAAGAACAAAGATGTGTGGTATGTTGATAGCGGTTGCTCAACGCATATGACTGGAGATAGAAATAAATTTGTATCTCTGAAAGAGAAGAAGGATGGAACCGTGTCCTTTGGAAATGATGGATCTTCAAAAGTTATAGGATCAGGTACTGTCACTCTTGGAAGCAAATATTCTCTAGCCAATAATGTTCTATTGGTTGAAAACATGAATCACAATCTGCTTAGTGTTGGACAAATGTGTGATCAAGGACACACAATACTATTCAACTCCACGAAATGTGAAATCAGGAAAGGCGTGTATGGTGAAATTGTGGCTACAGCAAGTCGAGCTCCAAACGACATATATGTTCTGGATGAAGCAAATAAAGCATGTCTAATAGCTAAAGAGGATGATACAATAATTGGTAGCAATGATGATCGATTAAGTAATAATTTTGCTACAAAGGTGCAAAGTTTTTTCGAGATGTCTTTACTTGGTTTCAAATTGAGCATAGATGACTCATCTAAGGATGTGGATCAAAGGTTTTACAGATCTATGATTAGTAGTCTTCTATATGCAATAGCCTCTCGACCAGATGTTATGCAAGTAGTTGGAAAAGTAGAAAGATTCCAAGTAGCACCAAAAGAATCACATATTAAATATTCACCAGCATTGGAATATCTTCGCTAGAAGCTTGGGATTCTCCCAAGTTCTCATTAGATTTTCCTTTTTCAGAATATAAAGGGGGAGTGGAAGTGTGTGCAAGTCTGCAGGATGGTTGTGTGTCAGCGCGAGTGGAAGTGTGTACAAATCTGTAAGATGGTTGTGTTTCAGGGGGAGTTACCCTTTGCCATTGATGTCAAGGGGGAGAGAATGTTGTAGGAAGAGGTGTCATGATCGCAGGGGGAGTAGTTGTGTTGCCATCAATGCTAAAGGGGGAGATTGTTGATCAGCGGTTGTCATTGATGTCAACCCAAGCAACACCAGGGGCTAACCTAAAATTGAATGGGAAGTTTTACCTACCAAATTAACATATTCTAGGTCAATAATGCTTTTGATGGTTTCTACTTGTCGAGATGTTTCCGTTGATATATTGCACGCCATGTAATTCTTCACGGTTTGAGAGATATTCATGTTTGAAGTTTGTACCCCGGTTAGTGGGCTAAAAATCCATGGAGTTGGGGCATGGGTCACTGAAAAGTCATAATTAGTATTTTTTATGCTCCTATAATCCCTCCCACGTTCACTTGTTGAAGCCCCTCTCAACCTAAGCATTCATATATATTGTGATCTTCATTTCCTCCTTAGGCAAGGGATCCGGCCATCTGAAACAGGTCATCATGGAGTTTTTGCTCTAATTTTTTTTCTAAACGGGTGCAGAAGCTGAAATTTTTATGAGGTGAAGCCGAAATTCTAAGGCAGTGGCAGTAAAAATTTCAGACCAAGTTACGTAATATTTTTGGAGATATGATCTGTGGAAGTAAGGGTTTTTGCAGGATCCTGAAATTCATCTCAAAGAAGTGACCTTGGTAAATTCGTCATAACTCCCTCTATGAGTATTGGATTGGAATGCCGTAAAAAGTGATGGATAGTGCACAGTATTTAATTTACGCTCAATTTCAGAGACAAATTAATAAACGGTGACATGTGGCACGCCGTACAAGTGCGTTATACTGAAACAATCCATAATTAGGGCAGTGTGATAAATTGGGTGTAACGCTCTCTTGGAGAATCCAAATTGGTTCAGACCTATGGCATTGGAAAGAAAACTCAGAGGAATACTATAGGACCGAAAATTAGATATTGAGGCTCTGAAATAACAGAGATACACCAGATTCAATATCGAGCTCCTAGAAGGCAAGAAAAAGCTAGATCATGTGTTGTCAAGGGTTGCAAAGGACCAGACTTTCTACAGCAGCAAAGCAAAGAAAGGTGAAGCAGAGAGTAGCATGACAAGAGCAGCAACCAAGGTGCATAACAGCAGCAAGAAGTTCATCATATGAAGTCTTCAAGTGGGTAGCACTGCATACAATCATTGTAAAAGTATCATTGTGCTTAGTCATTGTAAATACATTGTTGTACAAATTGTACTAGTGTCTATCTGCCAAGAGTTGAAGAGGCAGTGGTTGTGTCAAAGTTGGGTTTATGGTCTAGTATATCTTCTTCTTCTTCTACATCATTCTATATCATTGTAAAGTGGACCATTTTCTCTGGTACGAGAGTCCATTCTTCTTTTATTCTTTTATAGGGTGGTAGGGTGGTGCTAGGGTGATTTGTAGCTCATTGGGTGTTGGTGCATCCATTCAGTGACTACTGAAGATTCTTAGGCGTTGGAGCATCCATCCAGTGGGAGCTGGAGAAGAATGCATTTCTATATTATAGGAATTTGGAGCTTTATTTTCAATTGGAGTTGAAAAGAATTATTAGAAAAGAATTAGGTGGTTTTTGTCCTGGAGTGGGTTTCCACCTTAAAAATTGTGTGCATTTTTGTTCCTCTTGTTTGCTGCTATCATTGTACAAACATTGATAATAATTGAAGATTAACTAATGATCTAATTGACAAAAATATTGATTCACCCCCCCTCTCAGTATTTCCAATAGAGCCTCCCCTCCATGGTGCCCGTCACCCACAGCAGACCATATATCACAACAGAAGTAATGCCATGGCCATACCACTTCAGTCCAGGAAGTGCTTCATGCCCATACATTCATCATGCATAAGGTCAAGGCTGCCATACAAGCTTAAACCCCCTTCTCGAATGACCAGGTTGTACAAGCAGATAAAGAGCGCACCACCGCGCCTCGCATTTGGCCCACCATACCTATAGCAGTATAATCCCATTTGTGATACCTTTACATCTGCTTCACCAACTCCACACATGAGACCAACCAATGGGACCCCCACCCCGAGAAAAACACCTTCCTCATGCCAAAAGTGAGCAAACACTTTCATGTTTTGGGGTACCCGTATCTGAGTTTTTTACAAACCAAACCCCATTATTTTATTCTTTTGGTAAGTGTACAAAGACCTCAAATGGTGCATTTCGTCCCTTCACCCTCTCATTTCATCTTTTCTCCCATGGCGGCAGTCCCTGAACACCCTTGGTCGGAGTATTTCACCACCCACGCACAAACCATCATGACATTCATAGCCGGTTTACAACCACCCTGGAAGTCATACTGACTCTAGGGATTTACCCTTCAGAAATAACTATGACTGCCGCCAAGCTACTTAAGTATACTCTGAGCTTGGGCCACTAAATCCCCATCGTCAGTTTTCAGTCACCTCTCGCCAACATGCCTATGTTAAACCCACCACATGCAGGTCCTCGATACCTCCTATCAACGACCCCTCTTTCGTTTGACGCTTCCTTTTTTGTCGACTTCAACACCCATATTCCAAAATGGAAGCGGTACCTTGGATAACCCCTCTCCATACAAAGGGGCATCCTCAGGTGGCACTGTGGGAGATATCATTGTCCACAGATTTCATCGATCCTCCTGAAATTTGACTACAACAAAAGCTTTCATGTCAAGATGGTATCGTACCTTACAACCATTGCACTTTCATCAGATCCATCGAAGACCCATGCCTCCATAAGCATCTTTGTCAACAATGGTTACACGGGAAGGTCCCAGCTAGCACCTATGCGTACATTGCATAGCTATATTCCATACCAATTTTACGCATATGGGTACCACATTCCACCTATTGTGAAAGAAAAAATTCCCCTGAGAGTGTCAACAGTCATCGTCGACAACCGCCAGCATCAATACCATAGTAGTGATACAGATAGAACATATATCTATCAATTTTGTTTAACTAGCCATAGCATAACAAGCATGGGACATGCCCGCCTCATTGAAATTTTGTATATGTATTCTAAATTGTATTTACTTACAGGGACCCCTTAGGCCATGGTCATTCTTGGAAATGGTGCAGGGTGTTTTTAATCCCAAGGCTTCATGTAGGTCTCTCTCTCTCTATGCACAATAAAAAAAAGAAACTATAATATTTTTCAGATATACAGTTCTTCCTAGACCTCACACATTAGGGGGAAATCGTTAACACTAGAAAATCGTACAATAGAAGATGACATTAATTAATGTCAAGCCAAAGGATTCATAGGACTGGAAGACATTGCAAAATCTGGAAAGTATTTAAAAATCTCAAAGTTTCGAGGAAAATCAAATTTGAACTAGTCTTAAATGTTGTTTGCGCACATTATCCTTCAAGAAGAGTGCCTTTTGTGCGCATTTTTGCCTGATATGTGCACATTACTGAGACTGGAAAAATGTCACTATCTGGGACCACACAAAGAAAAGGACAAATCACTCCTTACTTGAAGTCACCTAAGGACATCCACCAATGCCTCCTTAGACACTATGTGAGCACACAATGGAATATTTGGAGAACACAAAGGAATCATACCCCTCTCTTGGGTCGCCATCCTCCATGTACCAAGAGAGGGAAGGAGCATTTGAAATCTCCTATATAAATCCACCATGAGATGAAGAATGGGTGATCACATTGTTATGTTGGCTATAATTTCCCATGAAATACTAGCAGTGTGTGTCCTAGAGCTGAAGATAGAGGGGACTCACTCGTTGGCCACCCAACAAGTTCAGTGCACATAGTAGAGAAAGAGGGAGACTGCACCGAGGCAAGCTTGGGATAAAAACATCCTTGCATCGGGACCTAGAACCATTGTCTAGAGGCCCTTGGGAAAGAGGTTAAATTATCACTCTTCTTACCACCAACGCTCAATAAGAGGGGCCTAGAGCCACTGATTGCATTATTATGTCCTTTGACTCGTTCAGAGCTTCTATTTATTTATGTTTAGTTTTAGTTTAGTTTTTAGATTACATTTTCATGCTTCTCTTCTATATAGTATACTCATTGACTCCACTTCTTTCTGCCTGTTACCAATAGTTTAAAGGGGTAAACCACACCCCTTAAACTGGTGCGATTTCATACATACGTGCACCAAACACACCACAAACATTGATGTTGATTTGGTCAAGGTTGACCCAGTCCACATGCTTTATCCCCTTTTCACACCTAAGGGTGCTTGATTAAGCTGAAAACATGATCCACTTTCACATGAGAAGTGGTTTTGTTCCTAATAAAGATATTTATGGGTCTCCCTACCCACTTATTCATCAAACAAGAAAGAAAAATTAGATTTTAATATTCCAATTTGCTGCATGGTAATTTAGGAATATTACAATCCTCCCCTCTCAAATGTTGCTTGTCCTCAAGTAACTGCAAGGATAGATTTGCAAAATATAGGGAACGTTCATCCCCATGTGAAGCTCCTTCCTCAAAGCTATCACCCATATAAAATGAATCACCCTCTAGAATGGTAATTCATAGAAAAACTCCTCCCATGTGAGAGGCTCCTCCCAAATACATAAGTCAATCATATGGCTCCCTTCATAAGGAAACAAGTGATATAATGTAGCAACCATATAATGTCCCATGCTCCCTTTGAAGCATGAAGTAATGTGGGAAGTTTTATTCCCAATGGATACATCCAACCAATGTGTCATTCCTCCAATCATGTCTCCAAAAATAATAATAACATCATCAACATATGCGATCAAAGCCAGTGATACATAAATAATAAAATGTAATAATGGAGGTAGATCATAGTCCCACATGTGGAACCAGCGCAGTATATCTCCCGACTACATCAGATAGTGATATGGTAAGTGGTTTTCCAACCACTTACTTGCTTCCCAAGTATTCTCACAATGGCTGAAAAGGTGAGAAATGTTTGGTGCTTTTGGAGTGCACCCACAGTGATACAACATCTCACTATATCCTCCAAAGGAGTGGCCATGTTCAGAAATGTTTATGGCCCAAATTTGGCCATGAATTTTATATGGAAGAATGCTCCTCCTTGGAGAAATGGCCTGCATATACATGGTAAAGGAATGCAAATAATCATCAAATGAAACATCATGTACATAAGTATGTTCCTTACCAAAATTTATGCTCATACAAATCGAGTGGTCCATAGATAGATCCCCCCTCATTCCAAAAGAGGAAAGAGGTGGCTGTGATAACTCCTTCATTAAGTTATGTGTCTCTCCCATCTCCACAAGTTCCATGCATCTTTTCAAATGCTAATATATTTCCTCTTCAAAGCCTTCCCATGTGTAGCTCTCCACGATAGTGTTGTAGGCTCTCATGGAATAACTATGGCTGAAAAGAAAATATTCATGTGCTCTTTGTAACAAATTCTCCTTGAGCTTGGAGGCTCTAGATAAGAATATGCTTCCATGATAATAGATGAATTCATCTTGGACTGAATAGCCCTCTTCACGTAGTTGGTTATCAAGTATCATGCATGTGAAAATATCCTTGGAATAATCCACCAATAGTTGGGATTTCCAATATGGATCTATCCTCCATGGTGACAACGCTAATGATCTATCACAAAGAACATCTATCATATGGTTGTCCTCCTCTTTGAAATCTCCCATGCCAAAAGTACATATTGGAAGGTTGCTAACCTTCCCATGTTGCTCCTCCCACTGCGCATAATTTGAAATGAGAGTGGGTAATGATGATGTTAGGAGAATGTCTCCCTCCTCCTTGAGTCTACCCAAGGCTATCAGTGCTGTAAAATGAAGTCACATTGTTCACACTCCTCCTGGATCTATGAGTGGTGAAACATGTTGAGATAACTCTTTGATCCTATTCCAATCAGGGGGTCTCCTCGGTAAAATGCCTCCATGTAATGAAACATCAAGGCCTAGAGCAGGCTGTAAATGTGAGTGGACTGATTTGTCCCTGCTCTCACTGCGCAAATCATCCTCCTGATTCTATACATAAACCTCCTGAAAAGGATGGGTGTATATGTTCCCAATCATTTGGTGCTAGACCTCCTTCTCATTTCCTCCTACCTTCTACAATATCTCACAGCCTAAGGTGTCATTTTCAACTGTAATCAATCTATGTACACCCAACATCTCATTGGTGTCAAAAATCTTGATCACAAAGGAATGATCTATCACAGTGGGTGTCCCCAAGATTGCATTCAATGTTGTAACACACTTCCTCCATTGTTTTTTCTCATTTCCTATCAACATAGACACATTTTTCTCATGATCTTCATATGTGAGATCCTTTGGAACTTCTTGAAAATATGCAAGAGCTCCTCTAGTTGAAGCAATTGCTTCATCTCCATCTCCAAATAGAATTACATCTCCTCCTTTTTTCATAGCACTGGAAGATATTTCCAGCTCTTCCTCTTCCTTCTCCTCACCAATGGAGAATACCTCATCATTAAGAGATCCTTTGTCTTCATCTCCTCTTGAAGGAGGAATCCTCAAGTCTTCTTCTTGAGAAGAAATTTCTTTCTGAAGTGGGGCTTTTCCCCTAGTAAAAGAATGTTGCAGATCTTTAACCCCCTCAACAATGTTTTGAAATGAAGTTGGTTTCATGGATCCTTCCAACTCATTCAAAGGTTCAGGTTTCTTGTGTTTGGTTTTCTCTCCCAAGGAAGTTTTAGATTGTTTGATATCAAATATTTTCACTAGCCTTCTAGTGAACTTTGCATAAGTAGATATATTTTCATTATTCAATGAAGAAGATTCAAATAATCACCAGGCATAAGCCTTACCTTCTAGATGCAACACTGCTACTCTAAAGGATTCCTCTTTTGAAACTTGATGCAGCTAGAAATATGTGTCTAGCTTCTTTACCCAAGCCTTGGTTGTGCTCTTCGATGACCCATCAAAAGTAGGTAGAAAGAATATACCCAATGTGTGATGCATGCACCCTCTTCTTCTATTGTAGTTACTAGGTCTTCTATCTTCTTTGATTTTACAAAACCCTTGGAAGCTTAGATGCTCCTTGAATATTCTAGACTAAGATTCATATTCTTGGAGATAATCACCAAGAGTCTACTCCTTTGGTGTTTCTCCTTCCTCTTCTTCTCTTACCAAGAATGTAGGCATGGTACCACACTGTAGATATGATTGTGTGGCTGAATGATCACACACATAATATGAAGAACTAGAGTTTTCTTCATGTGAAAATATTCTTGAGGTACCTTCATGTCTTTCCCTACTCATTCCCTTGATTTCTCTTTTAAGCTCATGCATAGTGAAAACCCCTTTATTTGGAGGTGAAGATGAATAGAAGGAGTTCCCTAAGATCCTTCTTATATCCATGCAAGGCATTTCTAGAGTGATAAAAGAGATGAGGATGGATAGATTCAAGGAATCCCCTAAAGGATTTCATCATGGTGAAGGCTTTGGCATGTCTCATCACTAGAATGATCAACCAGTGCAACAACCACAAGTTTCCCAATGCTCTACAATGCATACATTCTTGGCTATGGGAAATGGAGGGTTTCAAGAGCAAGAATTCCTTGAACACTATTTTATCGAGTATGAATCTCAAACTCATAGATTCAAGGATCACTTGATTTTTCAGAAGTTTTTTCAAATCAAGAACACTAGAAGACCAAGGCATCACAATAGAAGTGGTGGATTCATTCAGAATCATGATCGACACCACACTATGGGAAGATTTTTCTTACCCAAGTTTGATGGGTCATCCGAGTGCACTGCCAAATCATGGGTAGAGAAACTTGACATCTACTTTTAGTTGAACAATGTTCCAGAAATGGAGGTCATTAAGGTTGCAGCACTGCACCTTGAAGGTGAAGCACATGACTGGTGGTTCCATGGCTTGTCTACGTTGGGTCATGCCAATGTGACTGCATATTCAAAGTTCACTAGAAGGCTGGTGGAAATATTTGATAGAAGAGATCTTGAAGCACCATTCATGGGGCTTGCAAAGCTAAAACAATCAGGTAATCCAGAAACTTACATTTTTGAATTCTTAAGACTTTCTTTTATGGTTCCTGATTTATCTGTAAAAAGAAGGGTGTATATGTTCATTGATGGGTTAGATGAACCTCTTCATGCATTGGTTAAGTCTACCAAGATCACTACCCTATAAGATGCCATTGAAAGGGCTAGAGACCTTCAATATGCCTTGCCAAAAACAAAGGCAACATTTTAGCATAAGCCCTCTTTTCCATCAAAGGGAAAAGAAGAGAAGGCTCCTCTTTCAAAGGAGAGTCAATATAAAAAACCTCTTGATGATGATGTCCAAAGATATTTGAGGAGGAGGAAGCTTTTATTCACATGCCAAGAAGCTTGGGCACCCAGACATAGTTGTCAGCAGGAAAGGAACACTACATCGAGGTCTTCTCAGATGATGAGGAGGAAGAAGAAGATGAACAAAGAAGAGGTCATAGTGCTGACACTGCAGGAGATGAACCAACACCATCAGGAGATGGGAATGGAGCATTTGCTCCTATTGGAGGGAATCTTGCATCATTAAGAGGACTAGCTAAGTACTTGACCTTAAGATTTCAAGGTTCCATCTTCAATCAGAGGATTTATGTTTTGGTTGACAGTGGGGCCACCCACAATTTTATTGATTCCCAACTAGTGCAAAGGAGGGAAATACCCACTGATTCTTTTGAGGGATTTTCTGTTTTGGTCCCAGGAGATAGAACTATAAAATGCATGCATTATGTTCCATCATTATCAGTCACCATGGGAACATATACATTGACTGATCATTTCTTTATGGTTGAAATACTTGACACCAATGTGATATTGGGTGTTCAATGGTTGATTACTTTGGGGAAAGTCACCACTGATTGGGAGACTTTTCAGATGGAATGGGTGGATAGAAAGAGTGGAAAAACTCAAATGATCAAAATCATGCACACATATCCCTCACATACAACTTCCACATAGAAATTAGAGATGGATTTGTGTAGTGGAAGCAAGTGTTAGGTAAACTTGACTCGGGATAGAGTCAAAGTTTACGAGGGTAAATAGTAGTGGTTTTAGGGCACATGGTATTGTGCACCCATGTTTTTTGACCCATGGTATTGCATGTAATGGAGCCTATAAAATTCTGGGAAGACTTCATTGTAAGAAGGGCCTAGAGGTGAGCGGTGAAGGCTCACCTGGCCGGATTGGTCAGGTTTTTGGCCAATGATTAATGAAATTTCATTGGTTGGGTTTTTCCCCAGATTTGGGGTTTCCCCGGTTAAAAATCGTGTTTATGTTTATGATTTGTTGTTGGGTTTTTTATGTGTATTACTCTCTCGGTAAATTATTTTATTTCTATGGTAAAATCCTAACAACAAGGACCTTACAATCCCATCTATTATGCTTATGAGATTGTTGCATGGGACACTATTATTTAGTGGAAAACCACCTGGGAGGCCACCTGATTTAGACTTGGTGAGAGATGTCTCACAAGATATTGCTCCAATCATATATCCAGGAGGGATGGGAGCATTAGAAGGCCAAGATACAGCGCTGAGAGTCTTGGGTAAACTCAAGGAGGAGGGATACATTCTCCCAAGATCATCATTACCCACTCTCATTTCAGATTTTGCACTGTGGGAGGAGAAGAATGGAAGGAATGACCTTCCAACATGTACCTTTGACATAGGAGATTTCAAGGAGGAGAGAAGCCATATGATATATGTCATTTTTGATAGATCATCAGCATTGTCACTATGGAAGATTGATCCATATTGGAAATCCCAACTGTTGGTGAATTATTCCAAGGATATTTTCACATGCATGATACTTGATGACCAGCTACATGAAGAGGTCTATTCAATCCAAGAATGATTAATCTAATATCACGGTAGGATATTCTTATCTAGACCCTCCAAGCTTAAGGAGAAGTTGCTACAAAGGGCTTATGAAGAGTTCGTTTTCAGCCATACTTATTCCATGAAGGCCTACAACACTATCATGGGAAGCTACACTTGGAAGGGCTTTGAAGAGGAACTATACTATAATTTTCAAAGATGCATGAACCATGTGGAGTTGGAAGAGAGACATGAATCTATGAAGGGTTTAATTTAGCCACCTCTTTTCTCTTTTGGAATGAAAGGAGATATATCTATGCACCACTCCATTTGTATGAGGAGAAATTTTGGTGAAGAATATGCTTATGTACATAATGTTTTATTTGATGAACATATGCATTATTTTACCATGTATATGAATGCCATAGCTCCAATGAGGAGCATTATTCCACATAAACATCATGGCCAACTTTGGGCCACAAACATTTCTGAACATGGCCACTCCCTTGAAGATCATAGGGAGATTTTGTATCATTGTGGGTGCATTCCAAAAGAACCAAACATATGTCACACTTTCAGCCATGGTGAGATGACTTGGGCAGAAATTAAGTGGTGGGGAAACCACTTACCACATCATTATCTAAGGAAATCATGAGATTCGTGGCACTAGTTCCACATGTGGGACTATGACCCACCTCCATATGCACAAATTTTTGTTTGTCTGTCCTTAATTTTGATCCCATACATTCATGATGTACTTATACTTTTTATGGGAATGTTTGGAGGGAGGATGGGAGGAATGTATGTTCCCTATGGGAGAGAGATTCTCCATGTTCATTATGCTACATGTTTCAGGGAGGACATGGGGCAAACCATGTTTTTTTCATTTGAAATATTGTCTCCTTGTGGGATGGATTATTTGCATCTCATGAGAAATTTGGAGGAGAAATTCAAATAGGAATGGATTGGTGAACACTTAGCTTATGAGGGAAGCTTATCACATGTTGGTGTCACCAATGGAAGAGGAGAATAGTTGCAGCATGTTAGCTCCCTATAGTTTGCAAGATTGGCAAATACAAACTGCAGAGAGAACACTTGAACCACTTTGGGATTCTAGGATCTAGCCCTCCTCAATCCAGGGAGGGATCTCTCTATAAGTGCAAAGATTGATTTATCTTTAAGGCTTTTATGTGTGATATTAGGCTATTTATTAAGAACAAGGGTTTTGTTTGTTTTTGGATGGTTGAGCATGATTTTTAGTTGAGTGGAGATTCCTAAAATGAAAGAGTTTCAAACGTGTGAAGTTGCAAGAAATCAGAACAAGATTTGGCTAAAAAGATAGATATAACGCTATTTTTTAGTCCATTGGGCTATGGAGTCATAAAAGGGTTTAATTGTGCAACAATTTCAAGAGTGGTCCAAGGGGCAAGTCATTTATATCACAAGATCTTTGAGATTAAATGATGGGATGGAACAATAAAAATGTTGAAGGGGTGGAAAAAGACAATAATTTCAACTAGGATTTATCAGTCTGTCCAAACAAGAAAAGCCTCTTAAGTAACTGTTTAAAACTAGCCAAAGGACAGGGTTAACCATAGACTTCTTTGGGAAAGTTCATATTAAAGCTAAGTTAATAGAAAAAAAATTTGGTAATCCACATAATTACTTTCAGAAGGGATGAAAACAGATAAGAAAAACAAAGGGTAGCCTAAGATCAAATAGATACTTTTAAATCTAGACTGCTTTCAACATACACTTAGGGAAATTTTCAGAATTACCTTTGGAGAAAGAAGCTAGAAAATAGGGCACACCATCACTTTTATAGTCTAAATTTACTAAGAAAATAATGAAAATAACTTTCAAGAACAATGTTTAAAGTAAAAATTAGGACAAGGGAATGCCAACATTCCTAACTGCTTGAACTGTATTGAATCATTCTTAAATAAACAATTTGGAGGAAAACATTGAGATAAAGCTTATTAGTTAGAGAAGGGTACTGTAAATAGTAAATCATAACTCTATGCTTGTTTTTCTTTATCAGAGAATAATGGAAAAAATGGCATACATAAAAGGGAAAAACAATAACACAGAAATAAGCACTTCACCAGTGATATAGACCAGGATCCCAAGAATCAGCTTGTATATTGATGTCAATCCAGTTACATTCTTCAAGTCCAATGTTTCAGTTCAGCAATCAGCTTCACTTCTCAGCCTAACTTATTCGATCACAAACAGAGCTTCAAGAGCATTTGAACACTATTTACATGTAGAAGTTTCGAGCACAAGTATATTTCAAAGTTCTGCAACCAACCCTTTACAATGTGCTCCTCAAGAAGATTTTATAGAAAGAATGAGGAGGTTGAAAGAGAGAAAAGATCTATGAGTTCAATTAATACAATTTTAATGCTTCTTGGCCTTTAAGGGGCTCAATGGAGAAGTTTTATGATATTTTCCTGTATTAATTGGTTTACATTAAATATTAAGTTTGATGGGAAGCTTTTGTTGACTTTAAGGTTCTTAGTCATCTTTGTAATAACTCTGCCGATATTTTGCAATAAGTTCCTTTGGCTTGGAATAACTGTTCAGCTGTATTAAGGTAGATATCCCTTGTTTTGGTAATAAGTCAGCCTCTTTTGAATACTTTGAGGCTATAGGTGGCCTTTGGTAGCTGGTGAGGAGTCAATTACCCTCTGATGTGGCAGTGGAGGCTTCTCGGATTGTTGGATTGCTTTGTTCTTCTTTAAACAGTGTTAATTTGTTTTAAATCTATGTGTTTAGGCTTAATTCGGACTAAATTATATCTTGTATTCTTTAACTGCATTTAATTTAGTGGATTAGGCTTTTAATTGTTGATTTTAGCCATAATCCACCCAAACTGTGTAAACAGCCTTCAATTCTTCATCTCTGGTTTGACTGAATCTTTAACACTGATACTCTCTCTTTATTTAATCTTTACTGTGTCTTGTTGATGTGTAGGCAATACAGGGGCTTTATAACGGTGCCAGTGCTCATGAGGCACTGACAAAACATGGTGTTGAACCCTGTAGATGGATTTTCTTTGATGAATGAAGGCTTGGAGGATCGTCATCCTCGACTTTCATTTTTCATTTAAAACATTTGAAAAACCTTTAAAACTTCCATAAACAAAGAAATATTAAGAAAATATTGCGTATTTTTGGTTTAACTACTTCAGAGTTTGTGGTTAGGTCATGACCGTTGGATGAAAGCATCCAACGACGGAGATTGCTCGCAGAGGTTAAAAAGGAGGCGGTTGAAAGAATGGTGCAGAGGATTAAGCTCGGACCGTTGATCCCTGTTGATCGATGGCCGAGATCAATTGTGGACATATCGTGTAGAAGGGCCACTTTATAAAAAAATAAAAGGAAATGCGAAGAAAAATAGGTCAAAAAACCTCTGGCGGAGGAAAATAGGTTGAAACGAAATTGGGGGTTTCCAAACGATCCTGGGCCGTTGGATTATATTAGCTCAAGGAGATCAATGGCAGAGGTTGATCTAAGAAGGCCCTTGGAGGATGGGCAGATGATAATTAAGAAATGTGAGATCGAATGCTGGTCGTTGATCTGCAAAGATCAACAACGGATACAAAATGTGATGAAACGCAATGCAAATGGGGAAAATAAGTTTCAGAGAACAAAATAGTTGATTTCGCGCAGCAAAAGGGGAGAAAGGCGGGATTTCCTTTTTGAACGCGATATGCATCAGAGGTTGACACGTGGAATTTCAAAACCACTGATATCACGTGATTTAAAATCATTATCCTTCGGGCATAAATTTACGTGAAAATGCGCATCAGTCGTTAGAACATGGGTCTTAGATCTGACGGTCATGGAGAGAGCGCGATGGAGGATAGATGCGCAGATAGAAAGAGGTGGGGCAGTTTTAATCTGGACCATCCAATCAGGGGTTGGATGACGGAGATTAGATCTGGAGGAAGGGTAGGACCCAGGGAGTCAGGCCTATCGGGATTAATCTAGGCCGTCAGATAAAACAGATCAACGACTCAGATTTGATATGTGGGTTAATGTAATAAAATTTGAAGCAGAGAATGGTTCAGTGTGGGCTGTTTATCTATAGAGATCAACGATGGATATTTTGCCGAGAAAACATTATAAAGCGGGGTTCATGATTTCAACCAAGGTTGAGGAGTTCAATCTGGACCGTCGAATCTTGATGCACGGACGACCTAGATGCAATCGGAGGATTGCGATCGGTAGAGGCAAAAAACAGAAGAGAAGTGATGTGATTGATTATGGGCCATTGATCTGAGGATCAGATCGACGGTGGAGGATGAATTGAAGGAGGTCATAGGTAGGGGATGGGCTTTGGGATGGAGTGATAAGGGTCGTCGGATCTGGATCTGGGAGGGAGATCAACGGCGGAGAACCCATCGGGAGATCGCCAATCGGGGAGGGGGAATAAAATATTAAACGTGCCCAATGGAAATCTCTGATGCGAGATTGCGCTGGCCGTTTTATTGGTCCAATATCAACGATGGAGGAAGGGCTTTAACCAATGAACGATAGGCCACGTTATAACATAAAAAATAAAAATTTTAATAAAATACAAAGGATTTTTGTGTCGGTGAGGGGTTTTATTTAAGGTTTAGCACCTGATTGCAGGGCCTTAGGGTATATGGAAAGAAGGGAAGGGATCAGGGGTTATATGCACAAGAGGAGCCAATCGGAATCGAGACAAAGGAGGGGGGCTTTTCAAATGCACTCTACGAAAAAAACTCTGATGTGAGACTGTATTGACCGTCGACCGGGGAAAAGATCAACGGTCCTTTCCTTTAAAACAATGAAACGGTGGATTTTCATACAAAACATAGGAAAGTAGGTTTTTATGTTTATACAAAGGAAAATTGCATCAGGGAAGGGTTTATAAAAAGTTTTAAGCACCCGATTGTGGGCTCATGGATTTTACAAAGGGAGCGAAAGGTCGGGGTTTATTCAAAGGGGCCAATCGGATTGGAGGTTTCATAAAACAAAAAGAGACTTGTGCTCGTCGATTGTTCTGATGCGATAAGTTATTTTGGACTTAGCACTTGGTTCTAGCGCATGGGTATATGGTGGGGAAGTGGTTTAGGGCTTAGCCCAAAAGGGCTTAGGCCCATAGTCAAAAAGACTATTTTTTTATGAATTTTTCAAGGATTTTCAATGAATTTGGGGGTTTCGGTAAGGTTTAAAAATGAGTTTTAAACCTTATAAAAGGGAATTTTATGAAGGGAAGAATGGAAATAAGGGAAAATAGATGAAATTTAAGAGTAAAAGGGGATAAAAATGGAGGTTAATTTGAAGTGAAAGGAGGGGTAAAATGAGGGAAAATGGAGTTTTCAGTAGTCTTTTTCTTCAGGGAAAACAACAGAATTTCAAATTTTAAAAGGGAAACAACAGTGAAGATTAATCAAAGAGTAATATGTCTTCATAAGACTTCAAGAAATAACAATTTTTGCAATAAAAATTGTTTCTTGAAGGCTTTCAAAAAATGATTTAGCCACCATTTGATATGAAAAATTTTATAGGTGGCTAATAGTGGCTCCACATGGGGATGGTGCCTCCTTGAAGGCATCAAGAACTTCAGAATTGTATTCTTTGGGGAGCTGATCAGTGCCTCATCCATTGGGCTACATCTTTCTTCACTTGGATGATCTTCTTTTGCTCTGAGAATATTAGTAGCCATGAAAGACAATGGAATAACATCAAACTAAGATTCCTACCTACCCAATCCTATTGATCTAAAATTTTTTCTTCTTTCAGATTGCACTTGCATTGGCAAACTCTTTTACAAGAATTTTATTCTTTTGAAAGAAAAAAAATAATCTAAGTCTACTTCTTATTTCTCCATGAACTTAGATTAAACATTTGAGTTCATAAGCTTCTCTACCTAATCTACTATATGTTAGGATTAAACAATCTAACAGATTTTCATTCACTAATTTCTAAAACAAAAATTTAAAAACATACAAGTCAGGATTGAACAGTCTAACTTGTTGCTGATCTATGGCATAAATAACAAGCTGCACTGTTACAGGTCAAAATACCTCCTCATCAGCTCAGAGGGGAAGACAAATATGGAAGAAGTACAAAGACCTAAATTAAACCTATTTCTGCCAGGGTAACGCATACATATAACAGAACAAGAGCGTTATAACGCAGGCAAGGAATACATTAGCCACGTTAGTGGCTAGGGCAACGCTCTGTTTACACTGAAAGGTCGCGTTACCCGTGTTTTAAGTTTGAATTGGGAAAAGAGCGCGGAGAAAGATTTGAATCTCCGACTTTCCCTCACGAAGGAGTCAGTGCACAGAGGAAACTGCAGAAGCACCAGTTCATTATTGGTCATTGCCATAGAAGGCTGAACTCCAAGAGAGGCAAAAGCATGGAGATCAAGGAAACATCTAAGCCTTTTCCATTCCAAACTAGTGGAAAGAGAAGGGTAACAATGGCCTCCTCCCTCTCCTATAAGAAGGAGTTGAAGGCTCTTAATTAAAGGTCGAAGGATTGCTCAAAAGTTCTTGCATACTTGTGGAATAGAGAATAGTGTGACATTGTGAAGGCCAAGAGTCAAAGAGGCTCCTCGAGAGCTTGTTGGCTTGGACTTCTTCACTTGGTAGAGAAGAGAGATTGGGAGACTGAGGAGGGCTTGGTACAACCGATGGTTGTAATCCTCCTTCTTTCAAAATCAATAGAACTATGTTCGTTTTGTCCATTCGATGCTTAATGTTATATTGTTATTTCAATATTTGTTTAGTATGATATGAATTGCTCAGATGTGTATAATCTAGATGTTTATTGTTGATTTAATTGATAGAATACTTGTTATATCAGAAGTTACGCGGGTGCTTTGACTGATTGCAGGATTCAGATTTGGAGCCGGTGGAGGAAGGACTCTTGCTTTGCTGCGTAGCGCTCTCCAAAGGATTCTGAAGTTGTGAAAGAGGTAATTCTCTGTTGTATTCTTTCAAGTTATTTCAGGCTAATATGGACATGCTCATGCCATCTTTGTGAACAGCATAGCTAATCTGACTATCTGCCTCGGGCACCGGAAAGCCCTGAGAGGGATATACGAAAACCAACCACCCAAGAAGTTTACCCTAAAGCAGAATTGGCGACTCCGCTGGGGAGTTGTTCCCCATAGTTTCCAGGCTATTTTTCCCCTTATTTCTTCTCTCCTCTGTTTTGTATCCTTCCGACCATTTTTTGATGCCCTATAGACATACCAATCGCTTGCAGAGTTCGATCCTGTGCATGTCTGGCCAACTGAAGAGCTTTTCCCTGGTTAACGCGACCTAGGCAGTGTATCCAGTGCGTTATAACGCAGTCTAGGCTTAAATACAGTGCGTTATAATGCTGTATTTGCTCACAGACAGAGCGTTACCCAGCCAAAAAACCCTGTTGTTCACTACCGTGACTGTGTTTTAGCTGTGGAGTTTTTTGGCCACTAGTACCTTTCACAGACCGAATCCCTGTGCTTGTCTGCTAAACTGGCGTTGATTATTTGTTTCTCTTATTTAGTTAAGTGTGCAAAGCATTTACTTTTTTTAAAAAGAGAATTTTTTTTTTTAATTTTTCTGCATTTAGATGAGTTTATTCTGAAAAGTTTGATTCACAGACTGTTAAAAGAGGTAGATAGAAAGCTGAATCTTAAAAGTTGAGCTGTGTTATTTACATGTTGGTGCATGGATGATTGATAAAGAAACCTCTCCTTGTAGAAACATCGTTCATTGAAGTTAATATCTAGAGCATGTTTTGCATGGTTTATTGAGTCAGCGTCTCACTATACTTCATACGTCCATTTCCCCTCCGCCAGACTAATAACAAAGTACACTAAAAACAAAGAGATAATAAAATCAATCTAATAACTCTTTTTGAGCTCACACAAACAGTAGTTCAGGCTAGGATCTTGGGTTAGGACAGTGAGAAAACTACCCAAGATCTCAAAACTTGAAAACTAGAGTCATTAAAGAGTGAAATCCTGCTGCACTCGCATTATTGGGACCGTTCCTTTACCGGAGCTCAGCGCGAGACAACACTTGGGTGCACTAGAAGGTAGCCCACCTTCGACTGCATCCTGTGGGTGTGTTATATATTGGGGTTCCCTTCAGGGATGTCGAAACTAGATCGGGGATCTAGGTATTCTGCCCATATAGCACACTTTCCTTGACCGTGGACCCCCCTGATAGTGTCTGTGATTTGAGGTATCCTTAGTGGCTATACTTTTAGGGACTTACAAAAGGTGACTGGGACGGGCTATCCTGGTACCTGAAACAGACGGACCTACTCTGTCTTCAGTCTTTAGGAGGGTACTCGTCTTCACGAGAGTGCTTACACCTATCGTCTGGGGTTCGGGTGAAGCTCTAGAGTAACCGTAACTGTACTTTTGACCAACCCTCTCTGTATGCTATTGTGAGACTGGATTTCATCACCAGTGAACGGTAGTACTCAGACAGGGCACCCTATACTGGCTGCTTGTTGATTGATTTTAGAGAGTCTTTTTTCTTTTTAGTAAGTGTGTGGTTACTGTCACTTGAGACTTCATAATATATCACATTTTAAAATAAAATTTGTTAAAATTAAACCGGTCACTGTGGTGTCCCCTGACCCACGCCGTCAGTCTAGACGACAACAAGGTCTACCTCCTCTCACCTTAGAGGAAAGATTGAACCTTGGTGAACCCGGGCCTTCTACGGAAGAGCAGTCTCCTTTGACTAATCTGGATTATCACATAGACCCTTATCAGCCGGAACTCCCGGAGGACCCTTTCACTGAAGGCGTTGTACCTAATTACAATCCTCCGCTCACTGATCCGTTAGGACTGGTGATAATCCAGATTCCACTGCGCCAAGATATGTCTGCGGCAACACCAACATCTATTTCACCACCGGTATCCACAGGGTCGATACCAATGGCCACCATTCCTGGTTCGCCATCGTCCTCCCCGCCGGTGGTCAGTTCTATGTCATTACTGGGTAACCCCAGTAGTCAACATATGCCTACCCCCAACCCTATGGTCAACACAACTGTCAGTAGTTTACCGAACCCTTCGGCATCTACTCCTACCGTGACCACGTTGGGGACAACAGTAGCTCCTCCCACGAGCACGACTACTTCGGTGCCCTTTAGCAACCCTTTCGGTTGGAACCCTCTGTTGAGTTCAAACCCCCTGGCCACTATGCCAGGGGGCAGTGTTATCGGTACACAGGTAGCAGGGAATATTTCTCTTCCTATGCAATCCTTAGGACAAATGGGACAACCCATTGTAAATACTATCCCCTTAAGTGGTTCAAACATAGGCGTAGGATCTATACCGTTGCCAAACTATGCAAATACTAGTATGCCTCCAGGAAACTCTATTGCATCCATTTGGACTAACCAACCCCAACCTCCGTCTGCAGTGGGAGGGCATTTTTACGCTGGGGGCAACCAACCATTTGCCCCTCAATACGTTATGCCCTATGGACAGCAACCGTATGTTCCTACTCCTCCACCTATGGGAGGTTTTTATCAATGTCCCACTTACCCTTCTGGTAACACGTGGATGGGGGGACCCTATGGTCCAAATAGTCAGCCCATACTGCCTTGGTTAGACTCGGGGGCAAATCCACAATTGCCTTTCTTGGCAGCTTTGGACATACCCGACATCCATAAGCTGACAAACGACCCCATCAATCACAACTCGCTTTGGCCTCCTATACCGCATAAGATTCCTTCAGATATCCCGAAGTTCGATGGGAAGCATGGAGATGACCCGGCCGCACACATCACTACCTTCCATTTGTGGTCCATATCCAATTCCATGGTAGATGATAGTGTCCGCCTTCGACTATTTTCCCGCACCCTTACAGGCAATGCCGCCAAGTGGTACATCGAATTACCACGCGCCACCATCAATACGTTTGGCGCTTTAGCGACGGAGTTCTTAAAGAACTTTCAACTACCAATTAGAGTGGAAACCGGCACAGAATTGTTAACATCACTGCGCCAAGACACCGCCACCCACATCTCCGACCATATTCATGAATGGAGATGTAGGAGGAGGCTTGTCAAAGCGCCAATTCCGGACCATCTCTTGGCAAATTGGTTTTGCAAGTCTCTTTTACCCCATATCTCTAAAGACATTGGCCTTTCTGGTGTGGTGACAGAAGATCAATGTATTCGTCGTGCCCAGCACCTGGATTTGATCTATTCACAATCCGGCACGCTTTACGATCTGCTCCCCCATGCCCCTGGTAACCCGAACCCTCCGGCTACTAAGAAAACCAGAGCTCATGCCGACGGCCTCGTTGGCGCGATCTCTGGTGTAGCCACCAATCAGTCTCGGGGGAAAACCTGCCAGCCATCCTCAGCTGCCACCACCCCCCATCAAACGACTCCTCTCCCTTCTGCTGAGGTAAATTCGGTGCAAACCTCACAAAAACCCAACGGGAAAAATAGGAAGAATAAGAAGAAAACATCTTCTTCGGAAGAGCAGTCGAATAATCAGAATAACTCCAATCAGAAAAATGCTGCAAACGAAAAAGGAAAGGATAAACCCATGAGATTCCCTTGTAAAATCTGTGCGGAGAACCACTTGACATACAAATGTCCTCGGTTGCAGGAATGCACTGATTTTATTGCTAACAAGGATTCTGGGAGAACACCTGCCGTTCTTCACAATCCTTTCCCCAATCAACAGCAGCAACATCAACATATGGTTGACAACCCGCCACAACCCCATCAACGGGGCAATGGTGGTTCGAATCCTTCCGGCGAAGGACCATCTACCATTTATGGCATCGAGAGTATTGACCTTCAAACTCGCGCCAAGCTTTATGGAGCCCCTACCATAGATGCTCAGGAATCTGGAACTAGTTCCAATCCGCCGCCGCCTAACGATTTGCATATCGAAAGGCCTAATGCTGAACCTGTAATTCGTCCCCCAAAAGGGACACTTCGACGCACGACTCATAATACCTCTACATGTGCAGCCCAAAACTACAATATTGTAGAAGATTTGGCGCAGGCACCGTCAGCCATGTCTGCACTTGAAGTATTACAAACCTGTCCAGCACAAAGGAAAGCCTTGCTTTCGGCCATTGGCGGAATAGATCCCCGGGATTCCATGCTAGCAGTCTTTGATATGGAAAAGGCTAAACCTCGCCTCTCGCATCAACTCGCATTCCAGGTGCAGGTTGTGTCGAAAGGGAGACCCATCCATAGCACTGTCATAGACGAAGGTGCTTCGACCTGCGTTATGTCACAAGCTTGCTGGCTGAATTTAGGTTCTCCTACTCTAACCCCGCCATCGAATTCCCTGAAAGCTTTCGATGGCCACACGTTCCTACCCAAAGGATACCTTGCTTGCTTTCCCGTCACTCTGGGGGGGAAAACGGTAAATGTGGACGTTGAAGTCGTAGAGCGTCATCTCGACTATAATCTACTGCTAGGTCGCAGTTGGTCTTATGCCATGACCGCCATCGTGTCTTCAGTCTTCCGACTCATCTTATTTCCATTGGATGGGCGAATAGTCATGGTCGATCAGCTATCCTTCTGCACCCCTGATTATTCCACTTTACCAAGTAGCTCTGTACCCTTAATAGGAGGTGTCCCTGACTCTTACGTCAGTATCGGTACTGGTCTTCTGAAGGCATCTTCCCTACTGGGTTGTTTTCCTCTACCGCCGCCTCAGATCCCAAACACGGTTGCAATGATATCCACCTCTTCGGATGGCTCTATCGACCCATGGATCATTCCGGCACCTTCAGAAATTGATTCCTATGGAGATCAGATGCCGCTTTCGCCGGTTGAGTTGGCTTACCAAGCCATCCAAGTCGCATCTGAACCCTCCACTGATATGGTTTCGACCACAGGTACACCCCTCCCTCCCATAACGGTTCTCTCTAAGGATCTCCTCAATGAATTCTGGCCTACAGACGAAGCTATTCGAGAGATCATGTCATTAGAAGAACGACCTTGGGGAGAGTTCCACCATCGCGCTTCGACGATTGATTCGGAGGCGATAAAAACTGAAATCCCGTTCTTTGACCAACCTGAGATCGTTCCCTCCTCTTATACGACTGTCCACACTATCGATTCAGAAGGGAACATGGGTAATCTTTCCAAGACTCTACTCATAGATATCTCGGTCAAAACGGGTATCGTGGAAAATATTCAGATTGGAGAAGATTGCAATCCTGAGGAAATTGCACGCTTCACATCCATTTTCAAAGAATTCCACGATGTGTTTGCTTGGTCTCACAAGAAAATTCCCGACATAGATCCTTCTATTGACGAGAAAGAGATCAAGAAATTCCGAGCATTATTTTTATGGTATTTTTCTGGCTCGTTAATCCGAAAAACCTCGAGTCCTCTTCGCCAGGCTCGTTAAACTTACACGACGAAGCTCCGAGCATTCTTTTTTACGGTATTTTTCTTGCTCGTTAATCCGAAAAACCTCGAGTTCTCTTCTTAGGACTCGTTAAACTTACACGAAGTTGGCATCGAGCGTTCTTTTTATAGTCTTTTCTTCCTTGTTAATCCGAAAACCTAGATTTTTCTTCTTCAGACTCGTTAAAACCATGAAGAAGCTCTGAGCATTCTTTTTAGGAATATTTTTCTCGCTCATAAAACCGAAAAAATCCCGAGTCACCTTTGTCAGCCTCGTTAAACTACTGAGACAAAGAACAAGGAGCCATTCTTTTCCTCTTTTTCAAAGCTCTTTAAACAGAAAAAGTGTATCGAGTTTTCTCCGTGTGACTCGTTAAAATTTCATGGAGGTATCGAGTTTTCTCCGCGTGACTCGTTAAAATTTCACGGAGGTACCGAGTTTTCTTTGTTGGACTCGTTAAAATTTCACAAGGAATATTGAGTTTACTTCGTCTCCTCGTACTCATAACAAAATGAGGTAGACGTCCATTGAACATAGATTTCTCACTTTTCCGGATTCGATGGACTAACTAACGGAAAATGAACTGTTTCGGGCTTACTATTACCCCTTTGCCGTGCCCGGTTATCAAGACATGAAAAAGGTACCCCAATGGAGCCGTCTTTTACGACATTTTTCAGACTCCCTAAACATGAAAAATTCACCGAGTTTACTCGTCTGGACTCGTTAAACTTAATCAGACAGGACATGGAGTTGTCTTTTACGACATTTTTCAGACTCTCTAAACATGAAAAATTCACCGAGTTTGCTCATCTGGACTCGTTAAACCTAATCAGATGGGGCACATAGTTGTCTTTCCTGACATTTTTCAGACTCTCTAAACATGAAAAATTCACCGAGTTTACTCGTCTGGACTCGTTAAACTTAATCAGACGGGGAAAAATTTGGACAAAATGGATATTACCTCTGTTACATTTTCAAAAAAGGTCGATTTGGTAGCAAAATTCTTGAACATGGCACTTCCCAGAAAACTCTTTCGCAGTTAGCCGAACCCTACCATCTATGAGTATTAGCCTTCATTTCCCAGTGTCCCTGCACCGGTAAAATCCTAACACACTCTTTGGTGTTCAACACGCTTCAGCTGCCCAGTACCCTGCTAGAGTGCCTTCTATTGTTCAAGCAGATCTCGCTATCTACTGCTCTTGTTATCAACCAAACCATTCATTATGCCAGAAATTATTTTTCGTCTGACGTTCCCATTTACTCTTCCTTATCTCAAATCATAAACAAAATCAGTTGGTTTCAGTTTCGTGTTGACTGATGTAGGACGCCTCAGTGCCTACCTCTCAACAGATCACTTCCTATCGACTTCAACACCTTATCTAGGAAGTTGATCCAGAAACACATCAGTACCCAGATGCTTGCAGACATCAGTGGCAGGTAGTCTTGTGTTTGATCAAGAGTCTTCATCATTGGCTCTTGGTTGAATGATTCTACGAGTGTTCGACTTCAACTCCTTTTATTCACACTCACTAGATTGTACTGGGCATCTTAGGGACTATCATCATTATCGGTGGCCACCTTCGCGTCTGTTAACAGTTTTCATTATTGACTGGTAATCAGACGATTTCTCACATGTTCGACGACAACTCCCTCATTCACATGTTCAGAAATATGCAGTTTTAGTGAATCGGCAGTCAAGACCTTGGGGCAACGGCTACACCATTAAAGTTGTGTTCCCTTCCCCAAGCTGCGATATTGTTTATGGAGACAGCTTCTTCAACCTGATCCTGTTATGACAGACACTTCCACATTGTGCCTATTGGTGGATACATTCTTCATATCTCTATTCTAGAGAAATCATGTTGTTTAAAGCTACTGAGCATGGGACATGCCCGACTCTTGGAAAATACTATATTTTCTGACATATGTTGTTGTTTCAGGTTTTCCTCAGTTTTTCAATCTCTCTCTCTCTACAAATTATAAAGTATTTCGGCCATCGTCTTCGTCTCTGACCTCACACTTTAGGGGGCATCTGTTACAGGTTAAAATACCTCCTCATCAGCTCAGAGGGGAAGACAAATATGGAAGAAGTACAAAGACCTAAATTAAACCTATTTCTGCCAGGGTAACACATACATATAACAGAACAAGAGCGTTATAACGCAGGCAAGGAATACATTAGCCGCGTTAGTGACTAGGGCAACGCTCTGTTTACACTGAAAGGTCGCGTTACCCGTGTTTTAAGTTTGAATTGGGAAAAGAGCGCGGAGAAAGATTTGAATCTCCGACTTTCCCTCACGAAGGAGTCAGTGCACAGAGGAAACTGCAGAAGCACCAATTCATTATTGGTCATTGCCATAGAAGACTGAACTCCAAGAGAGGCAAAAGCATGGAGATCAAGGAAACATCTAAGCCTTTTCCATTCCAAACTAGTGGAAAGAGAAGGGCAACAATGGCTTTCTCCCTCTCCTATAAGAAGGAGTTGAAGGCTCTTAATTAAAGGTCGAAGGATTGCTCAAAAGTACTTGCATAATTGTGGAATAGAGAATAGTGTGACATTGTGAAGGCCAAGAGTCAAAGAGGCTCCTAGAGAGCTTGTTGGCTTGGACTTCTTCACTTGGTAGAGAAGAGAAATTGGGAGACTGAGGAGGGCTTGGTACAACCGATGGTTGTAATCCTCCTTCTTTCAAAATCAATAGAACTATGTTCGTTTTGTCCATTCGATGCTTAATGTTATATTGTTATTTCAATATTTGTTTAGTATGATATGAATGGCTCAGATGTGTATAATCTAGATGTTTATTGTTGATTTAATTGATACAATACTTGTTATATCAGAAGTTACGCGGGTGCTTTGACTGATTGCAGGATTCAGATTTGGAGCCGGTGGAGGAAGGACTCTTGCTTTGCTGCGTAGCGCTCTCCAAAGGATTCTGAAGTTGTCAAAGAGGTAATTCTCTGTTGTATTCTTTCAAGTTATTTCAGGCTAATATGAACATGCTCATGCCATCTTTGTGAACAGCATAGCTAATCTGACTGTCTGCCTTGGGCACCGGAAAGCTCTGAGAGGGATATACGAAAACCAACCACCCAAGCAGTTTACCCTAAAGCATGCACATAGATATTATTTGCAGAAAATTAAATCAAAATGTTGAAGGCTTAAGATCTGAAAGTTCAAAGCACAACCTTCTCTTTTTCTTCAGCTCTGTTTTTGAATTTTTTTGAGCTGTTTTTTCTTTGTTCTCTGGTTCAAATTTTGAGCATGTTAGAACCAGTTTGCTTCTATTTTTGAGTCAGGAATTAAACAGATTGTAGTCATTCTTTTTTTGGAAACTTTGGTTCATATTTTGAGCTTGTTTGAACCTTTATTTTTCTATCCTAATCTACCTAACTGATAAGCCAAGATTAAACTATTTGGAAAATCTGATTCACTAACCTATCAGCAGCAAATTTAAAAATAATTAGTCATGATTAGGTTGTATGACTGACTGGGAGTGTGTTTCTTAGGAGTGGCATTTGAGCTGGCACACTTTCAGGTTTTGATTCTCTTTTTGGTATGGGCTATACCTTTCTTTTTTTTACAATTTGCCCTCTTTTCTCTTTCTATTGTTTTTGTACTTTTGATTTTTCTAATTTTGAATGCAATGATGGATGAAATATTTATAATGAGAAAAAGATAAAAAAAAGGCTTTTAAACATGATAGGATCAAGGGAAATAATGTTTGAGCATCCTTCCATTGACAGGAACCCCAAACATTTTAGTTCCATTCAATTCTTGCAAGAAATAAGCATTGTTACCAGCAGTAGAATGAATGAGATAAGGGCCAAGCCATAAGTTATCAAATTTTCCATGCTTGCCCTTATCTTCTCTCCTTGAGTCCCACTTTAACACTTTTTCCCAAACATTGAAATTACTGGCCTTTGTTCTTCTATCAAAAATCTTCTTGATGTTCTCTTGCTTTTGTAATGCTCTGTTGTAGACCTCCTTCTATTTTGCTGAAGGTGTATGGTCTGATTTATTCTTTTGATCATGCCATTGTCTTCAGACTACACCTCTTGAATCAACTTAATAACTGGTACACCAAGGCTGGTTGGAAAAATTGCATTTGTACCATGCAGAAGCTGGTAGGGTGACATTCCAATAGATTTCTTAAGTGTTATTCTGTCAGCCCAGAGTGCATGTACTAGCTTCGTGTGCCAAGACTTCTTGTTGTCATCCAACAACTTCTTGATTATGTTCACCAAACCCTTGTTTTAGGACTCTGCTAGCCCATTACCTTGAGGGTAGTAAGCAATAGAATGACCCAATGTTATCTAATAATTGTGACAAAATTCAACCATCTTTTTGGATCCAAATGCTGCAGCATTATCAGTGATGATCTTCCTAGGACAGCCAAATCTAGAGAGGATGTGAGTCTCAATGAATTTTATAATGACTGAGTCATTGGCTTGCCTAGAAGGGATGGCTTCTATCCATTTGGTGAAGTAGTCTGTTGCAGTGAGAATCTATCTATGTTGGGCAGATGAGGGTGGATGGATTTCTCCTATGAAGTCAAGTCCCCACTGTTGAAAAGGAGCTTCAATAGTGATTGGATGCGGAGGTAAGGGCAAAAAATTTCTTTTGCCTTCAAAAAGTTGGCATTTATGACAGGAAATTATCATCTTGTGTACATCTATAAAGAGGGTGGGCCAATAGTAACCAACTCTAAGGATTTTGTTAGTTTTGGTCTCCCAGTAGAGGTGGCCTCCACATTATCCTTCATGGAACTCGTGCTTAACCTTCTCTGCATCATACTCAGGCAAAAATTTAAGCAATATCCCACTTGCATTTTTCCAATAAAGACATTTATCTATAATGCAGTAGTTTACAAATTGTAACTTTAAAAACCTCGCCTTTGTTCTCGATAAACCAAGAGGTGTATTCAAATTAAGCAAAACATATAGAATATCAGCATACCAAGATGAATTCATAAAATGGTCTTCAACAATGGTAGTTGACAGTTCCTCTTGTTCATATAAAGAATTTATCATATTAATATCAAGAACTTCAAAATTTGATTCATCCATTAATCTAGCTAGACCTTGGCCTTTGATGAGTTTAGTGGGCTTGATTTCTAAATCATATTCAAGTATCACAGCTATCAACTTACCTCTCTTACCATCTGGGTCCTATGTTAGAATGTCTTTCACCACTGAATTTGGGACAATGGCAATGATGTGGGAGTGAAAAATGTATACTCAGAAGTCTTTTAAAGCTTTGACCAAAGCAAAAGCTTGCTTTTCCATAATTTTGTACTTCAGGGGTGCATCTCTCAATGCCTTGCTAAAGAATGAAATAGGTTGCTCTTGTCCTTGTGGATTTTTCTGCAATAGGACAACAGTTATTGTATGTTCTGATGCAAATGAAAAAATATAAAAATCTTTTGAAAAATCAGGACTTATTAGAACTGGTGTTTTGGTTCATGCTTGTTTAACCAGTTCAAAGGACTTCTTTGCTTCCAAGGTCCATCTAACTCCTTGCTCCTTTTTCAGCATGTTTGTGATGTTTCTAAGGAGTTCAGCTAAGTTGGGTATGAACCTTCTCAAGAAATTAATCTTTCCATTGAAATATTGGAGTTCCTTGATGTTTCGAGGATGAATGATTTGCAATATAGCCTCAATCCTTTTTGGGTCTATCTTTATTCCCTCTTCTGAAATGATGTGCCCAAGAAGTTTACTTTCTTGGAGACCAAATAGTGTTTTCTTTGGGTTTAAAGATATCCCAAACTTTATGTATTTCTCGAATACTTTTCTCAAGTGTTCTAAGTGCTCTTTGTCTGTCTTGGAAAAAATAGTGACATCATCAAGGTAAATAATGATGAAGTAGCCTAATTCTTCCGAGAATGAAATGTCCATGGCCCTATGAAAAGTAGCACCAACATTCATTAAACCAAAGGGCATTTTCACATACATGAAAGTGCCCCAAGGTGTAGTAAAGGCTGTCTTTAATTAATCATCAAGATGAACTGAAATATTATTGTATCCTGAATAGCCATCTAGCAAAGAAATTATTTTGGAACCAACTACCCTTTGTAAAATATGGTCCATCTTGGGTAAAGGGTAGTTTTCCTTTAGTGAATCTTTGCTTAAGTCTCCAAAGTCTATACAAAGCCTAATATCTCCTATTTTCTTCCTAACTGACACCAAATTAGACACCGATTTAGAATATCTAATAGGGACAATAATACTAGCTTCATACATTTTCTTGATTTCCTTCTCAACCAAAGGTAACTGAACAGGGTTTATTCTGCACAGTTTTTGTTTAAATGGCTTTTGGTTTTCCTTGAGAGGTATCTTGTGCTGAATTATTTTAGTGTCATAGGATTTCAGATCCTCATAACTCCATGCAAAAACATCAGAAAATTATTTAAACATCTCTATGTATCTCAGTTTTATGTGAATTGGTAAAATCTTAGATAGTTTGATCATTTTCGGTTTTAATTCACTGCCTATATTACACTCTTCAACTTCAATCTCGACAGGCTCCAATTTCGGTTTCTTGGCCACATCGTTGAAATCAAACAACTCTTCTAAAGGGGCCAGATCTTTTGGAAAAATTTGATTGTTGGACTGTAGAGTTTCTAAGTCCTCTATTTCTAACTCTGCAATCATTTCTGATTTATTTTCAAGTTTGTTAGACAACATATTTATATCAGCAACTTTAGGAGAATTTTCTTCTTCATCAAGAAAATTTTCTTCACTAGGGCAATCTATTTCATAGTCTGAATCTGAACTTGGTAGCTCAAATTCATTTCTGAACTGCATGAAGTCTTCTATTTGTTTGTCTCCATCAAACACTTGCCAATATTTCTCATTATCAGGAACAGCTGGACTGAATTTAATTTGAGTTGTACATTTTTTGGTTTCATAAGGCGTTAATCATGTTATAGCAGCAAAAGCTAAACTGTGGGCCATGATATTCTTTTGTCTTGGGACAAATATCAATTGCAATTCCTCAAATGTTTTTAATAAATCCACGACGTCGTTCCTGTAAGCTCTAAGTCTGGGGTGATTAGCGTTGTATTCCCCATTTACTTGCCTAATGATTAACTCTGAATCCTCATGCACTTTAATTCTTTTAGCTCCTAATTTCTTCAACAAATGTAAGCCTAAAAGAACAGATTCGTATTCCGCTATGTTATTCGAAAACTGAAAGTTTAATCTATAGGAATGACCTTCTGTGTGATTATTTTCAATGTTGCGTATCCAGACGCCTGCACCAGCATTGCTCCTAGTGCAGGACCCATCAAATTTCATACTCCACAGAGGATTAGTTTCAGGTTCAGTAGTTTGGTTACTATCCTCTTCAACTAATGTGCTTTTGGCTTGTTCTTGAAGGTCAACAATTTGTTGAATTTGTTTTAATTCCTTAGGTTTTTCATTGAGTTGAGGACTACTTTCTTGACTGTCAATGTTTAAAAGCAAAGGATGGATGATTTGTAGCTCTATACCTGCATTTGGTTTGATATAGTTTTCAGGTTTAGAAAAATATTTTGATAGTTTTGTGTTGTTTTTCCCCTCCTCTCTATCAGCCATTAATTCAGTTAAATTCACCTATTCATTGAATTCATTGTTAAAAAGGATAAATTAATCAAGGCCCGTGTTTACAGAATAAAGGGGAGAGTTTTGTGGTCTCTCTTGGCTAGTAACCATGTATTGCATATGGGACTCCCTATAAAGTCTTCTAGTCTGATTGAAAACATGGATGGTTGCATATGTCATGTCCATTTGCATAGTTCCTTGTAACTTAGCCCCCCAAGACCTTGATAACAGCATACCATACTTTGGGGGTACATCAGCCACTACTATATCCATGACTAAACATTTGGCTAGTATTTGTGCTAAGTTCACACAGAGGTCCTTGATTAATCCTAAAAATTTCACTCTGCTTGAGTCGAAGGATTAAAGATCTTTGTAAGGTATGGTGATCTCAATACCTAGGCTCTCCATTACAGATTTGGGCATTAAATTGTGAGAGGCCCTTGAATCATGCATAGCATTTGCAAAAAATTGTCATGAACATTTAAACTAACATAAAAAGGAGGAACTGGTCCCTCTTGATATATACCTTCAATATTAGGACCAAAAATGAGCTCTCGTTGGTCATCGTTAATATTGACAATGTCATTATTATCTTCTATGTTTAAAGCCTTCAAAATTTGGGATCTATATACAATTTGGGCAGCTAGTTCAGTGAGAGGAACAAAGATTTTGATTCTGGAAATTCCCTGCTCTAAACTAAAAGGCATCTAATTCTTTGAAGTGTTTGTTTCAGACTTATTAACTGCCACCCTATCAGCAAAATCGGTTTGCTGATTTCCTCTATTTACATTGGTTAGAATTGTTTTAACAGGAGCACTAGCTAAGGTGCTAACACTACTTAGGTCTGAACTTTGTTTTTGACTGTTTTGAATGCCTTTGTCTTTATTTTTATCAAAACCTATAGCCATTGTTTTGTCTTTCTACTTTGTAACTTAGGGTTTATTTACAGTGCTGTTTTGTGAATAATTGTTAGAGGTTTTATTGTTGGGGGTTTCTAGATTGTTCTTACTTCTAAGGTTATACTCCTTTGTGGATTCTATCATGACATTTTCTATCATAGGGTGTATACAGACCTTGTTTTCTATTGTAATGGACTGCAAAGTAATCATTATCTACTCCCAACATATTTATATCATCTTCCTCCATTTGATCTAACATTTCTTCAACCTCACTTACATAGTTCTGATGAAAAGGAGGAGTGATCTGTTGATCATCCTCCCTTGGTCTGTTTTGAGGCTGGTTTCTCCTAAAATTCTGATTTTGGTTTTGATTTCTGTTTTGAGGAGCTATTTTGTTTTGACTTGCTTGTGCTCTCTCAAGTATGCTCATCTTTTTCATCATCTCCTCCATCATTCTTTCCATATTTGAGCTAGATTTGGAAGGTGTGGATTCCTCTCTAAAGGACACTCTCTTCTCATTCTTCATTCTTGCCCTTTTCTCCATTAATTTAACTTCCACATCAACAGCCCCTTTTTGCATATCTTCAAGAGCTATGGGATCTCTCTCTCTCAACTGATAGGCCATTGTTACACCATTTTTTGGTCATCTAATCTATTACCATTAGATGGACCCAAGTACACCATGTAAGACCAATTTTACCCTAAGTAAAATTGCCTTCACTATGTTAAATAACTTAATAAACCACATTTATTAGGTTGTTTATGGTCCAAACAGGAAAACCCAAAAGGAAATATTAAACAAACCTATATTTGTTTGATTTTCCTCATGGAATAATTAATTAAACCATAATTTAATTATTATTCCCAGTCATGTTTAACCCAAAAACAAATAAATTAATTAGATAAACCTTCATTTATCTTATTATTTTCTCGGAATAATTATTTAAATCTTATTTAGATAATATTCCTTGTTAAATATGACCAAATCACCCACAAATAATTAAATAAATCATTATTTATTTAATTATCTTTCAACCACTTCCTTAAATAATTAAATAAATCATTATTTATTTGATTATCTTATAACCGCTTCCTTAAAAAGATAAATAAATCATTTATTTATTTATTTTTGACAAATTAAGGGATTTGACCCAAGTCAAATACCTTTTCCATCCAACAAATATAATAAAATATTCCATAAAAAGTGGATCTAGATCTGGTTAACCCATGCACCAAGATCTAGAATGACCCAATATTTTGTTATAAATAGGAGGGTTTTTCCTACCACTCTTCACCTTTTGTTGCCTATTAGATCACTCTGGATCTATACACTTGGTCACCATTTTCTGCCATTTGCTGTGTGAGCTCCCTTTGAGTTCCATTCTTTGTGTGGGTTTTCTACACCAACAAGAGAGAAAGATTTTAGATCTGAAGTGTTGAGGACTTCCAAGAACCCATCCCACTGAGGAGAATTGGATACGCCTTCTTGTTTTCCTCCCAGGTGCCTGATTAATACAAAAATTCTTTCAAAAATTGTTCTTGTCTTGCCTATTGGTATATGGACCAAACCCTTATTTTTTCTGCTTAATGTCTTTCCATGCATAGATCTGGTTTTTGCAGCTCTTTTATGTCCAACTAACCGCAGATCTGAAGATATTGACAGCCACTTTTGTTGTTAGGGCTATTAGTTATGCATAGCTAAAGTGGTCCTTTTTCGTACACTTCGACAAAGGATTCATACTAACAAATGGCGACTCCACACGGGTTTTAAATTACGACCGCTGTTGTTTTTCATATTCCTGCATATCCAGCTACTTCAGACCCTAGGGCTTCTTTTCAGCTGTTTATTTTTCCTATTTTTATGTTTTTTTTCTCACATAAAACCCTAAAACATTAAAATTTATAACTTCCGTGTGTTTCTGGCCCTATTGCGCAGGTAAGCGACACCAGCCGCAACTGAGACGGCACCTTTTCTAAACATCTGTCGCCTAGACAACCAGAATGGGGGGTTGCACTTTTTGGCCCATAAACTACGACCTGGACCTCCAGGTCACACTTTTCTGCCCCTTTTCTGCGACCTGCACTGAAAACAGGTCAGAAACTGTGACCTACCAGTTTTTCAGTGATTTTTCTACAATTTTTCTAGGTTCTACTGCAGCTTCTGTCAGGGTCTTCCAGCCTCTGTCTCAGCCCACCTTGACCAAGTTCTGATCTGTTTTTACTCATCTAAGTGGGAACCTAGCCCCCTAGGGCTTTAGTACCCTCCACTTTTTTTGGAAGAGTTTTAGCTGTTTCAGCCATCTGTTTTTCAGAGCTTCAGCCTCCTTTTTTCCAGATCTGTTACCTCCCTTTTAGATCCATTGAAATCAGCTCTTCTACCTCTCAAATCACCTCCTGAAGATTTGTTTGGATCTACTTTTAGGGCCTCCACCTTGCCCCCTCTGTATTTTCCTGATTTCCTTCCTTTTTCCAGCCACCTTGCCTCTGTCTTTTGGCTGTGATCTGCACCTCTTTTCAGCAACTTTATCCTTTAGATCCCTGTCCCTTTTGACCTTAGATCTATTGGCCTCTTTTCCGTGTGTTTTGCCTAGATTTTTCCCTTTCTTTTCAGATTAGTTTTGAGAGACCCGCCTTCTTGGGTTAGATAGATGCACAAGTAGCTGTTATTTTTCTGTTATTTCAGCATTATATACTGTTCTCTGCAGATTGATTTTCAGTTACGCAGCACACTTTTTTCTTGCTCTCAAAACGGAAAGGGTTTAAAAATTAAAATTAACACATGCCACACACTGACCCTAAGTGAAGAAGCACCTGGTTAACACCACCTGACAAAGACTCTAAAATCAATTGTCACTGCACCTTGTCCGCCCTTGACCTCTCTTGATTTTGTCCCTTTCTACCCCTGTCGGTTTCCTTCTTCCTGTCATCATTGCACCCCCTAGGCGCCTTTCCCGGAGACTTCTTGGCCTTCACCCTCAGTTTTCGGTCGATCGACCTGCTCCGCCCCGCCATCGTCGAGCCAGTCCTCCTTCGAGTCTGCACTCCGACTCCTCTCGTGATTCATCGGGTTCTCCTTCTCCTCCTGGTTCTCCCCCTGCCACCTTCACTATGTCTGGTCCAGGGCCTAACGCTAGCGGTTCCCTCGGCCCTAATGCCAGCCCGACTACTAGCGGAACCGCCACAGGAACTACCCCAGCCACCCCCTTGCTGTCGTACAATGCAGGCCTCAGCCTCCCCGATTTCAATCAGTTGATCAATTACCCTATCCGCCACGATGTTGGTTGGCCTGCCATGCCAACCAAGCTCCATTCCGACATCCCTAAGTTCGAAGGCCAAGCTGGAGAAGATCCAACCAGTCATGTCCGATATTTCCACATGTGGTGTTCCTCCAATTCCATTACCGATGACTCCATCCATCTTCGTTTGTTCCAACGCACGCTTACCGGCGAAGGTTCTAAATGGTATGTTGAAAAAACCACCTCTTCCCATACCACCTTTGCGACCCTTGCCCAAGCCTTTTTGTCTTATTTCTAGCTCCCTCTTTGATACGACATTGGCACGGAGCTCTTGACTTCCTTCAAGCAATCCTCTTCAACCCGCCTTTCCGCCCATGTTCAGGAATGGTGAAGAAGACGGAGCTTATGTCGAGCTCCCCCCTTCGAAGATCGGGTTTATATGGACTGGTTCCTTTGCACTCTCTTACCTCCCATTGGCAAAGATGTCGCCTCCCATTTCCCTCAAACCGAAGAAGCCGCCCTCCAAGTAGCCTTGAAATATGACCCGATCTACGCTCAGTCTGGTTATGTTTATACGCGTTCTTCCGGCCTCCCCCGGGCCGAGTCGCGCTAACGCCCGGGGCATCTCATTAAAGCAGCAGTATCGTTGGAGCCCTTTCCCATCCGTACGCTCAACCTCCTATGGGCTATGGTCTCCCTCAGGGAGGGGCCAACACCTCTAGCACTCTTCCCCCTCCCGGTAGCATGTATCCAGGATACGGCATGCCTCCTCCTGTTGCCCAACCTCCTGCTTACCTCAATGTTGCCCAACCTAACCATTACCTTTATCTGCAGCCTGGTGCGCCAGCTCCTCCAGCATATGCGCTTCCATCTCCCTTGCCTCCTCCAAACCCGCAACAGCACTTACAGCCCCCTCCAGGGCAAGTATTTGCATAGCAGGGCGCGACTAATCCCCCTTCTTCTCAAAGAAGGCGGAGAGGCAACCCAAACCAATCTGCCCCTGGTACCCGTGGACCCAATCCTGGTGTTGACCCTAACACTGCCAACCAGCAACAGGGCACTCAACCCAAGCCGGACAGGCCGCTTCGCACTAATAATCCTTGTTCGTGTTGCGGTGTTTATGGTCATTACACCCACGATTGTCCCCTCTTACCCCATATGCGGCAAATGTGGGAGTCTCAAGCCACATTGCGCGGACAGCACACCTCCCCTCATGCTCCTCCTAATGTGGCCACTACCCAACCAGCTTTGTTTACTGATCCCTTCCCTCAGTAAGGATTCGTGGCTATCCAACCGCCTGATAGCCAGGTCACCACTCCCCCTTCCCTTTCTGGTTCCTCTGATTACCAGATCCTTATGATGCACTCCGATCCTTCCCCGACCGTCTACCTTCACCTTCAAACTCGGTCTCGCCAGTACCCTCAGCCTCCGGCTCAGTCTGCCTCCGAGCCTCCTTCTTCAGGTTCTACAGAGCCTCTTTCGACACCGAATGGCCCCTTACATATCCCTCAACCCAAATTTGAGGTTCATACCAAGATTCCTAAGGGAGCATTACGTCGAAATGCTACTTCCAGTCGAGCTGCTCATTCGTATAGCATAGTAGATGATTTGGCGCAATCTCCTGCTGCCATTTCCACACTGGAACTCCTCCAGTCGTGCCCTTCCCAAAAGAAGGCTCTACTATCTGCCGTGGGAATTGTAGATCCTGCTGATGACCAAATGATTGTTTTCGATGCCACTCAATCGGACCATCCTCCTCTCCCTCCTTCCGTCGCCTTCCAAATCCCGGTCAAAATCCGTAACGCCAACGTTTCCCGGTGCATAATTGATGAGGGGGCATCCACTTGCATGATGTCCGCTTCGGTTTGGAAGCAACTCGGATCCCCTAAGTTGGCCCCTTCCACGATCACCCTTCGAGCGTGGGATGGCCATGCTTCCCAGCCCATTGGCCTATTTCGTAATTGTCCTATCACCCTCGCCGGTAAGACTGTTTGCGTTGACGTCGAAGTCATTGACACCCCGCTAGACTACAACATTCTATTGGGGCGAAGCTACACCTATGCTATGTCTGCTGTCCCATCCGCAGTTTTCCGTAAGATGTCTTTCCCTCATAATGGAAAGATAGTCACCATTGACAGGTTTAGACATATGTAGGCCAAAATCCAGGACCTCACAGGGGGCGACCATCTCTTACGCAGCCAACAAAGAAAAGTACAGTTCCTTGACAGTGTCTCTCCTGGCCACTACAGGAACTCCTCTTTGCTGGACTGCTTGGAACTTTTCCTAGTCTCCCCCCTCCTCCTATCTCTGACCCCAGCTCGTCGAATGTTTGCATGATGCAATTGTCTCGGGCTGCTCTCAAGCAACCTGCTTCGGCTAGTCAGCAACCTTGCCCTCCGCAACCTACTCCTAGCCCTTCACCTGCAGTTGGTAGTCATGAGCCCCTTTATCCCCCTGGCACGGTTCCTCCAGGCCTTAGCCATTTAGGAGCCGTCCCACCTGGCCATTACCCCTCTGGTCAGATACCGTTCCTAGCTCCCCCACCGGGAGTGTACACGGTGCCGGTCATGGCCACCCTCTCTCTTCCTAACTTGACCCTTGGGATTCCCGTTTGGTACCTTGATCCTCCAGCCCCCACCTTGCCTGGTCAACCCAAACCTTATATTGCTTTGACCCCGGTTCAACCGGTCCCCATGACTTCTCCCGCTGCATCAGTGCCTCAGTCGCCTCAACAGGAACCACCTCCTGTTGCGACCGCTTCGGGTAAGAAGGGCAAAGCTCACAAGGGGGCATCAAAGGACAAGGCTGCCCCGAAAAACCCTGCTCCTCCTCAGCCTCCAAAGCATACCATCCAGTGTGCTTTGTGTGATGTTGTCGGTCACGCCTCCCATACCTGTCCTGAATTGCTTCATCTCAAGCCCATGGTTAATGTCACGTTCCCTCAGTCCGCGGTCCTAGAAGCCTCTGTTCCTTCCGCAGCCAAGAACCCCAAGACTATTCACACCAACCACTCATGTGCTTTGTGTGATCTCCATGGCCATTACACCCATTTTTTTCCCCGCCTCGAGGACTTCCGCACCTCTATCGCCGCGGTCCACCAATTCGAGGCCAAGCGCAATGAGTCCACCTCTTCCCTTTTTGCACATTCTGCTTCAGCAGAACTACCACATATGACTGCTCCCATTGACATTCCCCCTCCTGATATCGAGATGACGAAGCCTTCGTCCAGCATTTTTTACCTATCATCATCCATGAGACCCTCGGGGAACATTCCATCTGAATCCTCCCATGTTGTTTCGCTTGACCTTCCTTCAGCGATCATCTTGGGCTCAACATCGGTAGATCCTCTATCTACTTACTCTTCGGTCACCCCTTGTGCCGATGCGCATGTGAACCTCTCTTCTCATGATGATGATTTAGGTCACTTCACCACGTCAGGTGGTCTTTCTTCCACCAGTCACCCCATCTTCTATCGCAATGATGACATTATGGAAAAAATCCCCACCCCTGACGTTATCTATTCCCCCTTACATCGAACCCAGGCGTTCACACCACATCCACCTTGTGGCCATTACATTGAAACCCAATGTTTGGGTAAGGGGGCACCCACATTTGAAAGACCAAGAGAAGCAATTCTCCACCACTCTCCTAGTGTATCTGGTCGTGTTGACTTCAGTCCCAGTATTCTTCCACATTTAGAAGAACCTCTAGAGTCCCATATCAGTTCAGATCACTCTAGGGATGATACCCCTTATCGTTCCCTCATCTTACATCAGCAACCCAGTCTCTTAGACTGTATTGTTGACCAACCTATAGCTTTTCTACGAGAGCATCAGTTCATTATCTCCAAATCCTCTTTTTGGGATAGTGACACCACGTATGCCAACTCAGAAACTTAGAGTCCATTTGATCCCTATATGCAGTACCAAAAGAGATTGGTAATCCTCCATTTCCTTTCTCAAACTGCATAACCATAACGAGAAAAAATGGCACACCACATCATTTAAATGTGTTTATATTCCCCTTTTTCTAAATACATTTTGGCATGACCACACCATGCTCGGGGGCACCTATGCCCCTCAACCATAACCCTCCTCACCTCATTTTTGGAGAGGAGGCTGTCTTACCCATCGAGTGTGAAATCCCTTCCCTTCATTTGGCTGTTGAACTTCTCCCTGACACCCAACCTCTAGAGCAATGACTTATCATGCCTGAGCGTGCCTCTGAAGACTGCCGTGTTGCATTGCAAACCATGGAAGCAGCCAAGAAACGTACCAAAGCTCAAAATGACCAAAAAGTCCAGCCTCGTCCTTTTCACAAAGGCGACCTTGTTCTAGTATATGACCAAGCCCATGATATCCTTGGTCACGGGAAGTTTGACTCATTATGGCTAGGCCCTTACATCATTAGTAAGGATCTTGGTAAGGGGGCATACCTTTTAGAGGACTTTGAAGGCAATCCTCTTCCTAATCCTTGCAAATGCACCCTATCTTAAGAAATATTACCCTTAGCATTTCCCTTCTGAGATGCATGTTTTATGTTTTGTTAGATAGCCAGCATCTTTTTTGTAATTTCATCCTTCACCAGGACCTATGTTGTCGAAGAAGGATCACTTCACCTCTCCTTCAAATCAAACTTCCTCACTTACAACACTTGTACTTGGGGCACCATTTTGCCTCCTTACTTGTCTTTGTTCGTGTTGATTTTCGTCATGAGTTACCATCTTGTACTCATGTTTTCATGGTCCCCCATTGGGCCTTTACTGTGTGGCAGCACCATCGAGTCACCCTTGTTTAGAGCATCCAAGTTGAGTCATCATCGCATTCATGGAGTCTATCCCGAGTCCCTTTGTACCCCGCTATAGCCCTCCATCCTTCATTGCTTGTTCTCTCTCTTGTGTCGCACCTTATGGCCTTCAGTCCCACTGTCCCCTATCCCTTATGATATTGTGTCAGTCCCTGCCATGTCATTCATGCCCTTTATGCTCTAACAAGGGAAGTCGTCCATTCGCTACTCAGTCCTTTCCATTTCACCATCATCATTAGTGTCAGTCTGTCCATCGCTCTACTATTTTCTCTCGTGCCTTAGTTGAGGATCTCTCATTGCCTCACTTATGGCAGACTTCCTTCTGTCGACATCAGCTCATTCATTCCAGAAGCCGGGTCTAGAGGGTGGTGTACCTTGGTTCCAGCTTCCACTCTTGTTCGGTGCCTCGGATCAGGCAAAGGGATCTCTCATTTCCCTTTGACTTGATTGTTTCTCCAGCTCCTTTCAACATGAAAGAGATCCGTATACTTGATGGTTCAGTGATACAGCAACAGCTATTGATGATTCCCGGGTGTGTGTGAGATGTCTCAACCCTCATGAGGGGGTGGCCCTGCAGGTAGCCCCCCACATGCCCGGATGACCTCCTCCTTGCAGCCTTTGATGCAGCTCTAGATATTTGATGATGTTGGCCTTCGCCACTTGCAGCGCCTCCTTGATTTGCATGTATCAGTCAGATTTTCTGAGCCCTTCCCCATTTATAGGGTGCATTTGGGTTGTATTTGTATCTCATGTACTCAGATATTATTGTATCAGTCCTGGCTGTTATCCCAGGCACAACATGTATGTGGGATTCCTCATTGTATTTTTATCTGGCTCATGATTATGCCGCTGTACTTTATGGTTCAGTCCCTTGTTTACTGGACACACTATTCTTTTGTACTTTGTCTCGGCGGGCATAGGTATGCCTCCCCCGTCGCCTTCAACACAGGTACCTTCTCATAAAAAGAGACTTGTTTCACCTGCGAGTCTCGTCTCCTCAGGGTCTAGTTTTCAGCACACTATCTATCTTACATTTCTCTCTCTGACTTCCCTTTTGTTGTCTGGTGATTGAGTTCTTACAACGTACTTCAGTCATACGATTTTCTCCTGACACTTGCACGCTAGGGGGCAATCTGTTACACCATTTTTTGGTCATCTAATCTATTACCATTAGATGGACCCAAGTACACCATGTAAGACAAATTTTACCCTAAGTAAAATTGCCTTCACTATGTGAAAATAACTTAATAAACCACATTTATTAGGTTGTTTATGGTCTAAACAGGAAACCCCAAAAGGAAATATTAAACAAACCTATATTTGTTTGATTTTCCTCATGGAATAATTAATTAAACCATAATTTAATTATTATTCCCAGTCATGTTTAACCCAAAAAAAAATAAATTAATTAGATAAACCTTCATTTATCTTATTATTTTCTAGGAATAATTATTTAAATCTTATTTAGATAATATTCCTTGTTAAATATGACCAAATCACCCACAAATAATTAAATAAATCATTATTTATTTAATTATCTTTCAACCACTTCCTTAAATAATTAAATAAATCATTATTTATTTGATTATCTTCTAATCGATTCCTTAAAAAGATAAATAAATCATTTATTTATTTATTTTTGACAAATCAAGGGATTTGACCCAAGTCAAATACCTTTTCCCTCCAACAAATATAATAAAATATTCCACAAAAAGTGGATCTAGATCTGGTTAACCCATGCACCAAGATCTAGAATGACCCAATATTTTGTTATAAATAGGAGGGTTTTTCCTACCATTCTTCACCTTTTGTTGCCTATTAGATCACTCTGGATCTATACACTTGGTCACCATTTTCTGCCATTTGCTGTGTGAGATCCCTTTGAGTTCCATTCTTTGTGTGGGTTTTCTACACCAACAAGAGAGAGAGATTTTAGATCTGAAGTGCTGAGGACTTCCAAGAGCCCATCCCACTGAGGAGAATTGGATACACCTTCTTGTTTTCCTCCCAGGTGCCTGATTAATACAAAAATTCTTTCAAAAATTGTTCTTGTCTTGTCTATTGGTATATGGACCAAACCCTTATTTTTTCTGCTTAATGTCTTTCCATGCATAGATCTGGTTTTTGCAACTCTTTTATGTCCAACTAACCGCAGATCTGAAGATATTGGCAGCCACTTTTGTTGTTAGGGCTATTAGTTATGCGTAGCTAAATTGGTCCTTTTTCGTACACTTCGACAAAGGATTCATACTAACAGCCATCTCATGATCAAATCCTTCAGGAAAATTGTTTAAAGCTGAGCCTTGTGGAGGTTTTAGGTCTGGGGGAAGGGCATTGTAAACACTATTAAATCTAGTGCAGTAAGCTTGTACACATTCCCCAGTGTTTCTTTGGAGATTATTGTAATCAGAGAGTATTTGAAGAGGGTTTTTCCTTACTTCCCACTTGTTTAAGAATGTCTGATGGAAGGCTTGGAGATCATTAATACTGTGAGGGGTTAAGCTTTTGAACCATTTTATTACTTCTCCCCCTAAACTCTGAGAAAATAATCTAAGTTTGACAGTTTCATCATCAATTTCGTTTTTTTCAAAGTAGTCATTCATCTTATCCACATGTTGTGAAGCAGTAGTAGCATTACTGGCATCATACAATGGTATTTTGGACTGATATTCCTATGGAAGATTGACTAAGGGAAAAGGAAGGACCAACGTGGCATACCATGTTGCCATGATAGGAGGTGGAGGTGGATTTACAAGAGGTGGATTAACAAGAGGGAAAGTGGGCTATGATGAAGTGGTTTGAACAGTGGGTGTATGGGTGGCTGAAGTTGATGGAACACCACTAGATTGTTGAGCTGATCTTGGATGAGAGACAAATAAATTATAAAGGGAATGTAAATCTAGTGGTGTAGTTTCTCTACTTCCAGGATGTTCACTTTGTTCTGGGGATGAAAGTGAAGACTCTGAATCTAGCTGGTCCAAATCATCAAGCAACCTAGTTCTAAATAGATTTCTTAAGTCAACTTGTGATTGCTGTAGAGCTGCAAGGTTTTCAGGAACAGAATTAGCTCTAAAGGGTGATCTGAAAACAATTGAAAATTTAATCTCAAGAGACTTCCTAAGGATACTTTCAGGGTTATCAACTATCTCAGGAGGGTTTTGGTCAGGGTAAGCTCTGGTATGAATCTTTCTAGGAGCCACTATGCTGTATTTTTTAGACCCAACTAATAAGAAAAGTTTAACTAGATATGACAATATTTAAGAGGCTAACTGATCTTTTAAACAAGAAAATTTAATCCTACAGCCTTCTAACTGAGTTTGAATAATGTTATAATGATAATGGGTCTTCCCTGTGGAGTCTTAAGGTCTGTTTAGGATTGTGGAGTCACCAGGTGGAAATTTTTAGCTCTTTTGGAGGTAAAAGGTTTTATGGTCCACCACCATGTTTATTGAATACCAATCTGAAATTTTTTTGGGTTTTCTGAGTTATTTTCAGTCCTACGGGTTCTAAGAGTATCCTAAATCTGTTTCAACACTTAGCTATGGTGATGAGACAAAGAGAGTCTACTCTTATGGCTAAGCTAGCTGCTCCTTCAAGGTTTGATAAACTTCTTATAAGAATCCTAAGGTTTCCTTAGTTTGTCACTGATTCAAACAAGTTTCATCATGATTAACATTCGCTTGGTAGTGCTTCAAGAGGAATAATTTTACTCACTGAACATCGAGTGTCTGGCCAGCAATGTTATGCCTGGTGGGTTAACTAGTTAATACACTAAATGTCATTAAATCAAGAGGTTTCTGGAGGTCCTTAAATATGTATAGGTGTAATTTCACTCAGAAATTCCCTAGTGGAGTTGCCAAAAATGTTGGATCTTCATAATTTGAAAGATTGGCAAATACAAACTGCAGAGAGAACACTTGAACCACTTTGGGATTCTAGGATCTAGCCCTCCTAAATCCAGAGAGGGATCTCTCTATAAGTGCAAATATTGATTTATCTTTAAGGATTTTATGTGTGATATTAGGCTAGTTATTAAGAACAAGGGTTTTTTTTTGTTTTTGGATGGTTGAGCATGATTTTTAGTTGAGTGGAAAGTCCTAAAATGAAAGAGTTTCAAAGGTGTGAAGTTGCAAGCAATCAGAACAAACTTTGGCTAAAATGATAGATATAATGCTGGTTTTTATTCCATTAGGCTATGGAGTCATAAAAGGGTTTAATTGTGCAAAAATTTCAAGAGTCTTCCAAGGGGAAAGTCATCTATATCACAAGATATTTGAGATTAAATGATGGGATGGAAAAATAAAAATGTTGAAGGGGTGGAAACAGACAATAATTTCAACTAGGATTTATCAGTCTGTCCAAACAAGAACAGCCTTTTAAGTAACTATTTAAAATTGGCCAAAGGATAGGGCTAACCATAGAATTCTTTGGGCAAGTTCGTATTAAAGCTAACTCAATAGATAAAAAATCTAGTAATCCACATATTACTTTCAGAAGGGATGAAAACAGATAAGAAAAACAAATCGTAGCCTAAGATCAGATAAGATACTTTTAAATCTAGACTGCTTTCAGCATACACTTAGGGAAAATTTCAGAATTACCTTTGGAGAAAGAAGCTAGAAAACAGGGCACACCATCACTTCTCTAGTCTAACTTTACTAAGAAAATAATGAAAATAACGTTCAAGAACAATTTTTAAATTAAACAATAGGACGAGGGAATTCCAGCATTCCTAACTGCTTGAACTGTATTGAATCATTCTTAAATAAACAATTTGGAGGAAAACATTGAGATAAAGCTTATCAGTTAGAGAAGGGTACTGTAAATAGTAAATCCTAACTCTATGCTTGCTGTTCTCTATTAGAGAATAATGGACAAAATGGCATACATAAAAGGGAAAAACAATAACATAGAAAGAAGCATTTCACCAGTGATATAGACCAGGATCCCAAGAATCAGCTTGTATATTGATGTCAATCCAGTTACATTCTTCAAGTCCAATGTTTCAGTTCAGCAATCAACTTCACTTCTCAGCCTAACTTATTCAATCACAAATAGAGCTTCAAGAGCCTTTGAACATTATTTACATGTAGAAGTTTCGAGCACAAGTATATTTCAAAGTTCTGCAACCAACCCTTTATAATGAGCTCCTGAAGAAGATTTTATAGAAAGAATGAGGGGGTTGAAAGAGAGAAAATATGTATGGGTTCAATCAATACAATTTTAATGCTTCTCAGCCTTTGAGGGGCTCAATGGAGAAATTTTCTGATATTTCCCTGTATTAATTGGTTTACATTAAATATTAAGCTTGCTGGGAAGCTTTTGTTGACTTTAAGGCTCTTAGTCATCTTTGTAATAACTCTGCTGATATTTTGCAATAAGTTCCTTTGGCTTGGAATAACTATTCAGCTGTATTAAGGCAGATATCCTCTGTTTTGGTACTAACTCTGTCTCTTTTGAATACTTTAAGGCTACAGGTGGCCTTTGGTAGCTGGTGAGGAGTCAATTAGCCTCTGATGTGGCGGTGGAGGCTTCTCGGATTGTTGGATTGCTTTGCTCTTCTTTAAATAGTGTTAATTTGTTTTAACTCTGTGTGTTTAGGCTTAATTCGGCCTAAATTCTGACTTCTATTCTTTAACAGCATTTAATTCAGTGGATTAGGCTTTTAATTATCGATTTTAGCCGTAATCCACCCAAACTGTGTAAACAACCTTCAATTCTTCATCTCTGGCTTGACTAAATCTTTAACATTGATACTCTTTGTTTATTTAAGCTTTACTATGTCTTGTTGATGTGCAGGCAATACAAGGGCTTTATAACGGTGCCAATGCTCATGAGGCACTGACAAAACATGGTGTTGAACCTTGTAGATGCATTTTCTTTGATGAATGAAGGCCTGGAGGATCGTCATCCTCGGATTTCATTTTTCATTTAAAACATTTGAAAAACCTTTGAAACCTACACAAACAAAGAAATATTAATAAAATCCTGCGTATTTTTTATTTAACTACTTCAGAGGTTGTGGTTAGGTCGCGGCCATTGGATGAAAGCATCCAACGGTGGAGATTGCTTACAGAGGTTAAAAAGGAGGTAGTTGGAAGAATGGTCCAGAGGATTAAGTCCGAACCGTTGATCCGTGTTGATCGACGACTGAGATCAATCGTGGACATATCGTGTAGAAGGGCCACTTTATAACAAAATAGAAGAAAATGCGAAGAAAAATAGGTCAAAAAACCTTTGGCGGAGGAAAATAGGTTGAAACGAAATTGGGGGTTTCCAAACGATCCTGGGCCATTGGATTATATTAGCTCAAGGAGATCAATGACGAAGGTTGATCTAAGAAGGCCCTTGGAGGATGGGTGGAAGGCGATTAAGAAATGTGAGATCAAATGGTGGCCATTGATATGCAAAGATCAATGGAAGATATAAAACACGATGAAACGCAATGCAAATGGGGAAAAGTGATTTCAGAGAACAAAATATCTGATTTCTCGTAGCAAAAGGGGAGAAAGGCAGTATTTCCTTTTCAAATGTGATATGCGTCAAAGGCCGAGACGTGGAATTTCAAAACCACCCATATCACGTGATTTAAAATCATTATCCTTTGAGCATAAATTTACGTGAAAATACACATCAGCCGTCAGATCAGGGGTCTTAGATCTGACAGTCGTGGAGAGAGAGTGATGGAGGATAGATGCGCGGACAGAAAGAGGTGGGGTGGTTTTAATCTAGACCGTTCGATCAGGGGATGGATGATGGAGATTAGATCTGGAGGAAGGGTAGGACCCAAGGAGTTGGGCCTATCGGGATTAATCTGGGCCATTAGATAAAATAGATCAACGACTTATATTTGATCTGTGGGTTAATGTAATAAAATATGAAGCAGAGAATGGTTCAGTGTGGGCTGTTGATCTGCAGAGATCAACGACGGAGATTTTGCCGAGAAAACATTATAAATCAGGGTTCATGATTTTAACCAAGGTTGAGGGGTTCAATCTAGACCGTCGGATCTTGATGCACAGATGGCCTAGATGCAATCAGAGGATTGTGATCGGCAGAAGCAAAAGACAGAGGAGCACTGATGCGATTGATTATGGGTTGTCGATCTAAGGATCAGATCAATGATGGAGCATGAATCGAAGGAGGTCATAGGTGGGGGATGGTCTTTGGGATGGAGTGATAAGGGCCATTAGATCTGGATCTGGTGGGGGAGATCAACGGCGGAGAACCCATCGGGAGATCGCCAATCGGGGAGGGGGAATAAAATATTAAATGCACCCAATGAAAATCTCTGATGCGAGATTGCACTGGCCGCTTGATTGGTCCAAGATCAACGGTGGAGGAAGGGCTTCAAAAAATGAATGATGGACCATGCTATAACATAAAAAATCAAAATTTTAATAAAATACAAAGGATTTTTGTGTCAGGGAGGGGTTTTATTTAAGGTTTAGAGCCTGATTGCAGGGCCTCAGGGTATATGGAAAGAAGGGAAGGGATTGGGGGTTATATGCACAAGAGGGGCCAAACAGAATCAGGACAAAGGAGGGTGACTTTTCAAATGCGCCCGACAAAAAAATCTCCAATGCGAGACTATATTGACCGTCGATCGGGGAAAAGATCAACAGTCCTTTCCTTTAAAACAATGAAATGGCCGGTTTTCATACAAAACATAGGAAAGTGGGTTTTTATGTTTATACAAAGGAAAATTTCATCGGGGAAGGGTTTATAAAAAGTGTTAATTGCCCGATTGTGGGCTCATGGTTTTTTACAAAGGGAGTGAAAGGTCCGGGTTTATTCAAAGGGGCCAATCGGATCAAAGGTTTCATAAAACAAAAAGAGACTTGTGCTCGTTGATTGTTGCGATGCGATAAGTGCTTTTGGACTTAGCACTTGGTTCTAGCGCATGGGTATATGGTGGGGAAGTGGTTTAGGGCTTAGCCCAAAGGGGCTTAGGCCCATAGTCAAAAATACTATTTTTTTATGAATTTTTCAAGGATTTTCAATGGATTTGGGGGTTTTAGTAAGGTTTAAAAATAAGGGAAAACGGAGGAAATTTATGGGGTAAAAGGGGATAAAAATGGAGGTTAATTTGAAGTGAAAGGAGGGGTAAAATGAGGGAAAAAGGATTTTTCAACAGTCTTTTCTTCAGGGAAAACAACAGAATTTTAGAGTTTAAAAGGGAAACAACAGTGAAGATTAATCAAAAAGTAAGATGTCTGCATAAGACTTCAAGAACTAACAATTTTTGCAATAAAAATTGTTTCTTGAATGCTTTCAAAAAATTGATTTAGCCACCATTTGATATGAAAATTTTTATAGGTGGCTAAGACAGCACTCACCTTGTCAGTTGCTTGAGGACAAGCAACATTTGGGAAGGGAGGACTGTAATATTCCAAATTAGCCATGAGCTAGTTGGAGTATTAAATTTTGTTTTGCTGATTTTTTTAATGAATAAGAGGACAATGGAGGTCCATAATTCTTCTAATAATGAAAGAAATCAATGCCAATGTGAAATAGATAGATCTTTGCAGCTTAATTAAGCATCCTTTGGTGCGAAAAGGGGTTGGATCACCTTAACTGGGTCAACCTTGACCAAATCAACAACACTACCATGGAGGAGTGGTCATCAAAGAAAGACAACACAGTTTTAGATGGAGATGCTTTGTGTGAAAGTAGTGCTTTTATTGGATGGGGCTTAGGGTTTCCAAGCTCATATCTTATTTAAGGAAGATGATGGCAGCCATATTGAGGATGTTTGGGTTTATTATATTTCTAAATATATGGTCTATTTAGACATATATATTTGTATTGTTCTTTAGCTGAGATAGAGTGTTGTTTATCACAGGGTGTTCTTGATTGGGAATCCCACCCCTTCCATTGAGAAGATCTTGTAGGAGTCTTGTACTAAATTTTCCACTATCAGGATTAAGGCCAAGCTTCATCCTTCATTTACAGTGTAGATCCTATTGAGGGTTTGCTTGTTTTGTAGGTTGCAGAAAGTGGAGACTAGATTTCTTTATCTAGGCCATTTCATTGCTCATTTCCAGTGGAGGAGGTTTCCTTTCCATTGGGAGGATAGTATTGAAGTACTTTGAGCTTATTTTCAGATCTTGGCATTAGGCCAACTAATTAATCATCCCTATAGTGCAGTTTAATTCCAAATCTGCGTTATTTTTGTAGGAGGAGTTGCAGGGTGGATAGACACACCATTTGGAGAGATGATTTTCTAGTGAAGGGGATCTGCCTTTCACTTAGAGGATCTATTGGAGGAGGCTATTATATTGATCACATCAGATCAACCACACTTTCGAGATCTGTATTTTGTAGTACATCTACAGCCTTAGACCTTAGATCTACATCTTGTACTTGGTTTTTTGCTGAAAACCCTTAAGGGGTTCTTCAAAGGAGGTTGTATAGTGCTCAGATCTGAAATAGATGTTGAGATTGCAACAATATGATGAGGTTAGTGGAAAGGAGTCACCTTCACTAAGTGGGCCCGTAGGCTATTTTTGGCGCAAAGTCTATTTTTAGACTATGTCTATTTTTAGACATATGGATCATGTTCTATGAGTTTCAGGATGCTATTTGTGGATGGTTGGTCAAGTCGGAAAATATATGGACTTCTATTTTTAGACATATTGGGTGGAATCTATTTTTAGATTTCCAGTTTAAAAATAGATATGTCGAATATTATTAGCTCTTAATAATATTTGGACTATAAACATTATCTTATTCTCTTGGAGCACTTCAGTTAAGTGCACAGAAGTGGCACAGGAGCTTAAAGAAGGAATAAGGCTATTCCTAAGGGTTAAGTGGAGCTATTGCATGGATACTTTAGTTAGAACTCATGTGACATAGTTTGGTGGAGTTGATTGAGGAGTTAATGGAGTTGTGTTCAGTTTAACTAATCTAAACATAGTTGAGCTATTTGTATCTAGTTTAACTGATTGATACAATTAGTGAGAGTGGTGTGAATTAATTATTAATTAATTCACTAATTATAAACTCAATAATCAACTAAATAATGCATCAGTTAACTTCAGCGCATGGACAGTTTCAGTGGAGACCAGTGCAAAAATAGGTGAAAGAGCAAGTTAACTATCAGTTGTGACTATACAGTTGCTATTTGCAACACACAGATAGGTGGAGAAGCCCATGAGGATTGCGCAGTACAAGCCAGGTGGTTTATCTATTTAATGAAGCCATCCCATAGCATTGATTATGAAATAGAGGTTGGCTATCAAGTTGCAAAAGATTGGAGCATGTGTTTTGCTAGATCTAGCTTGATAGTGTGTAGCAATTGGAGGTGGTGCTAAGAGCTTGTGAGGAGCTTTGTACTAAGATTGTTACATGATTTCCATTACATAAAATAGACATAAAGTTGGGGTTTTCAGCTTTAAGCTTTCCCATTAAATACTGTGTTCATATGTGTGATTGTTTGTGGTTTTAATGTGTGCATGCAATTGATTTTATTTCCGCAATTAATGATCAATGGTAGAAGATATTCTGTATTATGCATGAAGCTAAAATAGTGTGTGATCAGGAGAATCTTGGTGAATAATATATCAGTTATTCAAATTTCTACATGGTATAAGAGCGTTATTGATCATTGGAGAAATTGCAAAACATTGAAGAGGTTGAGTTTTGTGCTGGTGAAATTCGAATTTGCAGTAGTGTTTTCTTGATGTCGAAGTTGAGATGTCATTCAACAGATTGTGATTGGAGTATGCCCTTGAGGGAAGCTCGAATTATATTGCATGGGAGGACAGGATGGAGGTGGTGCTGGATGACAATGGGTTGAAGGAGTTCATAGATGCAGAAATTCCAAAGCCTACTTCTAGTGATGCTACTGTACTTGACGCATGGCAAAAGAAGACAACAAAGTGTCGAAGGATTCTGTTGGAAGGTGTGAAGGATCACATAGTGTCCAGCCTTCATGGTAAGGCTTCTCCATTCTTGATGTGGAAAGCTTTGACAGATTTATTTTAAAGCAAGAGCGACCAGAGGAAGTTGGCGCTCAAGGACAAACTCAGGAACATAAAGATGGAGAAAGGCGATAGTATGCCCAAGTACCTCACGAAGTTCGTCCAATGTAGGGATGATATGGGAAGTGTGGGGGTTACTGTCGATGACGAGGACTTGGTGAGCTTGGCTCTCCTTGGGCTTCCGAAGAGTTGGCATTCCTATCAGGACTTTGTCAATGGTCGGGAGAAATTGCCAGGATGGGAGCGACTTTGGTTGGATCTTGTGCAAGAGGAGATAAGGCGGAGTACCATGGATGAATCTTCATCAAAGAACTTTGATGAAGAGAATTGTGCTTTTGCTACCAAAGAAACGAATGGGAAGAGCAAGAAAGCTTCTCATTCCGGTGCGAAAGGCAAGAAGCAGGACATGTCCAAGGTGAAGTGCTTTCACTGTCACCAACACGGACATTACGCCACTAATTGTCCACAGAAGAAGAAAAATAAGCAGGCTGCTAGGACTGCCACTGGAGAGGCCTTAGCCTCACATTTTGACCTATATTTTTCACTGATCGCATGCTTGATTTCAAGTGTGATGGGATCAGTGTGGTTTCTTGACAGTGGTGCGTCTTTTCACATGACAGGAGATCGAGATTTGTTTATTGATCTGGATGAGAAAGATATTGGAGTGCACATCGAGATGGGTGATGATGGTAGATACAGTGCGACCGGTATCAGTACCATTTCCTTTGAGAGGGAGTCTGGTAAACCCTTCAGATTGAAGGAAGTGATGCATGTTCTAGGATTGAAGAAGAATCTTATCTCTGTGGCGATGTTAGAAGACAAGGGATATGATGTTGTCCTTAGCGAGGGAAATGCTTTCCTACATAGTAAGGCAAGTGGTGAGACCCGGAGGATAGGGGTTCGAGTTAAGAACATTTATCAATTGCAGGTAGATAGTTGTGTAGCAACGGCAGGCAAGGAAAAAGGAGTGGTGAGCCGGGATGATGGCGAGTTGTGGCACTGGAGATTGGGCCACCTTCACCATGGAGCTTTGAAGATACTGTAGCAGATTTCTACTGGGCTTCCTAAAGGCACTCTTGCGCAGTCAGATCAGTGCAAGGGATGTACCTTGGGAAAATTTGTGAAAGCACCTTTCACGAGAAGGATAGTCACGCCACGACGATCCTTGAGAGAATTCACACAGACGTGTGTGGACCTTTCTTAGCAGCTTCGATAGAAAATAACAGGTATTATGTGATATTTGTTGATGATTTTTCTCGTAAGTGCTGGATCTTCTTCATGCAGAAGAAGAGCGAGACATACTCAAAGTTCTGTGAGTTCAAGGCACTGGTTGAGAAATAATCGAGGAAGCAGGTGAAGGCTCTAAGGAGTGACAATGGTGGTGAATTCATCTATGGTGAATTCAAAGACTTTTGCAGCACAGAATGAATTTGAAGAGAGCTCATAGCACCTCATAACCCACAGCAGAATGGGGTTGCTGATCAGAAGAACAGAATGATCGTGGTTGCTGCACGGGCAATGTTGCATGATTAGGGCCTACCCATTCACTTGTGGGCCGAGGCATGCAATACTACAGTATATGTGTAGAACCGTTGTCCTCACAAGATACTTGGCATGAGTACACCCGAAGAGGCGTTTTCTGGTAAGAGGCCTGATATTTCCCATTTGAGGATTTTTGCTTCACCTGTTTACATTCATGTGACGAAGGATGCCAGGAAGAAGCTGGAGCCGACTACGGAGGTTGGGATATTTGTGGGGTACACTGATACACCCCACAACTATCATGTGTATTTTCCAGACAGTCACAAGACTTTTGTGCGACGGGATATCAAATTTCATGAGGAGAAAGCCATGAAGTGTTTGCTTGAGAGGGAGCCACACTTGCATGTAGATGAGGAGATATTAGTTCCTAAGGATGAGTCTTAGGATGTGGATCAGCCACAAGAGGAGGTTCATGGAGTGGAAGAGACCACTCAGGCAGTGCCAACCATCAGAGGGCGGAAGCGCACTACAGAAGCTGAGCGACTGGCTCAAGATGCAGAGAAGGTTGTAGGAGCACCTACATCACACCGCAGACAGAGACAGTCACCTGACCGGTATACTGGATACATGGCTCTTATGAGCAAGTGTATCATGACAGAGCCATCCTCTTTTGAGGACGTTGTGGAGGACCCTGCATGGGTAGATGCCATGGTGGAAGAGTATGATTCGATTGTTAAAAACAGTGCATGGGAGATTTTCCTAAGGCCGGAAGGGAAATCAGTGGTGGGTTCAAGATGGATCTACAAAGTGAAGCAGGCAGCTGACGTGAGTGTGGAGAAGTATAAGGAAATATTTCTTGCCCGAGGCTTTTCACAGATTAAGGGGATCAATTATGAGGAGACCTTTGCACCTGTCGCAAGGTATTCTTCCATACGGACGATTCTTGCTCTCTTAGCGCAGATGGGGTGGCACATTCATCAGATGGATGTGAAGACTGCGTTCCTCAATGGAGTCATTGAGGAGGAGGTGTACATAGAGAAACCCGAAGGTTTATAGATCTTCAACAACGAGTTGCATGTGTGCAGGCTCAAGAGAGCGATGTATGGGTTGAAACAAGCACCTCGTGCTTGGTACACACGGATAGACAGTTATTTCACCGGACTTGGATTCTCCAAGAGTGAGGCGGATCCTAGCCTATACCAGATTGTGGTGGAGGGTAAGTTGCCGATCATTGTACTTTATGTAGATGATTTGATTTTGACAGTTGATGAACTATTGGTACACTCATGCAAGGTTGATCTTGCAAAGGAGTTTGAGATGAAGGACTTGGGCCTCCTTCATTATTTCCTGGGATTGGAAATTTGACAGCGCAGTGGTGGAATGTTTGTTTCTCAGGGTAAGTATGCCCGGGAGATACTGGAGAAGTTCAACATGCATGGCTGCAAGCCTGTTGATACTCCTCTTCCTGGTGGATGGAGGAAGGAGGATGCTACTTCAGCGGCGGTAGTGGATGCCATTGTTTATCGATAGTTGGTGGGGTCGCTTATGTATCTGGTCAATACACAACCCGACATATGCTATGCTGTTAACCAGCTTTCACAAGCTATGGTTAAGCCAACCAAGATCTTCTGGAAGGCAGGAAAGCATGTATTGAGATATCTCAGAGGCACATCAGGATATGGATTATGGTACAGACAGTTGGATGAGGTGAAGCTATGTGGCTTCACGGATGCAGATTGGGCAAGGAGCCCAACAGACAGAAATAGCACATTTGGAGGGATTTTCAGTATCGGGTTGACAGCAGTTTCTTGGTACAGCATGAAGTAGAGATCCATGGCACTCAGTTCAGTAGAGGCCGAGTATATGGCAGCGAGTTTGTCTGCATGCGAGGCTATATGGATGAGGAAGATCCTGGTCGGGTTGTTCGGTTCACACTTGGATCCTACTGTGATTTATTGTGATAATTAGAGTTGCATCAAACTCTCAGTTAATCCCAAATTTCATGATAGATCTAAACACATTGACATCTGGTATCATCGTATCAGAGATTATGTGCAGCGGAAGATCATGTTACTTTCATACATTCCTACGGAGGATCAGGATGCTGATATCTTGACGAAGGCGCTCAGCAGGAGAAAATTTGAATACCACAGGGGCAGGATAGGGGTTGCAGATAATCCTTATCTTGTTGAGAGGGAGTGTTGAGATTGCAACAAGATGATGAGATTAGTGGAAAGGAGTCGCCTTCACTAAGTGGGCTCGCAGGCTATTTTTGGCGCAAAGTCTATTTTTAGACTATGTCTATTTTTAGACATATGGATCATGTTCTATGAGTTGCAGGATGCTATTTGTGGATGGTTGGTCAAGTCGAAAAAAAATAGATGGACTTCTATTTTTAGACATACTGGGCGGAATCTATTTTTAGATTGCTAGTCTAAAAATAGATATGTCAAATATTATTAGCTCTTAATAATATTTAGACTCTAAACATTATCTTATTCTCTTGGAGCACTTCAGTTAAGTGCACAGATGTGGCACAGCAGCTGCCAGAAGGAATTGCGCTATTCCTTAGGGTTATGTGGGGCTATTTCATGGATACTTCAGTTAGAACTCATGTGACAGAGTTTGGTGGAGTTGATTGAGGAAGTTAGTGGAGTTTTATTCAATTTAACTAATTTAAACATAGTTGAGCTATTTGTATCTAGTTTAACTGATTGATACAATTAGTGAGAGTGGTGTGAATTAATTCACTAATTATAAACTCAACAATCAACTAAATAATGCATCAGTTAACTTCAGTGCATGGACAGTTTCAGTGGAGACCAGTGCGGAAATAGGTGAAAGAGCAGGTTAACTATCAGTTGTGACTATACAGTTGCTATTTGCAACACACAGATAGGTGGAGAAGCCCATGAGGATTGTGCAGTACAAGCTAGGTGGTTTATCTATTTAATAAAGCCATCCCATAGCATTTATTATGCAATAGAGGTTGGCTATCAAGTGGAAAAAGATTGGAGCATGTGTTTTGCTAGATCTAGCTTGATAGTGTGTAGAAATTGGAGGTGGTGCTGAGAACTTGTGAGGAGCTTTGTACTATGATCATTACATGATCTCCATGACATATAATATACAGATATTTGGGGTTTACAGCTTTAAGCTTTCCCATTAAATACTGTGTTCATATGTGTGATTGTTTGTGATTTTAATGTGTGCATGCAATTGATTTTATTTCCACAATTAATGATCAATGGTAGAAGAGATTTTGTATTATGCATGAAGCTAAAATAGTGTGTGATTAGGATAATCTCGATGAATAATATATCAGTTACTCAAATTTATACAATAGATATATATTTTGAGGCACATATTAACCCTACATCTGATGTACAATCATTTTCTATAGCAGAGCCAATAAAACAGTGATGTAAGGATCTTCCAGCTTTTAAACATGATTGCAGCACCTCATATTGAGTGATTTTGTCGATTGGAGGCTTGTACTTTCTTGGTATGTATCTCATGGCCCATTTCTTATGCATATTTTGTTGCCTCCCATGTGGGAAGTTTCCGTAGAAACTTTCCTTTGTCTCTTCTGTGAGCCCTCTATTTTCTGTGAGAAGCTTCTTCTTCTTTTGATAACATAGATGCAATGTCTTCATAGGTTGAGCCAAGATTATGCTCCGATACCACTGTAATATTCCCAAATTGGAAAAGCAATAATATAGCTCATAATAATGGAAATAGCAGCAAGTATTAACACATTACAAGTGAGAAAAATGATAGATCCATGGTATTATGTATAACAACAATAAATAAATACATGATCTTGGGGATCAAGCCCCTCAAGATAGGCAAAAGAAGCCTCCAATGCCAAAATGCACCCAAAACATGCAATACACTGCTACATAAAGTATTGAAGCAAGCACAGTGCAGTTTTAGTGACTAATACTGCAGCTGGAACATATATATAAATGGATCTGATAAGATCATCCTCATACAGGACCAAAAATGGAGACCTATGCTCCTCAACACTTTTCCAAGACAACCTAGGATGGGTTTCCAGAAATACACTACATATGAATGGTGGATCTAAAGCCCTAGGGCTGAAGATGCACTAAAACTGAAGCACATAGAAGGAGGTGGCTAAATCTAATGTAGATATGAAAGAACTCCTCCAAATGGACTATCTCAATGAAGGGTTGATCCTTTTAATGGAAAGCAATCTATTTTTGCTGAGGATACTGCTGCTGCTGGAAACTGCTACTTCTCCGGAGAAGAACCATGTGACAAAGGCTCTTAGAGTGCTCAGAATGATCTGGGAGTTTAACCACAGATTCTACTCAAACAACCGAGAAAAATCCAAAAATGGTTTGACCATATTTTAACTTTGGAATTCAGTCATTTTTGGGTTGCACACTACAACAACTCACTAAAATAATGGAGATATAGACATAGACATAACTCAGAAATCAACATATAGTGCAACCAAATAACATAACACAGAGATATTCCGATATTAGCAAAAGGGTCTTCTCATTCATTAATACTTCAGATTCCACTTATAGACTCTTTATGGGGTCCGAACATAGCAGGATTTAGGGTCTCCACGCACACAGCCAGCAGGAGCCCTCGCTAGACGAATATACACAACAAGTATCACAGATCCAACATTTGTAGTCAAACTTAATCCAACTTTACCTCTAGACTCGATCTTATTCATCTATTTTTACTACTATAGCCTGTGCTACTCTATGATCCGCAAACCATGGTTTGCGACCCTTTGGTCTACCCTTTGACCCATTACAATTCATTGGGGGATTCGAACCTCCCTAAAGCCCCTGCGCTAGAATAATTTATTACAAAATATTACAAAATTGCCTCAAAATTTCTATTAGGGGACCCCTCTCCAAGAGCCCCCCAACATAATCTTGTGACTTGTCCCTAGTCATAGTGGTAATGGGGTCTTCATTTTGAGCTCGAGTGCCTCGATAGCTACAAAAAAGGGGGTTAAGATACCTGCACTTTGGGCTGTAGCATTCTGCAAAGTTTTTACCCATTGTTCTGACGGAGGACCTACAATAGCTTGAGTGACCTACTTCAGGGTGTGGTTCAGACTGCAGACGGTAGAATCAAGGTCCTAAGAGAGTTGCATGGCCTGCTTCGCCCAAGGCTTGATGTGATCAATAAAAATTTTCTTTAGACAACGGACTGCCTTTGCCTCACTTTGTAGCACCTGGCTGGTATGAAGGCATGCCATGCAGTGAGCAATGATGAGGGTATGAAGAGCTTCTTGTAATTCATCGAACTCATGCTCTTTCGCACGTAGCTCTTGATTGACTTTCTTGACTAGAGGATCTGTATACACTAAATTCCATAGCCCCATGGCCTTGTTATGCATGGAGGATCCATACGGGATAGATCTTGAAACACCAGCCACCACGTTCTCGATTGAAGTTGTTCGCTATGCGTGCGCTTCGAGGGGAGTCTTGGGCTTCAGCTATGCTTGCTGTTGTGGCTCATTTGAAATATCCTTTTTTTTTTAATTTTCAAAAATACAAAAAAAATAGAAAACTATGAAAATGTATGTTAAAGTATAAATTTTCTCATACTTTAACATAAAAGATGTAATATTTTTTATATAAGTGTAAAGTTTAATACTTTAAACTTCTTATGAAAATGGGTCCCAACACTCAGTTAAATAACGAGCAGGTTTATGAGCGAGATCTGACTATTCATTTGGCAAGAAATGAAAGTGGCAACCCGCGAGCACTTTCAGCACGTTGGTTAACAAGGAGGGTGCCTTCGAAGTTGACCCATTTGACTGTGGGGCCGATCGAGATCTACGACCAAGATTAACTATGGAGGCATGATCCTGATAAGTCCTTCGTACCTTCTAGGCTGCTGCAATGACGTAAGAAACTATCAATAGCTAGTGGCTATGTCATAGTATAGTTTAATGTCCTTTTGGCACATCAACTCAGCATTTATTTCACAAACCTACGCCAACCTATTTAAGATTGGTTCTCATTTCACAAGGTTATTTTTATTTTTCTACACTTTTCAATTTTTCAATGTCTCTGCCATTCATTGTTATTCACCACCTTGTTATTGTTCACCACCCCAATCAGGATTATGGCCAAGTGTATGTCTCTCTCAGGTTCATCCAGTCATATTCCTCTCATAGACACTAAGAGGGATATTCAAGATACTATTTTTTCTGTAGATCATCTTCAGTTCTATCAACAGGTCTGTCTCAATGACAAATCTTCTCCAATTTTCACCACCATGGTCAAAGGAGGTGTGTTGTCTGCATGCATTCCAAGAACACACCATTTTCCTGATTTTGTGTATTGGCTAGTGTCTATCATGTACCCGGGAAAGTGTTTCGTGATGAATTGTGAAGGAGAAAATATCTTGAAGGTCTCATCTCTATTAATTCATCAAGCTCTATGTTACATCGAATCAGATTCCTATGTCCAATTCACTGATGATTCATTGATAGCACATTATGATAGTCTCGTAGGTCAAGAATTCAATAAATATATCTTTTTCCTGAAGCCAGATACGAAGCAGTTTTTACCTGACAGTAAAGAATTATCTATGGAGGCTTTTGATGAAAAATTTCGACCAGTGCTGAGGTGAATTTTGAAGATATTGGGGACATAAGATGACAACATAATAGAAAAATTAGGTTTGGGAATGTTTGATCTGATGATGAAGCCAGGGGTAGTGCTGGATATTCCTTCCTATTGGAAATAACTTGTTAATACTCAGCTTATGAGCATCTTATTGACTGGTTCATTCAGGTTCCCCTCTCTTATTATTTATCTCTTTTTATATCAAAATGTAGAAGAATTATTTCATCTAGGGTTAAATATCATGGATACAAATAAAAAGAGGCAGCCAGTAGTGTTTTGGACTGGCATAGTAAGAAAAGAACAGAATGAGGAGAGTTTTTTTTATTTTGTAAATCATTTTATGTCTACTGCATATAAAATTATGAATGGGGCTCCTCCCCCATGCTTCCTGCCAAAGGCTCAAGAGTTCTTACAGTTGGGAACAATTGCAAGTTTGGTGATTGGTATGTTTTTGAAGACCATTCAGAAATTTAACTTTATGGGGATGGGGTAGAACCATAGAGACTTCCTGTATTTGTGCCTATGAGATTATTTTCTTTGAAGTTCATTAGGTAGAGTTTAAATGTTGGCCAAGTACATTTTGTGCCTATGAAAAAAGGTCATATGTTTAAGTTACCTATGTCTGTGGGTCCATTTATATTCAATATGAGACATGCAGCTGATGAAGTCACTATGATTTTAGATAGAATGCATTTACTGTTAGGAGAAAATTGGGCTTACGACCACCCTAAAGGGATCTCAAATAGTTGAATTGAAAATGGTTATTCAATATTTATTCATGAAAGTAGACTTGATATAGAAAAGCTGGAAAATAGGGGTTTTGCAGGTTCTGTGGGCTCAAATATACAAACTCTTGTCATATTTGAGAAATCTAACAAGAGGGGTAAAGAAGCAGTGATTGATTTAGAGGATGAAGAGCTGAGAACTGAAAAGAGAACAAAGATTAATGAAGACTTAGCAGCTACTCAACCTGGTTTCTCACTACAATTGGGAGATGAGAAAAATTTCCCAGCCTCACCAAGAAGACATGAAGAGGCTTAGGAGCAAGTACCCTTTATTAAACAAGTATTTTCTCAGATTTCTGGAAGAAATCATAAGATGACGACTAGCATGGAGGCACAAGCTGAGTATCAAATAACTCCAAATCAAACAAGATTGTTGATTGCCATGGATCTTGAAAAATATTATTTTAAGATTTCTCTTTCTCATCCCTCTGATATGACTATAGAGTAATCCAATAATTTTAATACGGTAAATCTAACTATTGATGTAAGGAAGATTCCTTTGCTTGATAAAGTAAATATAGATATGAAAACAGGTCAACTAATAGTAAATGATTTGAAAAAAACTAATGCAATGGCTCTTAAAGCTGAGAACATGTTAGGGAAGGTCATCAAGCAGCTGAAATTGGAAAAATACAACTCTAGGACTTTGAATACAGAGAATGAGGAACTTAAAAAGATAATTGTAAATATTGGAGTAGATCCAAATGACAGGTCTACTGTGCAGAAGTTGTTACAGAGTGGAGAATCAGAAATTTATGTGTTGAAGAAAAAGTTGAAGTTTCCCACAGGGGACCATTCTATGGCAGCAAAAGTAGCAGAAGTGGAAAATGAGAAAGAGAACCTTCTTCAGCACCTTTTTCAGAAAGAGGAAGAAATTAAAAAGTTAAAGGAAACTATGCTGTCATTAAGAAATCACATTGATTCTCATACCTGCACTATTATTTTTCCATCTAGTAGTGAAAATCTAGCATCACAGATAGCTCAATTGAATACTGAACTGAATATGGAAGAGAGAGACCTCAAAAGGACACAAAATGACCTAGAGACAGTAACAAAGATTATGCAAGCAAAAGATGGGGAAATAAATAAATACATGACATATTGCCAAACAACTGATGCTGAAATCAAAATTTAGAAGGAAAATTTAGAGGGAAACATATCCCTGATACAGGCTACAGATATTATTTGGAAGGATATTATTGAAGAAATGAAAGCAATTTGGGGTTTTCTGACTATTGTATCAAAAGAAAGAAGAATTATCAAGGATTTTGAGGAGCAGGTTATGGAAAACAAGCAGAAGACAATTAACAGAGCTATCTAGGCAAGGCGATTTATTAATTTCATTGATTCTAAGACTGACCAAGAACTGGAGGAGAATGAGATTAAAGATAGGATTTTATATGTTGTAGAAATTAACAAATTTATTGTTAAGAATGATTGTAGGAAAAATACAGAGAAAAGGTTGACAGAGATTAAAGAAGCAGTCAGAAATTTTGAAAATTTATATGAAAAAAGAGCCACGAAAGGTTTGAAATTATGCTAGGGCCTTGGAGGAAGTATTATATCATGGGATTCTTTTTAACCACTACTATTATTGGCAAAAATCAAAGTCGACAACACTCATGAAAAGACTCAGATTCTAAAAGGAGCAACAATGATTAATTTCCTTCAAGGACATTTTCAACTACTATGGTTGGTGAAAACCATGTTTACAGAAAAGCCAACATTCAATAGGATCACTTATTTTAGATTGGCATATCACAGGCTGATTAATTCACCTATGTTCTATAGGATAATATTCTTGGGTGGTGTTTATTAAATATCCCTCTCAGGGCTTTCTGGTGCCTGAGGCAGACAGTCAGATTAGTTGTAAAGTTCGCAAAGATATTTTATGCATGTTCATAATAATATATATAATCGAAAAGGAAAGATGGAGAGATTACCTCTTTGTGGATAGCAGATTCTGTGGAGAACGCCAAGAAGCGAAAGATAGATCCTTCTTCACCATCTCCAAATCTAGATCCTGCAATCAATCAAAGCACTCGAGTAATCTCTACAACACTATAGCTTCTTATCAATTAAACTAGCATATAAGAAACATAAAACAATACATATCTAAGCCATTCATATAATGCTACAGAGAATATTGAACAACAATTGTGACACTGATGCATCGAATGGGCAAAACAAATACAGTTCTATTGATTTATGGAAAGGAGGATTACAACCGTCATTTGCACCAAGCCCTCCTCAATCTTCCAATTCCTCCCTCTCTTTCTCTATCTTCGAGTGTGATGATTCTCAAGGAAGAAATATCTTAATGAACTTCGCCGATATTTAAGCCTCACACTACAACAATGAAATTCTACTCCACATATAATCAAACCTTTGACCTTAAACTAAGAGCCCACAACTCCAATTTATAGGAGATGGAGAGGACAAACCTTGCCAACTCTTTCAACCTGTTAAAATCGGGAAAGATCTAGATGTGTCCTCACTTCTCCTTGCTTTTGCCTTCCATAGGAGTTTATTTATGTTTCATAATTCCTAATAAAAGGTTTGTGTCATTTAGTTTCTATTTTGAACTGATTCCTTTTGAGAGAAAGCTGAAAATTCCAGTCAGTTTTCCGCAAGATATTTCCCTTTTCACACTCAAACACGATTAAAGCTACACCTTGGGTAAGACAGAGAATTACCCTAGGCATTAACGCTCCCTTTGCATGGATCAGGTGTGTTATAACTCTGCCTAGCTATTTCTGGGGTGCGTGACCTTGGCAAAAATGGGTCTTGTCTAGGTCATTTTATTCGTTCCATGTTACCTTCTCCTCTGAGATGATGAGGAGGTCATTTGTCCTGTAAAAAATTCCCCTTAAAGTGTGAGGTCAGAGACGAATATGATGGCCGAAATACTTTATAATAAGTGTAGTAGAATGAGAGGAATTGGAGAACGAGATCACCCTCTTGGAAAGAACGATGGTTTTCGGCCCCTGGTATTTTTGCAGATCCAGTCAAGGGAAATACGGTTATGTTCTAATCCAGGGTTAATGGATTGGGGTTTATGTATGCTTTGGCATGTATATATATGTGTTGTAACACTAAAAGGAATATAATGAAAAATCAAGCCGGTCGTCCCAATTTGGGATCCAGGGGAAAATCTCTATGTTTATCTGTTTTATGTTTTATGCTCTCGCTATTGTTTATTTTCTATTATAAGATTTGTGTGTAGATAATTTTTGTTCAGGGTTAAAACCTACATTTGGTATCAGAGTTGTTTCGGCTTCAAGGGGACGCCTTTGCTGCTGAGGGTTTTTTGCTCGGGCCTGAGGTAGACCCTGTTTAGTGGGAGATCTGCGGGATCGATTCTTGCGGTGAAAGAAGATGGCGAGTGGAGGAAAGATAGAGATCAAGCAATTTAATGGTCAGAGTTTTGAGTTGTGGAAGCTCAAGATGGAGGATGTGCTGGTGGATAAAGATCAGTGGATCGCAGTAGATCCAACTTATTAGTATGAATATTTCATCAAAAATGACCACTTTAGCTGTGCATAAAAAATAGCCCTAACATCAATTATGGCTGCCAATATCTTTAAGTCTGCAGTTAGTTGATCAAAATAATGCTGCATAAATCCATATCTAAGCATAAAACACATTAAGCAGTAAAAATGAAATGTGGCTCCATGCATCCAATAGACAAGACAATAACAATGTATTTGAAAGAATTTTTTATATTAAAAGGGGGCACCTGAGAGGAAAAAAAGAAAGGTGTTTCCGAATCTCATCAATGGGATGGGTTCTTGAAAGTCCTCAGCATTTCAGATCTAAAATTTCTCTCTCTTGTTGGTGTAGAAAACCCAGACAAACATAGAACTCAAAGGGAGCTCACAAGGAAAAAATGGAGAATGTGACCTAGTATAGATCCAGAGTGATCTAATGCAATGGAGGTGACTAATGAATGGGGAAAACCCTTCTATTTATAACAAAATATTAGGGTTATCTAGAACTTGGTGCATGAATAAAATATTATTAATCAAATTCTAGAACCACCCTTTAGAAATATTTTATTATATTTGTTGGAGGGAAAAGGATTTTTGACTTGGGTCAATTCCTTTATTTATAAACAATAAATAAATAAATTATTTATTTATTATTTTAAGGAAATGGTGGGAATATAATTAAATAAATAATGATTTATTTAATTATTTATAAATGATTTAGTCAAATTTAACTAGGAATATTATTTAAATATGATTTAAATAACTTATTCCTAGGAAATAATCAAATAAATAAGGATTTATTTAATTGATTTCCTTGTTTTGGGTTAAATATGACTAGGAAATATAAACAAATATAGATTTGTTTATTATTTTCTTTTGGGGTTTCCTGTTTAGACCATAAACAACTTAATAAAGGTGTTTTACTAAGTTATTTCACATAGTGAAAGAAATTTTACTTAGGGTAAAATTGGTCTTACATGGTGTACTTGGGTTCATCTAATGATAATAGGTTAGATGACCAAAAAATGGTGTAACAGATTTCCCCCCAACGTACATGTGTTAGGAGCAAATCGTATGACCGAAGTACATTGTAAGAACTCAATCACTAGATATCAAGAGGGAAGTCAGAGAGAGAAATGTAAGGTAGTCTAATGTGCTAAAGGACTAGACCCTGAGGAGACGAGACTTACAGGTGCAACAAGTCTCCAGTTTATGAGGTGGTACCTATACTAAAGGCGGCGGGGGAGGCATACCTATGCCCACCAAGACAAAGTACAAAATAATAGTGTGTCCAATAAACAAGGAACCGAACTATAAAGTACAAGCCTGCATAAATACGAGCCAGAAAAATAGAATGATGAATCCCACATACATGTTGTGCCTAGAACAATAATATTTTAGTACATGAGATACAAATACAACCCAAATTCCCCCTATACATGGGGAAGGGCTCGTAAAATCTGACTAATACATGCAAATTGAAAAGGCGCTGCAAGCGGTTGAGGTTGATATCATCAAATGTAAGGAGCGGCATCAAAGGCTGAAATGAGGAAGTCATCCGAGCATGTGGGGGGCTACCTGTAGGGCCACCCCCTCATGAGGGTTGAGACATCTCACAAACACTCTAGAATCACCAATAGATGCTACTGCATCACTAGACCATCATGTATACAAATCACGATCATGCTGAAAGGAGCCTGAACCAAGGTACACCACCCTCTAGACCTAGCTTCTGGAGTAAATGAGCTGATGCCGACAGAAGGAGGTCTGCCATAGGTGAGGCAATAAGGGAACCCCAACTAAGGCACAAGAGAAAATAGTAGAGAGACTAACAGACAGACACTAATGATGATGATGAAATTGGGGAAGATCCAAAGGGGACCATAAAAACATGAGTACAAAATGGTATCTCATGATGGAAATCGACACGAACAAGAGTAAGTATGGAGGCAAAGCGGTGCCCCAAGGAAGAGTGTTGTAAGTGAGAAAATCTGATTTTGAGGAGAGGTGGAGGAAGACTTCGTGGACAACATGTTCCCTGGTGAAGTAGCGAAATACAAAAACAAACAGATGCTGGCTATCTAAAAGAAAATAAAACATGCATTTCAAACGAGAAATGCTAAGGGTAATATCTCTTAAGATACAGTGCATTGCAAGGATTAGGAAGGGGGTGGCCTTCAAAGTCTTATAAAAGATATGCCCCCTTACCAAGATCTTTATTGATGATGTAAGGACCTAGCCATAATGAGTCAAACTTCCCATGACCGAGGGTATCGTGGGCCTGGTCATATACTAGAACAAGGTCACCTTCATGAAAGGTACGGGGGTGTAATTTTCGGTCATACTGAGCTTTGGTGTGCTTTTTAGCCACTTCAAGAGTTTGAAATGCAACACGATGGTCTTCAGAGGTGTGCTCAAGCATGATAATTCGTTGTTCTAGAGGTTGGGTATCAGGGAGAAGTTCGACGGCCAAGTGAAGGAAGGAATTTCACACTCGATTGGTAAGACTGCCTCCTTGCCAAAGACATAGTGGAAAGGAGTGAAACTAGTGGAGGTTTTAACAGAAGTGCGATAAGCCCACAAAGCAGGGAAAAGCATAAGATGCCAATTGGTTTTGTGCTTATTCACCGTTCGTTGAAGCATGGTATTAAGAATTTTGTTGACCGCTTCAACTTGGCCATTACCTTGGGGATAATAGGGTGATGAATATTGGTGCTCAAAACCCAATAGTGAGGATAGATCATGCCAAATTTCATCTTCAAAATTTCGGCCATGGTCAGAGACCAATTTTTTTGGAACCCCGAATCAAGCAATGACGTGGTTAAAGAAAAAGAGGGTTGCGGTGGTTGCCGTATTGTTGAATTTTGGCATAGCATCGACCCATTTTGTGAAATAGTCAACTGCCATGATGATATATTTGTGGTTACCAGTAGATGGAGGTGGACACTCCATAAAGTTGATGGCCCATTTACAGAAAGGACTGACTGTGATGAAAGGATGGAGGGGAGCGGGAGGAGCTCGTGCCTTAGGGGCGAAATGTTGGCAATTGGAACAGTGTTTGACTGCTTCAATGCAATCGCTGAAGAGAGAAGGCTAAAAATAACCAGCGCGCATGATTTTTTGGGTGGTAGCGAGGCCAGAGAGGTGGCCACCACAAGCACCTCTATGACAGACATTGAGGACTTACTCGGCTTCAGCATGTGTGAGGCAACGATGAAGGACAGTATCTACTTCGCGATGATAAAGGTCGTCACTGATCAGAAGGTAGCGGGGGGCTTGGTGTCAGATACGTCGTCGAGCATCACGATCAAGATGAAGGGTGAAATTTTGGGTTCGCAAGTAAGTAAGGATGTCACTGTACCAAGGATCGTCGGTGGTGATGGCGAATAAATGTTCATCGGGAAGAGAATCATTAATTGGAGTATCTTGCATCCTGGTAGGTAAATCAGAAATGAGTTCAGCGAGGACTAAAAATTTCTTACATTTTGGGGTGACAAATTCAAGATCAAATTCTTGGAGGATAACAACCCAACGAGCATACTTCCCACTGAGGATGTGTTGGCTCAATAGGAATGCCATCGGGTTGGAATTAGTCACAACCTTGGTGGAATGCGTGAGAATATAGTGACGCAACTTTTGGACCGAGAAGATGAAAACTAGCGCTAATTTTTATTCATGTGAGTAGGACACAGGCGGACCGGCAAGGTTCTTACTGACATAATAGATCACATGTTCGATACCGTGATCATCCTCCTGGATAAGGATGCCAACAACCGAATAGGTGGAAGCGGAGATGTATAGGATGAAGTCTCGGCCAAAGTTAGGAGGAAGGATCAAGGGAGCGGATGTGAGAGCATGCTTTAGGGCATCAAAAGACTCTTGAGCATAGGTATCCCAGAAAAATCGGGTGTTAGATCGAAGAAGTCTAAGGAAGCCATGTGCAGTAGTGGCATAGTCAGGAATGAATTGGCGAAGAAAATTAGCTTTACCTTGGAGACTTTGTAGTTGGCGTAAGGTACAAGGAATGGGAAGTTCAAGAATGGCCTGAACCTTCAAAGGGTCGAGATTTATCCCGTCTTTGGATACTATGAAGCCAAGGAGACAACCGGTGGGAACACAAAAGACACATTTTAATGGGTTAAGGCGAATATTATACTTGCAACATCAGAGGAAAATGGTACGTAGATCATGGAGGTGTTGCGCTCGATGTTTAGAATGCGCAGTAAGGTCGTCTAAATAGGCAAGGATAATATGAGCTAAGTCATGGAAACAATAAGACTTGGCTCGTTGAAAAGTGGCACTGGCGTTTTTAAGGCCAAATGGCATGAATTGGTATGCGAAAGTGCCCCACGGACTAATGAACGTGGTTTTAAGTTGATCAGCATGACGGATAACAATTTGGTTGTATCCGCAGAAGCCATCCATAAAGGATAAAACCTCGTGCTAATGATGAAAGGTAAGAAATGGTAGCTGAAGCTTTATTCATTTCAATATCAGGATGGGAAAGGTTAATTGGGGTAGACAGGTCGTCTGGTGCTAGAGAAGAAGGTCCATGGTCAAGTGTGGCTTTGAATTGGCAGTATGTGGCTAAAGAGGAACGATACTCGTCAAGGCGGGGGCAGAGGTGGGTATAATGTCCATGGAAATCGCACAAAGAACAAGGGTGGTTGGTGCACAAGTTTTTAAGTTTTAGGATGGAATCAGGTATGGTGACATAGACCTCAGGGATATTGGATTCTGGAAACATTTCATTAACTATGGTCTTGAGATGCGGTAATTTATGATGGGTATGGGTGGCGTGACCGACAACATCACACAAAGCACATTGGATGGTATGCTTTGGAGGCTGAGGAGGGGTACGGTTTGTCGGGGTAGCCTTTTCCTTTGATGTCCCCCTACAAGCTGTTCCATTCTTACTTGAAGCGGTCGCAACATGAGGTGGTTCCTGTTGAGATGACTGAGGTACTGTTGCAGCGGGAGAAGTCATGGGGATCGATTGAACCGGGGTCAAAGCAAGATATGGTTTGGGTTGACCAGGCAGGGTAGTGGCTGGAGGGTCAGGGTACCAGATGGGTATACCCAAGGTTAAGTTGGGGAGGGATAAGGTGGCCAAGATAGGGACTGAATAACATCCGGGAGGGGGAGCAAGGAAAGGTATCGGACCAGCCGGGAAATGGCCAGGAGGAATGGTTCCAAGGGGGTTGATATCGGGTGGAGGGGCGCGTGGGGAATATTTGTAGAAGAAGATTCAGAAGGAAGGAGGTTGGCTATCGGGGGTGAAGGGCTAGGAGCTGGTTGGGGTGGGTGAGGGTGAGTTTGCTGACTAGCCAAAGTGGGTTGTTTAAGGTCAGCCCAAGAGGATTGCATCATGCAAACGTTCACCAAGCTAGGATCAGATACAGGAGGAGAGTCTAGAAAGTTTCCAAGAAAGGAGGAGTCTTTACAGATGCTGGGGGAAACACTGGGCAAATAATCAATGGTTGAATTATTGGTGACAACAGAGATGGTGGACTCAGGGGAGGTCTGAGATTTTGGTTCATGATATGTCAACTAGTTGATGGTGACAATCTTTCCATTATGAGGAAAAAACATCTTATGGTGGACTGCGGATGGGATGACAGACATGGAATAGTTGTAACTATGCCCCAAAATAATGTTATAGTCAAGTTGAGTGTTGATAAATTCAACGTCGACACAAACAGTCTTGCCCACAAGGGTGATAGGGTAGTTACAGAAGAGGCCAATGGGATGGGAGGCATGGTCATCCCACGCACGAAGGGTGATTGTGGAAGGGGCCAGCTCAGGGGATCCGAGTTGTTTCCAAACTGAAGCAAACATCACACAGGTAGATGCCCCCTCATCAATAATACATCGAGCGACGTTGGCATTTTGGATTTTGATTGAGATTTGGAAAGAAACAAAAGCAGGAAGGGTGAGATGGTTTGACTGACGGGCATCGAAAACAATCAATTGGTCACCAACAGGATCTACAACACCTATGGCAGATAGTAGAGCCTTCTTTTGAGAAGGAAATGACTGGAGGAGTTCCACCATTGAAATGGCAGCTGGGGATTGTGCCCGATCATCTACTATGCTATATGAATGGGCAGCCTGACCAGAGGCAGCATTTCGGCATAATGGGCCCTCAAGAATCTTGGTATGAACCTCAAAATTGGGCAGAGGGATTTGCAAGGGACCATTAGGTGTTGACAGAGGCTCTGTAGGACCTGAAGATGTGGACTCGGGGCCAGACGAAGCAGGAGGCATGGAGTACTGACGAGACCAAGTTTGAAGGTTAAGGTCGATGGTGAGAGGTTGGTCAGAGGCCATCATGAGAATCTGGTAATCGGAGGAACCAGAAAGGGAAGGTTGAGTGGTTACCGGGGCATGAGGTGGTTGATTGGCCATGAATCCTTGTTGAGGGAAAGGATCGGTAAACACAGTGGGTTGAGAAGTAGCCATATTGGGAGGGAAAGTAGGGGAGGAATTGTTTCCCCGCACAGTGGCCTGAGACTCCCAGATCTACCACATCTGTGGTAATAGGGGACAATCATGAGTGTAATGACCATAAACACCGCAACACGAACAGGGCTTATTGGTGTAGAGAGGCCTGTACAGCTTGGGCTGAGAGCCCTGTGGCTAGTTAGCAGTGGTAGAATCAATATTTGGAGGATTGGGTCCATGATTACCAGAGGCATATTGATGGCCTTTCCTCTTTATTTGAGAAGGAAGATAATTAGTCGAGCCCTGCTGCGCAAATACTTGCCCTGGAGGGGGTAGTAAGTGCGGCTGTGGGGGTTGAGAAGGAAAGGGAGGGAGAGGTCCAAATGCTGGAGGAGTTGGGACACCAGGATATGGGTAATGATAAGGGTTAGGATGGGCAACATTGAGGTAAGTAGGAGGGTGGGAAAAAGGAGGAGGCATGCCATATCCTGGATACATGTTACCTAAAGGGGGGAAAGTGCTAGAGGTGCTAGCCCCTCCCGGAGGGAAACCATAGCCCATAGGAGGTTGAGCATAGGTATGTGAAAGAGCTCCAACGATACCGTCAGCAGAGTGAGATTCCCCCAGGGTGTTAGTGCCACCGGGTTTGGGGAGGTCAGGAAGGACGGTATAAACATAACCAGATTGAGCATAGATAAGGTCATATTTCAAGGCTATTTTGAGGGTGGCTTCTTCGGTTTGAGGGAAGTGGGATGCGAAATCTTTGCCAATGGGAGGTAAGAGAGAGTGAAGGAACCAATCCATATAAACCCAATCTTCAAAGGGGGGAGCTCGAGATAAGCTCCTTCTTCGCGGCCATTCCTAGACATGAGCAGAAAGGCGGGTCGAAGAGGATTGACGAAAATAAGTCAAAAGTTCTATACCAGTGTTGTATCAGAGAGGGAGCTGGAAATAATATAAAAAGGCTTGGGCAATGGTCGCAAAGGTGGTATGGGAAGAGGTGGCCTGATCAAGATACCATTTAGAAGCCTCACTGGTAAGCGTGTGTTGGAACAATCGAAGACGGATGGAATCATCAGTAATGGAATTGGATGAACACCACATATGGAAAGATCAGATATGGTTGGAGGGATCTTCACTAGGAAGGCCTTCGAACTTGGGAATGTTGGAGGGGAGCTTGGTTGGCATAGCAGGGCAACTAACATCGTGGCGGATAGGATCATTAATCAACTGATTGAAATCGGGGAGACTGAGACTGGCCATATAAGGGAGAAAAGGGATAGTTGAGGTAGTTCCCATAGTGGTTCCACTGGAAACGGACCCAGAAGTAGAACTGGGGTTGCTGCTAGCGCTAGGCCCTAAACTAGACATGGTGAAGGTAACAGGGGGAGAACCAGGAGTAGGGGGAGAACCCGAAAAATCAGAAGAAGAGTCAGAGTGGGGACTCGTGGGAGGACTTACTCAATGATGACGGAAAGGATGAAGTCAACCAACCGAAAACTGAGGGTGAAGGCGAAGAAGTCTCTGGGATAAACGCCTTGGAGGCGCAATGATGACGGGAAGAAGAAAAACTGACAAGGGTAGGGAAGTGCAAAATCAAGAGAGGTCAATGTCGAAACAAGGGCAAAGAGGTGCAATGTCAATTGATTTTAAAGTCTTTGCCAGGCGGTGTTAACCAGGCTCTTCTTCACTTAGGGTCAGTGTGTGGCATGTGCTAATTTTAATTTTTAAACCCAGACGTTTTGAGAGTAAAAGAAAAAGTGTGCTGCGTAACTGAAAATAAATCTGTAGAGAATAGTAAATAAGACTGAAATAACAGAAAATTAACAGCTAACAATTCATCAATCTAACCCAAGAAGGTGGGTCTCTCAAAACTAGTCTAGAAGAGGGAAAAAATCTAATCAAAACACACTAAAAAGAAGCCAATAGATCTAAGGTCGGGAGGGATAGGTATCTAAAGGAGAAATCTGCTGAAAAGAGGTGCAGAAAACAACAAAGAGGCAGAGGCAAGGTTGCTGTAACAAAGGGGGAAATCAACTAAAGGTAGGAGGGACGAGGAGGTGGCCCTAGAGGTAAACCCAAACAAAACTATATGAGGTGATTTGAAAGGGAGAAGAGCTGATATAAAGGAATCTGAAAAGGAGGTATCAGATCTGAAAAGAAGAAGGCTGAAACTCTGAAAATTCAGACGTATGAAATAGCTAAAAATCACCCACAAAAAGTGGAGGGTACTAAAGCCCTAAGGGGAAAGATTCATACTTATTTGAGTGAAACAGATCAGAAACAAGTCCAAATGGGCAGAGACGAAGGCTAGAAAACCCTGACAGAAGCTTCAGACAAACCCAAAAAAATTGCTAGAAAATTGCAGAAAAAAGTGTAGGTCACAGGTTCTAACCTATTTTCAGTCCAGGTCGGAGTTTTGGGGCAGAAAAGTGCGCCCTCCAGTCCAGGTCACAGTTTTTGGGCCAATAAGTGTGACCTGCAGATCCAAGTCTCTCGGCGGTAGATTTCAGAAAACGTTGTCGTCTTAGCTGTGGCTGATGTCTGTCACCTGCGCAATAGGACCAGAAACACATGGAAGTTAAAAATTTGAATGTTTGAGGGTTTTAGAGGTAAAAAACACTATAAAAATAGGAAAAACAAAAAACTGAAGGGAAACCCTAGGGTATGAAATAGCTGGATATGCGAGAATATATAAAACGATAGTGGCCGCAAAATAAAACCCGTGTGGAGTCGCCAATTGTTAGTATGAATCTTTCGTCAAAACAGACCACTTTAGCTACTCATAACAAATAGCCCTAACATCAATTATGGATGCCAATATCTTTAAGTCTGCAGTTAGTTGATCCAAATAATGCTGCATAAATCCAGATCTAAGCAGAAAAGACGTTAAGCAGTAAAAATGAAATGTGGTTCCATGCATCCAATAGACAAGACAAGAATAATGTATTTGAAAGAATTTTTTATATTAAAAGGGGGCACCTGAGAGGAAAACAAGAAAGGTGTTTCCGATTCTCCTCAATGGGATGGGTTCTTGAAATTCCTCAGCATTTCAGATCTAAAATTTCTCTCTCTTGTTGGTGTAGAAAACCCAGACAAACATAGAACTCAAAGGGAGCTCACAAGGCAAAAATGGAGAATGTGACCAAGAGTATAGATCTAGAGTGATCTAATGCAATGAAAGGTGACTAATGAATGGAAATACCTTCTATTTATAACAAAATATTAGGGCGGTCTAGAACTTGGTGCATGAATAAAATATTATTAATCAAATTCTAGAACCACCCTTTAGGAATATTTTATTATATTTGTTGGAGGGAAAAGGATTTTTTACTTGAGTCAATTCCTTTATTTATAAATAATAAATAAATAAATGATTTATTTATTATTTTAAGGAAATGGTGGGAATATAATTAAATAAATAATTATTTATTTAATTATTTATAAATGATTTAGTCAAATTTAACTAGGAATATTATTTAAATAAGGATTTAAATAACTTATTCCTAGGAAATAATCAAATGAAGAAGGATTTATTTAATTGATTTCCTTGTTTTGGGTTAAATATGACCAGAAAATATAACAAATATAGATTTGCTTATTATTTCTTAGGACCATAAATACAACTTAATAAAGGTGTTTTACTAAGTTATTTCATTGCAGGAAAGCAATTTACTTAAAGGGTAAAATTGGTCTTACATGGTATACTTGGGGTTCATCTAGATAATAGGTTAGATGACCAAAATGGTGTAACACAGTACTAAACCAACGACAATGTCAGATGAAGACTGGAAGAAACTGGATCGGAAGGCTAAGAGCACAATATGGTTGTGTGTCTCAGATTCAGTATTTTTGAATGTATCTGGGGAAGCTACGATGAAGAATTTGTGGGAAAAACTTGGGACTTTGTACCAATCTAAGTCTCTAGTGAATAAGTTGTTCCTGCGGAAAAAGATGTATAACCCGAGGATGAAGGATGGAGACTCGATGATAGAGCATCTGAACACCTTCAATACTGTGGTAAGTCAGTTGCCATCTGTTGATATTAAAATATCAGATGAATATAAGTGACGATGAAAGAAATTTTACCACCAGGGATGGGCTTCGTTATTGCAATAGGTAGAAATACAACTACCTTGAATTTTGATGACATTGTCTCAGCCTTGCTATCAGAGGAAATGAGACGGAGAAATATGGAGGGTCAGAATGGAGATGCCTTATCTGTACGAGGAAGGTCCCAGAATAGAAACAAGAATAAGGTTTTGAGTGGGAGATCTAAATCTCCTGGAAAGTTTGCAAAGGTGTGCTGGAAATGTGGAAAGGAAGGGCAATACAAAAAGGACTGCAGATATAAAGCTCCTGAGAAAGGAAAGGGATTTGATGATTCTCCTTCTGCAAAGGAAAAAACCACCTCGGATGAAGGTGGGGATGTGTATTTGGCTTCTTCTTCAAATACACATGTAGATCATGAGTCATGGTTGATTGGCTCAGGTGCATCCTTTCACTTCACTCGCCATAGGGAGTGGTTCTGCGAGTATGAAAAATATGATGGTGATGTCTTCCTAGGGGATGATAGGAAGGCCATAATCCTCAGACGTGGAAAGGTTAAGCTAAAGCTACAAGGTGGAAGGATTAGAACACTTCCTGGTGTTCTGAATATTCCTGCATTGGCCAGAAATCTGATTTCTGTAAGAAATATGGATGATGCAGGTGTAAAAACAGTGTTAGAGAAATATGCCTGCAAGATGGTTCGGGCAGCACCGGTATTAATGCGGGGAGTTCGAACTGGAAATCTGTAAAAGATACAAGGTAACACTATTATTGATGGGTGTAACAGTTCTGTGGTTCCTGAAAGTGGAGTGGAAAGCCTAACTATCTCTGGAGAAAAAACTATGTTATGGCATCAAAGGCTTGGACATATTGGAGATAAGGGCCTTTGGATACTGCATAGAAATGGTATGGTAGAAGGTATGTCTAATTTCTCTCTAGATTTCGATTTATGTGAACATTGTGTATATGGGAAGAAGAATCGGGTGAGTTTTCCTTTTGGTGCTAAGAGGGTGAACAAGATATTAGAACTTGTGCACAGTGGTGTGTTTGGACCTGTTTTAATTCCATCACTGGAAAAGTCTGTGTACTATGTTTCATTCATATATGACTTCTCAAGGAATACATGGATATATTTCTTGAGGAAGAAATCTGAAGCTTTTGACAGATTTAAAGAATTTAAGGCTCTGGTGGAAAACTAGATAGAGAAGAAGATAAAGGCGTTGAGAAAAAATAATGGTGGGGAGTTATGCAAGAAGGAATTTTAAGAGCTCTGTAAGAAGTGTGGTATAGCACGACAAAATACTAATCCATACACACCTCAGCAAAATGGAGTTGCATAAATAATGAATAGAACACTGATGGAAAAGGAAAGAAGCATGCTTAGTGGTACCGGGTTAGGACAAGAATTCTGGGCAGAGGCAGTGGAGACTACATGCTATATGGTTAACAGATCACCTTCATCAGTGTTGGAGGATAAGACTCCACATGAGGTGTTAGGTTCTCGTGATTTGGCTGATTGGTAAACCAAATGACAGTGTAACATCAGAGCAAGCTTTGGAGCGCAAGGACCTAGCCTTCCTGGACTCAGAGAGGGCTCTCTCTATATGTGTAAGGGATAGATGTGTGTTTTGCTTATTGTGTTCTGATTTTAGGCTAGTTATGAAGTAGGTTTTTTTAGTTTTGATTTTTAGTTTGTGAGGGATGAAACTGATCAAAGATATAAGATAGGTAAAAAGATGTCAGATCAACTGGGCTATGGGGTCGAAAAGGTCAAGAAAGCTATTAGATGGTGATACAAGGCTGTTGAAGGGCCGATTTGATTCAAGGTAGAAAGGATCTTTAGGAAAAATGGAGTAAATGGACATCAATTTTGTGAACAACAAAGAGTTTCGAGCATAACTAGTTTGATAGATAACATAAACATGGTAGGGCAAACCATTAATCATGCAAAATGTAACTATAAACTAATCAATAGATAGAAATAAACATTCAAGCCATGCATAGAAGTATATGACCCTCTAACTTTGGGAAATGGCTATCAGACTTTGGGGAAAACACTTAAGGAAGACAAAAAACTTAACTTACTATGCCGGAACGCCTAAACACAGTACTTCAAGTTATTGGGCACTCTGAACAACAAGATTCGCATAGTTTTAGGCAAAGGGCTAGATCGGATCTAGGCCTCCTTGGTTCAACAAAATGATAATCTAATCAATCAAAGAGAAATTTCATGGATGGAACTATAGCTAGCCATGGGTAAGCAAGGCATAACGTAAGTCATACTTAGCATGTATAGAACTATGAATGAAACAAGCAACAATATCCTCAATTTATTAAAGAGCAGTTAAGAATTCTTTAATGTAACTAAGGAAGAGGAAAACATGAAAGCTATGAAGAAACAAGAAATTTGAGGTGCCTCCAAGGGCATGTCTCAAATTTGTTCTCTACTGATCTATATCAAGCAAGAAACATGTATTCATGAATGGAAACTAGAAGACAAAACAAAGAAAGAGACACTATACCATTCTACCAAGTCATGGAATCCAACAACAATCCTCTATTCATCATCCAAGAACATCCAAGAGGAAATCCAAAAGCATGAGACAAGTATTTCTTCCAAAGATTATATGACCATATATTTCTTCTATCATCAATTTCAGCCTTGTTTTACAATGAAAGCCTTTGGAATATATAGGCTCAAGTGAGGAAAACCTCATGGTTCAACTTGCTATCCTATTGGCCTAATCAAAATATCTAAACTTGTCCTTGAGGCTTTGCAAAGCCCAAGGCACAAAATATCTCATAAAATATCTAGAAAATGCTAAAAAAGGGAAAATAATTGCCTTTTCCTTACTTCTCATATGCAAAAATAGCTAAACGCACATGAGGAAATATCAGTTTTTTAAGGTTCAAAAATTACAAAAATATTCAAAATTTTCATCAGCAGAAGGTCCCCTGACTTGCCGGAAACATTTGGCAGCCTTCCCAATGTTGAAATGAGGTTCATGATAGCTCGTTGGAAATATTTGAGTGTCTACTTTCTAGAGAAACTGAAATTTTTCCAATATGATGCCTAGAAGTCCTCCAAAACTGGACCTGTATGTAAAAAACCAAAAATTACAGTTTGCTGATAGACCAGGCAGAGTGTGCAAAAAGCGAGCATTTTTCACCACTTTGGGGGAGATAATGATCTCCAAATGTCCTGAAACTCGCTGAGAGTATGCTCCTAAAAATATGGCATTCAATGATACCATTCTCCTCCTTTGAAAAATCCCCAAAATGAAATGGAGAATTTCATGAGTTTTGACCAAAAACTCAAAAATGCCAAAAAACCAAAGTATGTCAAAATTTCCCCAAAACCGGTGTGTATGACCCTCAAGGGTTCTTAGCAATATGTTCTGAAGCAGAAGCCAAAATATGAAGTCCTGATGTGTCTTTCTTCACTTTCCGTGCCGGGCGCTTCCCTTTAGCCTCCTTTATCTTTTCTTGGGCAGTCTTTAACTTGCGACGGGAAAACTGATTTAACTTCTTGTGATGCCTCATAATTTTCCTTTGCAACTCTAGATCCCTGTTGAAATTAAGGCCTGCCAATTGAAAATGTTTTTCTTTGAACCTCAAGGTGCACAAATGTGTTAGAGGAGAGAAACTTTTTACTTCTTGTACCCTTTGGCAAAAATCCAAGCATCCCACCTCATGAAACTTGAATAAGATAGATGGGTGTGCATTTGACCTCTTCAGTGGAAATTGGTTCATATATCTTGCGCAACCCACTCCTGCTATCTTGCCTAGGAGGCATCTTGATCTAGATGTGCTCTTGAAACACCAAAATGCCTCAAAGTTTTTGAAATTCCTTCTTCAAACCAAACTCTGTCTCAACCTGTCAACTCACTGTTTGATAAGGCAACAATGGTTTTGAGTGTTGTGGAAAATGTCTCCTCTAATATAAGACTCCTGTCCCTTCAAAACAATACCTTTCCACTTGGCATGCAACTCAACAAGTAAACTTCAATAACAAAATCACAGTCAATAAAGATACACAGTCAAAGTGATGTTTTCTATGTTTTGTGGTAAGGTCACCTTGCCTTTTGGTATTTTGAGGACAACAGTATAACCTTATATTTCAGACAAAGGCAAAAACCACAATCTTCTTAGTTCAACACACTGTTGTCTTCTTTGTAGGCCACTTCACCAGTAGATTTAACAATATGAAGACAATCAATCAAAAAGGCAATACACAGTCCAAGGTTACTGTGTAATAGGTGACAGAGTTTATTTTGGTTTTGATGTGGTCATAAAGAACCATGTAGCATTTAAACAGCAACAAACCCCTCCTCAAACAGAACACTGCTCTCTTTAGACTCTAATTTCCCTTATAAAAATTTTGACAAAAACACCTGCAACTGATTTACACTGTTTTCTCACTAAGGTATGTTTATGGTCAAAGGGAAACCATGACCTTATTCTTCATCACACCGAGGCAGACTTTGAATACTGGCTAAGTAATACATTTATGATCACAGTGGTTGAAATTAGGATCAATGTTTCATTTTTCAAATGCTAAGCTTCCACCTTTAAAACAGGGCCTTCATCTCTCCTTTGTTTTGAGGGTAGTCTAATGGGCTTTTTATATCAATAAAAATCACCTTTCTCATTGTTTCCTTGCACAGATTTTGACAATACTTTCAAATGCAATTGTAGCTCCACTTACTAAAGTCTTTTAAACAGAGAAACCAACCCTCTCCACTTTAAAAATGGATGGAAAACCTTGTAGACAAGTTTGAGCAGCTCTGGAAATAGTTTTTTAAGGTTTTTAGGTAATTTTGTGACTGATGCTACAGGTGCGCCACGCGCTGCTACAGGCGCACCGCGCATCAGTACATTCCTTTGGAAATTTTCTGCCTGAACGCGCCGCACAGCTTTTCAAAGGCGTCGCGCAACTTTGTAGCCCATTTTGAAGGCCTTCCCGGTGTCCGAATTGGGCGCGAGATGGCTCATTGGAAAGCTGTGGAAGTATACCTTCCAGAAAAACTTTAATTTTTTCATTTGGAGTTCATTTTTTTGTTCAAAAATTCATTTTCCCAACACTGGTCAAAACTGGTGAATCCTGGTGCAGAAATGCACAGTGCCGTTTGTAAGCCACTTTTGAATTCCATCTCGGTGTCAAAATTTGGCCCGAGATGGCTCGTTGGAAATCTATGGAGGTCTAATTCACAAATATACTTGATTTGTTTCATTTGGTGTCCATTTTGGTGTTCAAAAACTGACTGTCCCATCACTAGTCAAAAATGGTGAATGCTGGTGCAGAAAAACATAGCGTTGATTGCGGGCTACTTTTGGATGCTTTCTTGTTGTCGGAATTTGGTCCGAGATGGCTCGTCAGAAAGATATGGAAGTTTAATTTCCAGAGCAATTTGAATTTTTTCATTTGGAGTCCATTTGGTTGTTCAAAATCTGACTGTCCCATCACTGGTCAAAATTATGAATCTTGGTGCTGAAATTCTCCCGTGACATCTGTATTTTTCAAATTTCTCACAAACCATGATACCTGTGTATAAACTGAAGGAGGTTTTTCTTCTTGAACCTATGAGGGACAAAAAATATCTCACTTTTTTAAATTTCATCTCTGTTTTGTCAGAAAATCATTTTGAAACAAACTTCCCGGGTGCTCCTTAACCCTAATTTTACTGTGGCAGAGGTATTATGATTCAACAGCCATGCAAATTTTACTATCCCTTTATATTTGCTGAGATGAGATATTTGAGCCTCTTTTCGACTGTCGATACACTACTTCAGTGGAATTCACTTAAAATTTGTCATCATCTATCTATCAAGAAGGGTGCTTCTTCTAACACCTTTCCTCTGCTCAAAATATACCAGCAAGGTATCTTTGACTTTGTTATAGGAGCAGACTTTCTTTGGAAAACCAAATGTACTTTGCCTTCTTGTCCACTGTGATGAGCTATTTGAAGGCATTCTCTTATGAGCAGGAGGATGAGTGTCCTTTACTTTGTTTATGAAGGATGGCCTTTTTGACAAATGCTTGGCTTCATTTTGACCATAATGGCAGAGTTTGTTTTGAGATCAAGACCCCCTTTTAGCATTTTGACTATCTGTTTTCACAACCTTTCTCGAATGATGATAAACCTTTCATTTTATGGGTTTTTCTTTGTGCTTCAAAGGTAATGAAAACTCCTACAGACTATTTTTAGAACCTACTGCTTTACCTCTATTCAAAATGTAACAGCAGAGTGCCTTTGACCTCTTCTTATAAGGGACTTGCCTATATTTTCTTTGAAAGTTTCTCCAGAGTCTGAAAAACAGGCCAAAGTCCTTCTTGTATTATATGAACAACTCTGTCTAGACGCAATACCTCCTGGGGAAATGGGCTCAGATTTCCTTTTTTCCACTTATGATAAGTAATTTGAGACATTCCTTTATGCATCAGGAAGCTGAGTATCCTTTGAAACATAATCATCATCAGTTCTTTTTCCTGTGCAATGACCCATCTCATCAACCACTCTTCAATTTTGTTTTGTTTGAGCTACAGACTATCCTTTGAAGGAAACCCTGTTAAGAGATAAGCTTTGACCTATTGGATTGCAGTGGTACCCCTGCTTTCCTTCTTGGTCTCGTACCTTGTTTCTTTGTTTCAGCTATTCCTTACTGTTCTTACCACTCATCTTTAATCAATCAAACCTTGAAAATAGTCAATGCCCTGGCCCTCTGCTTATGAATGAAGGAGGCCCTTTACTCGGCGAAATGTCTGATGATGTTTGATGAGCATGCTTTGACAAGGGTTCCTCTTATATATGATGGCAAGCAAACAAAATTTTAAAAACACTATTGATTTTACCTCTGCCTGCAATCATCACTTTGCTTCAGAAACCCTAGTCACTGTCTCACTGCTTATCAAGAACAAATCTGTCTTACAGTCAGTTGCAATTCTTCAAGTCAAATTTTGACCGTCACCCTCTGCTTATAGATGAAGGAGGCACTTTTAACTCCCTGCTTATAAATGAAGGAGGTTCTCAGTCATGTCATATCAGCAGCCTTTTGACAGTTCTGTTTTTCTTTCACTGTCCTTTCCGGCTTTGAATGTGGTCGCAAGAGCTTGATGAAGAACTCTTTGCTTTGTAGCTGCATCCCAGGCTCAAGATCACATTGAGAAGCAGTTGTCTTCTCATGTGGAACCAAAAATGTCTTCTGAGATGCTGGTATTTTTCTGTCCTTGAAAGATCCATCAAACACTGTAAAAACTCCTAAAATCAGCTTGACTTATGGTCTATGGATTGCTGAGACTTAAGGGTGTATTAGTGGCACGACCTAGGGCTATAACCAACTTTATTAGCAGAGTGGGAGGTCTTTTATGATTGGTTTGTAGCAGATGGAGGCTTTTGGCTCTTGGATACTTTGCCAAGGGAGAAATGCCTTAAAGCGCCACTTCCTAACTTAGGGGAGACTGTTTGAATATATTTGGATTGTCTCTTTAGAGCTGATGGGCAGACTAGTATGGCTGAGGCTAGGTAGGATTAGATAATGAGGTTTCATCTCGTCATAGGCGGACTGAAAAGGTAGGAGGGAAAAAAAGTTTTATGGGTGTTTTTCCAGCTAGAAAATTTGAGAAATTTTTAGATCGACTGTTGGAAAACTTGGCTGTTACAACTACTCATCACCAACAAGTGAAAAATACTGATGACTAACAGTGGCTCCATTTGGGGAGGGCAGCTCCTTTTCAGGAGGTGTCCAGAATTTCATATCTTTGGCTTATGAAGACCAGTGCCTTACCCATTGGTGCAAATTTCACTCTTGCTTGATGCTACTTCTGAAAAGAGAGAACATGATCAGCATCAATGATATTTCTACCTACCCCACTATCTTTCCTAACATTTTTTCTTCTTTTTTGGCGCATTTGAACTAGCAGCCTTTTGACAATGTATATTTTTCTTTTTGCAAAATGAACCTATCTAATTCTACACTTATATCTGCCAGGAGTTCAGATTAAACTGATGAACTCCTTTATTACTCTACCTACGCTAGATCAACTATCAAGATTAAGCTGTTTGACAGGATTTTGTTCTCTAATCTAAAACACGAAATTTAAAAGATGATCAAATCAGGATTAGAAAGTCTGATTTTTCATTCATTTGCGGCATAAAAGACAAGCTGCACACAAATATTATTTTGCATAAAATGGAAACTAGGAAAATCAGGGCTAAGATGCAAAATTTGTTTTTCATCCCCGCTTCCCTCTTTGGTTCTGTTTTGGGCATGTGGAACCAGTATCTTTTCCTAATCTACTCTCTTTGATAAGTCAAGCTTACACAATGTTGACCATATTTTTCACTCACTAACTTATCAACAATTAAATTTAAACATGTTCAGTTATGATTAGGCTAGATAATTGAACAAGACATTTGAGTACTAGTAGCGGCATTTAGACTTGCTCGCTTTCAGCATGACTATTTTTGGGTACATGGGGCCTTTTTCTATTTTTCAAATGCCCTCTTTTTCAACTTTTTACTATTTTTGTATTTTCTACTTTTTCACTTTTTATTCAAACAATCTAAAACTAGGAAGATGCTCACAAGGCTGAGCTTTATTTTTCACAGCTATCTATCTATCCTAGCCTAAACTATACACAACATACATTCATTTGGTGAACTCTTCTTTCCAATATAGCCAGTCAAGTAGATGATTGCATGGTTGATTCTGGTTTAGTTCTTTCATGATGCTGAAGTAATGAAAAGGCCACTCCCACTTGGTTTGTTTTCGAACAATAGTTCTTAAGTTCTTTCTCATTCTTGGTAGCAACTTGTTCATGATAGAACCCACTACTCTTTCAGACTTCTCAAGGAAAACAAAAAATGGATCTTGGAATAATACCTTATCTAGAGGATTTGAGATATAGGCTTCATTCAGGACTACTCTTTCTTCCACTTGACTATATTTGGGATTTCCATGGTAAAGCAACTCTTCCCCTTGCTTATGATCACTTGAAATGTCAGACTCATCATATATTGCAGTGTAGTTTTCTTTCCAAGCTGATGTGTTTTGATAGGGCGGGCTGAAAAATATGTGAAGGTCATCAGGTTGATGGGCAGGGATACACTTTGACAGTAAATTATCTTGAAAGGATAGTGTGACAACTCCCATGTGTTTATCAACCTCTATTTCTTCATCTACAATTTGTAACTCAATGGAACTTGGTGGCTGCAAATCTGTAGTAAAGGAAGATTCCATGTCTAAAATGATTTCCTCAACCATTTCAGGAAAAGGCTTCTCATTTAAAACATGCTCGGGAATTTCATCATCCTCCTCAACCTCATCATCAAAGATGAAAAAATGTTGATTTCCAATTATGTGAATGTTATCTCTGATGGACTGAAGTGAAGTAGAGAAAAGAGTCCGAGACTCTTCACTTACTTCTAAACTCTCAAGGCTCTCCTCATCAGTGTCATAGATGACCTGTAATGGCTGCTCACTTTTCTCAAGTTTATGAAACTGAGCTTCCTCCCAAAAATAAAAAACTGAGTTTTCTGCAAAGTTAGATTATGTTTGGAAATCATCATCATTACCAAAATATTGATCAAACCTTGGAAAATCATCATTATAATTAATGTCATCAACCATGCATATTGAACTATCAGATTGCTTTTCTTCAAATTGATTTACAAATCTATTTTTTGACTTATGATATGCAAGATTAACAGGAGAAAGATTAGAAAAGTTGTGGTCATGTGAAGTTTCAGAGGCTGTCTGTATGTTTATAAGTTGATATATTTCCTCTTCAGTTAAAAAGGGAGGCATTTTCATTTCTCTACAATAATCCTCTTTCTCTTGGGAAATCTGATTTGAAATTTGAATGTCTTTTTGGGCTTCACCTATGAGAGATGATGAATCATCACTCATGTCCTTAGATAGATCCTGTGGGTTCTCTTTCATTGCTTGCTTGTTTTCATCTTCAACCAATTCTTTGTGATGTTGAGGATATTAAACATGGGATTCATGAGTTTCCTCTGATAGATTCTTAGGGGGGCAGTTTGCTTTTATGACCTCAAATGACTCCCAACATAAAGGTAGAGACCCTACAGGTTTTGATTTATCTTCTATCTCAGATTTGAATTCCTCTTCAATCAGCTCTTCTTGATTTAGGTGAGAGTTAACTTGAGCAGGGTTTTCCTGAATAATTGCTGAGAGATCTTTAGGATGCAAATTTTATTTCAAAGTCTGGAATGATTTAAAGCATAAGGGTAGAGAACCTAAAGGTTTTGATTCTTCTTCCATTTCCGGATCTGTGATTTCAAAATGGCTGATAGTTTCTTTAGAGCATTCCTCTATGTTTTTATTTGCAACTTTCCCATTAGGCACATTTTGTTTATGACTGTTGTCTTGTAATAGTCGAGTGTGTTCATCCTGAGGAAGAAGTGTAGGTTGGTTTGAATAAGCAGTGTTAACCTTAAATTTGTGTTTTTCTCTTTTCCTGTCAATTAGATGCTCTAGTTTGCCAAACATACATACCAATTTTTTCAACTTTTCCTATGAAGATATTAGTCTCTCTTGATTTTCTTTGTCTTTCTCTATTATTCTTAGCTGTGCCTCCCTATTTAGTATGTTGAATTCTACATCAACTGCTATCCTTTTCATTTCTTCTAGAGTCAAAGGATCTTTGTTTCTTATCTGGAAAACCATCTCTGGGTCAAAAGAATCTGGGTAGTGCAAGAGAGCACATCCGAGGGGTGGCTTTAGATTAGCAGGCATTGCATGGTATATTTTATTGAACCTGGCTGAAAATTTTTGTATTGTCTCCCCTGGTTGTCTTTTTAACTGATTGTACTCCTTTATGATGAGACCTTTATTACCCATGACCACCCACCTATCTAGGAAGATTTGAGTGAACTGATGAAAATTGGTAATGCTTGCAGCAGGAAGGTCTTTAAACCAACTCTTAATTTTTCCTTGTAATGATAAGGAAAACATTCTAATACGCACATCATCTTCTTCTATGTCATAAAGGTCAAGTAAATCCTCAAGTTTTTGGGCGTGCTCTTTAGCAGTGACTTTGGAGCTTTCTCCATCAAATCTGGGTAATTTATTTTGAAGATTTGCAGGAAGGGCTTGAAAGATGGGAGGTAAAACCAGAGGCTTGTATCTTTCTGGGACCTTTGTGGATATAGGTAGTGTAAAGAGAGGTTCGTGACTGTTTGAGGTTTCAGCCAAAGTGGGAAAGGTAGCATGAGGCTCATGTTTTTCTAGGTTTTCCATAGGTGAATCTGGGGTAAGCACAGGTGTACAAGCCTGTTCATGGTCTGAAATTCGAGGCTTAGCTTTTTGAGGTTTGAGATCTTTCCAATGATCAATGTAGATCTCATCGGTGTATTCCCGATCAGGCTCAAAGTAGGATATAACATACTTATAGATTAAGACAATAACTTCTTGAATCCAACTAAGGCCTGAGTGCTTTTTATTTCTAGGATGACTGGTCATGTTTTAGGTTCTTCCTCCAGTGGAGTATTTAAGTCTATTGGGAGTTGTGGAGTAGCCAGGTGGAACTTGGTTGTTTTTTTAAAGATGTAGCTATGGTCCACCACCAATAACTAGGGAAAAGCCAATATGGGAATGTTTTGGGGTTTTCTGAGCTTTTGTATAGCCTATAAGGTTTGCTAAAGTATTCTAAACTTGTTTCATCACTTTGCTAGGGTGATGATAACAAAAGGAGTTTTCTCTAAATGATCTTATGGACTGCTTTCTTGTTTAAGTATCTAAAGGACTAAAGAGTCTATAAGAGTTTGCTAGATTTTCATGTACTCAGTGTCCCACCATCTCCCGCTATGTTTAGTGAGCGATGGGATAGGTCGATCAGATAGTAACCTAGAGTTCGGTAAAATAGTAAGGCCTACTAGAGGCTAGTGGAGTCGCCAGGTGGAACTTGGTTGTTTTGAGGTATATGTGTATGGTCCACCACCAGTACTGACAAAAACCAATCTAAGGGAGTTTTTTGGGGTTTTTATGAGTTATTTATGTAATCCTAAGGTTTGGAAGAGTGTCCTATAACTGAATCATCATTTTGCTAAGATGGTGAAAGAGCCAGCTTCTACTCTTCAAACAACACTTGAGTTTTCTAAGCTTGATTGAGACTTCGGGAGTTACTAAGGAGTACTTAGATTGTAACTAACTCGGAAGGTCCCACTGTGATCGCCACTATGTTAGTGAGCGGTGGGATAAGTCAATCAGATAGTATTCTTAAGGCTGCTAGAATGTTTAGGGAATCTAAGTTTGTTTTTTACTCAGAGTCCCACCGTGATCGCCATTATTTTAGTGTGGCGATGAGGTGGCTTAATCGGATAGTAGCCTAGAGTTTAGTAAAGTAGTAAGGCCTACTGGAGGCTAGTGGAGTCACCAGGTGGATTTTTAGTTGTTTTGAGGTATATGTGTATGGTCCACCACCAATACTGTCAAAAACCAATCTAAGGGAGTTTTTGTGGTTTTTTCTGAGTTTTATGTGCAGCCTAGTATGTAAGAGTGTTATAAACCTGATTCATCACTTTGCTAAGATGGTGAAACAGAGAGTTTACTCTAAATGATTCTAAAGGTTGATGGTCTGAGTTTAGTGTTGAAGGACTAAAGAGTCTATAAGAGTTTGCTAGACTGTCATGTACTCATTAAGTCCCACCGTGATCACCATTATGTTAGTGAGCAGTGGGATAAGTCAGTCAAATAGTATTCTTAAAGGTCTCTTAAATGTTTAGAAAATCTAAGTTTGTTTATTACTCATGGTCCCATCGTGATCGCCATTATGTTAGGTTCCCGTGATTTGGCTGATTGGTAAACCAAATGACAGTGTAACATCAAACCAAGATTTGGAGCCCAAGGACCTAGCCTTCTTGGACTCAGAGAGGGCTCTCTCTATATGTGTAAGGGATATCTATGTGTGTTGCTTATTGTGTTCTGATTTTAGGCTAGTTATGAAGTAGGTTTTTTTTTGTTTTGATTTTTAGTTTGTGAGGGATGAAACTGATCAAAGATATAAGATAGGTAAAAAAATGTCAGATCAACTGGGCTATGGGGTCGAAAAGGTCAAGAAAGCTATCAGATGGTGATACAAGGTTGTTGAAGGGCCGATTTGATTCAAGGTAGAAAGGATCTTTAGGAAAAATGGAGTAAATGGACATCAAGTTTGTGAACAACAAAGACTTTCGAGCATAAATAGTTTGATAGATAAAATAAACATGGTAGGGAAAACCATTAATCATGCAAAATGTAACTATAAGCTAATCAATACATAGAAATAAACATTCAATCCATGCATAGAAGTATATGACCCTCTAACTTTGGGAAATGGCTATCAGACTTTGGGGAAAACACTTAAGGAAGACAAACAACTTAACTTACTATGCCGGAACGCCTAAACATAGTACTTCAAGTTATTGGGCACTTTGAACAACAAGATTCACATAGTTTTAGGCAAAGGGCTAGATCGGAACTAGGCCTCCTTGTTTCAACAAAATGATAATCTAATCATTCAAAGAGAAATTTCATGGATGGAACTATAGCTAGCCATAGGTAAGCAGGGCGTACCGTAAGTCATACTTAGCATGTATAGAACTATGAATGAAACAAGCAACAATATCCTCAAGTTATTAAAGAGCAGTTAAGAATTATTTAATGTAACTAAGGAAGAGGAAAACATGAAAGCTATGAAGAAACACGAAATTTGAGGTGCCTCCAAGGGCATGTCTCAAATTTGTTCTCTACTGATCTATAGCAAGCAAGAAACATGTATTCATGAATGGAAACTAGAAGACAAAACAAAGAAAGAGACACTATACCATTCTACCAAGTCATGGAATTCAACAAAAATCCTCTATTCATCATCCAAGAACATCCAAGAGGCAATCCAAAAGCATGAGACAAGTATTTCTTCCAAAGCTTATATGACCATATATTTCTTCTATCATCAAGTTCAGCCTTGTTTTACAATGAAATCCTTTGGAATATATAGGCTCAAGTGAAGAAAACCTCATGGTTCAACTTGCTATCCTATTGGCCTAATCAAAATATCTAAACTTGTCCTTGAGGCTTTGCAAAGCCCAAGGCACAAAATATCTCATAAAATATCTAGAAAATGCTAAAAAAAGGGAAAATAATTGACTTTTCCTTACTTCTCATGTGCAAAAATAGCTAAACGCACATAAGGAAATATCAGTTTTTTTAAGGTTAAAAAATTACAAAAATATTCAAAATTTTCATCAGCAAAAGGTCCCCTGACTTGCCGGCAACATTTTGCAGCCTTCCCGATGTTGAAACGAGGTTCATGATAGCTTGTTGGAAATATTTGAGTGTCTAATTTCTGGAGCAAATGAAAATTTTCCAATCTGATGCCTGGAAGTCCTACAAAACTGGACCTGTGTGTAAAAAACCAAAAATTACAGTTTGCTGATAGACCGGGCAGAGTGTGCAAAAAGCAAGCATATTTTGCCACTTTGGGGGAGCAAATGATCTCCAAATGTCCTGAAAATTGGTGAGAGTATGCTCCTGAAAATATGGCATTCAATGATACCATTCTCCTCCTCTGACTAATCCCCAAAATGAAATGGCGAATTTCATGAGTTTTGACCAAAAACTCAAAAATGCCAAAAAACCAAAGTATGTCAAAATTTCCCCAAAATCAGTGTGTATGACCCACAAGGGTTCTTAGCAATATGTTCTAAAGCAGAAGCCAAAATATGAAGTCCTAATGTGTGTTTCTTCACTTTCCATGTCGGGCGCTTCCCTTTAGCCTCCTTTAGCTTTTCTTGGGAAGTCTTTAACTTGCGACGGGAAAACTGATTTAACTTCTTGCGATGCCTCATCATTTTCCTTTGTAGCTCTATATCCCTGTTGAAATTAAGGCCTGCCAATTGAAAATGTTTGTCTTTGAACCTCAAGGTGCACAAATGTGTTAGAGGAGAGAAATTGTTTACTTCTTGTACCTTTCACAAAAATCCAAGCATCCCACCTCATGAAACTTGAATAAGATAAATGGGTGTGCATTTGACCTCTTCGGTGGAAATTGGTTCATATCTCTTGTGCAACCCACTCCTGCTATCTTTCCTAGGAGGCGTCTTGATCTAGATGCGCTTTTGAAACACCAAACTGCCTCAAATTTTTTGAAATGCCTTCTTCAAACCAAACTCTGTCTCAGCCTTTCAACTCACTGTTTGATAAGGCAACAATGGTTTTGAGTGTTGTGGAAAATGTCTCCTCTGATATAAGACTCTTGTCCCTTCAAAACAATACCTTTCCACTTGGCATGCAACTCAACAAGTAAACTTCAAGAACAAAATCATAGTCAATAAAGATACACAGTCAAAGTGATGTTTTCTGTGTTTTGTGGTAAGGTCACCTTGCCTTTTCGTATTTTGAGGACAACAGTATAACCTTGTATTTCAGACAAAGGAAAAAACCACAATCTTTTTAGTTCAACACACTGTTGTCTTCTTTGTAGGCCACTTCACCAGTAGATTTAACAATATGAAGACAATCAATAAAAAAGGCAATACACAGTCCAAGGTTACTGTGTAATAGGTGACAGAGTTTATTTTGTTTTTGATGTGGTCATAAAGAACCCTGTAGCATTTAAATAGCAACAAACCCCTCCTCAAATAGAACACTGCTCTCTTTAGACTCTACTTTCCCTTATACAAAGTTTGAAAAAAACACCTCCAACTGATTTACACTATTTTCTCACTAAGGTCTGTTTATGGTCAAAGGGAAACCATGACCTTATTCTTCATCACACCGAGGCAGACTTTGAATACTGGCTAAGTAATACATGTATGATCACAGTGGTTGAAATTAGGATCAATGTTTCATTTTTCAAATGCTAAGCTTCCACCTTTAAAATAGGGCCTTCATCTCTCCTTTGTTTTGAGGGTAGTCTAATGAGCTTTTTATATCAATAAAAACTCACCTTTCTCACTGTTTCCTTGCATAGATTTTGACAATACTTTCAAATGCAATGGTAGCTCCACTTACTAAAGTCTTTTAAACAGAGAAACCAACCCTCCTTTCCACTTTAAAAATGGATGGAAAACCTTGTAGACAAGTTTGAGCAGCTCTGGAAATAGTTTTTAAAGGTTTTTAGGTAATTTTGTGACTGATGCTACAGGCGCGCCGTGCGCTGCTACAGGCGCACCGCGCATCAGTACATTCCTTTGGAAATTTTCTGCCTGAACGCGCCGCACATCTTTTTAAAGGCGTCGCGCAACTTTGTAGCCCATTTTGAAGGCCTTCCCGGTGTCGGAATTGGGCGTGAGATGGCTCGTTGGAAAGCTGTGGAAGTATAACTTCCAGAAAAACTTTAATTTTTTCATTTGGAGTTCATTTTTTTGTTCAAAAATTCATTTTCCCAACACTGGTCAAAACTGGTGAATCCTGGTGCAGAAATTCATAGTGTTGTTTGTAAGCCACTTTTGAATGCCTTCCTGGTGTCGTAATTTGGCCCGATATGGCTTGTTGGAAAGATATGGAAGTATAATTCCCAAATTTACTTGATTTGTTTCATTTGGTGTCCATTTTGGTGTTAAAAAACTGATAGTCCCATCACTGTTCAAAAATGGTGAATGCTGGTGCAGAAAAACATAACGTTGATTGCAGGCTACTTTTGGATGCCTTCCTGTTGTCAGAATTTGGTCCGAGATGGCTCGTCAGAAAGATATGGAAGTTCAATTTCCAGATAAATTTGAATTTTTTCATTTGGAGTCCATTTGGTTGTTCAAAATCTGACTTTCCCATCACTGGTCAAAATGATGAATCCTGGTGCTGAAATTCTCCCGTGACATCTGTATTTTTCAAATTTCTCACAAACCATGATACCTGTGTAGAAAATGAAGGAGGTTTTTCTTCTTGAACCTATGAGGGAAAAAAAACTCTCTCACGTTTGTAAATTGTATCTCTGTTTGGTCAGAAAATCATTTTGAAAAAAACTTCCCGGGTGCTCCTTAACCCTAATTTTACTGTGGTAGAGGTATTATGATTCAACAACCATGAAAATTTTACTATCCCTTTATATTTGCTGAGATGAGATATTTGAGCCTCTTTTTGACTGTGGGTACACTGCTTAAGTGGAATTCACTTAAAATTTTTCATCATCTGTCTATCAATAAGGGCGCTTCTTCTAACACCTTTCCTCTGCTCAAAATATACCAGCAAGGTATCTTTGACTTTGTTATAGGAGCAGAATTTATTTGGAAAACCAAATGTACTTTGCCTTCTTATCCACTGTGATGAGCTATTTGAAGGCATTCTCTTATGAGCAGGAGGATGAGTATCCTTTACTTTGTTTATGAAGGATGGCCTTTTTGAAAAATTCTTGGCTTCCTTTTGACCATGATGGAAAAGTTTGTTTTGAGATCAAGACCCCCTTTTAGCATTTTGACTATATATTTTCACAACCTTTCTCCAATGATGATAAACCTGTCAGTTTATGGGTTTTTCTTTGTGCTTCAAAGGTGATGAAAACTCCTACAGACTATTTTTAGAACCTACTGCTTTACCTCTATTCAAAATGTAACAGCAGAGTGCCTTTGACCTATTCTTATAAGGGACTTTCCTATATTTTCTTTGAAAGTTTCTCTAGAGTCTGAAAAACAGGCCAAAGTCCTTCTTGTATTATATGAACAACTATGTCTAGCTGCAATACCTGTTGGGGAAATGAGCTCAGATTTCCTTCTGTCCACTTATGATAAGCAATTTGAGACATTCCTTTATGCATCAGGAATCTGAGTATCCTTTGAAACATAATCATCATCAGTTCTTTTGTTTGTGCAATGACACATCTCATCAACCACTCTTCAATTTTGTTTTGTTTGAGTTGCAGACTATCCTTTGAAGGAAACCCTGTTAAGAGATAAGATTTGACCCATTGGATTGCAGTGGTACCCCTGCTTTCCTTCTTGGTCTCTTACCTTGTTTCTCTGTTTCAGCTACTCCTTACTGTTCTTACCACTCATCTTTGATCAATCAAACCTTGAAAATAGTCAATGCCCTGACCCTCTGCTTATGAATGAAGGAGGCCCTTTACTCGGCAAAATTTCTGATGATGTTTGATGAGCATGCTTTGAAAAGGGTTCCTCTTATATATGATGGCAAGCAAACAAACTTTGACAAACACTACTGCTTTTACCTCTGCCTGCAATCATCACTTTGCTTCAGAAAACCCTAGTCATTGTCTCACTGCTTATCAAGAACAAATCTGTCTTACAGTCAGTTGCAATTCTTCAAGTCAAACTTTGACCGTCACCCTCTGCTTATAGATGAAGGAGGTGCTTTTAACCCTCTGCTTATAAATGAAGGAGGTTCTCAGTCATGTCATATCAGTAGCCTTTTGACAGTGTTGTTTTTCTTTCACTGTCCTTTCTGGCTTTGAATGTGGTCGCAAGAGCTTGATGAAGAACTCTTTGCTTTGTAGCTGCATCCCAGGCTCAAGATCACATTGAGAAGCAGTTGTCTTCTCATGTGGAACCAAAAATGTCTTCTGAGATGCTGGTATTTTTCCGTCCTTCAAAGATCCATCAAACACTGTAAAAACTCCTAAAATTAGCTTGACTTATGGTCTATGGATTGCTGAGACTTAAGGGTGTATTAGTGGCACAACCTAGGGCTATAACCAACTTTATTAGCAGAGTGGGAGGTCTGTTATGATTGGTTTGTAGCAGATGGAGGTTTTTGGCTCTTGGATAGTTTTCCAAGGGAGAAATGCCTTAAAGCGCCACTTCCTAACTTAGGGGAGACTGTTTGAATAGATTTGGATTGTCTCTTTAGAGCTGATGGGAAGGCTAGTATGGCTGAGGCTAGGTAGGATTAGATAATGAGGTTTCATCTCGTCATGGGCAGACTGAAAAGGTGGGAGGGAGAAAAAATTTTATGGGTGTTTTCCCAGCTGGAAAATTTGAGAAATTTTTAGATCAATTGTTGGAAAACTTGGCAGTTACAACTAGTCATCACCAAAAAGTGAAAAATACTGATGACTAACATGAGGTATGGACTAGTAAAAAACCCTCTATTTCAAATCTAAAGGTATTTGGATGTGATGCATATGTACATGTTCCAAAGGAGAAAAGGACCAAGTTGGATAATAAATATGAAAGGTGCATATTTATTGGGTATAAGGATGGTTTAAAAGGTTACAAGCTTTGGAACCCGGAAACAAGGAAGGTTGTGTACAACCGAGATGTGGTGTTTAGAGAGGTGAAATATGTTGTTAAACATGAAATAATACAAAAGGAACCTGAGAAGATAGAGTTTGAGCTAAAGGAGTATGAATCACACTCTACAGCAGAAGAAGATTCAAAAGAGGAAGAGCCACAAACTCCGGCTTTGAGAAGATCAGTTCGAGAAAGAAGGCAACGAGAAAGGTATATTCCATCTAATTTCTGTTCAGGTTTTTCCTTAACTATAACTGATGATGATCCCAGAACGGTCAAGGAGGCAGTAGATTCAGAGGATGGAAAACTCTGGAAGGAGGCCATGGTTGATGAAATGGCATCATCGCACAAAAATGAGGCAAGGGATCTAGTGGAGTTGCCAGCTGGAAGGAAGCCTATTGGGAAAAAATGGGTGTTTAAGAAGAAGATGAATGTAGAAGGCAAGGTGGAGAAATAAAAAGCTTAGTTGGTAGAAAAAGGTTATTCCAAGGTGTCGGGAATTGATTTTGGTGATATTTTTTTCTCCTGTTGCCAAGGTTACTTCTATTAGATTAATTTTATCTATTGCTGCTGCATTTTATTTTGAGATAGAACAGATGGATGTGAAGACAACATTTCCTCATGGGGATCTAGAAGAGGAGATCTACATGAAGCAACCTGAAGGCTTTATGGTGAAGGGTAAGAAAGAACTGGTATGCAAGTTGAAGAAGTCTTTGTATGGGTTAAAACAGTCACCAAGGATGTGGTATCAGAAATTTGATACCTATATACGGGGACTTGGCTTCACCAGAAGCAAGGAGGATCACTGTGTTTATTTTAAATTAATTGGTGACCCTGTTATTTATTTGGTCTTGTATGTGGATGATATGTTGTTGATTGGAAATGACAAAGAAATTATCCAAGATTTGAAGACCCAACTGCTCTCCAAATTCGACATGAAGGATCTTGGTGCTGCAAACTATATTTTGGGCATGGAAATTAAGAGAGATCGAGCAAAGAGGAAGCTCTGGTTAAACCAGAGGAAGTATGTCGAGACTATATTGCAGAGGTTCAATATGTAGGATAGTAAACCGGTGAATGTTCCTATTCCTGTAGGTGTAGAGTTGTCTGCTGAACAGTGTCCCAAGACACAAGAAGAAGAGGAGTATATGTCTCGTGTTCCATATGCAAGTGCAGTGGGTAGCTTGATGTATGCAATGGTCTGTACTAGACCAAACATTGCACATGCAGTGGGAGTATTGAGCAGGTTTATGTCAAACCCAGGGAAGGAGCATTGGACAACATTGAAGCGGGTTTTCAGATATTTACGTGGCACTAGTGATTATGGCTTGTGCTACCAGGGAAGACCAGGATTGGAAATAATGTTGGACATTCGTGGTTTTGTTGATGCATACTGGGCTGGAGATCTGGACCAAAGAAGATCTACAAGTGGGTATGTGTTTAGCCTATTTGGAGGTGCAGTCAGTTGGATGAGTAAAAGACAGTCTGTAGTGGCTCTTTCAACTACAGAGGCAGAATACATAGCAGCCACTCATGCAAGCAAGGAAGAATTTTGGTTGCAAATATTGTGTTCAAGTATGGGGTTGGTACAGCAAGCTATAAGGATAGACTGTGATAGCCAAAGTGCAATTTTATTGGCTAAGAACCCTGCTTATCATTCAAAGACAAAGCACATTGATGTTCAATATCACTTTGTTAGAGATATGGTTGAGGCTAAAAGGGTGTTGCTAGTAAAGGTGGACACTTTGAAGAATGTTGCAGATGCATTGACGAAGTCTGTGAGAACTCAGAAGTTCTCTTGGTGTAGAGAAAAAATGGGTGTTGAAGAATTGGGCCAATGACTAAGCTCTCCTGTGGCCCCCTATGGAAAGAAAACAACAAGTGGAAGAATGTTGGGTATGTGTTATATTCTTTCCACAACTAAGCATGCGCGAGGGGGTAAGAGGGGGGGCAATAGCCCCCCCTTTGCACTGGGTGCAATGGGGGGGTCACAGGGGGGGCAGTAGCCCCCCCTGTCGGGGTCCGGGGCAGTGCCCCGATGAAAATTTTTGGTCCTTAATTTCCAATGGGTAGTCCGCGCCCATGGTTTTGTGCATGGTTTTGCACATGGTTTTGGGGTACGATGGTTTTCGGCCCCTGGTATTTTTGTAGATCCGGTCAAGGGAACTACGGTTATGTTCTAATCCAGGGTTAATGGATTTGGGTTTATGTATGCTTTGGCATGTATATATATGTGTTGTAACACTAAAAGGAATATAATGAAAAATCAAGTTGGTCATCCCGATTTGGGATCCAGGGGAAAATCTCTATGTTTATCTGTTTTATGTTTTATGCTCTCGCTATTGTTTATTTTCTGTTATAAGATTTGTGTGTAGATAATTTATGTTCTGGGTTAAAACCTATATGACAGATTTTTCATATCGAGCTTTGAATCGGCGTTCGTGAGCTTCGAGTGCTAGTGTGGCATCTCGATGAGTTCCATCCAAGTGATCGAGTGAGAGAAAGCGCTCTTCCATGGCAGTGGTGCTAAGTAGGAGTTCAACAACAAGCTTGAGTGATGGAATGTCACACTCGATTGGGAGTACTGCTTCCAGGCCGAATGCAAGTTGGAATGGCATGAAGCCTATAGCACTGTTGATTGACATGCAGTATGCTCATAACGGGGAATATAACTTTCGATGCCATGTGGTTCTATGATTTCTGACTAATCGACGAATCATGGTTTTGAGGACGCCATATATGGCTTCGACTTGACCATTTTCTTACAGATAGTAGAACGAAGAATGATTTTTTCAAAAACCTAGCATGGAAGTTAATGTCATCATCATATGTTTTTTAAAATCTGATCCATGATCTATGAAAATTGAGAGGGGTACACTGAAACGGTAGATAACCTGATTGAACAGGAACAGTGCAACGGTTTCTCCATCGACCCTAAAAGTGGGAATGCCTTCTGCCCATTTTTTGAAGTATTCGATCACGACTACAATGTATTTGTGTCCATCCACAGAAGTCGGACTGCATGTAATGAAGTCAACTCCCCATTTAGAAAAAGGACCAACAGAGACAACGGGATGGAGAGGGGCGGGGTGGGCACGCATTTTCTTCATGAAAATTTGACACGGATGGTACTTCTCAATCACAGTGATGTAGTCTTTAAACAAAGTGGGCCAATAATATCTTGCATGCAAGATTTTCTGGGAAGTATCTATGCCAGAAAGATGACCGCTACATGCCCCTGTGTGGCAGTCATTTAAAATGTGTTCCGCCTCATTAAAAGTGAGACAACACCGAAGAATAGTATCGACACCGCGACGATATAGAGTAGCGTTTAGCACGAGGTAGTGTTTCGTTGATGGCGAATACGACGACGTTCGCCTTACGTGATATTTGTGTGGAAACGTTTTGGAGGTAGACCAAAATGTCTCCATACCAAGGATCAGAAGAATTGACTATGTCGACAGATTCATTAGGAAATAGATCATGAGCTACATCTTCCGGGTCAATTCTGGGAAGGTACGACAGTAATTAGGTGAAGATTAGAGATTTATTCTCTTTAGCAGCAGTGAATATCAAGTCGAATTGTTGGAGGATTACAATTCATTTGGAATATTTTCCTCCAATAACTCGTCGAGACAAAATGTGTCGCATGGGATTCTCCAAAGAAATGACGATAGTCTGTCGCAGTAATATATAGTGTCGGAGTCAGGTGACAATGAATACCACCATGAGAGAGAGTTTCTACACATGTGAATACCTTAGTTTGGGTCCAATGAGACCTTTTGACAAGTATTATTTCACATTTTCACTATCGTCATCGTGAACTTGAACTAGAACAATTCCAAGCGAGGATGGTGAGGCTACCAGATAGAGGAGAAAGTCGCGTGAGTAATTGGAGGCACTAAGAAGTGGGGTAGAAACGAGTGTTAATTTCAAGGCATAAAATGATATTTGAGCTTGGTCATCCCACAAATATAGTTTTCCTTTCTTTAATAAATGCATAAATCCTTTCGTCATCTCGGCATAGTTTACTATGAAACGATGTAAAATGTTTGCCTTCCCTTGCAAACGTTGGAGTTGCAGAATGGATTGTGGTGCGGGTAATTCAATGATTTCCCTAACCTTATCGGGATCAACCCTAATCCCGTGCTTGGAGACAATAAGGCCCAGATGATGTCCAAACTCGACAAAAAATATGCTCTTATGTGGGTTTAGACGTATATTGTAGAACCTACACCGAGCGAAGATTTGTTTTAGATGCGAAAGGTGATGGGATCGCTTCTTGGAATGAGCCAGAAGGTCATCCAAGTAAGCATGTAAAATATGCCTAATGTTGTGAATATAACGCTTTGAAAATTTTGTTGGGTATGTGTTATATTCTTTCCATGACTAGCCCCACGCGCTGTACGTTGCACCGGGCACAGCAGGGGGGTCGCAAGGGGGGAGGAAGCCCCCACTGTTGGGGTCCGGGGCAGCGCCCCGACGAAAAATTGTTTTGGTGTGCAGACACACTCATAGGCGGACCCACCCATGTTTTGTGCATGATTTTGCACATGGTTTTGGGGTACGATGGTTTTCGGCCCCTGGTATTTTGTAGATCCGGTGAAGGTAACTACGCTTATGTTCTAATCCAGGGTTAATGGATTGGGGTTTATGTATGCTTTGGCATGTATATATATGTGTTGTAACACTAAAAGGAATATAATGAAAAATCAAGTTGGTCGTCCCGATTTTGGATCCAGGGGAAAATCTCTGTGTTTATCTATTTTATGTTTTACACTCTCACTATTGTTTATTTTTTGTTATAATATTCGTGTGTAGATAATTTCTGTTCAGGGTTAAAACCTACATTTGGTATCGGAGTTGTTTCGGCTTCAAGGGGACGCCTTTGTTGCTGAAGGTTTTTTTCTTGGGCCCAAGGTAGACCCTGTTCAATGGGAGATTTGCGAGATCGATTCTTGCGGTGAAAGAAGATGGCGAGCAGCGGAAAGATAGAGATCGAGAAATTTAATGGTCAGAGTTTTGAGTTGTGGAAGCTCAAGATGGAGGATCTGCTGGTGGATAAATATTAGTGGATAGTGGTAGATCCAGGTAATAAACCAACGGCAACGTCAGATGAGGACTAGAAGAAACTAGATCGGAAGGCTAAGAGTACAATACGGTTGTGTGTCTCAGATTCAGTATTGTTGAATGTATCTGGGGAAGCTACGGTGAATAATTTGTGGGGAAAACTTGGGAATTTGTACCAATCTAAGTCTCTAGTGAATAAGTTGTTCCTACGGAAAAAGCTATATAACTTGAGGATGAAGGATGGAGACTCGGTGACAGAGCATCTGAATGCCTTAAATACTGTAGTAAGTCAGCTGTCATATGTTGATATTAAAATCTCAGATGAAGATAAGTGCATCAGTTTCTTGTGTTCTCTACCAGACTCGTGGGATAGTATGGTTATTGCAATAGGTAGCAATACAAATACCTTGAATTTTGATGGCATTGTCTCACCCTTGCTGTTAGAGGAAATGAGATGGAGAAATATGGAGGGCCAGAATGGAGATGCCTTATCTGTACGAGGAAGGTCCCAAAACAGAAACAAGAATAAGGTTTCATGTGGGAGATACAAATCTAGAGGGAGATCTAAATCTCTTGGAAATTTTGTAAAGGTGTGCTAGAAATGTGGAAAGGAATGGCACTACAAAAAGGAATGCAGATCTAAAGCTCCTGAGAAAGGAAAGGGATCTAATGATGCTCTTTTTGCAAAGGTAAAAACTACCTCAAATGAATGTGGGGATGTGTATTTATCTTCTTCTTCAAATAAATATGTAGATCATGAGTCATGGTTGATTGAATCGGGTGCATCCTTTCACTTCACTCCCCACAGGGAGTGGTTCTGCGAGTATGAGAAATTATGATGGTGATGTCTTCCTAGGGGATGATAAATGAAGGGGCTGACCGTTCTGACGTGGAAAGGTCGTCGGGTTTAAAGGTGGAAGGATTGGAACACTTCCTGGTGTTCTACATATTCCTGAATTGGCCAGAAATCTGATTTCTGTAAGCAAGATGGATGATGCAGGTGTAAAAACAGTGTTCGAGAAAGATGCCTGCAAGATGGTTCAGGGAGCATTCGTATTAATGCGGGGATTTCAGACTGGAACTCTATACAAGCTACAAGGTAGAACTTTTATTGATGGGTGTAATAGTTATGTGGTTCCTGAAAGTGGAGTGGAAAGCCTAGCTGTCTCTGGATAAAAGACCATGCTATGGCATCAAAGGCTTGGATATATTTGAGAGAAGGGCCTTCGGATACTGCATAGAAATGGTATGGTAGAAGGTATGTCTAATTTCTCTCTGGATTTCTATTTCTGTGAAAATTGTGTATATGGGAAGAAGAATCGGGTGAGTTTTCCTTTTGGTTCTAAGAGGGCAAACAAGATATTAGAACTTGTGCACAGTGATGTGTTTGGACCTGTGTCAGTTCCATCACTGGGAAAGTCTGTGTACTATGTTTCATTCATAGATGACTTCTCAAGAAATACATGGATATATTTCTTGAGGAATAAATCTGAAGTCTTTGACAAATTTAAAGAATTTAAGGCTCTGGTGGAAAACCAGACAGAGAAGAAGATAAAGGCATTGAGGACAGATAATGGTGGGGAGTTCTGCAAGAAGGAATTTGAAGAGTTCTGTAAGAAGTGTGGTATAGCACAACAGAAGACTACTCCATACACACCTCAGCAAAATGGAGTTGCAGAAAGAATGAACAGAACACTGATGGAAAAGGCAAGAAGCATGCTTAGTGGTACCGGGTTAGGACAAGAATTCTGGGCAGAGGCAGTGGAGACTGCATGTTACTTAGTTAACAGATCACCTTCATCAGCGTTGGAGGATATGACTCCACATGAGGTATGGACTGGTAAGAAACCCTCTCTTTCACATCTAAGGGTATTTGGATGTGATGCATATGTACATGTTCCAAAGGAGAAAAGGACCAAGTTGGATAATAAATCCGAAAGGTGCATCTTTATTGGGTATAAGGATGGTTTAAAGGGTTACAAGCTTTGGAACCCAGAAACAAGGAAGGTTGTGTACAGCCGAGATGTGGTGTTTAGAGAAGTGAAAGATGTTGTTAAACATGAAGTCCTACCAAAGGAACCTGAGAAGATAGAGTTTGAGCTAAAGGAGGATGAATCGGACTCTACAATAGAAGAAGACTCAGAAGATGAAGAGCCACAAACTCCATCTTTGAGAAGATTAGTTCGGGAAACAAGGAAACCGGAAAGGTATAGTCCATCTGCTTTCTGTTCAGGTTTTGCCTTAACTATAACTGATGATGAACCCAGAACTTTCAGGGAGGTAGTAGATTCAGAGGATGGAAAACTCTGGAAGGAGGCCATGGTTGATGAAATGGCATCCTTGCACAAAAACGATGCATGGGATCTGGTGGAGTTGCCGGCTGGAAGGAAGCCCATTGGGAGAAAATGGATGTTTAAGAAGAAGATGAATGTAGAAGGCAAGGTGGAGAAATACAAAGCTCGGTTGGTAGCGAAAGGTTATTCCCAGGTGCCGGGAATTGATTTTGGTGATATTTTTTCTCCTGTTGCCAAAGTTACTTCTATTAGATTACTTTTATCTGTTGCTGCTGCATTTTATTTTGAGATAGAAAAGATGGATGTGAAGACAACATTTCTTCACGGGGATCTAGAAGAAGAGATCTACATGAAGCAACCTGAAGGCTTTATGGTGAAGGGTAAGAAAGAATTGGTATGCAGGTTGAAGAAGTCTTTGTATGGGTTAAAACAGTCACCAAGGATGTGGTATCAGAAATTTGATACCTATATACGGGGACTTGGCTTCACCAGAAGCAAGGAGGATCACCGTGTTTATTTTAAATTAATTGGTGACCGTGTTATTTATTTGGTCTTGTATGTGGATGATATGTTGTTGATTGGAAATGACAAAGAAATTATCCAAGATTTGAAGACCCAACTGTTCTCCAAAGTCGACATGAAGGATCTTGGTGCTGCAAACTATATTTTGGGCATGGAAATTAGGAGAGATCGAGCAAAGAGGAAGCTCTGGTTAAACCAGAGGAAGTATGTCGAGACTATATTACAGAGGTTCAATATGCAGGATAGTAAACCGGTGAGTGTTCCTATTCCTGTAGGTACAAAACTGTCTGCTGAACAGTGTCTCAAGACACAAGAATAAGAGGAGGATATGTCCCATGTTCCATATGCAAGTGCAGTGGGTAGCTTGATGTATGCAATGGTCTGTACTAGACCAGACATTGCACATGCAGTGGGAGTATTGAGCAGGTTTATGTCAAACCCAGGGAAGGAGCATTGGACAGCAGTGAAGCAGGTTTTTAGATATTTACGTGGCACTAGTGATTATGGCTTGTGCTACCAGGGAAGACCAGGATTGGAAAGAATGTTGGACATTCGTGGTTTTGTTGATGCAGACTGGGCTGGAGATCCGGACCAAAGAAGATCTACAAGTGGGTATGTGTTTAGCCTATTTGGAGGTGCAGTCAGTTGGATGAGTAAAAGACAGTCTGTAGTGGCTCTTTCAACTACAGAGGCAGAATACATAGCAGCCACTCATGCAAGCAAGGAAGCAGTTTGGTTGCAGAGATTGTGTTCAAGTATGGGGTTGGTACAGCAAGCTATAAGGATAAACTGTGATAGCCAAAGTGCAATTTTCTTGGCTAAGAACCCTGCTTATCATTCAAAGACAAAGCACATTGATGTTCAATATCACTTTGTTAGAGATATGGTTGAGGCTAAAAGGTTGTTGCTGGTAAAGGTGGACACTTTGAAGAATGTTGCAGATGCATTGACGAAGTCTGTGAGCACTCAGAAGTTCTCTTGGTGTAGAGAAACAATGGGTGTTGAAGAATTGGCGAAATGAGTAAGCTCTCCTGTGGCCCCCCGTGGAAAGAAAACAACAAGTGGGAGAATGCTGGGTATGTGTTATGCCCTTTTTCCATCAGCTCCCACGCACTCGTATGTTGCACCGAGCGCATCGGGGTCACAAGGGGGAGGCGCTCTGATCGTTGGGATCCGTAGCTCGTGAAATTTTTTTGGTGTGCATCTACCTACAGGTGGACCTCACCCAAGCAAAGCTTTGTGCATGATTTTGCACATGGTTTTGGGGTACGATGGTTTTCGGCCCCTGGTATTTTTTAGATCCGGTCAAGGGAACTACGGTTATGTTCTAATCTAGGGTTAATGGATTGGGGTTTATGTATGCTTTGGCATGTATATATATGTGTTGTAACACTAAAAGGAATATAATGAAAAATCAAGCTGGTCGTCCCGATTTGGGATCCAAGGGAAAATCTCTGTGTTTATCTATTTTATGTTTTACGCTCTCGCTATTGTTTATTTTCTGTTATAATATTCGTGTGTAGATCATTTCTGTTCAGGGTTAAAACCTACAAGTTTCTGCTGCATTCTTCAGACCGAATGGGAGTTTATAATACGAAAATGTGCCCCAAGGACAGATGAAGGCGGTTTTATGCTGGTCATGTTTTTTAATCGCAATCTAGTTATAACCCAAGAAACCATCCATAAAGGAAAAATATTCACATCTGGTGCAATCATCAAGGATCTAATCTATGAACGGAATAGGATAATTTTGTTTTGGAAAAGTGACATTCAAATTGCGATAATCAATACAAACCCTGATGGTGCCTTGTTTTGTCTACAGGAACTGGATTGGGAACCCATTCCATCAAAGGAATGTGATAGATGAAACCAGCGTTTAAAAGTTTTTCGACCTCAGTCTTAATGGTAGCCACTTTGCGCCAGTGGACAGGTCGGAGTCTCTGCCGAACAGGTTTGGCATTTTCATCAAATTTGATTTTGTGCTTGACTATAGATGGATCTATGCAAATAATTTTTTCATAAGACCAAGAAAACACATCGCAGAATTCCTTAAAAAGGGATGTGAAGAGTGAAATTTCCTCGGGATTGCAATCACCTCCAATCTGAATTTTTTCCATGATACCAATTTTGACCGAGATATCAATGATCATAGTCTTAGAAATATTTTCCATGTTCTCTTCTGAATCGATAGTTTGAACAGTCATGTAAATGGAGGGAAAAATCTCATGGGATCAAAAGATGGGATTTGAGTAGTTATCGTGTCTGAATCGAACATCGAAGTGCGATGATGGAACTCTTCCCAAGGTCGTTCTTCTAGAGACATGACCTCTCGAATAACTTCTTCAGTAGGTAGGACTTCATCGAGGAGATATTTACAAATAATTGTGGTGGGTGGGAGGTTTGTAGCATTGGTCGAAAGCAAAGTTTTGGATCGTTCATATGTGATTTGGATGGCTTGATAAACCAAATCGGCCAATTAGAGCGGCATCTGATCTCTGTAGGAATCAATGTCTGAAGGCGCCGATAGGATCCATGGATCGATAGAGCCATCCAAAGTGGTGGATATCATTGCAATTGTATGTGGAACCTCAGGTGGTGGGAGAGGAAAGAAACCCATCAGGGAAGATGCCTTAAGAAGACCATTACCAATGCTGACGTACGAGTCAGGAACGCCTCCTACTAGGGGTATAGTGCTACTTGCTAATGTGGAATAATCGAGGGTGCAAAAGGATAACTAATCCACTGTGACTATTTTCCCATCCAATGGAAAGAGGATGAGACAAAAGACTGAAGAAACAATGACAGTCATTGCATAAGACGAACTGCAACCTAGCAACAGATTATAGTTGAGATGACGATCAACAAATTCTATGTCCACCATTATCTTTTTCCCACTAAGAGAAATGGGAAAGCTATCAAGGTAGCCTTTTGGGAGGAAAGTGTGGGCATCAAAAGCTTTAACGGAATTTGACAGTGGAGACAAATTAGGAGAACCCAAAGCAATCCAGAAATTAGTAGACATAACGCAAGTCGAAGCACCTTCATCTATGACAGTACAATGGATTGGTCTCCCTTTCGACACAACCTACACCTGGAATGCAAGTTGCTGTGAGAGGTGAGGATTAGATTTTTCCATGTCAAAGATAGCTAGCATAGAATCCTGGGAGTCAATTCCACCAATGGCTGAAAGCAAGGCTTTATTTTGTGCTGGGAAAGTTTGCAATACTTCAAGAGCAGACATAGCTGACAGTGCTTGTGCCAAATATTCTACAATGTTGTAGTTTTGGGTGGCACGTGCAGAAGTGTTATGAGTTGTGCATCGAAGTGCCCCTTTGGGGAGATGAATTGCTGGGTAAACGGTAGGCCTTTCGATATGAAAATCGTTGGGCGATAGTGGATTCGAATGGGTACTAGGTTCCTGAGTATCAATGACAGGATTTCCATAGAGTTTGGCTCATGTCTGGAGTGCAACACTTTCTACGCCGTAAATGGCAGACGATCCTTCACTAGAAGGATGTGTACCACCATTTCCCCTTTGCAGGGGTTGTGGTGGGTTTGAAACCATGTGTTGTTGTTGTTGTTATGGATTAGGGAAGGGATTATGAAGAATGGCACGTGCCCTCCCAGAGTCCTTGTTTGTGATAAAATATATGCATTCCTGCAGCTGAGGAAATGCTTATGTCAAGAGGTCCTTTGCACAAATTATGCAAGGAAAATTCATGGGTTTCTTCTTTCCTTTTTCAGTTTTAGCAACGTTTTTCTGATTGGGATGATTCTGATGATCCGATTGCTCTTCCGAAGAAGAGTTGTTTTTCTTTTTCTTCTTGTTCTTACCACTAGTTTTTTGAAAATTTTGCATAGTATTTACCTCAAAAGTAGGAAGAGTAGTTGATTGGTTAGGGGCAGTGGCAGCCAAAGATGTCTGGGAGGTTTTCCCACTAGGCTGTTTTATGGCTACATCGGAGATTGCACCAACAAGACTGTCGGTGTGTGCTCTAGGTTTCTGAGTAGTGGGAGGATTTGGATTACCAGGGGTATTGGGGAGTACATCATAAAGCATGCCATATTGTGAATAGATAAAATCTAAATGTTGTGCATGACAAATGGATTGATCCTCCGTGACCACACCGGATAGACAAATGTCCTTAGCTAGGGGTGGTAAGAGTGATTTACAAAACCAGTTAGACAAGAGATGATCCGGGATTGGCACTTTGACCAGCCTCCTCCTACGTCTTCATTCATGAATGTGATCAGAGATGTGGGTGGCAGTGTCTTGGTGCAGCAAGGTTAAGAGTTCTGTGTCGATTTCGTATCTAATAGGTAATTGGAAATTCTTAAGAAATTTCGTAGCTAAGGTGCCAAAAGTGGTGACGGCTCTGTGTGGTAACTCAATGCACCACTTGGAAGCATTGCCTGTGAGAGTGCAGGGGAAAATTTGAAGCCAGATACTATCATCCACCATGGAGTTAGAAACAGACCATAGATGAAAGGTGGTGATGTGCATAGTCAGATCGTCCCCTTATTTCCCGTCAAATTTAGGGATGTCAGACATAATCTTGTGTGGTACTGGACGCCAGAGTGGGTTGTGGTTGATGGGATCATTGGTCATTTTGTAGATGTCGGAGATGTCTACAGCTACCAAAAATGGAAATTATGTGTTTTCCCCTCGATCTATCCAAGGAATTATTGGCTGACTATTCAGACCGTAGGGTCTGCTCATCAATGTGTTACCAATACGATAAGTAGGACATTGCTGATAAAAGTTCCTTGTGGGTAGGGGTGTAGGGATGTATGTTTGTTGTCCGTAGGTGATCTGTAAATGAAAGTAATTTTTTTTGTTGTTCAAAGTATTCACTTCCATTAACTTAAGTGTGCAAAGTGTTTAGATAGTCTTGCAAGTGAAACAAAGTGTTTTTGTTAAATGTTTATGAAATTTGGTTTGAGGGAGTGTTGTTTTAATTTATTGTTTAACAACTTTAATCTGAATAACGCAGAAAAATAACTTGACCATAAATACACAGCAACATGATGAGGTAGTTCATCCCTCCTGGGCTACATCTCTCGGGTCCAAGGCTCCCAATGGGCATGTCCTTGATATATTATGATGCTCAAATTCGTAATACAGTGAGAAGAAAGTCTAAATATACCAAAACAGCTGTGAAAATGGATTCATAATAGAAAAATAAGCTAATAATGACTCTAATTTCACCTAAAATAGTGAAGTGTATTCCAATGCAGTTCCATTTCCTTCAAGGCCCTGATGGCTTCCCAAGTTTCTCTAAAGTGTAAATGGCTGAAAGACACCTTTGATGGCTTTGCAACCTATTCCAATGGCTCTAGAATGCTGATAATACTTGAAATCAAAAACAAAATCGCTCCAAAAGGTTCAGTAATGCAAAATTTATGTCCAAAAGAAGTTTTGTTCAGTTTGGCCTAAAAACCCTCCACCAAACTTGGGAGGACTGGAGTTAACTCCACCAAATTAGCAATTACCGCCAGATTTGGGTGCTCCGCTCTAGTTTAGCTGCGTGGTAAAATAGGAAATAAATGTTAAGATTATGGTGGTCACATGTAAATCGTAACCGTCGAAGTGTTTACCATTAACAAACCATAAGTTGAAACCATGGCCTTTAACTCCATGCTTAAACTCCACCGAGATATGTGACCATATTTCCGTAAAGGTCGGGGTTTGTGTTAACTGCCAGTGGATGGCCTAAGGTTCCTAACCATGGTTCTATGTAGAGGGGGTTGGCCCTGTTTTCTCTCTGCCCAACTGTTATCATGTGACCCATTTCATTCACGTCTGATCGTTTGCACACTCGATCGTTTAGAGCTGACACATCCTCATTCACTGCTTACCGGACAAGTTCACTACTCAACATTGACCAGTTCACGTTTAACACAAACTTCACTCCGTTCACGGTCCTTCGTGTAGTGCTGACCCGGGGTTTCTTTTAGCTCCGACCCGCGGGTAGACCCTGCATGCCCATCTGCCCATGTTCATGGTTTGACACCACTCATGGGTGGCTCGTGCCCATCCGGGTCGTTTCGGGTCACCCCGAATGAACCAGAAAAATTTCAGCATCAAATTTTTTAAATATTGAACCTTGAGGCCTGGGGCCACGTAGCAGCCTCTGGGTAGGGCATGTTGCACCCTATGATAGGCCCTCCATTTTTTTGATAAAAAATGAAATTTTTCAATAGAAAATAATTTTCTAAATATGCCATTTTTGAATTCCAAAGTGTTGTTTTGAAGGTTACTGGGAAAAATAAAAAATTGAATATCTTCCACATCCGACATCGGATTTGAGTGTCGTTCACAACATTCGGATCGTAATGGTGAACACTATTCTGTTGATCACTTTATTACTAGTTCTTAGCAGTTCCAAATTTGAGCATTTTTTCACTTAGGACATGATCACCTAATCACACCTCCCCATTGGGAAGCTTTTGGACCCCAAAAGCCTTCAATTATCTGTTAAGAAGATGAGGGTATAGGTCCCTCACCTTTTCCACCTTGATTCACTTTTCCTTACTTGGTTTACTACCATTAAGACCAACCCGAACATAATCAACATTTACCCTCCTTGAAGTGCATGTCCTTCTGTCAAGGATAGCATCCTCTTTCAATTCATCCAAAAATTTTGGCAAGAAATCCTCTATGGATGGTAGTTTAATGTCACTTTAAATATCAGAAATTAAAGGAGGCTCATACAAACATAAATTTTCCACATTCACAACAGAATACATTTGCATGTATGAAGGAAAATCTAATTGAAAAGAATTATTTCCAACCTTTTTAAGGATCTTGAATGGACCATAACAAATAGGCTTCATCTTTTTACCTTATCCTTTCATTTTTTCCTTACTAATATGCAACCATACCTCATCCCCTTCTTGAAACTTATGATCAATTATGTGCTTATCATGCCTCTCCTTGTACTTGCCTTCACTATTTTCAAGTTGTCCTTAAACTTGCTGATGTATGAGATGAATTCTTTCAATTAACATGTGAGCTTTTTCAATTTCACTATGACCATCAATGGCCACATCCTTCTCAAGAATAAAATATAAAGGTGACTTAGGCAAATAACCAAAAAAAACTTCAAAAGGTGAAGTCTTTGTAGAAGAGTGATTTGCCTAGTTGTAAGCATGCTGAATGTAATGCAAATGCTCATCCCAAAGCTTGGGATGCTTGTTGTAATGACCTCTCAAAATATGTACAATGGTTCTGTTCACTACCTCTGTTTGGCCATCTTTTTGCATATGGAAAGCAGTACTCTTCTTCAACTTGGTGTCCATCATCTTCCATAAATTGGACCAAAAATTCCCCACAAATCTGGAATCTCTGTCACTAACAATAGAAGTAGGCAAGCCATAATGAACCCATACATGTTGAAAATATAAATCAACAGTTTCTTCAGCAGTTATAGATTTCTTACATGGCATAAGAATACACATCTTGCTAAAACGATCAACTACTACATAAAGATAATCATGTTGCTTTCTAGATAATGGTAGCCCTCCAACAAAATCCATAGAAACACTTTCCCATGGTCCAGAAGGTACTGACAATGGCATATATAAACCAAGCTTCCTATTGCTAGGATTTCTTGTAGCACATAATGAACAACCTCTAATGAAATGTGAAACACTATCTACCATGCGAGGCCAATAACAATACCTCTGTAAATGTACCACCGTTTTGCTTACCCCGAAATGTCCAGCTATGAGAGAAGAATGAGCCTCTATCATGATGCTTAGTCTCTCCCCCTGTGGTATACATAACTTGCCTATATGAAACAACAAATTATTATGCAAATGATAATCATTCTCCTCAACATGATTCCCTTCACTCAAGTTAGCATACACATCCTTAAAATCAACATCTGATGCATATTGTTCTATGTACCTCTCATGTACAATAGAATCATTCTTAAGAAAAGTACTAGCACTAATAATAGGCCTTGAAAGCATATCAACAACCTTGTTTTAAATACCTTTCTTGTACCTTATTACCAAGTGAAATTGTTGTATGAATCCCAACCATCTGAAATGTCATGACTGCTGCAATTTACTTTGCGATTGCAAGTATTGTAAAGGCTGATGGTTGGTATGAACAATTGTTTCTTTTCCCATCAAACAATGTTTCCATTTTTTGACCCTTTGTACCAACGCATACAAATATTTATCATATGTAGGATAATTAACAACATCACCATTAAATTTCTCATAATGAAATGCAAAAGGCTTACCATGCTGTAAGAGAACTGCACGCATGGCGTAATCTCTTGCATCTATCTAAATCTCGAATGGTTGTCTCAAGTCCTGTAATGCAAGAACTGGAGCTGAAATTATCTTCTCTTTCAAAGACTCAGAAGCTTTTTTTTGCTTTCCTCCCCAATGGAAATCATGCTTCACACTAGTCACTGCATGCATTGGAGTTGCTATGGCAGAGAAGTTAGAAATAAACTTCCTCCAATACTGAGCTACACCCAAAAAACTTCTTACCTCTATAATGGATTTGGGAGTAGGCCAATTCACAATGGCTTATACTTTGGAAATATAAATTCTCAAAGTGCCTCCTCCTACTATGTGTCCCAATAAACCAAAGAAGTCTTTCCAAATTCACGCTTTGACATTTTAAGAAATAACTGATTTTTCTTCAAAACATCAAGTACTTTCTTAACATGCATGACATGCTCTTCTCTAGTCTTGCTGAAAATTAAGATGTCATATAAGTAGAAAATAACAAAATCATCAATAAAAGAACGTAATACATCATCCATTCCCCACATGAAATTTGCAGGTGCATTGCATAAGCCAAACAGCATAACAAGCCACTCAAACAGTCCCTGTTTGGTTTTAAATGTTGTCTTCCAAATGTCACTTTCTGCAATTCTAACTTGATGATAACCACTACATAAGTCTAACTTAGTGAAATATTTAGCATCTTTCAGCTGATCCAAAAAATCATCTATCCTTGGAAGTGGGTAACGATTTTTTACCGTTATTTTTCTCAATGCCCTAAATTCCACACGCATGCGCCAAGTTCCATCTTTCTTTGGAATCAACACTATCGGTGACCCACATGGAGAAGTGCTTGGTATTATGAATCCTTTGTAAAACAAGTCTTTAATTTTCCTCTTGATTTCAGCATTCTCCATGATAGACAAGTAGTACATGCCGATGTTAGGAAGAGGACAATCTTAATGCAAATGGATCTCATGTTGAATCTCATTTTTAGGAGGTAAACCTGTTGGTTCCTGAAACATCTCATGCTGTGCATCAACTACATCATATAAATATGATATAATCTTGGAATCACATTTTTCAAATTACTCATGATTCGTATCAACCTTGGGCTTAACCATAAGAAGTAGAAAACTCTTGCTAGAATTGACTAGCCTTTTTACCTGTCCCGCATTTACCATTGCTATATTTGTCTTCTTGCGATGTGCTCTGACAATGAACTCCTTGGCATATTTAAAGAGATGATATTTGTTTTTATGGTGATGGAAGATTGCTTTCCTATCAAATAAGTAAGGACTTCCCAAAATAATTCTGGATATATCAAGCGACACCACATCAAGTTCAACTGTGTCAATAAAGTGTTCAGTTATGGCGAATCGCAATATGCACTTTCTTGAGACTTGTAAGTCTGAATCCTTGCATATCCACCCAAGTGGATAAGGCTTTGGATGTTGAATGGTCTCAAGTTTTAGCTGTTTGACCAAGTCTTTTGAAATGAGATTTTCTTGTGACCCACTATCAAACAATGTGTCAATTTTAGTATGTTTTGAGACTACCCTCACATGGAACAATTCAATTCTTTCTTCCTCATTAGGATCTTGTACATGAAAATTTGAAGTACTAGTGGTTGCTTTAGTTTCAGTTTCCTTTCCCTTCATAATTTTCAAACCCATGGCTGCAATTTTTGTTTCATCCCCTGAATCATCACCTAAATCTTAAGGTGTAGTTGTAGTAGCTGCAGTTTTCTTCTTTCCATTGTTTTTGTTAAACTAGTTTCTTTTTTTAGGATGTAATTTCCAACAGTTTTTCTCTTCATGGCCCTCTCTTGTACAATGTTTACAAATGACCTTTTCACCCTCTTGTTTGATAGATGCATTATTTTTACCTTTTCCCTTAAATGTTTTATCTTTGTTCTTCCCTTTGAAAGGCTTGTTTCTACCCTCATTAAAAGTGTTTTTCCCTCTAGCCTCTAAATGTGTAGCTTGTACACAAAATTCGTCTAGACTAGTAGGATTAAACATAAGGATAGTGTCCTTAAGGTAACTATGCAATCCACCTATATAATTCGGCAAAGTATCTTGACTTTGTAAGTCTACCCCTAATAAGAGTTCTCTTCTCCTAAATTCTTGGGTATAGTCTTGCACATTCTGTCCCTTAATCTCTCTAAAGTTTTGCCAGTTCATTATAGCCTTTTGAAGATGAACAAGAGGATAAAATTGTTTCTTGATTGCAGTAATAAATTTAGTCCATGATAGAGTAATCTTACCATGTTTCTTGATTTCATCCTTGGTCTTAGCTTCCCACCATACCAAAGCTGCTCCATCCATCCTTAGCGAGGCTAGTTGTATTTTTGTGTCATCATCATGCAGATTTTGAATCCTTAAATAGACTTCCAATTTTATGGTCCAATTATCTAATTTCTCTCCATTAACTTCACCGTTAAGAATTGGCAATTCAAATTTGACATCAAGCTTTAAAAAAGTATTTTTACCAGTGTTTTTCGACTTATGTGACTGATTTACTGAAGTTGAGGAAGACAATGTCAAGGAAGAGGATGACGATGGAGATGGTGGATCACCATTTCCTCCATTCCCTTTCTTTGACTGAGCATTACACTTCTTTCCTCCTAGGGAATCCTCTCCTTATTTTTTGTTTTTAGACCCTTCTCCAGCAATCCTATCATTTCTTTCTTGATAGAGGATCCTTACCATTTCAGTCATATCCAATAAATCTTTCCGAAATACCCTTTCGTCTTCCTTGGGATCCATTTCTTCAGGAGCTTCTTCTTCTATTGAAGATATGATTGTAGCTACCTCTAGGGCTCTTTGAGGTGGTTCTATGACCCTTCTTGGTTGTGGATTAGTTTGTGCACTAACCAAGTTTCCCTCACCTCTCTTGAGTTTTAACCTAGTCAGCATAAAAACTTGGAAACAAATGACTTAACCTTTTCACAAAACAAATGTTGATTAAAAACTCTAGCTTCTATGGTTGTAAGACCTTAGCTATGATATGTAGAAATTTGAATAACAGTTAAATTATTCACTGAGATTATCCTGATCACACATTATTTGAGCTTCATGCATAATACATAACCTCTTCTACTATTGATCATTAATTTGCGGAAATTAAACAATCGCATGCGCACATCAAAACCATAAACAATCACACATATAAACACAATATTTATGGGAAAGCTTAAAGCTGAAAACCCCCAACTATCTGTATATTATAATGATAGAGATAATGTAACAATCATAGTAAAAACTCCTCACAAGCTCTCAGCACTATCTCCAATTTTTGCACACTACACAAGCTCAGATCATGCAAAACACATGCTCCAATATGCTCCGCCTGTTAGCCAGCCTCTACTGCGCAATCCAATATGGATAATCATGAGATCAAGGTTCAAATACCACCAATATGTACTGCTCAATCCTCATTGGCTTCTCAATCAATGTGTGTACAAATCTCATGCACTAGTATATTCACAACTGATAGTCACACTTGCTCTTTCACCTACCTCTTCACTGGTCTCCACTGAAACTGTCCATGCACTGCAGTTAACTGATGTATTATTTAGTTTATTTATGAGTTTATAATTAGTGAATTAATTAATAATTAATTCACACCACTCTCGCTAATTGTATCAATCAGTTAGACTAGATACAACTAGCTCAACTAAGTTAAACTGAACACAACTCCATCAACTATCTCATCAACTCCACCAAACTCTGTCACATGAGTTCTAACTAAATTCAACCATAAAATAGCTCCACTAAACCCTAGGAATAGCGTAATTCCTTATGTCAGCTGCATGTGCCACATCCAGGCATCAAACTGAAACGCTCCAAGAGGATAAGATAATGTTTAGAGTCCAAATATTATTAAGAGCTAATAATATTCGACATATCTATTTTTAGACTGGCAATCTAAAAATAGATTCCGCCCAGTATGTCCAAAAATAGAAGTCCATCTATTTTTTCCGACTTGACCAACCATCCACAAATAGCATCCTGCAACTCATAACATGATCCATATGTCTAAAAATAGACATAGTCTAAAAATAGACTTTGCACCAAAAATAACCTGTGGTCCCACTTAGTGAAGGCGACTCCTTTCCACTAAGATCATCATCTTGTTGAAATCTAAACACTCCCTCTCAACAAGATATGGATTATCTGCAACCCCTATCCTACCCCTGTGGTATTCGAATTTGCTCCCGGTGAGTGCCTTTGTCAAGATATCAGCATCCCGATCCTCCGTAGGAATGTATGAAAGTAACATGACCTTCCGCTGCACACAATCTATAATATGATGATACTGGATGTCAATGTGTTTAGATATATCATGAAATACTGGATTAACCGAGATTTTGATGCAACTCTGATTATCGCAATAAATCACAGTAGGATCCAAGTGTGAACCGAACAACCCGACCAGGATCTTCCTCATCCATGTAGCCTCGCATGCAGCCAAAATCGTTGCCATATACTCGGCCTCTGCTAACCTGAGTGCTACGGATCTCTGCTTCCTGCTGTACCAAGAAACTGATGTCGACCCGATATTGAAAATCCCTCCAGATGTTCTCTTTCTGTCCGTTGGGCTCCCTGCCCAATCTACATCCATGAAGCCACATATATTCACCTCATCCAACTGTCGATACCACAATCCATATCCCGATGTGCCTCTGAGATATCTCAATACATGCTTTCCCGCCTTCCAAAAGAGCTTGGTAGGCTTAACCATAGCTTGTGAAAGCTGGTTAACTGCATAGCATATGTCAGGTCGTGTATTGACCAGATACATAAGTGACCCCACCAACTGTCGATAAACAGTGGCATCCACTACCTCCACTGAAGTAGCATCCTCCTTCCTCCATCCACCAAGAAGAGGAGTATCAACAGGCTTGAAGCCATGCATGTTGAACTTCTCCAATATCTCCCGGGCATACTTACCCTGAGAAACAAACAGAAGAGACCGGCAATTTTTCAAATTTCATAATCCTGAAGAAATAATGAAGGAAAGCCCAAGTCCTTCATCTCTTCAAAACTCTTTGAAAGGAAGATCCTCTCGCATGAGCATCAGCCATCACTCCGCCAAAATCAAATCATCTACATAAAGTACAATGATCAACAACTTACCCTCCACCACTATCTGGTATAGGTTCAGATCTGCCTCACTCTTGGAGAATCCAAGTCCGGTAAAATAACCGTCTATCCGTGTGTACCAAGCACGAGGTGCTTATTTCAACCCATACATCACTCTCTTGAGCCTGCACACATGCGACTCACTGCTGAAGATCTCGAAACATTCGGGCTGCTCTATGTACACCTCCTCTCACACGATTGAGAGGGAACGCAACTACATCCATCTCCGATGAATGTGCCACCCCATCCGCGCCCGAGAGAGCAAGAGTCGCTTCTTCTCCGTATGGAAGAATACCTTGAGATAGGTGCAAAGGTTTCCTCATAGTCGATCCCCTCAATCTATGAGAAGCCCCGGGCAACAAATCTTGCCTTTTACTTCTCGACGCTCCCGTCAACTGCTTGCTTCACTTTGTAGATCCATCTCGAACCTACCACTGATTTCCCTTTCGGCCTTGGGACAATCTCCCATGCACTGTTTCTAACAATCGAATCATACTCTTCCACCATGGCATCTACCCATGCAGGGTCCTCCACAGCTTCCTCGAAAGAGGATGGCTCTGTCATGATACACTGTCATAAGAGCCATGTATCCGCATACCGATAAGGTGTGATTGTCTCGTATGCGCTCGTGATGTAGGTGCTCCTCCAACCTTCTCTATATCTGGAGCCACGTTCAGCTTCGTAAACCTACCCTCCGATGGTTGGCACGATGAGTGGTTTTTCCACTCCATGAACTTCCTCTTGGTGGGCTGGATCCACTGATCCACATCCTGGGCTCATCCTTAGGAACTAATAGCTCCTCATATGCATGCAAGTGTGGCTCCTCAAGAAAACACTTCATGGCTTTCTCCTTGAAATTTGATATCCCGTCGCACAACAAGCCAGCGATAAATCGTCCGGGAAAATACACACGATAGTTGTGGGGTGTTTCTGTGTACCCCACAAATATCCCAACCTCTACGGTCGGCTCCAGCTTCTTCCTGGCATCCTTCGTCACATGAATGTAAACAGGTGAGCCAAAAATCTTCAAATGAGAAATATTAGGCTTCTTACCATAAAACGCCTCTTCAAGTGTACTCATGCCAAGTACTCTATGAGGACAATGGTTTTGCACATAAATCGCAGTTTTGCATGCCTCAGCCCATAAGTGTATGGGAAGGCCCCGATCATGCAACATCGCCCGTGCAGCACCCACGATCGTTATGTTCTTTCTCTCTACGACCCCATTTTGTTGTGGGTTCTGAGGTGCTATGAGTTCTCTTCGAATTCCTTCGCACCTAAAGTCCTGAATTCACCTCACGATGACCACCATTTGGCCATAAGAAGTCACCGCCCGATTCTTTCTCAACCAGTGCCTTGAACTCACAGAACTTTGAGTATGTCTCGCTCTTCTTCTGCATGAAGAAGATCCAGCACTTCCGAGAAAAATCATCAACAAATATCACATAGTACTTGTGCTTTGCTGTCGAAGCTACTGAGAAGGGTCCACACACGTCTGTGTGAATTCTCTCAAGGATCGTCGTGGCATGACTATCCTTCTCGTGAAAGGTGGCTTTCACAAATTTTCCCAAGGTACACCCCTTGCACTGATCTGACTGCGCAAGAGTGCCCTTAGGAAGCCCAGTAGAAATCTGCTGCAGTATCTTCAAAGCTCCATGGTGAAGGTGGCCCAATATCCGGTGCCACAACTCGCCATCATCCCGGCTCACCACTCCTTCTGCCTTGCCTACCATTGCTGCGTAGCCATCTACCTACAATTGATAAAGGTTCTTAACTAGAACCCCTATCCTTCGGGTTTCACCAGTTGCCTTACTACGCAGGAAATCCTTTCCCTCGCTAAAGACAACATCATATCCCTTGTCTTCTAACATCGCCACAGAGATAAGATTCTTCTTCAATCTTGGAACATGCATCACTTCCTTCAATACGAAGGGTTTACCAGACTCCCTCTCAAAGGAAATGGTACTGATATCGGTCGCACTGTATCTACCATCATCGCCCATCTCGATGTGCACTCCAAGATCTTTCTCATCTAGATCAGTAAACAAATCTCGATCTCCTGGCATGTGAAAAGACGCACCACTGTCCAGAAACCACACTGATCCTGCCACACTTGAGACCAAGCATGCGATCAGTGAAAAATATAGCTCAAAATGCGAGGCTAAGGCCTCTCCAGCTACAGATCCAGCAGCCTGCTTATTTTTCTTCTTCTGTGGACAATTTGTGGCATAATGTTCGTGTTGGTGATAGTGAAAGCACTTCACCTTGGACATGTCCTGCTTCTTGCCTTTCGCACCGGAATGAGAAGCTTTCTTGCTCTTCCCCTTCTTTGCTTTGGTAGCCAAAGTGAAATTCTCTTCATCAGATTTCTTTGATGACGATCCATCCCTGGTACTCCGCCTTATCTCCTCTTGCACAAGATCCGACCAAAGTCGCTCCCATCCTGGAAATTTTTCCCGACCATTGACAGAGTCCTGATAGGAATTCCAACTCTTCGGAAGCCCAAGGAGAGCCAAGCTCACCAAGTCCTCATCATCTACAGTCACCCCCACACTTCCCAGTTCACCCCTGCATTGGATGAACTTCGTGAGGTACTTGGGCATACTGTCGCCTTTCTCCATCTTTATGTTTTTGAGTTTATCCTTGAGCGCCAACTTCCTCTGGTCACTCTTGCTTTGGAATAAATCTGTCAAGGCTTTCCAAATCAAGAATGGATAAGCCTTACCATGCAGGCTGGACACTATGTGATACTTCACGCCCTCCAATATAATCATTTGACACTTTGCTGTCTTCTTTTTCCAAGCCTCAATTACGACAACATCGCTAGAAGTAGGCTTTGGAATTTCTGCATCTATGAACTCCTTCAACCCATTGTCATCTAACACTGCCTCCATCCTGTCCTTCCATGAAATATAATCTGAGCTGCCCTCAAGGGAATACTCCAATCGTAATCCGTTGAAATACATCTCAACTTCAACTTCGAAAGAAAACAACACAACGTAAATTCGAATTCACCGGCCTGTTCCTCAACGCTTCAGGTGTTCTGGATGCTCTCCAATGATCAATACGCTGCGATACCATGTATAAATTTGAATAACGGTGATTAAATTATTCATCGATATTATCACGATGCCACACTATTTGAGCTTCTGCATAATACATAACCTCTTCTACTATTGAGCATCAATTTGCGGAAATTAAACAATCGCATACGCACATTTAAACCATATGATCACACATATAAACAGTGCCTATGGGAAGCTTAATGAAAACCCCCCAAAATATATGTATATTATAATGATAGAGATCATGTATGACCATAGTACACGCTCCACTCACAAGCTCTCAGCACTATCTCACATGCTACACACTACACAATCTCAGATCAAGCAAGTCACATGCTCAAATCTCCTCCACCTGTTAGCCAGCCTCTACTGCGCAATCCAATATGGATAATCATGAGATCAAGGTTCAAATCCCACCAGTATGTAATGCACAATCCTCATTGGCTTCTCAATCAATGTGCATGCAAATCTCATGCACTAGTATAGTCACAACTGATAGTCAACCTGCTCTTTCACCTACCTCCATCACTGATCTCCACTGAAACTGTCCATGCACTAAAGTTAACTGGTATGTTCATTAGTTGATTTATGAGTTAATAATTAGTGAATTAATTAATAATTAATTCACCACCACTCTCACTAATTGTATCAATACGTTTAGACTAGATACAACTAGCTCAGCTTCTGATTAAAGCTGAACACAACTCCGTGTTGTCTCATCGGCTCACACAAGCTACTGTCCTGAGTTCTAGCGAAGCCCAGCAGCCACAGCCATTTGGATTGGACCTAGGAATAGCATAATTCCTTCTGTCAACTGCATGTGCCACATCCAGGCATCAAACTGAAACGCTCCAAGAGGATAAGATAATGTTTAGAGTCCAAATATTATTAAGAGCTAATAATATTCGACATATCTATTTTTAGACAGGCAATCTAAAAATAGATTCTGCCCAGCATGTCTAAAAATGTAAGTCCATATATTTTTCCCGACTTGACCAACCATCCACAAATAGCATCCTGGAACTCATAGAACATGATCCATATGTCTAAAAATACACATAGTCTAAAAATAGACTTTGCGACAAAAATACCCTGTGGGCCCACTTATTGAAGGCGACTTCTTTTCACTAAGCTCCTCATCTTGTTGCAATCTCAATAGATACCAAATGATATGTAAATGAAAGTATTTGTTTTTGTTGTTTAAAATATTCATTTCCATTAACTTAAGTGTGAAAAGTGTTTGGATAGTCTTGCAAAGTGAAACAAAGTGTTTTTGTTAACTATTTATGAAATTTGGTGTGAGAGAGTGTTGTTTTAATTTATTGTTTAACAACTTTAATCTGAATAACACAACACAATAACTTCACCATAGATACACAGCAACATGATGAGGCAGTTCACCCCTCCTGGGCTACATCTGCTGGGTACAAGGCTCCCAATGGGAATGTCCTTGATATATTATGATGCTCAAATTGGTAATACAATGAGAAAAAGGTCTAAACAGACCAAAATAGCTGTGAAAATGGATTCAGAACAGAAAAATAAGCTAAGAATGACTCTGATTTCACCTAAAACAGTGAAGTGTAGTCCAATGCAGCTCCATTTCCCTCAAGGCCCTGATGGCTTCCAAAGCTTCTCTGAAGTGTAAATGGCTGAAAGACACCTCTGATGGCTCTCCAACCTATTCCAATGGCTCCAGAATGCTGATAATACTCAAAATAAATAAAAAATTCGCTCCAAAAGGTTCATTAGTGTGAAAGTTATGTCCAAAATAAGTTTTGTCCAATTTGGCCTAAAAACCCTCCACCAAACTTGGGAGGACTGGAGTTAACTCCACCAACATAGAAATTACCGCCAAATTTGGGGGCTCCGTTCCAGTTTAGCCGTGCGGTAAAATAGGCAATAAATGTTAATATTATGGTGGTCACATGCAAATCATAACTGTCAGAGTTTTTACCATTAACAAATCATAAGTTGAAACCGTGGCATTTAACTCCATGCTTAAACTCCGCCGAGACATGTGACCGCATTGCCGTAACGGTCGGGGTTTGTGTTAACCGCTAGTGGATCGCCTGAGGTTCTGAACCATGGTTCTATGTAGAGGGGGTTGGCCCCATTTTCTCTGCCAAACCATTATCATGTGACCCATTTAGTTCACGTCTGACAGTTTGCACACCCGCTCCTTCAGAGTTGACACATCCTCGTTCACTACTTACCTAACACGTTCACTGCTCAACACTGACCAGTTCACGTTTAACACAAAATTCGCTTTGTTCACGGTCCTTTGTGGAGTTCTGACCAAGGGTTTCATTCAGCTCCAACCCACAGGTAGACACTGCACGCCCATCCGCCCATGTTCACGGGTCGACACCACCTGTGGGTGACCCGTGCCCATCCAGGTTGGGTCTGGTCGGCCTGAATGAACCAAAAAGCTTTCAACATCAAATTTTTTAAAGATTGAACCTTGAGGCCTGGGGCCACGTGGAAGCCTCCAAGCAAGCCACGTGGCACCCTCTGATAGGCCCTCCATTTTTTTAATAAAAAATGAAAATTTTCCATAGAAAATAATTTTCTGAATATGCCATTTTTGAATTCCAAAGTGTTTTTCTCGAGGTTACTGAGAAAAATTAAAACTTGAATATCTTCCACATTCGACATCAGATTTGAGTGTCATTCATGGAGTTAGGATCATAATTACGAACACTATCCGGTCGATCAATTTATTACCAATTATGATTAGTTCCAAATTTGAGCATTTTTTCACTTAGGACATGATCACCTGATCAGTAGGGTATATTGTACTGGGGAGATAATGGTTGGTTGCCCCCAGTGTAAAAATTACCCCCTTTTCCAAATGGATTTTGGGGTTGTCTTTCCCATATGGACACGATAGAGCTAGCCGAAGGCATGTTGCTATTTGCATAGTTAAGCAATAGCATAGACCCTACACCGAAAGTTTGACCACTCAAAGGAACAGTGTTAACAATAGCATGTCCTGTTTGTCCTAATGACTGCAGGGGTACCGAAGTGCTCCCTGTCTTCTACGTATTGGTGACACAGCCCCCTGGCATGGTGGCTAAGGGGTTTGAACTTAGAAAATGGTTCCAACCGAAAGGGTTGCTAAAAGGAATCGAAGTAGCCCCGTTCGTGGGAGTGAGAACCATGGGTCCTAGTGTAGTCGCCGTAGGAGTAGATTTCGAAGGATTCGAAGATCCACTAACAGTTTTGGTGACCGTAGTGCTGGGACCAAGCATAGGTTGGCTACTGGGACTGCCAACTATTAGCGTAGAACTAACTATCGACGGGGAAGATGGTGGCAAACCTGGGTTGGCTGCCATTAGCATCGACACCATGGGTGCCAGTTGTGAAACTAATGTTGGTGTAGTTGAAGACATATATTGGCTTGGTGTAACCTGAACTAATACTAGCACTGACGGATCAATGAGTGGAGGATTACAAGGAGGTACGACTCCTTCCATAAAAGGATCCTCTGGAAATTTCATGTGATATGGGTCTATGTAAAAATCAAGGGTTGTCACTAGAGACTGCTCTTCCGAAGAAGGCACGGTTTCACCGAGACTCAACTCTTCCTCCGGTGTTAATGGAGGGAGACCTCACTGTCGTCGAGACAAACGGCGAGGGTCAAAGGATGCCATGGTGACCTCTTTATTTTTAGAAAATTTTAATTATTTTTGATGTATTATAAAGTCTCAGTGATAGTAACCACACACCTAAAAAAGAAAAAAGGACTTTCTAAAATCAATCAACAAGAACTACCATTTGCTGGAGATGAAACCCAGTATCATAATAGCATACATAGAGGGTTAGTCATAAACACAATTACGGTTACTCTAGAGCTTCATCCAAACCCTAGACAATAGGTTTAAGCACGCTCGTGAGGACGAGTACCTTCCCAAAGATCGAAGAAAGAGTAGGTCCATCTGTTTTAGGTACCAAGACAACCCATCCCAGTCACCTTGTGTAAGTCCCTAAAAATTTTGGCAACTAAAGATACCTCAAATAACAAACATCATTAAGGGGGTCACGATTGTAGGCAACACACTATATGGGAAGAACACCTAGATCCCTGATCTAGTTTAAAAATCCCTGAAGGGAACACCAATATATAGCATTCCCACTAAATTCACTCGAAGGTGGGCTACCTTCTCATGCACCTGGTGTTGTCTCGCGCTTAACTCTGATGGTAGTGGAGTGGTCCCGATAATATGAGTGCAGTATGATTTCACTTATTAATGACTCTAGTCTCAAGTTTTGAGACCTTGGGTGATTTTATCAGTTCTCCTACGCCAAGATCCTAGCCTGAACTGCTGTTGGTGTGAGCTCAGAAAAAGTTATATGATTAATTTTATTATCGCTTGATTCTTAGTGTACTTGATTATTAGTCTTGCGAAGGGGGAGTGGACGTATGAAATGTGATGAGACTCTAACTCAAAAAACCATGCAAAAATATGCTCTAAATATTCAATTAAATGAAGAGTTTTTTATACAAGGAAATATTTCTTTCAATATCCATGCATTAAACATTCAAATAACACAGTTCAACTTTAAAGATTCAGACATCTATCTATCTTCTCTTAACAGTTTTTTAAACAATTTTTTTTCATAATTAATTTAGCTAAGTTCAGAAAACTAAAAGAAAAATTCTTCTTCAAAAAGTAGATGCGATTAACATTAACTTTTTAAACAAGAAAAAAAGATAGAAATTATAGCTGGTAAACAAGCACAGGGATCCAACAAGAGATGCTAATTTGATGGCCAATAACTCCATAGCCAAAGGGAAACACAACAGAGGTGTAAACAAAAGATTTTTGCTGGGTAACACTGGCAAGCAGAGGCTACAAAGCGTTAATATTGAGACTAACGCACTGTATCTAAGCAGAAGAAATGTTATAACGCTCTTAAACACTTACAGGGGAAGCATTAGTCAAGGTAAAGTTGCATAGATGGCTAAGAAGGGTCTAATCTAGACTCTGTGAGCTTTTTAGATGCTTACTAAGCATATAAACTGATCGGAAGGATATGTGAACAGAAGGAAAAACGTGAAGTCATAGGAAAAACTCAGAAACTTGGGGTTTAATCCCCAGTGGAGTCACAAATTCTGCTATAGAGTAATATGCTTGGGTTGTGGTTATTAAATATCCCTCTCAGGGCTTTCCAGTGCCCGAGGTAGACAGTTAGATTAGCTCTAAAGTTCACAAAGATACTGTAAGCATGTTCATACTAATGTATATAATCGAAAAAGCAAGATGGAGAGATTAACTCTTTGTGGATAGCAGATCCTATGGAGAATTCCAAGCAGCGAAATAGATATCCTTCTTCACCGGCTCCAAATCCAGATCCTACAATCAATCAAAGCACTCGCATAATCTCTACAATAGTATAGCTTCTTATCAATTAAACTAGAATATAAGAAACATAAAAAAAATACAGATATAAGCCATTCATATCATGCTACATAGACAATTGAAAAAGAATTGTGATAGTAATGCATCGAATGGAAAAAACAGATACAGTTCTATTGATTTACGAAAAGGAGGATTACAACCGTCAGTTGCACCAAGCCCTCCTCAATCTTCCAATTCCTCTCTCTATTTCTCTATCTTCGAGTGTGATGATGCTCAAGGAAAAAAATCTATAAATGAACTTCATCGATATTTAAGCCTCACACTACAACAATGAAATTCTTCTCCACATATAATCAAACCTTCAACCTTCAAGCAAGAGCCCAAAGCTCCAATTTATAGGAGATGGAGAGGACAAACCTTGACAACTCTTTCAACCTGTTCAAATTGGGAAAGATCTAGATGTGTGCTCTCTTTTCCTTTCTTTTTCCTTCCATAGGAGTTTAGTTATGTTTGGAAATGCCTAATAAAAGGTTTGAGCCATTTATTTTCTATTTTGAATTGATTCCTTCTGAGAGAAAGCTTGAAATGCCAGTCAATTTTCCGCAAGATATTTCCATTTTCACACTCAAAAATGGTTAACACTTCCCCTTGGGAAAGACAGAGTGTTAGCCTAGGCATTAACACTTCCTTTGCATGGCTCAGGTGCATTATAACTCTGCCTAGCTATTTCTGGGGTGTGTTACCTTGGAAAAAATGGGTCTTGTCTAGGTCATTTTCTTCCTTCCATGTTACCTTCTCTTCCGAGCTGATGAGGAGGTCATTTGTCCTGTAACAATAAGACAAACATTGAGGTTTGGAATAAATGCAGAGCCTGGATGACTATTCTACCTAAGGATCCATCAACTTCAAAGAAAGACAAGTCAGCAAGTCAAGAGAATACAGTAGAAACGAGACCAATACATATTCAACAGATAGATTATGATTTAATTTTTATTTTATCTCTTTTAAGAGAATTTAATTTTAATAATACTTTTCGATGATATGTAATAGGTAGTTTGAGAATTTTCAAGTATTTTGAGCTGTTAGGAGTAGTTTCAACAGCTACAAATTTCTTTGCATTGTATTTAAAGTAAAATAATTGAGAGGAAAAGGTTCTGAGTTTTGGACCTCCAGACTACTGCAAATTTTGTACTCAACTTTCAAATGATTAATGAATGAAGATCAAGATTCTGGAATTTGTTGATATTGATATTTTTTTCCAATTTACATTCTGTATTTTCTATCTATGAATAAAATTAAGTAATTAACCTGCAGGTCTCTTTTTACATATGTGAATAAGAGTTAAAAATCCTTAATGGGCGCTCCTTCATTTTAACTATTCCTCTGCCTTAAAATTCTTCTGAAGTTTAAAGTGATAGGTATTTTTTATCAGCATATCAGTTTGGAATTCCTTTCTTCATGTTCTTCTAAATCATTACATTTAATATCAGCAAATAATGACATTATGAAGTAGTTGTTGCATTTGATTCTTGAGGGTTTAATAAAAATCTTTGAAGGTGATTAAGAAAATACCATGTGACATTATATTTCTGTGACATATATATATATATATATATGTGTGTGTGTGTGTGTCTTGAGCATTGATTCCTTACCATAGCCAAGGGATTGTTTTGTAAGATACAACATTTTTTGGCGCCATTGCTGGGGATGAAGAAACGAAGCTCATTCCTTGGGTTTTTATTTATATTTCCTCTTGTTGTTCAGAGAGGAGGAAATATCAAGCTGTACTTTTATTTCATAATTCTGGCGTATAAAAGACCACATACGAGGCCAGACACCTCACAACAGAAAGCACCAATTCTATCAGATCCTGAGAAATTGGTTTCTAGAAAAGCTCAGAAACCAAATAATTTTTCTACACCTGATGCTACACTACCTACACCTGGAAGTAGTTCACATAACCTCTCATCCAAGGATATTTCCCAGAAGCTCATTTTCTCACAACAAGAGTCCTTTTCCCCACCAATTCATTTTCAATAACCAAGGTTAGAAGAGAAATATTTTGAGTCTGTTTCATTCACATTTACAGAGACTCAACCAAATACAGTTTTTGGTTCTTCTTCTATTGTTCATCAACCCCTTCCTATATCATTTGTTTCACCCCATTCATCCACATCCTCAACTGGTTCATAATCCCCACCTATTCAAGGAGCGGTTAATCAAGGCAGAAACATGGCAACCCCTGCTTTCTTGATGAACATGTATGCACCGTTAAATCTTCCACAACCCGTGAATTATGTGTCCCAAGAATATCTCAAGTTCCTTCCTTTTTTTACTGGTGAAGATGAAATAACTACAGAACAACACTTGCCATTGTTTTTCACTTTTTCTTAAAATATAAATGTTGAACATCTTGATGTAGTGATGATACATTTTGTACTGTCTCTGAATGGAGAGGAAAGAAAATGGTTTAAAGGTTTTCCAAATGGCTCAATTAATAATTGGGAAGAATTAGAGACACAATTCACCCAGAGATGGGGTGAAAAAAGAGATCATGGTTATTCATTAACTTAATTTAATGCAATCAAGAAAAAGTCTAATGAAAACATGAATAATTTTATTAAAGGATTCAACAATTGTATAATAGTTTACCCACAGAAATGAAACCTCCTATTGTTGGAGCAAGGGTTGTTTTTGCTTGATATTTTGAGTCATATTTTAGTTTCACTTTAAGATAGAGCAGATCTCCCACTCTTGAACAAATACAAGTTGATGCCTTGGAGATTGAAGCAAATATGACTACTGCTGGGAAGACACAAGAGAAGCAGTCAGTTCAAGAGAAAGGTAAGGCCAAAGAAAAATCATCAAAGGATCAGAGTATTGATGACATGACAAAGGTTATCAAGAATTTGTCAAATAATTTAGTGAATATGGAGCTAGACAGTAAAAAGCCTGCACAAAAGAATAGAGGATTTTTCAATCCTCAATTTAGAAAATAGCCCCTGAAAATTTTGCAGAGGGAAAGAAGAGATCAGGATCAAGTTCAGACACCATTGTATATAGAAGAAGTACCTTCACAATCTACTGAGGATGATCAAAAAGAAGTTGAAGATTAGATATCTACTGTTTACATGGAATATGATGAGGAAGAAGAAGAACATGAAGAGAATGCACCGAAGCTGAGGAGTCATTTGACCAAGAAGAGATGGATAAGTATTGTAAGCAATTCACATATTTTATGCAAGCAGAGCTACATAAGAAGTATAATTTAAGATCAAGGAAGATATCAAGGACTCATGATTATGAGGAAAAAGAGCCAGAGTCAGTCCCTTCTATGATGGCAACTCCACAACCAAATAACTCAGTAAAACAATTAGATAAGGGGAAACCGCCTATGAATCCAATGAGTGGAAATGAAAAACAAAAGGTCAAGGTTTCCCAAAATAAGTCTATCAATACTAATAATTTGGAGAATGTTGTTACTTTTCCTGAATAGATTGCTAATCTTAACAGAAATCAAGAATAACCTGAGAAAATTATCAAACAAAATCAGGCCTTCAGTCTATCTAAAGAGCTATAAAAGATCAAAATTCAAGTACCCCTACTTGAGTTAGCTAAGACACAAGGTTACAAGAAGGAAATTATGAAATTCATTAATGTTTCTCAGTCTGATGATATTGGTGATACTGTGAATTTACAAGAGGAAAAACCAGTGGTCACTTTTGGTCCACATGTGCAGGTGGAAAATTCTTTTGTTCCCCCATTTTATATATCACTACTTCTTCATGATTTTATTCTTCATAATTGTATGTTGGATTCCGGTGCATCACATAATCTCATGCCATTCTCTGTAATTAAATAATTGAATTTAAAAATTAATAAGCCCTATATAGACCTCTATTCATTTGATTCAAAATGGGTGATGTGTGTTGGGCTTATCAAAGACATGGTAGTATCCCTGGCCCAAATTACAGCTAAAAGTATCATGAGGGATGTAGTAGTTGCAGATATTCCAGCTAGATTTTGTGTTATTTTGTCCAGATATTGGGGAGCGAAGATTGGAGGTGTTTTAAAACTGGACTTCACATATGCTATCATTTCTGTGTTCAATGGGGAAGAAAGAAGGTTATATAGAGAAACAAGATTTGTTAAAACTACCATAAAGAAAGATGCAGGAAATTCCCCTATATATGGTCCAGAGAAGGAATACCTTTCTTGTTTTATGCTGCGTGAAGATGCAGAGTTTGTTGAAGACTCAAAGAAGAAGCTCTCTTTAGCAATTGTAAATAATGAGTTGGGTTCAAAAAAAATTTGGAAGTCTTATTTTGATGGTGCCTATTCAAAAGATGACACAGGAGCTGGATTTTTACTGATATCTCTAGAAGGTAATCTTTTGCCTTTTTCTTTTAAATTGGAATTTGAATAAAAGAATAATGTAGCTACGTATGAAGCATTAATTTTGAGTCTTCAAACTACTAAACAAATGGGAATCCATTGTATTTCTATTTTTGGTGATTCTGAGTTGATTATAAGGAAGATTAAAAATATTTTTCAAACCAAAAATCCAAGGTTGAGGTCATATAGAAATGAAGTATGGGACTTGATTGAGAATTATTTTGAAGCTTTGAATCTTTAATTCATTCCAAGAGAAGAAAACAGAATGGAAGATTCACTAGTAGTTGCAGCTAGTACGTTCAAGCCACCCATTAATCTGAAACTGAGGTACGAGATTGGGTTGAGGCATAGACCCTCAATCCCTGAAAATATTAAGCACTAGTAGGTCTTTGAAGATGATGATAAAATCAATAATTTCATGAAAATGACTAAAAACTTTGAAGATAGTGAAATAAATCAAGAAAGTGAACAAACTAATCATAATGAAGACTTGAAAAATCTTAAGCAATCCATAGGTGATCAAAAGATAGTCTAGTTGAAAGACAATATATTTCCCAGAGGATTAGTTCCTCTTGAAAGACTGTTTGATTCAAATGATGTAGCACTGGATCAAAAGAAGGTATCTCAAGAGGGTTAGATTGAAGATTGTAACCTGGGAACTCAGCGGGAGCCCAAGGTTGTCAAGTTATTCAAAGGAGTTCCTAAGAATTATAAATAAAGGTACATTGATCTTTTCAAGAAATATATGGATGTATTTGCATGGTCCTATGAGGACTTGAAGACATATGATCTAGATATTATTCAGCATAAAATACCATTGAAGGATGGGGTTAAGCCTCACAGGCAGAAACATAGGTAGATTAATCCATTTCTCCTTGCTCCAATTGAAAAGGAAGTGAAGAAATTGTTGTAGGAAAAGATCATAGTCCCACTTAGATATTCAGACTGGGTTTCTAACCTAGTTTTGGTGAGGAAAAAGAATGGATAGATAAGGTTATTTGTTGATTTCAGGAATTTGAATAGAGCCTCACTCAAAGATAATTATCCTTTGCCTAATAGGGACTACATTTTATAGAAAGTAACAGGAGCATATAGATTTTCATGGTTGATGGTTTCTCTGGGTACAAGCAAGTAGATGTTGAAAAGGAAGATCAGAAGAAAACAACGTTTACCACACCTTGGGGAATGTTCATGTATGCCAGGATGCCATTCGGTCTTATGAATGTAGGTGCCATTTTTCAAAGGGAAATGGACATAGAGTTTGTGGGTGATAATTTTGTAGTCATATATTTGGATGATGCGACTATTTTTTCAGGTTATGATGATGACCACTTGGAGCATTTGCAGAAGGCTTTCCTAAAATGCAGAAAGTTTGGGTTGTCACCGAATCCCAAAAAACCCTTGTTTTCTTTGGAGGAAGGAAGGTTGTTGGGGCATATAGTTTCAAATCAGGGGGTGGAGATTGATCCAGCAAGAGTTGAAGCTATTCAGACAATTCCTTTTCCTATAAGTAAAAAGGATATTCAGAGGTTTCTAGGAAAAATTAATTTCCTAAGAAGATTTCTCCCAAATTATGCTGAAATTGTTAGGAACATAACAAATATGTTGAAGAAAAAGGCTAAAGTAAAATGGGACAAGGATGCAAGAGAATCCTTTGCCAAAATTAAAGAAGCTCTTCAGGAAGCTCCCATTTTGATCAATCTAGATTATCAAAAGCCTTTTCAAATATTTTCATTTGCATCACCTTCTAATCCAGGTGGATATTTGTGGCCACCCACCTATTCCAACTTACTATTTTTAGTAGTTTTTTGGGTCCTGAACATCCAGAGCCGTTTTGAAGCCCCAAACGGAGATAGCATGCCGAAGTTACGTCCCGAGGAAGTTGAAACACCAATTTACCCAAACGAGGCCCATAGTTTTGGTGTTTCATCTCCTAGGGTTAAGTTTTTGAACGTTTAGAGTTCTCTATTGTTTCTCCATAATAAATAGGCCCTTGAGCCTCATTGTAACACAGTTTATAGGTCTATAGCTGCCACATCTCTTCTCAGAGACTCGCTACCAGCACCCTAGCTATTTTATTTCCATCATGTTTGTAAGCATATTTTTTCGATTTGATATTAATGAAATGAAGCCTTATTTCGACTGTATTTTAATGTTTATGGTTATTTCTGTATTCTGTTGCGTTCTTGCATAAATCTGGATTAGTGGTATCAGAGCGGTCTGCTTTTTCTCTATCCTTCTTTACATATCCCCAACGATGTTGGGGTATAAGGAGTTAGGGCTCGATCTGGTGGAACCTTTGCAAGGTCAGCCTCACAAACCCCGACGGACGACCATGGGGGATGAAAAGAAAGATGAGGGAGCAGTATATCCTATCAAAATATTGCTTGAGAAGGCCCTCAAAAAACAAAGGAACGTGATGATGGATAACTTTGCCCAGATCCTTTAACGACTACCCACCAGTGGTGCATCTGCATCCAGTAGCCACTCTGGAGGCGAGACGCCCTTTAAGGTACAAGTAAACTTTGACATTCCCATATTTGAGGGTCAAATAGATGTAGATGCCGTAGATAGATGGTTGAATCTATTAGAAGGATATTTCTCGGTTCATGACTTTTCCGACTGGGAGAAGATTATCTTTGCACTCCTCAAAGCTACCCAAAATGTCAAGGACTGGTGGGAAACCTACTGTTAGAAAAAGGACGAGACAAAACCCTCTCTTCTCTTAGCCATACCCACTTGGAATTCTTTCTGAGATGCCATCAAGGAACAATAATATCCTGTGGGGAGCTATGAGGATAAGTACATACAATGGACCATGCTACAAAAACAAATGGATCAAGATGTGCATGAGCTAACAAATCTATTCCATAACTTGTGCACAAAGTGGGGTATAAAATATTCAAAGAAACATTTGGTGCTAAAGTATCGTAGTTGTCTACACAGATACATTCAAGAGGAAATGGAGTTCCTCGACATCTCCTCGCTTGGTACATCATACCGGTATGTTGTCAAGATTGAGCAGAAATTCAAACAGAAGAAGCGAGACTTTGGATCTGCGAATCAAAAGCAAGGGAAAGGTACCCCCAAACCACAGAACAAAGGAAAAATCCAAGGCTTGGTGGCCCAAGACAACCTGCCAAAGACACAAGCAAAGAACAACATCGCAAAGCCAAAGAAGGACACGGGGAAATGGTGTGAGTTCCATAAGATCTCCACTCACAACACAAGTGAGTGTCACGCCAAGTAGTTGTTGGTGGTCAAGATGAGGGCTTCTAAATAAGATGCATGCTTTGACTCTGTATCAAAACCTAACAAGGTGAATGACAAAGGGAAGTAGATTATTGATGCGGATCCCAATGCCATTGTTGCCACTACGAAGATCCAGAAGGAGGAACCAGAAGATCCAGAGGAGGGAGAGCATCTCTTCCACTACGAGATGTGGGTAAAGGGTTCCATGCTATGGTTCATTGTCGAAAATGGGAGCCAAAATAACCTCATTTCATCATATTTCATGAAGCGGTTGGGATTATCGACCACAGTGCACCCACAAACATACACCATCGAGTGGCTTAACCAAGGATGAGATCTACACGTCAGCCAACAGTTTCGCCTTCCCTATAACATCAAGCCCTTCACGGATGAGGTATTGTGTGAAATTTCTCCTATTGATGTTTCTGATGTTTCTGATGTATTATTAGGCCAACCATACTTGTGGAAGAAACATGCTGTGTATGAGTCCTGGCCTCGTGTTGTTATTGTTACTTTTGGAAATAAATTATACAAGATACCAGAGGTACCACTGCCTCCCACTATATCTTTGGTTACTGCAAAACAATGCAGTAAGCTCATTTCCAAAACCAGGAAATTTGTTTTCCTAATGATCCACCCCCAAGGCAAGAAGAAGACTGTGGCCACGACCTCCAGACATGGTTCCTCTGCACGACAACAACAAATGGACAAGGTTTTGGAGGAGTACGGGGACATATTCACCTCACCCATAGGGGTGCCTCTACACTGTCAGGTTAAGCACCCTATTTACCTAACCCCAAGTGCGCTGCTACCCAATGGACCAATCTATAGCCCCTCTGTTCTCGAGAATGATGAAATCAAGAGGCAAATTCAGGAGCTGCTGCAGAAAGGTCACATTTGGCCAAGTTCATCACCGTGTGGGAGCCTGATCATGTTGGTACAGAAGAAGGACGGGGCTTGGAGACTCTGTATTGATTATTGGGTGTTGAACAATATCACTTTCCGGAATAGGTACCCAATCCCATGGATTGATGACCTTCTAGACCAACTGAAAGGGGAAAAATATTTCAGCAAGGTTGACTCAAGTTTGGGTATCACTAGGTACCAATCGAACCCTATGATGTGTGGAAGACTGCCTTCAAAGCCAAGGAGGGCCTTTTTGAATGGCTCATCATGCCTTTTGGATTGAAAAATGCTCCTGCAACCTTCATGAGGTTGATGGATGTCATCTTGCATCCATTCACCTACTCATTTGTAGTGGTATACTTGGATGAAATTCTGATATTCATTCAGATTTGGGAAGAGCACCTCCACCACATCCAAGAAGTCCTCCAACCACTGCGGCAACACAAGTTGTGTGCCAATTTGGAGAAGTGCACTTTTGGCATGACCTAGGTTCAATATATGAGATACATTATTGATTAAAGGGGGATGCATGTGGATCCAACCAAGATCCAAGTCATTTGGGATTGGCTAGCCCCAACCACCCTAACAAAGCTTCACAACTTTCTAGATCTTGCTAATTTCAACCACGGGTTCATGTTGGGATTCTCTCATATCACTTGGCCCTTGAGTCAAGTCACCAAGGGAGGAGCAAAAGAAAAATTATGTTGGTCGGAATGTCAACAGAAGGTGTTCATATAATTGAAACATCGTCTCTGTTCTACCCTAGTGCTCACATTACCAGACTTGCAACAACCATTTGAGATCGAGACAGATGCCTCTGACTATGCTATTGGGGCAGTTCTTACTCAACAGGGGCATCCAGTGGCATATCACAGTGAGACATTGTCTGACACAGTTTGAAAGTATCCCACTTATGACAAAGAAATGTATTCCATTATGCAGGCTTGTCGACAATGGAAGCATTACATTTTGGGGAAGGAGACAATCATCCACACAGACCGTCAACCCCTAAAGTTCATACAGACACAAGGGAAGTTGCAGAACGATTTCCATCATAAGTGGTCCACATATCTGCAACAGTTTCATTTGAACATCAAGTACAAGAAGGGTAGCACCAATAATGTTGTAGACTGCCTTAGCCAACCATCGATCATGGCCATAACCACCGTTATCAACTCTTGTGGGCATGAGAATTCTGATTAGCTGCTTCTCTACAAGAGCAATCCAGAATTCAGCTACACATACAAGGCAATCTTGGGGGGTATGCAAGTTCCAAATTTTCACCTCCAAGATGCACTATTATGTCACCTTGGACACCTTTTTGTTCCTTCAAGTGAGCATGCCAAGATGATATGGGAAGTGCATTACAGTCAATTTTCTAGGCATTTTTGGGTCGAGAAAATAGTGGAAGTATTGTAGAAGTATTTCTATTGGCCGAACCTTCGACAGGATGTCGGGAAGTACATCAGATCCTGCACTGATTGCGCCATTGCCAAAATGACCATCAAGAAGCAAGGGCTCTATACTTTGCTACGTACCCCTATTCGACCTTGGGAATCAATCTCCATGGATTACATGTCAGGCATTCCTTCTACTAAGCATGGAAATGACTGTGTTTTTGTGGTTGTTGACAGATTCTCAAGGATGGCCATTATGGCAGCCTGCAAGAAGAATATCACAGCAGAAGCCACTGATAAACTCTTCTTTGAAAGAGTGTGGGTGCACTTTGGGATCCCATAGTCTATCATATCATATCGTGATAGTAGGTTCCTCAACACATTTTGGTCCAGCCTCTGGTCAATGTTGGACACCAACCTCACCAAGTCCACAACTTTCCATCCCCAAACTGATGGCCATACAGAGGTCGTCAACAGGATGATTGTACACATTCTACACATGTACAATTCAAATAATCCACGCACATGGGATGAGAGCCTTCCCTATGAAAAACACAGTTATACCCGGGCTCTCCATAGCTTAACCGACCATAGCCCCTTTCAGGTGGGCTTGGGATTCCAGCCACTATGTCCCATTGATGTAGCCATGCCATTTGCAGCTACTCAGGTTGATTCGGCTCATGTCTAGCTTGAAGCTGACAAAGCAAACAAATTCATCGAGCACATTTAGCACATCTGCCAATAGGTTCATGACATATTGGACAGAGCCAATTCTAAGTAAAATAAACGACATGATCAACATCGGGTGCCACACAACTTCCAAGTGGGTGAAAAAGTGTGGCTACATTTTCAGAAGAAGCAGCTCACTAGACCCCACTACAAGATTCTCCTACTCCAATATGGGTCATACACCATCACCAAGGCTATAGGGAATAATGCCTTCGAGCTCAGTATTCCACCATTCCTTGGTCTGCACCCAATATTCAATGTAGACCACCTTTGTCCCTACTTCCCACCTCTATTGGACACCTCTGACATTGCATAAGAAATCACACCAAAAGAGTTAAACCTAGACTACATGGAACAGGCCACCACCGACTGTATCATGGACATGAAAATCAAGAACACTCGCCAACAGAAGATCCAACTCTATCATGTTGTCAAAGCTGGCCAAATCCTGCACCAAGGCAAGTGGTTCACTAGGGACCAAGTTCAATAGATGTTTCCTCATCTCATGGAGGAACTCAACGCAATGGGGACCATTGCTTCCTAAGGGGGAGGAATGATCTAGGTGGATATTGGTGGCCACCCACCTATTCCACTTGGGGCCCCACCATTGTCTCTTTAATTTTTTTCACAACTTACTATTTTCAGTAGTTTTTCGGGTCTTGAACTTTTGGAACCATTTTGAAGCCCCAAACGGAGATATTATGTCGAAGTTACGTCCCCAGAAAGTTGAAACACCAATTTACCCAAATGGGGCCCATAGTTTTGGCGCTTCATCTCCTATGGTTAGGTTTTTGGATGTTTAGAGTTCTCCATTGTTTCTCCATAATAAATAGGCCCTCGAGCCTCATTATAACATAGATCAGAGGTCTGTAGCTGCCACATCTCTTCTCAGAGATTTGCTACCAACACCCTAGCTATTTTACTTCCATCATGTTTGTAAGCATATTTCTGTGATTTGATATTAATGAAATGAAGCCTTATTTCCGTTGTATTTATATGTTTATGGTTATTTCTGTATTTTGTTGTGTTCCTGCATAAATCTAGATCACCTTCTGCCATTGTTGCTATGTTGTTACAGAAGAATGAAGAGGGCAAAGAACAACCTGTGGTGTTTTTCAGTAAAGTCCTAAGGGATACAAAAATAAAGTATAATATTTTGGAGAAATATTCATATGATTTAGTTAAAGCATTAAAAGCATTTAGGACTTATGTGTTGCAGTCCCAAATAGTTTCTTATCTTCCTAATTCTACTGTGAAGGATGTATTGATACAAATTGATGTGGAAGATAAAAGAGGAAAATGGATAGCCAAGATTCAAGAATATGACTTAGATATCAAACCTACTAAATTGGTCAAAGGACAAGTATTGGCAAATTTATTGACATAATCTAATTTTTAAGCCTTAGGGATTAATTTTCTGGCACCTTTAGATGAAGCTAATGAGGAAGGAAGTAAAAGTAGTTCAAAGGCAGCAATTATATACAATTTCTTGTGTTCTAATTGGTATAAGGATATTGTTCATTAATTGTGTTTTTTCTCTTGCCCAACCACATTAAACAGAACAAAATATAGAGCTCTTAAGCTAAAATCTCAGCCTTATGTTATAATTAATGCTAAGTTTTATTGGAAGGATCCTGCTAGCATTTTATTGTCGTGTTTAACAAAAGGAGAATCAATGGAAGTTATAAGAGAATATCATGCAAATATATGTAGAGGACATTATTGTTGGAAATTTACTGCACACAAAATCCTCAAATTAGGTTTTTACTGGCCCTCCCTATTAGCTGATGTATACAGAATGGTTAGAAGCTGCCAAAAATGTCAATTTTTTGCAGAAAAGAAAATGTTAGCTCCTCTACCTCTTCTCCCAGTGTTTGTTGAAGAACCTTTTAGACAATGGGGATTAGATTTATTTTGGAAATCAATCCACCATTAAGTGGGCAATTTAAATGGATTCTAACTACCACTAACTATTTCACAAAGTGGGTGGAGGCAATACCTACTAGGAAGGCAAATGATCAGGTAGTAATCAAGTTTCTGGAGGAAAACATCTTCAGTAGATTTGGGTGTCCAATCAAGGTTGAAACTGACAATTCCTAGGCATTCAATTTAGTTAGATTCATTAATTTTTGTCAAACATATAATTTCATTCAGTCTCTTTCTATAGCATATCATCCTCAAGGGAATGGGCTACCTGAGTCTTCCAACAAGGCATTGGATAAAATCCCAAAGAAGATAATTAATCAAAATCAGAAAAATTGGGATTCAAAGTTGACGTTTTCTCTTCTGGCAGTAAGAGTGACTACTAGAAGATCTACAGGTAAGTCTCCTTATGAACTGGTTTATGGTACTCAAGCATTATTTCCTACTCAATTGGCTAAACCTGTGATTTATTTTCTTCAAGAAGCACAGGAAGAACCAAATGCATTAATGAGAAGGTTGAACAAGGTTATAGAATCAAGTGAGGGTAGGAACAAAGTCATAGAAAATCTAATCACCTACCAAGAAAAGATGAAGTCCAATTTTGATAGAAAAGCAAAAGAGATTCTTTTCCAAACCGAAGATTTGGTATTAAGATGGGATGCTAGAAGGGAAGATAAGGGAAGGCATGGTAAGTTTGATCCCCTCTCGTATGGGCCATACAAGATTATAGAGGTTAGATCAAATAACACATTCATGATGGAGGATCTTGATGGAGAAACAGTGGAACTTCCTGTGAATGGGCAATATCTGAAACATTATTTCTAGCATTGAGTTTTTATGGTTCACCATTGTACATATTCAGTTTGCTCATTGTTCATATTTCATCAAACAACATTTGACTCCATGCCCAAAGTGAAGGCACTAATCTGCAGTTCTTAGTGTTTCATGGAAAAAAACACTATCCCCAGGTGGAGCCAGATGTTGTGGCTCATTTGCAATATCCTTTATTTTAAAATTTTCAAAAATACGAAAAAAATAGAAAACTATGAAAATTTATATTAAAGTATAAATTTTCTCATACTTTAGCATAAAATATGTAATATTTTTTATATAAGTGTAAAGTTTAATACTTTAAAGTTTTCATGAAAGCGAGTCCCAGCACTCAGTTAAATAATGAGTAGGTTTATGAGTGGGATCTGATGATTCGTTTGGCAAGAAATGAAAGTGGCAACTCGCAGGCACTTTCAGCGCGTTGGTTAACAAGGAGTGTGCCTCCACAGTTGACCCTGTTGATTGCAGGGCTGATCGAGATCTACGGCCAGGATTAGTTGTGGAGGCATGACCCTGATAAGTCCTCTGTACCTTCAAAGCTCCTGCAATGATGTAAGAAATTGGTGACAGCTAGTGGCCACGTCATAGTACCATTTAACAATCTTTTGGTGTACCAAATTAGCATTTATTTCACAAACCCACACCACCTATTTCAAATTGGTTCTCATTTCACGAGGTTATTGTTATTTTTCTGCACTTGTCAATTTGTCAGTGTCTCTTCCTTTCATTGTTATTCACCACCTTGTCATTGTTCACCACCGCAATCAGAATTATGGCCAAGCGTCCCTCTCTGTCAGGTTCATCTAGTCATATTCCTCTCATGGAAAATGAGAGGGATATTCAAAATACTATTTTTTCTCTAGAACATCCTCAATTCTATCAACAGGTCTGTCTCAATGACAAAGCTTCTCCAATTTTGACCGCCATGGCCAAAACAGGTGTATTGTTTGCATGCATTCCAAGAACACACATTTTTCCTAAGTTTGTGTATTGGCTTGTGTCTATCATGTACCTAGGAAAGTGTTTCGTGATGAATTGTGAAGGAGAAAATGTCCTGCAGGTCTCAGCTCTATTAATTCGTCAAGCTCTATGTTACCCTAAGTCAGATTCCTATGTCCAATTCATTGATGATTCATTGATAGCACATTATGATAGTCTTATAGGTAAATAATTCTATCAATTTATCTTTTTCTTGAAGCCAGATATGAAACATCATGTACCTGACAATAAAGAATTCTCTATGGAGGTTTTCGATGAAGAAGTCTGACAAGTGCTGAGGTGCATTTCGAAGATATTAGGGAAAGAAGATGACACACATGAGACAAATCAGTTTTGGGAATTTTTTCTCTGATGATGAAGCCAGGGGTAGTGCCTGATATTCCTTATTATTAGAAAGAAGTTGTTAATACTCAGCTTATGAGCCTCTCACTGACTAGGTCATTCAGTTTCCCCTCTTTCATTATTTATCTTTTTTTATATCAAAATGTAGAAGAATTATTGCATCTGGGGTTAAATACCATAGATACAAATAAAAAGAGGCAATCAGTAGTGTTTTGGACTGACATAGTAAGAAAATAACATAATGAGGGTTTGTTTGATTTTTTAAATCATTTTATGTCTACTGCATATAAAATTCTGAATGGGGTTCCTCCCCCATGCTTCCTGCCAAAGGCTCAAGAGTTCTTACAGCTGGGAACAAATTGCAAGTTTGGTGATAGGTATATTTTTGAATACCATTCAGAAATTAGACTTTATGGGGTTGGGCTAGAACCATATAGACTTCTTGTGTTTATGCCTACGAGATTATTTGCTTTGGAGTTCATTAGGCAGAGTTCAAATGTTGACCAAGTACATTTTTTTCCTATGAAAAAGGGTCATATATTTAAGCTACCTATGTCTGTGGGTCTGTTTATAGTCAATATGAGACAGGAAACTGATGAAGTCACTATGATGTTAGATAGAATGCATTTGATGTTAGGAGAAAAGTGGGCTTTTGACCCCCATAAAGTGATTCCAAATAGGAGAATTGAAAATGGATATTCAACATTTATTCATGAAAGCAGACATGATATGAGAAATATGGAAAATAGGGGTTTTGCATGTTCTGTGGGCTCAAATTTACAAACTCCTTTCATATCTGAGAAATCTAACAAGAGGGGTAAAGAAGCATTGATTCATTCAGAGGATGAAGAGCTGAGAACTGAAAAGAGAACAAAGCTTAATGAAGACTTAGTAGTTGCTCAACCTGGTTTCTCACTACAATTGGGAGATGAGGAAAATGTCCCAGCCTCACCAAGAAGAAATTAAGAGGCTCAAGAGCAGGTACCCTTGATTAAAGAAGTATTTTCTCATATTTCCAAAAGAAATAAGAAGATGAAGGCTAGCATGGAGGCACAAGCTAAGTATCAAATAACTCCAGATCAAACAAGATTGCTGATTGCCATGGATCTTGAAAGAGTTCACTTTAAGATTTATCTTTCTCATCCCTTTGATATAACTAATGGGTCATCCAATAATTTTAATACTATAAATCTAACTATTGATGTAAGGAATGTTCCTCTGCTTAATAAAGTAATTCTACATATGCAAACAGGTCAACTGATAGTAAATGATTTGAGGAAAACTAATGTAATGGCTCTTAAAGATGAGAACATGCTAGGGAAGGTCATCAAAAAACTGAAATTGGAAAAATAAAAGTTCAGGGATTTGAATACACAGAATGAGGAACTTAAAAAGATAATTGTAAAGATTAGAGTAGATCCAAATGACAAGTCTGTTGTGCAGAAGTTGTTATAGAGTGAAGAATCAGAAATTTTTGTGTTGAAGAAAAAGTTGAAGTTTCCCATAGGGGATCATTCTATGGTAGTAGAAGTAGAAGAAGTGGAAAATGAGAAAGAGAATCTTCTTCAGAAGCTTTTGCAGAAAGAGGAAAAAATTACAAAGTTAAAGGAAAATGTGTTGTCATTAAGAAATCAAATTTATTCTCATATCTGCGCTATTATTTTTCCATTTGGTAATGAAGATCTAGCATCATATATAGCTCAATTGAATACTGAACCGAAGAGGGAAGAGAGAGATCTCAAAAGGGCACAAAATGACCTGGAGACAGTAACAAAGATTATGCAAGCCAAAGATCAGGAAATTAATAAATACAAGAAAGATTGCCAAACAACTGATGCTCAAATCAAAATTTTGAAGGAAAAATTAAAGGGAAACATATCTCTGATACAAGATAAATATATTATTTGGAAGGATATTATTGAAGAAATGAAAGAAATTTGGGGTTTTCTGACTATTGTATCATAAGAAAGAAACATTATCAGGGATTTGGAGGAGCAGGTTATGGCAGACAAGCAGAAGACAACTAACAGAGCTATCTAGGAAAGGAGGTTTATTGATTTCATTGATTCTAAAACCGACCAAGAACTGGAGGAGAATGATATTAAAGATATGATTTTGTATGCTGTAGAAATTAACAAATTTATTATTAAGAATGATTCCAGGAAAAATATAGAGAAAATGTTGACAGAGGTTAGAGAAGCAGTCAAAAAGTTTGACAATTTATATGAAAAAAGAGCCAGGGCAGGTTTTCCATCATGCTAGGGACATGGAGGTAGCCTTCTATCATGGGATTATTATGAACCACTACTAGTATTGGAAAAAGGTAAATTTGACTACACTCATGAAAAGACTCATATTCTAAAAGGAGAAACAATGATTAATTTCCTTCAAATACATTTTCAACTGCTATTGCTGGTGAAAACCCTGTTTAGAGAAAGGCCAACATTCAATAGGATCACTGCTCTTAGATTGGCATATCACAGGCTGATTAATTCACCTAAGACAAACATTGAGTTTTGGAAGAAACATAGAGCCTAGATGACTATTCTACCTAAGGATCTGTCAACTTCAAAGAAAGACAGGTCAGCAAGTCAAGAGAATACAATAGAAGTGGGACCAATACATATTCAACAGATAGATTAGGATTTAAATTTTATTTTATCTCTTTTAAGAGAATGTAATTGTAATAAGACTTTTCGATGATATGTAATAGGTATTTTGAGAAGTTTCAAGTATTTTAAGCAGTTAGGAGTAGTTTCACCAATTACGAACAACTTTGCATTGTATTTAAAGTAAAAGAATTGAGAGGAAAAGGTTATGAGTTCTGGACATTCAGACTACTGCAAATTTTGTACTCAACTTTCAAATGATTGATGAATGAAGATCAATATTCTGGAATTTGTTGATATTGATATTTTTTTCCAGTTTATATTCTGTATTTTCTGTCTATGAATAAAATGAAGTAATGAAGATGCAGGTCTCTTTTTACATATGTGAATAAGAGTTAAAAATCCTTAATGGGCGCTCCTTCATTTTAACTATTCCTTTGTCTTAAAATTCTTCTGAAGTTTAAAATGATAGATATTGTTTATTAACATATCAATTTTGGCTTCCTTCCTTCATTTTCTTCTAAATCATTCCATTTAATATTAGTAGATAATGGCACTATGAAGTAGTTTTTGCATTTGATTCTTGAGGGTGTAATAAAAATCTCGAAAGGTGATTAAGAAAAGACCATGTGACATTATATTTCTGACATATATATTGTTGGGGTTCCCATGTTTTGGCCAGATTGGCAAGACCAAAAGATGAGACAACATCAGAACCACTTTCAGACCTTAGGATCTAGCCCTCCTAGGTCCAGAGAGGGATCTCTCTATATGAGTCAAAGTATATGTCTTTGGAGCTCGGATGTTATGATTTTAGGCTAGTTATAGGCTCATGGTTGTTTGTTTGATTGTTTGTGTTTGGTTGTAAGGAATCAGGAAAAGAAGGACCAATATAAGACAAGGATGGGCAAAGAGGAAGCTTAGGCAGAGACAGATAACTCAGAGAACATCAAAGCCATTGGGCTATGGAGTCCAGAAAGGATTTATTTGTAATCAATGTGCAAGCTTTCATTTGGGCTAGTCATCTAGAGCATTTGGATCTTAAAGGATGATTGGTGGAATGGGACATTAAGGACAGAAAATGAAAGGAGGAGAACCAACCAACTCTGTCTATAGATCAGGTCGCAGGTCATTTAACTCCAGGCCTGCTTGGACAGAATCAGGGGTGAAACAAGGGATCTTGGAAAGGTTTAATCGGTCACGCAAGGATCCTAGTGGACAGGGCTAACACTAATCCCCAGTGTTCCCAAACCTTCCAGCTAAATCCTACCAAGAACATCTAAACATGGACTTCATCAATTCATACATCAGAGAGCAGGAAATATCATCCACTACACTAGTTAAATCAATTGAAATCAACATTCAGATACACATAAGCAGAAAACATTGAAGTAGAGAGAGCAGGAAACATAGGGCACCTATCAAGGGTGAATCCTATATTATACTTCTGTTGCCTACCAGCAGAAATGGAATGAAATGAAACATGAAATAAGAGCAAGTAAATCACAAATACAGAGAAAGAGGAAACATCAACAGCTGCTTTAGATCAGGATCCAAAGAAACATGCTTGTCATATTAAAAACAACACCAATCAGGTACATCATAGCCCATAGCTTGAACATTCAGTCTGAATACATCTAGTCTCAGTCTATCTTACAATATTACATAGAGAACTTGTATCAAGAGGAACTATGCTTGCATTTCACTGATTTCTCATCAACAACCATTACAAAGTTTTCTTCTGTGCTTTATAGCAAGGATGAACCCAAGACCGACTGAAGGAGTAGGTGAAAATTAAATGTATCAATAATCATAACAATGAATGCAGGGCCGAAACCCATTCTGCTTGATCTGCTATGTATTTAATCTCTACCACCTTCCTTGTGAAAGGATGATCTGCTTTGGATATGATCTTGACATATTTTGGCTAAAGTACTCCTGGATGATTTGATAAAAAATGAAATAAACTGCTACGAAGGTCTGTCTCATGAATGTCTGACTGTTTTTGAGCTGTAGTTAGGGCGGAAATTCTTTCAGGGATGTTATGTATAATAAAAGTTGTATGGACGCCATGTACTTTGATAAAGAGAAACATTCTGCTAACAAATAACCTTGATGGTACCTTTTACTTGTGCACAGGATCCTTTGATCGATCCTCGGGGTCTGTAATCTGCTGCTTTGTCTCTGAAAACATTGACTTAGGGCTCGAGGTCTTTGTTGATGTGCCCTAATCCCTCTGCTCTATACTCAAATTATTTGCTGCTTCATTACTGCCTCTGTCGAGTTAGCTCGAGCTTTGAATGGCACTGGCAGGATTTCCAGCGTTTGAACTCCGATTTTCTTTAATGCAAGTCCTGACAGCCCCATTCCTTGACTCTCTCATGATGGTACTAGTTCATTGGATTTGATCTTGCCTGCGCCACTCTCCATTGAGATAGTACACTGAACAGCGGCGGTTTTCTTCCTCTAAAAACCCTGCAACATAGCAAACCTGTGAAGAAATCCATGGACGAGGGTGGCAGGAGATGTGGATAGGTGAAATGGACGTGCAGGTGAGGACATGGCGAAAAAACCTAGTGAAGCGATGAAATATGGGAGGAGGATGCGCAGCGAAGACAGTTTGCATGGGAAAAACACGTAAAAATGACTTCGGAACAAATATGTGCAGTGAGACATGCGGGCGTACGAAAAGGATACGTGGAGGTGATGTGGCGAGGCGGGGTGACGAGGAACGGTCAATGGAAGACAAACGAACCTGGGTCGTCCATCGGGGTGGAGATCAGCGGTTGAGAACGAGAGAAGGTGGGCCAATGGGTACGATGGGTGGAGGTTAGAGAGTGTACAGGTTCGATGAATGAGCGCCGTTGGATGAGGGCTCCAGGATCTGACGGCCGAGGTGAATTCCGCTGCCCAACTTTCGTCCGAGAGATAATGCGCGAAATGGGCGGTTTTGAAATAGTACACTCGGACACGCGGCAAAAGATGAGTGGAATCACTGGGCCTCCGGGGAAAACTGCTCAGCGCCCAACGGTGGTGCGGAAAATACCGGCGGGTTTTGGGAGAAATGACGTATGGCTGGCGGGGTCCACCATTTCGGGCGCGCTCCACGCCGTCGGATCTGGGACGGATCGACGGTGGAAAATGAGCCCGAAGCGCTCTGGCTATGAACCGTCGATCTGTGGATTTAAATGGGTGGTGGAGATGGACTGCAGGGGGGCAAAGGTGTACGGGCACGGGAAATTTTAAGCGACCCCCCGTAGTGAATAACAACCGTTTGATCGGGTTTTCCCACATCCCGAGGAGTCAACTACGGGGGATCCATGGTTTGACTCTATGGATGGAGTAAAGCCCCCGCAGGGGAATCGCTTCAGTCACGGTGCCGGGTCTTATGGAAGGAAAAGGGCGTGGGGCTATCAGAAGAAGGGCTAAGACCCAAAAACATAAAATTTATCATTTTAATTCATTTTTAATGTGTTTTGGGGGCAATCAAAAGGTAACGGTAGGGGAGATGGAGGGGAAAACTAGGGAAATAAGGGAGATGGGGAAATTTAAAGGGGATTTTGGGGGATTTAGGCATAGAGAGGGGGAATCTTGGGGGGGAAGAAAGGGAATTCGGATAAAGGGAAAAGAAGTGGAATTGATGTATTTCGTAGGGGTAAAGGAGGGAATAATAGGCCCTTTTTGAGCAATGTACTAGCAGAGAGGATCTGTGTTAGGCACAAAAATTGAGAGACCTCAAGGAGGATGGGTTTTCAGGGGAAAGGCATTCCTTGAATGCTCAAAATAATCTAGCCCCCAACTTGCTTGTCAAGAATTTCATAGGGGGGCTAACAGTGGCTCCACATGGGGATGGCTTCTCCTTGGAGGAGTCAAGAAACCAGATATGATCTTTGGAGTAGGCCAGATTCCTGCTATCATGAGCCATCTCTCTCCTTTGTTTTTCAGCTGCCACAAAACATGATATATCAGCAGAAACATTTTCCCAACCAAACTACCTACCCAACTGCAGTCCTAACTGTTCCCTTTGGGTGAATTTGAGCTTGCAGACCCTTTACATTTTATTTTTCAAAACAAAAACAAACCTATTCTAAATCTACCCTTATTTCTCCATGAGGCCAGGTTAGACTGTTGGCCTCATCCATTTCTCTACCTAATCTAACACCTGCTGGGATTAAACTGTCCAGCAGGTTCCGTCACCTACATTCTAAGACAGGAAATTTAAAAATAGCCAAGTCAGGATTAGACTGTCTGGCTTGCTGTGGACTGAAAAAGCTGAAACTCAAAAACAAAACTTGAGGGTTTGAAATCTGAACTTTTGAAGCACCCTCTTTTCTCCATGTGACTCAGGTTTTGAGCATATTAGAGTCACTTCTTCCTTTTCCTTCAGCTCTGATTTTGTGCATGTTGGAGCTGATTTCTTTCTTCTTTTCCAGTCCAAATTTTGGAAATATTAGGACCAGCTGTTTTCAATTTGCCTTGGCTCAGATTTTGAGTTTATTAGAGCCAATATTTTTACTTTAGAGGTTCATGTTTTGAGCATGTATGAACCTCTCCTTTCACTCCGTTTTTTTTTTGGAAAATTTTCTCTCTTTTTTCTTGAAAATAAAAACTTGCAATGGTATGTACAATGGAAATGAAAACTGGAAATGGAAAATCAATAGAAGTAATGTTTGAGCATCCTGCCATTGACAGGACCCCCAAACAATTCTGTGCCATCAAGTTCTTGCAGAAAAATGCATTAGGACCCACAGTGGCCTGGATTATGTATGGACCCTGCCACAGGCTGTCAAATTTGCCATGTTTTCCTTTCTCCTCTCTTCTCGAATCCCATCTCAGAACCTTATCTCCAATTTTGAAATTTGAAGCTTTGGTTCTTTTGTCAAACTACCTTTTTATGTTTTCTTGGACTCTGATAGCTCTGTCATAAACCTGCTCCCTTGTTTGCTGAAGATGGATTGTTTCATTAATTCTCTTTATCATGTTGTCCTCCTCTGCCTAAACCTCTTAGACAATTTTGATTACTGGAACTCCAAGACTAGTAGGAAACACTGCTTCAGTCCCATAAACCAGCTGAAAGGGTGACATGCCAATGGATTTCTTTGTAGTGAGCCTGTCTGCCCACAAGGCATGTATAAAATTTTTATGCCATGACCTTTTGTTCTCTTCCAGAAGCTTCTTAATGATTGTAACCAGGCTTTTATTTGATGATTCAACTAGACCATTACCCTGGGGGTAATAGGAAGTTGAATGTCCAAGTGCTATTCCATACCTGTGACAGAAATCAACCATTCTTTTGGATCCGAAAGCAGCAGCGTTGTCAGTGATTATTTTCCTTGGAAAACCAAAACGAGATAAGATGAAGTCTTCTAGGAACCTAATGATGACAAAGTCAGTGGCATTCCTAGTGGGTATAGCTTCTATCCATTTAGTGAAGTAATCTGTAGCAGTTAGGATCCATTTATGTTGTCCAGAGGAGGCAGGATGAATTTCTCCTATAAAGTCTAGGCCCCATTGCATGAAAGGGCCTTCTATGGTAATCGGTTGCAGAGGGAGGGCAAGGAGCTTTCTTTTGCCCTCAAATATTTGGCATTTGTGGCAGGCAAGAATCATTTTATGGACATCACTAAAGAGTGTAGGCCAATAGTAACCAGCCCTGAGTATCTTATTTGCAGTGGTTTTCCAACTTAGGTGGCCTCCACACTCCCCAAAATGGAATTATTGTTTGACTCTTTCAGCTTCAGTTTCAGACAAGCACTTGAGCAAAAGGCCATTTGGATTTTTCCAATATAGACTTTTATTCATAATGTAGTAATTTCGAGCTTTGAGTTTTATGAATCTGGCCTTTGTTTTGGACAGTTCTGGAGGGGCATTGAGGTTTGTGAGCACATAAAGGATATCAGTATACCAAGGAGAGTTCTGAAACTGCTCCTCAACAGTTGGATGGGGCAATCCTTCCTGCTCATCTCAGGTATTCATCATATTAATGTCAAGGGCCTGCAGGTTTGATTCAACCATTAATTGGGCCAGGCCTTGACCTTTGATTAGTTTGGTGGGTTTTATTTCAATGTCATATTCTAAAATTGTAGCAATCCATTTGCCCCTTTTCCCATATGGGTCTTGGGACAAGATATCTTTGACCACTATATTTGGCACGAAAGCAATGGTGTGAGAATGCAGAATGTACACCCTAAAGTCTTTTAAGGCCTTAATCAGAGCATAGGCCTACTTTTCCATGATGTTGTACTTTAAGGGTGCATCTCTTAAGGCTTTACTGAAGAAGGCTATAGGCTGTTCATTACCTTCTGAATTTTTCTGCAGCAAAACTACAGCTATTGTGTGTTGGGAAGCAAATGAGAAGATCAGAAAATCTTTTGAGAAGTCAGGGCTAATAAGTACAGGGGCCTGAGTGAGTGTAAGTTTTACTGACTCAAAATATTTCTTGGCTTAAACAGTCCACTTAACTCCTGCATCTTTCTTTAGCATTTCAGTCATTTTCCTAAGGTGTTCAGCAAGATTTGGAATGAATCTCCTAAGGAAATTGATCTTCCCTATAAAGGACTGCAAATCCTTGATGTTCCTTGGATGTGTAATTTTAAGTATTCCCTCAACTCTCTGTGGGTATATCCTAATCCCTTTCTCAGATATAATGTGGCCCAGAAGTTTACCTTCTTGCAACCCAAAAACAATTTTCTTAGGGTTCAGGGACAGACCATACCTTCTACACTTTTCAAAAACTTTCCTCAGATGTTTCAAGTGTTCTTCTTTAGTTTTAGAAAAGACAGTCAAGTCATCCAAGTAGATAACTATAAAGTGTCCAATCTCATCTGAGAAAGCAATATCCATTGCTCTCTGGAAGGTAGCTCCAGCATTCATCAACCCAAAGGGCATTTTCACATACATGAAGGTGCCCCATGGAGTGGTAAAAGCTGTTTTGAGTTGATCTTCTGGGAGTACCAGAACTTGGTTGTATCCTGAAAAACCATCAAGCAGGGAGATTCTCTTAGAGCCTACTACCTTTTGTAGGATATGTTCCATTCTAGGCAAAGGGTAGTTGTCTTTCAGGGAGGCTCTATTGAGGTTTCTGAAGTCTATGCATAGCCCGATCTCCCCGGTCTTCTTCCTTACAGCCACTAATTTTGACACCCAATCAGAAAACCTTACAGGGACTATTATGCCTGCATCATACATCTTCCTGATCTCTTTCTCTACTGCAGGCAATTGTTTTGGATTGATTCTTCGAAGTTTTTGTCTGAAAGGCTTCTGATTTTCCTTTAGTGGTATCTTATGTCGTATGATGTTGGTGTCATAGGCCATTAAGTCTTCATAGCTCCATGCAAACACATCAATGAATTCCCTGAAAAGGTCAATGTACTTCTTCTTCATGTCTGCAGGTATAGACTTAGCAGTTTTATCATTTTGGGTCTATCTTCAGTGCCTATGTTACATTCTTCCACATTAGAATCAGCATGTTCTATTGTGGTATTTTTTGCTACGTCATTGAAATCAAAGAGGTCCTCTAAGGGTGCCAGGCCTCTGGGTAAATTCTTGTCTTTGGCCTGCAGCACTTCGACCTCTTCATTTTCTGCGTTTTCACTATTTTCGTTAAAATTTCCAGTTTGCTCGGAAAAATAATTTATTTCTATGTTACAGGGTGTTTCTTATTCATCTGGGGGATCCTCGCTTGGGCAGCTATCATCAGAGATTGAGTCTAAATCTGAAAATTCAAATTCATTCCAGCCCACCAGGAAATCTTCGATCTGTTTGTCTCCTTCAAAGACCTACCAATATTTTTCATTGTCTGGCACTGCAGGCCTGAATTTGGTCTGGATGATAATTTGTTGGTTAACTGGGGCCTTAGGATATGAACTAGCTAGGCAAGCTAATCCATTTTATATTGCATTTTGGCCCCTAGGAATGAATACTAACTCATATTCAACAAATGTTTTCAGCAAATCCAGAGTATCATTCCTATATGCTCTTAGTCTGGGATTTTTTGCTGAATACTCGCCATTCACCTATTTTATCACTAACTCTGAGTCTCCTCTCACAGCTATCTTACGGGCTCCTAAATTTTTCAACAGATTCAGCCCCACGATGAGAGCCTCATATTCTGCAATATTGTTTGTGCATTTGAAATGCAGATTCATAGCGTGGCTCTCTGCATGATCACTTCCTGTGTTACGCAACCACACTCCTGCTCCAGCACTCTGCCTAGTACAGGACCCATCAAAGTTCATTTCCCACAGGGGTTCTTTATTTACTTCGTCTTCATCCCCTCCCCTACAGCTGGATTCGCCGTTATGTTGAGTTGTGAGGTTTGTGATAGGAGGGGGGTCATTTTGTGGTTCATTATGGGCATGGAGATCAGGGAGATGGCTAGCTTGCTGTTTTTGCTCTGTTTATGTTTCATTCAGAGTTATGTTTTCATTATTTTTCCCATTTTCCTCTTCATCGTATTCTTCTAGAGTAGCCATTATGTTGAAATCCATGGGTTGTATGTTTGTATTTCCATTATCTGATCTGGGCTCTTTTGAGGATTGGTCATTATAGAGAATGAAAGAGTCTAGATCTGTATGTACAGAGTATAATGGTGAGTTTTCAGGTTTCTCGAGGCTACTAAATAAGAATTTCATTTGAGACTCTCTATACAGTCTTCTAAGTTGGCCAAATATAGGGATAGTGGCATATGAGCCATCCATCTGCAAGGTTCCTTGCAGTTTGGCTCCCCATGATCTTGAGAATAGCATGCCATACTTAGGTGGCACATCTGCCACCACAACATCCATGACATACATTTAGCAGGAATCTGGGTTAAACTTACACATAAGTCTTTGATGAGGCCTAGGCATTTTACTCTGCTGGAGTCAAATGAGTATAAGTCTTTGTAAGGTCGGGTTATCTCTAGGCCTAGCCTTTCCATCACTACCTTAGGCATTAAATTATGTGATGCTCCAGAATCATGCATGGTGTTGTGGAGTATCTTGTCATGAATGTTAAGACTGATATAAAAATGTGGAACTACCCCTTCCTGAAACTTTCCTTCAATTTTGGGACCAAAGAGTAGGGCTGGTTGATCATCATTCAGATTTACAGAATCATTTATTTCTCCCAGATTCAATGCTTTCAAAATTTGGCCTTTATATACATCTTGAGTGGCCATCTCAGATAATGGTACAAGGATTTTTATTTTTGCAATCTCACTCTCTAGATTAAAAGTGGAATGGACCTTTGTAACGCTCAATTCTGTTTTATTTGCCACTGCTTTAGTAGCCGAATAGGTTTGTGATTTCTCACTATGTACAAGGTTGGGAACAGTTGTATCAGGAGTACTAACTAAAGTGCTAGTACTGCTGGTTGGTTGGTTTTGTTTTCCAGTGTCCTGGTTTTCCTTCTCCTTATGTTTACCAGAACCTTCAATTGTTGATTTGTTGTTTGCAGCAAATGATTTAAAGGATTTATCAGGTCTTTTCTTGATGGTTACCTCAGGAGTCTTTGTTTTGAAAGTATCTTGGCTTTTCTTGCTCCTAAGTTCATATTATTCCCTGACCTGCATCATGGCATTTTCAAATCCTAGTCTGTAATCTTCAGTTTCTAACCATTCCTCCTCCCAAAATGATGGTGAGGGCTGATCTTCTTTTGAATCACAGTTAAGGACTGAGTCCTCTGCTTCAAACATGTTTATTGTATTCCCTTCAGACTCTTCAATGATTCCCTCGTCCTCATCTAAAATTTTTTCTTGAAATGGGGGAATAATTTGTTGATCTGACTCTCTTTTTTTGTTGGGGGCAACATTGTTTCTTCTAATGTTTTGGTTTTGGTTTCTGTTTTGGTTAGTGTTTTGGACAACCATCCTCTTTATCATTTGTTGAAGTTATTCCACATTTTTTGAAATTCTGTCATATTTGGGATCAGATGTGGAAGCTACGTTATCATCCCTATATGTTACCCTATTTTCAGCTTTTAGTCTTGCCCTTTTTTCCATCAGGTTTGCTTCTATGGTTATTGCTCCTTTCTGCATGTCTTCCAAGGTGGTGTATTCTTTGTCTCTAAGATCATAGGCCAGGTCAGCATAAAATCCATCAGGATACTTAGCCAGGGCCATACCTTGTGGAGGTTTCATGTGTGGAGGGAGAGCATTGTAAATGTTGTTGAATCTAGTGGTGTAATCATGAACACTCTCTCCCACATTCCTCTTAAGGGACATGTATTCTGCTAGGAGCTGGCGAGGGTTTGCTCTAACCTCCCATTTGTTTATAAAGGTCTGGTATAATGCAGGGAGATCTTGAATACTGCCATGAGGCAACCCCTTAAACCATTTCTTTACCTCGCCCCCTAAGCTTTGGGCAAAGATCCTCATTTTGATTGTTTCATCATCAATTTCCATATAGTCAAAGGAGTCCTCCATCTTATCTACATGTTGCTGAGCTATTATGAACTCTTTAGCAGTGAAGTGTGGGATTTTTGACTGATAATAATTTGGTAAGGGTAACAAGGGTTGGGGTAGAACTAAAGGTGCATACCAAGCTGCCATGTTAATGTTCTGATGAGGTATAGGGTTGGCTTGAGCAGCTAGTATTTGGATGACAGGGATACTAGGACCAGCAGAAGTCTGTTGAGTAGATCTAGGGTGAGAGAGCCCCAAGTTTTGAAGGAAGTGAAAATCAGGTGGTGTGGAAGGAGGGGTTTCACTGTACCTAGTGTTTTGACCACTGTTAGATGGTGTATTGTAAACTTCGAGGTCTTGCTGGTCTAGATGATTGAATGACCTAGTTCTCGGTAGTCTATTAGGTATGTCTAGGTCAGGGAGGAAATTTGCTAGAGCTGTTAGGTTTTCTTGTGTAGAATTAGCTCTATGAATGTTGCTGGAAATAGTTGATCTCCTACTTACAGGTGTTCTCTTGAGGATTTTCTCAGGATTATCAACTATTTCAGGTGGGTTTGGATCAGGGCAAGCTCTCGTATGGATGGTTCTGTGAGCCAGAATGTTGTTCTTGAACTAAGCAGCTTAACCCTACTTGTTATTTATACTGTGGTTAATGTTGTCTTAGGGACTGGCCTCCCAGCGAAGTCTTCATTGTGTTTCGGGTCTGGTCTCCCAGTGGAGTCTGATGCGAAACCAAGATGATCAGCAGGCCTACTGATCACCAGTGGAGTCTTTTAACGTTTAGGAACAATGGAGTTGCCAAGTGGAGGGTTTAGGATGTTTCTAAGGGGTACACTGTCCACCACAGTGCTCAGGCACTATCACCTTTTGGGAATCTCCTCTGAATCAGCAAGCTCCAACCAGAGATTGACTGGGAGGGAATTTACCAGATATGTCACCTCTGAAAAGAGGATGAGATCTGGAGGCTACCTGGCCCTATCCAGGCTCTGTCTAAGAGTATGGTGGATATTCAATAATGGAGGTTGATTCAGGAAAGGGGTGAATTTCTGCCAATCTAACCAGAGATTCTGGGTTTGAATGCCTAGGGGTGTTCAAAGTGTAATGCACTCAAGTCCCCAGCGGAGTCACCATTATGTTGGGGTTCCCATGTTTTGGCCAGATTGGTGAGACCAAAAGATGAGACAACATTAGAACCACTTTCAGACCTTAGGATCTAGCCCTCCTAGGTCCAGAGAGGGATCTCTCTATATGAGTCAAACTATATGTCTTTGGAGCTCGAATGTTATGATTTTAGGCTAGTTATAGGCTCATGGTTTTTTGTTTGATTGTTTGTGTTTGGTTGTAAGGAATCAGGAAAAGAAGGACTAATATAAGACAAGGATGAGCAAAGAGGAAGCTTAGGCAGAGACAGATAACTCAAAGAACATCAAAGCCATTGGGCTATGGAGTCCAGAAATGATTTATTTGTAATCAATGTGCAAGCTTTCATTTGGGCTAGTCATCTAGAGCATTTGGATCTTAAAGGATGATTGGTGGAATGGGACATTAAGGACAGAAAATGAAAGGAGGAGAACCAACCAACTCTGTCTATAGATCAGGTCAGAGGTCATTTAACTCCAGACCTGCTTGGACAAAATTAGAGGCAAAACAAGGGATCTTGGAAAGGTTAACTGGTCGCGCAAGGATCCTAGTGGACAGGGCTAACACTAATCCCCAGTGCTCCCAAACCTTCCAGTTAAATCCTACCAAGAACATCTAAACATGGACTTCATCAATTCATACATCAGAGAGAAGGCAATATCATCCACTACACTGGTTAAATCAATTGAAATCAACATTCAGATACACATATAAGCAGAAAACATTGAAGTAGGGAGAGCAGAAAACATAGGGCACCTATCAAGGGTGAATCCTATATTATACTTCTGTTGCCTACCAGCAGAAATGGAATGAAATGAAACATGAAATAAGAGCAAGTCAATCACAAATACAGAGAAAGAGGAAACATCAGTAGCTGCTTTAGATCAGGATCCAAAGAAACATGCTTGTCATATTAAAAACAACACCAATCAGGTACATCACAGCCCATAGCTTGAACATTCAGTCTGAATACATCTAGTCTCAGTCTATCTTACAATATTACACAGAGAAGTTGTCTCAAGAGGAACAATGCTTGCATTTCACTGATTTCTCATCAACAACCATTACAAAGTTCTCTTCTCTGCTTTATAGCAAGGATGAACCCAAGACCGACTGAAGGAGTAGGTGAAAATTAAATGTATCATTAATAAAAACAATGAATGCAGGGCCGAAACCCATTCTGCTTGATCTACTATGTATTTAATCTCTGCCACCTTCCTTGTGAAAGGATGATGTGCTTTGGATATGATCTTGACATCTTTTGGCTGAAGTACTCCTGGATGATTTGATAAAAAATGAAATAAACTCCTAGGAAGGTTTGTCTCATAAATGTCTGACTGTTTTTGAGCTGTAGTTAAGGCGAAAATTCTTTCAGGGATGTTATGTATAATAAAAGTTGTATGGACGCCCTGTACTTTGATAAAGAGAAACATTCTGCTGACAAATAACCTTGATGGTACCTTTTACTTGTGCACAGGTTCCTTTGATCGATCCTTGGGGTCTGTAATCTGCTACTTTGTCTCTGAAAACATTGACTTAGGGCTCGAGGTCTTCGTTGATGTGCCCTAATCCCTCTGCTCTGTACTGAAATTATTTGCTGCTTCATTACTGCCTCTGTCGAGTTAGCTCGAGCTTTGAATGGTGCTAGCAGGATTTCTGGCGTTTGAACTCCGCTTTTCTTTAATGCAAGTCCTGACAGCCCCATTCCTTGACTCTCTCATGATGGTACTAGTTCATTGGATTTTATCTTGCCTGCGTCGCTCGCCATTGAGATAGTACACTGAACAGTGGTGGTTTTCTTCCTCTATAAACCCTGCAACATAGAAAACCTGTGAAGAAATCCATGGACGAGGGTGGCAGGAGATGTGGATGGGTGAAACGGACGTGCAGGCGAGGACATGGCGAAAAAACGCAGTGAAGCGATGAAATATGGGAGGCAGATGCGCAGCGAAGATAGTTTGCATGGGAAAACCACGTAAAAATGACTTCGGAACAAATATGTGCAGTGAGACATGCGGGCGTACGACAAGGATACGTGGAGGTGATGTGGCAAGGCGGGGTGACGAGGAATGGTCAACAGAAGACAAACGAACCTGGTCCATCCATCGGGGTGGAGATCGACAGTTGAGAACGACAGAAGGTGGGCCAACGGGTATGATGGGCGGAGGTTAGACAGTGTGCAGGCTCGATGAATGAGCACCGTTGGATGAGGGCTCCAGGATATGACGGCCGAGGTGAATTCCGCTGCCCGACTTTCGTTTGGGAGATAATGCGCGAAATGGGTGGTTTTGAAATCGTACACTCGGACACACGGTAGAAGATGAGTGGAATCGTTGGGCCTCCGGGGAAAATCGCTCGGCGCCCAACGGTGGTGCGGAAAATACCGGCGGGTTTTGGGAGAAATGACGTATGGCTGGCGGGATCCACCATTTCGAGCGTGCTCCGCGTCGTCGGATCTGGGACGGATCAACGGTGGAAAATGCGCCCGAAGCGCTCTGGCTATGAACCGTCGATCTGTGGATTTAAATGGGTGGTGGAGATGGACTGCGGGGGGCCAAGGTGTATGGGCACGGGAAATTTGGAGCAACCCCTCGTAGTGAATAGCAACCGTTCGATCGGGTTTTCCCACATCCCGATGAGTCAACTACGGGGGCTCCATGGTTTGACTCTATGGATGGAGTAAAGCCCCCGCAGGGGAATCGCTTCAGTCATGGCGCCGGGTCTTATGGAAGGAAAAGGGCGCGGGGCTATCAGAAGAAGGGCTAAGACCCAAAAACATAAAATTTATCATTTTAATTCATTTTTAATGCGTTTTGGGGCCAATCAAAGGGTAAATGTAGGGGAGATGGAGGGGGAAACTAGGGAAATAAGGGAGATGGGGAAATTTAAAGGGGATTTTGGGGGATTTAGGCATAGAGAGGGGGAATCTTGGGGGGGAAGAAAGGGAATTCGGATAAAGGGAAAAGAAGGGGAATTGATGTATTTCGCAAGGGTAAAGGAGGGAATAATAGGCCCTTTTTGAGAAATGTACTAGCAGAGAGGATCTGTGTGAGGCACAGCAATTGAGAGACTTCAAGGAGGATGGGTTTTCAGGGGAAAGGCATTCCTTGAATGCTCAAAACAATCTAGCGCCCAGCTTGCTTGTCAAGAATTTCATAGGGGGGCTAACATATATATATATATAAATTTCTTGAGCACTGATTTCTTACCACAGGCAAGGGATTGTTTCTTAAGATACAACACCTACAATAATGAAATTTGCTACTCAAAATATTTTTTTACCAACCGAACTTGTGATTGTGAGGCTTTGAGAGCTGCAACTAGGCTTTCGAATTTAACTTGCAGTGAGGCCGAGGCTGGGAAGGAAATTTCAGGGATGTCACTGCATAACTGGTAGACGACACTTTCTAATTCCTCCTGTTGAGCTAAGGCTGTCTGTTGTGCTATCCGAGCCTACTCAGATTCTACCGGCTTGGCGACTGCGAACTTCTTGGGCTCGCCAACATGCTCTTGAGTGCGTGCCTCCCTGTCCTGAAGCTCTATCGAAATGAATATGTGCAATGTGTGGAGTTGCCCACTTAGCAACCTGGCCAAGTCAAGGTTAACCTCAGAGCAGGTGTGGACTTGCACGCATAAATCTGGTGGATTCATAGATACTGCAACACTTGAGAGGGAACAGACTCTACTTCTTGTGGTCATGATGATTGCTATGGAGGGAAGGTTTGCAGGTACCAACCTCACTTGATCCATGCTTGCTTGACCAGCCTCTCTTGGTCCACTTTAGCTTGCAAGGTATCAGCCTTCAGTTGTAGAACCTATAAGTTGGACTGCAGGGCTTCTACTGCAGCCTTCTACTAAGCCCCTATGGTTCTCCATCAATCCTTAGACGCCAAGGTGACGAAATCGGTAATTTTTTCAAGGTCCCCCTCAGTCGGAGTAACCATATCCTCTCCACCCTTCTTTTACCCTTTCCTTTTATTGCGTGGTACCTTAGAAGTTTCTCCTTCACAGTTGATGCCATGCGATGATTCGGTACCAGCTCCACTAAGCCCATCCGACCCACGGGGGTCTATCTCTGCGTGGTCACTGCCCAATTCCTAATATTTTTCTACTTCGTCAATGTTGTCATCAACTAAGTTTTCGTTGGTGTCTCGCTCGTCTCCTCATGTCTCTGGGATGGGGATATTCTTGGGATCCATGTCACAATCATCGAGTGACAAATTTCCATAGTTGAGAATATCCTGCATCTGCGCATTCCACGCTAGTGCAACACATTCTCTCTAAGGTAAAGACTCATCAAAGACAAGAGAATCTATATCTTGTAGGTATTCATCCAATTTCTATGTCCCTCCAACTAAACCATATGTCACCATGAAATCCTCTGTCATTTTACCCCAATGGTGAGTGCACTGGTGTAGCTTTGTATCTAAATACCAGGTGGTGGGAATTGGTCCTAAGTCGTGAATAAAAATACAGACACATTCATTTAAGGTCCTTTCATTCCATAGCTCCATACACATAGCCAAGTGATTACGTGGGTCCCCAAAACTAGAAAAGAGCTCCATGGGTGAGTTAACTAGAGGTTCAAATCATAGGACCATCATTTTTCAGCATTCCTCCCTGTCCTGAAAATCCCCCTTGTGGATTTCCCACCACTGTGTAGGGGTCGCATGCATAGCCAAATCAAGGGCCCAAAATATCCATTCCTTAGGGACATTTTTTTTTAATTCTTTAAGAAATTCCTTAACACTACTAGAACCATTGAAGTAAGGCAATTCTCTTACCTCTGAGGAAATGCACCGAAAGCTCTTTGTGATCTTGAGGCAGTTCAGCGAAGATATGTCATGCAACTGATTCTTCTAGTTTTCTATCTCACCATCTGAGTCTCATGAAATTTCTTTCTCCCAACACAACATGCCATCAACTATAGGGTTGATCCAATCATCATCCTAGGTAGTTAGTTGTAAATATGGTCAACATCCTCCTCATTGCGCATAGGCTCTGTATATCGTTTACCTTCTGCCAGATCCAGGGGGACTATTACCCACGTACCATCATTCTCGAAAACAATTCTCCTCCTTTTCATATGAATGATACATCCCATGTCAATAGCCAAATCTAGTCCTAAAAGAGCAGGGCAAGGGTCCGCATCATCCACAATTTGGATTACTTCAAAATATGCATAGACTTTATGTTATGTGGATAAATCCCTCTTGTGGACAAGAGCGATCTCCTGAGTATCCTATGGATAGCTAGAAACAAACATCCATTTGTAAATCATTTTCTATAGATTATATGTGATTCAAAATTATTATAAACAAAGAAAGAGGACATTCTCCTACCTTGAAAATTAGACGTTCGGTGCAACCTTTTATCCAGTCACTCCAAAGAGGCTTCTTTAGTAAGTAGAACCTACAATCAAAGATAGAAAAAAGAATTAAAAGCATCTGCAACATATAATAATTGAGAATATCTAATCTAACTCAAAGATCAAGGAATCCAAGTATTGAATTATTCAAATAGACACAACAACAACTCAATGAGAAAAGGAGATCCATATGTATTATCTTGTATGAAAAGAGTAACTTCACAACCTCTCGCCTTGATTGTTATAGCATCATTTCTCACCTTCATATGATTCATGATTGCTTTTATGGCTTTGGGCACCCATTCCTACAGACTTGGACAAATTCACTAAAAAACAGTGTAAAAATCCCCATACGCGGTTATGCCCAGACTTTTCCGCGTGTATACGCGACTCCACATGCACTTTTCCGCGTATGACATTAAAATCATTAAAAAATATATAAAAATTCCCTATTTTCGGGCTGGGTTGATGGTTACTCTGGTAGTTCAACCACCCCAGCACGTGGCCAACTGTTTCCAACTGTTGAAACTACTTTGAGGGAGTATAAAAGCCCCTCATGTGTATGGCCTAAGGGAGAGAGAGAAATTATTGATATTATACTCTGTTGGCATTCCCTATCCAAGTCTGAATTCCCGTGCCTCCTGCACTTCCCAGTTCATTACAGGAAACCCTTGTTTCCTGGAGATGCTCATCTCTTTATATGTCATCTCGTATGCACCAGTTCGGAAGGAATCTTAGCGAGGCAAGGGTGGGACGGATCCGGACGACGGTCTGCTCGAAGATCGTGGAAGGATTCAGGTGATCTCTCCACTCGTTATTTATGTACATGCTATTTATAATACAGAAGAACCATCTTGTTCCTGAAATATACGTGTTAGTGTCCACTTGCATATATGAGAATATTGTTATTTAAGCATTTATTATGGTTTATCTAATGTTTCATATGGATTTCACTAACATTTAGAGTAGATATATGCTGTACAACAAGTTCTTCGTGCTTGTTTCTTCTTGTCTTTCAGGTTAAGAAGGAAGGACGGCTGCTGGGGGTTTGGACCCCGCGGGATCTGCTTCAACCGTAGGACCTACGCGTAAGTTCCTTGATCTGCTCTATTTAGTTTTTCATGAACATGTATGGTTGTGTGAGTCCTTCTTGAGTAGCATGCCCTGCTCTGTGGAGGTTTAAACCCAACGAACCTCTAGGGTTATTTTCCCCGAAACAGAACTGGCGACTCCGCTAGGGATTGCATTCTTGTGATTCCCCTGTTGGGAGGTTTCAGCTGTTTGATAGGTTTCCAACAGTTTTAACTTCTATTTGCAGTCCAGTTTACTCTTTCTCAGTCAGACTGAAGTCCTGGTTTCTTATCCAGGCTTGATCCTTTTTGTTTTTTCATTATTTACCTTTATATACGGGCTTTTTGCTGCACACAGTCGCGTATACACGCAAGTTTGTCTAAAGGGAGTCGCGTATACGCGTGTTTCCTTTAGCACAGTCGCGTATGCACGCTTGTTGCTAAACTGTGAAGTTGCGTATACCTAGGCAGATTTTGAAATTTTGGATTCCTTGACTTTTTAGTCCTTTCTGTCTATGGAGACTTGTTCCTGCAGTGTCTTTGTACCCTCTGGATTGTGAAGAAAGTGGTCTTTGGTCTTTTCTCTCTTTCATTTGATCGAAAACTAGTCTTTTTGGCAAAGTGTTGTTTCTGGTGCTAGCACTCCTGGTTCGAGTACCAAGATCTCTTTCTGGGGATTCTTGGTTGTTCTGCTTTATCAGAACAGAGAGCTCCTGCTCATTTACTCTTTCCTATCTTTGTGGTTCACTTTGAACTACGATTTTTGCTTATTTCTTGATTGGTTTTCTTGGGTTCAGTTGGCTAGGTCTTGTTGCAACTTTTGAAGAGTCTTTTTTGATTCTTTGAAATTTTTTGTTTGCGGCAAGGTTGCACTATTCTTCTAGGCTGAGTGGCTGAGTTTTCTTGTCTTCTTTTTCTCATATTGATCTTGCTATGAGTTAGCCCTATAAGATTTGGAGCATTTTTGAAGTTTTTGCTTGAAATTCAGTATTGTTTGGCTTGGGATTTTATAGTTTTACTTCGTCTTTTCAAACTCTTTTATAAAACTCAAAAGCTCAAAAAACATTTTTCTTTGTTGTTTGCTTTTGTTTTTGCATTTTTGTTTTCGTTTCTTTGCATCTTTTGAAGCTTTGTTGAGGTTTCTTGCCTTCGGATTTTGGCTTGATTTTGGAAGGGAGTTATCATTCATTTCTTCCTCTTGTTTTTAAGCGTTTTTGGTGTCTTCATATTAAGAGTTCTTGATTTCAGGAACTAGCTTTCTGGACAACCAAGAAGAGTTAAAACTGAAGGACTTTTGGGAAATTTCACTCTGCTTTAGGAGATTTTGCATCTTAGAATTTGCATGCTTGTAGTGATTTGCATCAAGTGCACTTAAGCATTTAGTCATTTTCATAGTTTTTGTAAGTGTGAGTTTGTTATCTGAAAAGAAAAATACAATTTTTAATCTCATAAAAACTGTATTGAAGTTGCTTTTCATCGAAAGACAATAACTGCATTTGCATGTAGTTTGGTTTTTTATTAATTTCTTTCTGCGTCAAAACACCATAAGTTTCATTTCCGCATCCCTTTGACTTAACATAACAGCCCATTAAAATAAGCGATTTAATTTAAAATCAACTAGCAAGTTTTCTAAGTGTCATACACCAACTAGCTAGGTTGTAGGGCCTTGGATTAGGTGAGTGGAGAGTTAACTCTCCAAGTCCGCTCAAACAAAACATAGAAGTTGATTAATTGAGCGAATCCGACTCCGTTAGGTGGACCGGGAAAGCTCTCCTCCAGAGAGTCAAGCGCGAGGGGAAGTGAAGGCTGAGAAGAGGGATACCCCCTCTCTGATTAGCTGAATCTGACCTCAAGACCATTCCGCCCGGCTTCTGACATGGATTGGTGTCCATAGTTGCCACTCCTAGGTTCCACACAGGTGACTGCGGGGGGGAATACCCGTGGTACCTGAGTCAGATGTTCCATCACTTTCAGCAGTACTTCTGGGGGGTGCCCTTGCGAAGCTTGGGTGCTTGAGCTGGCAAAGGCTATCGTTAGGAGGTCGGCGTAACTATTTCTGATACCTTTGCTAGTAGCCCTGGGCCGTAATTATCCTAGACTGCTTTCGGGAGGTCCTATATTTCGCTTTCCTGTATTTTGGTGTCCGGTCCTCATCACCCGGAGTGGAAATACTTGAAGGCTGTTTGCTTGGTTGTATCTCAGGGATTTTTCTTATAGTGAGTGCTCTTTTCTCCTAGCTTGCTTAGCTTTATATTTTTTGAGTCTAATTAAAATTTGCTAAAGTGGCTGATCAAGCGCCTCGTCGATCGAGGAGAATCTGGGGGTTATCTCCCGAGAGTCCATAGCCTTCTTCGAGAAGGCGTAGGAGTGATTTAGCAGGTGGTTACCACCTGGTGACGTCTGACGCAGTGGAGAGAGATCCTCCACAAGGATCTAAAGGTTTCATAGCTTATTCTGGTGTCGGTTCCGAGAGGTGCGTTTCGCTCACCTCGCGAGTTTTATTTCCTCAGGAAGAAGATTTTCAAATTGAAGAAGTACCTGAACCTCCTGTGTCAGGTCCATCTCCTCTTCCTCCTGATTATCCGTTCGTTGTTCAATACATCAGACCTGAGTCAGAGAGACCGGAAGATCTTCCGTATCATTCATACCTTTTGATGGCCACAACTGGGAACGCGACTTCTGCTATGAGTGCTGTAGGCATTCAGACTCCTGCTTCTGTTGAAGGAGGAGGCACTATTGATTTATCTTCGATTGCTTCTAGTGCTGTTGTGTTTGGCTCTGGTTTCACCCAAGAACATGCTTCTCATTCTGGTCCCTTCTGTTCAGGGATGCCCACTAGTGGGAATCCCTCTTTTTCTTTTTCCGCTGCTGCAGCAGGATCTACACCCATGTCTTCCATGGCTAGTGGATCAACTTATTTTCAGGGTTTCCCCTTTGGAACTGAGCACATTCCTAGTTCCAATCCTTCTTTAGGGTCCTTTCTGTTTACGTCTCAGACCCAGAGTTTCAATCCTTGGTCTGGAGGTCAGAATTCGACCACTTTTACAGGATGGAACCCTGTATTCACTACAGTGGGGGCAGGGAATCAGTTTTACGCAGGTCATCAAGGGAATACTTCCTTCCCTTCGTCGAGTGCTTATCAGACCTTTTCTCCTCTTTCTAATGCCTGGAACCCCTATCAGGTGCTCTCCTCTTCATTTCATACTTCAGCAGGGGGAACTGGTCTGGGCTTTGGTAACTCTGCGTTGGGAGGAGGTTCTTCTCCTTTTTCTACGAGTCCTTTCTAGAAACCTGGTGCCTCATAAAATCCAGGGTATTCTTTTCAGAATGTTGGGAATCCATCCCATCAAGGATGGAATCCTCAGGCTCCGCCTCGCTTACCTTTTCTGGCAACGTTAAACTTGCCAGATCTGTCGAAGTTGACTAATGATCCGATTCGTTATAGTCCGAGGTGGCCTCCGGTTCCCACCAAAATTCCTTCAAACATTCCAAAGTTTGAAGGTAAGAATGGAGAAGATCTGCCTGACCACATTACCACTTTCCATTTATGGTGTTCTTTGAACTCCCTGATCGATGATTCGATTAGGTTGAGATTATTTCAACGCACCCTAACTGGAAACGCTGCCAAATGGTATATTGAGCTAACTGGGGGCATTTTTGCTACATTTGGAGAACTGGTTGTTACATTTATGAACCATTTTCAGTTTCCTGTCTGATATGACACTGGGACTGAACTCCTAGCCAATTTTAAGCAGGATGAAGCAACCCACATTTCTGATCACATTCAGGAATGGAGGAGAAGGAAGAGGCTTATTAAAGCTCATATTCTAGGTGAATTCCTTTTGGAGTGGTTTCTGAAATCCCTGCAGTCAGATATTTCGAAAGATGTATCCCTTTCTGGGGTATTTTCCGAGGAGCAGGCCATTTTTAGGGCCCAGCAGCTAGAACTGATCTATTCTCAGTCTGGGGTCCTCCACAAATATCTACCCAATGCTCCTCGCTCAATTAGATTTATCTAAAACTAAGCCCGGTCCTCATGGTGATGGACTGGTTGGATCGATCAATAGTGGTGCAGCCAGCCTGCTTACTCAATTGCCGCAGTTGTCTTTACAATCTGGTCCTTCTGGTCAGGCTGTGCCTGCTGAGTCATCGCCTTCTGAGTCTTTGTCCATAAATGCTGTCCAAGCTTATGATCCCAAAGGAAATCAACAATCTGATGGGAAGAAGAAAGGAAAAAATAACAAGAAGAAGGGTAAGAACGGGAAGGGTAATGCGAATAAAACCAACGAGCATGTTGGTGAGGGTCCAAAGGAGAAAAAGAAAGTGAAGTTTCCATGCAAGTTGTGTACTGGAGACCATCTCACACACCTTTGCCCTAAAATTCAGGATGCGCAGCGCTTGTTAGCCTAGCAGGGTTCTTCTAGTTCCTAGGCTGTGTTAACAAACCCTTTTCCCCAAGGGCAACAATTAGTTGTTGGCGCGAACCAAAATCCTGGGGCTTCCTCTGGGGGCACCCAGGAAGGGGAAATTCCATCGAACATTTTTATGATGAGTGCTCACGTGGATATCGCTACGAGATCCCGTGATTATGGCAGAGAAGAGTCTTTGAAAGCTAAGGATACTCCTGATGCTATTGAGCCGCTTCACATTACGAAGCCTACTGTTGAGTCTATGCCTCGGATGCCCAAAGCATCTTCTAAGCGATCAATGATTAATCCGAATGCTAGGGCTGCCCAGAACTACTCGATTGTAGAAGATCTGGCACAGAGTCCTTGTGCTATGTCAGCTTTAGAGGTACTCCAGTCTTGTCCGGCTCAGCGTAGTACTTTTCTCACTACCATTGGGGCTATTTATCCAAAAAATTCTCTTCTGATTACTTTTGATATGACTAATTTTAAGAAGAGACTCCCCCATCACATGGCTTTTCATATTAAATCATCGTATCAGAAGTGCAATATCTTTCGAACGGTTGTTGATGAGGGTGCTTCCACATGCGTGTTGTCTCTCACATGTTGGAAGACAATTGGATCTCCCAAAGCTGTTCCATCTACCACTCTTCTGACTGCGTTCGATGGTCATTCTCACAGACCCCATGGTATTGTCCTAGCTTTGCCCATTTGTGTTGGGGGAAAAACTGTTAATATAGAGGTTGAGGTAGTGGATGCAAGCTTGGACAACAACCTTCTATTGGGGAGGAATTGGATTTATGAGATGGATGCCATTGCATCCTCATTATTTCGAATTATATGTTTCCCCCACGAAGGGAGGATTGTTACAGTGGATCAATTGGACTGTCCTCCGGTAGACCCGAATGCGTCTTCTGACTCATCTGTTCCAAAGTTGGATAATACTAAGGCGCCTGTTGAGAATTTAGGAGTTGGAATGTATTCTTCCTTGATGGGTACTTTTGATATTCCTCCTCCTACGGTTCATATTAATGCAATTTCATCCTCCAAGGCTCCTCTTTGAAGAGAGTTCTTCAGAAATCATTATTTTTTGGACCCTTGGAACTTACCTTCCCCTACTGCCACATTAGCGGAAGGTCAAGTGGGTGGAATGGCATTTCATATTTCTGCAGCTGAGATTGCTTATCAGTCTATTGTTGACTCTGCAGAATCCAGTCCAGCTCCTCTTTCACCGGAAGAGTTGGATGGAGATGTGGCTCCGACTTGGACGCTTAGTTCTTCTTCGGCCCAGGATTGCCTTCATACCACTCTTCCATCTGAAGAGGCCATCCTGGAAGCCATGACTGGTATAGATAGACCGTGGGATGATTTTCATCATCGGTCTTATTTTTTACCTGACTTGAGCGAAGTTGAAATAAGTTTTCCAAGTCCTCCGTCTCCTGGTCCTGTTCACCCAGTCTTGAACCCTTTAGCACCAACACAGGTTTATGTTGAAGGGAACATGGCTGTGATTTCTCCTACTATCCCAGTGAAAATTTCCAGGGATCCCAATATTATTGAGAATGTCTTCATCGGAGCTGAATGTTCCCGTGAAGAGGTTCAAATTTACACCGAGCTCTTTAAAGAGTATAGGGATGTATTCGCTTGGTCTTATGAGGAAATGCCTAGAATAGATCCATCTATTGTCCAGCATGAGATCAAGACGTATGAAAACGCTAAGCCGGTGAGGCAAAAACTTCGTCCGGTCAATCCTAGGAAGGCAGCAGCTATCAAAGCTGAAGTTGAGAAGCTGCTTAAGGCGGGATTCATTTTCCCTGTTCCTTTGACTGAATGGGTTTCAAATCCCGTTCCCGTAGATAAAAAGCAAGGAACAATTCGAGTTTGCATCGATTTCAGAGACCTAAATAAAGCATGTCCTAAAGATAATTACCCCACACCATTTATCGATCAGATCATTGACGAGTGTGCCGGTAATGAGATTTTCTCCATCATGGATGGTTTCTCCGGATATAATCAAATTACTATCCATCCTGAAGATCAACATAAGACTGCCTTTATTTGTCCCTGGGGTACTTTTGCATACAAGAAGATGCCTTTTGGTCTTAAAAATGCTGGGTCTACCTTTTAGCGGGCCATGTCATATGCCTTTCATGACATCAAAAATATTATCGAGGCATACTTGGATGATTTAGCTGCTCATTCTAGAAAGAGGATGGATCATCCTGGTCACCTCCGGCAAATATTTGAAAGATGTCGTTTCTATAAGATTAGATTGAATCCGAACAAGTGCGTTTTCGCGGTTACATCCGGCCGGTTATTGGGATTCATTGTGTCTAGGGAAGGGATAAGGGTAGATCCCTTCAAGGTTGAGGCAATACTTCGGTTGCCTCCCCCGTCCTCTATCCGTCAGCTTCAAAGTCTACAAGGAAAGTCTAATTTTCTTTGGAGGTTTATCGTCAATTATGCTGAAGTTACAAAGGGATTTATGAGATTGTTGAAGAAGGGAGTTCCTTTTCTTTGGGACGACTACGCTTAACGCTCATTCGATGCTTTGAAGAAAGCATTGACCTTTGCTCCTTTATTGAGTCCACCTGATTATAGCAGGGATTTCCTTTTGTATCTGGCAGCAGCAGAATCTACTATTGGTATGGTTCTGGTTCAGGAGGATGGTGCTCTTGCAGAGCATGTTATATACTACCTTAGTCGAGGCTTGGTAGGACCTGAACTCCGGTACACTCCGATAGAAAAATTAGCTTTAGCAGCAGTTCATGCTGTGCAGCGACTCCGGCATTACATTATTCTTCGCAAAACTTATGTTTTGGCAGCAGCTAATCCATTTTAGTTTGTTCTCAGTAGGTGAGTGATTGGGGGAAAATACAATAGATGGATTGTGATTTTGTAGGAATTTGATCTTGAGTTTATGTCTGCCAAATCCAAGAAATCATTAGTTTTCGCGGAATTGATCTCCGAGTTTCCCTGTGGGGAAGAGATGATCTATGATGAATCCTTTCTGGATGAACATTTGTTTCTTATCTCTTCACAGGATCCTTGGTATAGAGATATAATTGTGTATCTTCAGACTGCGAATTTTCCCTCTACTTTTTCGAAAGATGAGCGTCATAAGCTGCGTCACTTGGCCAAGAATTATTTGATTATTGGTGATGCTTTATACCGTCGAGGGGTTGATTCAATCCTGAGACGCTGCTTGACTCTCGAGGAAGCTGAGGCTGTGCTGAATGATTCCCACAGTGGAGCTGGTGGGGGTCATTTATCTGGGCTTGCTACAGCTCAAAAGATTTTGCGTGCTGGATACTTCTGGCCCTCGATTTTCAAGGATTGTATCGAATCGGTCAAAAAGTGTCATCCGTGTCAAGTCTATACTCGAAAAATGCGCGCTCATCCAGCTCCGATTTTTCTAGTCATTACTGTCGGTCCCTTTACAAAGTGGGGTATTGATTATACTACTTGTAACCCGCCTTCGGCTAAAGGTCACAAGTACATTATTGTAGCAGTAGACTACTTTATGAAGTAGGTCAAGGCTATGCCTACTTTTGGGAATGATGGTGAGACTGCAGCTCTTTTCCTTTTCAACCAGGTTATCGCTCCTTTTGGTATTCCTAGAGATATTGTCACTGATCATGGCAGTCATTTTCAGAATAGTATGATGGCTGAGTTGGGTCTCAAATTGGGTTTCCGGCAGGAGCATTCATCTCTGTATTATCCTCAAGCCAATGGGCAAGTGGAAGCTGTGAATAAATCCTTGAAGACAATTCTTCAAAGGACAATTGATAAAGCTAGATCCAACTGGCATATTATGTTATATCCTGCACTTTGGGCATAAAGGACGTCAGTGAAAACTGCAACTGGCTTTACTCCGTTTCAGCTAGTGCACGGGTTGGAATCTGTATTTCCCATTGAATGCGAGATTCCTTCTCTTAAGTCAGCTGTTGAACTTCTTCCTGACACTTCTAGTCTTGAAGAACAGCTCCTTCATCTGGAACATCTCGATGAGCAGCGTCATGATGCCGCCACGATGAATGAAGCGCATAAAAACCGAGTCAAAGTCCAGTACGATAAGGCGGTTAAACCCAGGATTTTTTCGGAAGGTGACCTTTTTTTGGTCTATGCCCAAGAAAAATATGCCCTGGGGGTAGGAAAGTTTAAGTCTATTTGGTATGGCCTCTTCATCGTTAAAAAATTCCTTAAGAAAGGAGTGTATACCTTGGTTGATTTCGAAGGGAACGAGTTGCCGGAGCCCAAAAATGGGCTCTATTTGAAGAAGTATTATGCCTAGGCTTCGACCTGGCATGTTGCTTTTGTATATAGTAGTTTTTTGCTTTGTACATATCTGGTTGATTCTTTTATTCTTTTTCAGGCTCATTATATGAAAAAGACAAAAAAATCAAATATAACAAAAAGAGCGGGAATGGGATGTGTTAGGGTCCCGTGATTTGGCTGATTGGTGAGCCAAATGACGATGTAACATCAAACCAAGCTTTGGAGCCCAAGGACCTAGCCTTCTTGGACTCAGAGAGGGCTCTCTCTATATGTGTAAAAGATATCGGTGTGTTTGCTTATGGTGTTCTGATATTAGGCTAGTTATGAAGTGAGTTTTTGATTTTTGGTTATTTAAGTTTGTGAGGGATAAAACTGATCAAAGATATAACATGGGTAACAAGAAGTTAGATCAACTGGGCTATGGGGTCAAAAAGGTCAAGGAAACTATCAGATGATGATATAAGGCTGCTGTAGGGCCGATTTGATTCAAGGTAGAAAGGATCTTTGGGAAAAATGGACTAAATGGACATCAAGTTTTTGAAAGACGAGGGATTTCAAGTGTAACTAGTTGATAGCAGTCATAAACATGTTATAGCAAGCCATTAGTCATGCTAATTGTAACTATGAGCTAATTAATACATAGAAATCAAACATTCAAGCCATGCATAGAAGTATAAGACCTCTAACTTTGGGAAATGGCTATCAGACTTTGGGGAAAACACATAAGACAGACTAACAACTCAAAATACTATGCCGGAATGCCTAAACACAGTCTTTAAGTTATTGGGCACTTTGACAAATAAGCTTTCATAGTTTTAGGCAAAGGGCTAGATCGGGACTAGGCCTCCTTGGTTCAACAAGATGATAATCTAATCAGTCAAAGAGATAGTTTCATGGACAGAACTATGGACAGTCATAGGTAAGAAGGGCACACCATACATCCTACTCACATGCATAGAACTTATGAATAAAACTAGCAACAGTATCCTTAAGTTACTAAAGAGCAGTTAAGAATTCTTTAGTGCAAATAAGGAAGAAGAAAACATAAAAGCTATGAAGATTTAGGAATTTGGAGGTGCCTCCATGGGCATATCTCAAACTTAATCTCTACTGATCTATAGCAAGCAAGAAGCATGTATCATGAATGAAAACTAGAAGACAACAACAAAGCAAGAAACACTATACCATTCTACCATGTCATGGAATCCATCAACAATCCTTCATCATTCATCAAAAGCATCCAAGAGGCAGTCCAAAATCATAACACAAGTATGTTCTTCAAAGCTCATATGACCAATATATTGATTCTTCTCTCAAGTTCAGCCTCTTTTTACAATGAAGCCTTATGGAATAAATAGGCTCAAGTGAGGAAAACCTCATGGTGCAACTAGCTATCCCATTGGCCTAATCAAAATATCTAAACTTGTCCTTGAGGCTTTGCAAAGCCCAAGGCACAAAATATCCCATAAAATATCTAAAAAAATGCTAAAAATGGAAATTATATTGACTTTGCATCATTTTCCAAGTGCAAAAATAGCTAAACGCACATTTGGAAAAAGCAGATTTTTGAGGTTCAAAAATTACAAAAATACTTCAAATTTATATCAGAAAAAGATCGCCTGAATTTCCGGAAACATTTGGCAGCCTTCCTGGTGTCGAAACGAGGCTCATGATAGCTCGTAGGAAAGCTCTGAGTGTCTAATTTCCGACGCAACTGAAATTTCTCCAATCTGATGCCCAGAAGTCCTCCAAATCTGCACCTGTGTGTAAAAAGCCGGAAAATTACAGTCTGCTGATAGACCAGGCAGAGTGTGCAAAATGCGAGCCTTTTTCGCCGTTTTGAGGGGGCAGATGATCTCCAAATGCTCTGAAAATCGCTGAAGACATGCTCATGACATTATGGCATCCGATGATACCATTCTCCTCCCTTGATGAATCCTCAAAATGAAATGGCGAATTTATGAGTTTTTGACCAAAAACTCAAAAATGCCAAAAAACCAAAAGTTGTCAAAATGGGCCCAAAATTGGTGTGTATGACCCTCAAGGGTCCTTGGCAACATGTTCTGAATCTTGGGTCCAAACTCCAAGTTTAACGGTGTCTTTCTTCCTTTTCTTCTTGAAACTGTTGTCCTTGATCATTATCCTTATGCTGCTGCTCAAACTGCTGAGTTTTTGCTGTTCAGCACTCTCTTCCTCTGGTTCCTGCTGCTACTCATCTTCACCACTGTCATGTTGCTACCCCTCATCTTCAGTTTGCTGCTTCCTGAAACATTGTCTTTCTTCTTTTGTATGTAACTCAACGACTCAATTCAACACCATAACACAGTCAAACAAAAGGTATCTATATAGTCAAAGGTTACTGTGTTTATAGAAATGGTGACAGAGCTTGAAAGGTTTTTTGATGTGGTAACAAAGGTCTTGTAGCAGTCAAACAATCAAGGCTCTTCTTCAAATGAAACCCTTCTCCCTTTGGTGTGCCTTTCAACTAAAATTTTAGTGATAAGCATACAGGCAATCAAAATGTAATACACAGTTGAATGTTTTTTTTTTAGTTTGGATAAGGTCATCCAGTTCCTTGTGTTTTGGTGTGATTACAAACAATCCTGTAGGAGTCAAACAACAAAAAATCCTCTTATCCAAAACACTGCCCTTGTGTTCACTTTTCTTCATATAAAGTTTGAAAATACCTCCAAATGGCGAGCTACAACTTTATACACTACTTTTGCTTTATGAAACAAAAGAGAAACACTGTCTTTGCCTTTTACTACATTAAGGAAAACATTTTGAAAATGAGAAAACACCTAATAACAATCACTGCTATCATAGAAATAGGCCCATTGTTTTTGTTTTCCAAACTTTGTGTTTCTGCTTCTGAGCAATGCCTCTACCTTTCATCACTGTTATGGCTTTGTTAATCATTTTTATGCTACTCTTCTATTTTTGGCTGCCATAATGTTCCTTTTAAAACATTGTTTGATCAATGTAAATTTGTCCCAAACTGTGCAACATGTTTGCTTTGGTATTAGGCCTCTGCTCCTAGGTAAATACTGCTCTTTTTCCTTGTATGTCCCTCAACAATAAGCTTTAAGAACAAAAACATAGCTAATCAGGATACATAATAAAGCACTGTTTCCCTTTGATATGCCTTTCCAACTAGTATGTTCAACACCATTTCATAGTGAAAGAAAGTGTATACATAGTTATAAGCCATTGTTTATAGGACAAAGTGACAAAGTTTGAGATGCTTCTATGGTGGTACAAAAGGTCTTGCAACAATCAAACAATCAAGGTTCTTCTCTAAACAGAACTCTACTCCTTTGGCATGCCTTTCAACTAACATATCTCAACATTATCAACACAGTCAAAGTTACTGTTCATAAGATAGGAAAAAAGGGCTTATGTTGTTTTTATGATGTAATAGCAAAGGCCTGTAGCATTCAATAGTAAAACTCCCCTTTAACAAAAAAAAACTGCCTTCTCTCTACCCCACTGGCTCTTCTTTATGGAATGAAAGGTTAAACACTGTTTTTCCTTGTTAACACAGAGGAAGCCTTTGAAAAGGAAAAAAAAATTATGGAATGCTTACTGTTGTTTGAAATCAGGTATATTGCTTTCACTTTACAACCCTTAACCTCCCTTTCCAAAACTGTTCCACCTTTCAACTAGTTTTGAGGGCAGTCACTCGGTTTTTATACCAAAAAAAACTCACCAATTCTAATATGCAGACCTTAGGCTAATAGCAACATAGTAATTCTGAGTTTTTAACACAAAACACACCTCCCTTAACAAACACAATGCTGTGATTTAGACTTATGGATTTCAACCCCTTTTTCACCACTCAACAGCTTTGAAAGGAGCATGGAGGTGCATAAATACCTTGAATATCGATGGAAATCTTTGCATTGAGGGTTTGAGTAGCTATGGAAAGACTTTCTGAAGGTTTTCGGTGATTTTTTTGACTTATGCTACAGGCGCGCCGCGTGCTGCTACAGGCACGTCGTGCATCAGTTCATCCCTTTGGAAACTTTCAGCCTAAACGCGTCGCGCAGATTTCTGAACGTGTCGTGCAACTTTGCAGCCTATTTTGAAGGCCTTCCCGGTGTCAGAATTGGGCGCGCGATGGCTCGTTGGAAATATGTGGAAGTATAATTTCCATAACAACTTGAATTTCTCCATTTGGAGTCCATTTGATTGTTCAAAAATTGATTTTCCCAACACTGGTCAAAACTGGTGAATCCTGGTGCAGAAATGCATCGAGCTGTTTGTAGGCCATTTTTGAATGCCTTCCCAGTGTCGGAATTGGGCGCAAGATGGCTCGTTGGAAAGATAGAGAAGTATAATTTCCAAATATGCTTGATTTGTTTCATTTTGTGTCCATTTGGGTGTTCAAAAACTGACTGTCCCATCACTAGTAAAAAATGGTAAATGCTGGTGCAGAAAAACATAGCGTTGATTGCAGGCTACTTTTGGATGCCCTCCTATTGTCGGAATTTTTCCTGAGATGGCTCGTCGGAAAGCCATGGAGGTATATTTTCCATAACAAATTGAATGTTTTCATTTGGAGTCAATTTGGTTTTTCAAAATCTGACTGTCCCATCACTGGTCAAAATTATGAATCCTGGTGCAGAAATTCTCCCGTGACATCTGAACTTTTCACATTTCTCACAAACCATGATACCTGTGTAGAAACTGAATGAGGTTTTTCTTATTGAACCTATGAGGGACAAAAAAATCTCTCACTTTTGTAAATTTCATCTCCATTTTTTCAGAAACTCATTTTTAACCGAACTTCCCGGGCGCTCCTTAACCCTAATTTTACTGTGGCAGAGGTATCATGATTTAACAGCCATGAAAATTTTACTATCCCTTGGTATTTGCTGAGATTAGATATTTGAGCCTCTTTTTGAATGTGGGTACATGGCTTCAGTGGCATTCAATTAAACTCTTTCATCCCCTGTCTATACTCAAGGGCGCTTCTTCTAACACCTTTCCTCTGCTCAAAATATACCAGCAAGGTATCTTTGACATTGTTATAGGAGCAAACTTTCTTTGGAAAACCAAATGTACTTTGCCTTCTTGTCCACTATGATGAGCTGTTTGGAGGCATTCTCTTATGAGCAGGAGGATGAGTGTCCTATACTTTGTTTATGAAGGATGGCCTTTTTGACAAATGCTTGGCTTCCTTTTGACCATGATGGCAGAGTTTGTTTTGAGATCAAGACCCCTTTTTACCATTTCGACTATCTGTTTTCACAACCTTTCTCCAATGACGATAAAAAATGTCATTTTATAAGTTTACCTTTTTCTTCAAAGGTAATGGAAATCTTGCATACCGTATCTAGAACTTACTGATTTACCCTTATTCAAATTGTAGCAGCAGAGTATCCTGATTTGTTTTCAAAGGGAAAGTGTCCACCTTTGTGACAGTGGCTTACATACCTTGCTCTTAATGCTCCAGAGTTAATGATGCCCACTGTGAAACTGATTTTGATTAGAGGTGCAAAACTGCAGTTGCACTCACCTATGTTTATCATTCTCTGTCTAAAAAGGTGCCTTTCCTAACACCCCTCCCTTATTTCAGAATGCACTAATATGGTACCATTAACATTCTATAAAGAACAGGTTTATAGTTGTGTTAAAACCTTCTCCAGAAACAGAAAGTATAGCAAAATTCATTTTGCATGCTTATGAAACACTGAGTCTAGTTTCAATACCTTTCTCGGGAAGAGAAAAACTCAAAATTTATTTGTCAACTTGTGCAAAGCGACCTGAAGGACATCTTTTTATGATTGGAGCAGACCAATACTTTGAAACATAATCACTATTATGTCCTTTCACCTGTGCAATGACTCATCTTATCACTACTGTTCAAAATTTATTTTGTTGGAGCTGTGCACTGTATTTTATCAAAAACTTGTTAAGAGATAAGTTTGACCCATTGGATTGCAGTGGTACCCCTGCTTTCCATTTGGTCTCTCACCTTGCTTCTCTGATCAAACAGACCTTGAAATCAATTAATGCCCTGGCCATCTGCTTATGAATGAAGGAGGCCTTTTTCTCTTGGAAAAATATCTGTGCTTTGTCAACTTTCTGTCCCAGCCACATGTAGGCTGCCTGATGAACATATTGTCCAGGGTTTTCTTACATATGATGGCAGGAAAACAATAGTGAAAACATTTATGCTTTTACCTCAGTCTTCAATCATCACTGTTCTCCAGAAAATCTGTGTCATTGTCTCACTGTTTATTAACAAACTTTGATTACAGTCAGTTTGCAATTCTTCAAGTCAAAGTTTGGCCATTTCCCTCTACTTGTGGATGAAGGAGGTTTTAGTCATGACTTATCAACAACCTTTTGACATTGTTTCTTTTTCTTCTGCTGTCCTTTTGGGCTAAATGAGGTTGCAAGAGTTTGATGAGTAACTCTTTGCCCTGTAGATGCATCTCAGGCTTATGATCACATTGAGAAGTAGCTTTCGTCTCATGTGGAGCCAAGAATTGTCCTCTGAGATGCTGACATGTTTCCTGTGCTTGTAAAATCCATGAACAGTGTAAAACACCTAAAATCAGCTTGAGATTATGGTCTATGCATTGCTGAGACTTAGGGGCGCATAAGTGGCGCGACTTAGGGCTGTGACTAACTTCATTTGCAGATTGGGAGGTCCTTTTTGACTGGTCTAAAATGGATGGAGGTTTTTTGGCCCTTTGATGGTTGCCAAGGGTAAAATTCCTTAAAGCGCCACTTCCTAACTTAGGGGAGGTTTTGAAGCAGACTTGGATTGTCCTTTTAGAGCTGACAGGCAGACTTTGTAGGGCTAAAGCTAGATAGGATAGTGATAATGAGGTTTCACCTTGACATGGGCGGACTGAAAAGTAGGAGGGCGAAAAAAAGTTTTATGAGGGTTTTCTAGATGACAAATTGACATATGGAGATCAGCTTCTAGAAAACTCAGCTATGGATTTAGTCATCACCAACAAGTGAAAAATACTGATAACTAATAGTGGCTCCATTTGGGGAGGGCAGGTCCTCGTCAGGAGGTGTCCAGAATTCAGATCTTTGGCTTATGAAGACCAGTGCCTTACCCATTGGCGCAAAATTTCACCCTTCTTTGATGCTATTTCTGAAAAGTGACTACATGGTTAACATCAATGATATTTCTACCTACCCGACTATCTTTCCTAACATTTTTTCTTCTATTTGGCGCATTTGTAATAGCAGCCTTTTGACAATGTATATTTTTCTTTTTGCAAAATGAACCTATCTATTTCTACTCTTATATCTGCTGGGAGTTCAGATTAAGCTGATGAACTCCTTCATTACTCTATCTAAACTAGATCAACTGTCAAGATTAAACTGTTTGACAGGATTTTGTTCTCTAATCTAAAACATGAAATTCAAAATGATCAAATTAGGGTTAAACTGTCTGATTTGTCATGTATTTGCGGCATGACAGAACAAACTGCACACAAATATTATTCTGCAACAAAAGAAAAACTAGAAAAGCGGAGCTAAGATGTACAATGTATTTTTCATCCCTCGCTTCTCTCTTTGATTCTGTTTTAGGCATGTGGAACCATAATCTCTCCCTAATCTACTCTCTGTGATAAGTCAATCTTACACAATGTTTACCATCTTTTTCACTCACTAACTTATCAGAAAATAAATTTAAACATGCTGAGCTATGATTAGGCTAGATAGTTGAACAAGACATTGAAGTATTAGTAGTGGCATTTAGACTTGCTCACTTTCTGAAAGACTATTTTTTGGAACATGGGGCTTTACCACTGCTTTTTAGAAACTGCCCTCTTTTTCTACTTTTCACTGTTTTTCGTATTTTCTGCTTTTTCACTTTTTCTTCAAACAAACTACAAATGAAAAAAAAGTGCTCACAAGGCTAAGCTTATTTTCTACTGCTGTCTTTCTATCCTAATCTAATCTGTACACAATATTCACATGGGTCATTCTGGTTTAGTTCTTTTATGATGCAGGAATAATGAAAAGGCCACTCCCACTCGGTTTGTTTTCGGACAGTAGTGTGTAAGTTTTTCCTCATTCTAGGTAGCAACTTGCTCATGATAGAACCCACTACTCTTTCATATTTTTCAAGGAAAACAACCAATGGATCTTGAAATGATACCTGATCTAGAGGATTTGAGACATAGGCTTCATTCAAGACTACTCTTTCAGACTTCTCAAGGAAAACAACAAATGGATCTTGGAATAATACCTGATCTAGAGGATTTGAGATATAGGCTTCATTCAGGACTACTCTTTCTTCCACTTGACTATATTTGGGACTCTCCTGGTAAAGCAACTCTTCCCCTTGCTCATGATCGCTTGAACTATCAGACTCATCATATATTGCAGTGTAGTTCTCTTGCCAAGATGATGTGTTCTGATTAAGTGGACTGGAAACTGTGTGAAGGTCATCAGGTTGATGAGCAAGGATACACTTTGACAGTAAATTATCTTGAAAGGACAGTGAGACAACTCTCATGTGTTTATCAGCCTCTTTTTCTTCATCTGCAATTTGTGACTCAATGGAACTTGGTGGTTGCAAATCTAGAGTTAAGGAAGATTCTGTGTCCAAAATGACTTCCTCAACTATTTCAGGAAAAGGCCTCTCATTTACAACATGCTCAAGAAATTCATCATCTTCCTCAAGCTCATCATCAAAGCTGAAACACTGTTGATCTCCAATTATGTGAATGTTATCTCTGATGGACTGAAGTGAAGTAGAGCAAAGAGTCTGAGACTCTTCACTTACTTCTAAACTTTCAAGGCTCTCCTCATCGGTGTCATAGATGACCTGTAATGGCTGCTCACTTTTCTCAAGTTTATGAAACTGAGCTTCCTCCCAAAAATCAAAAGCTGAGTGTTCTGCAAAGTTAGTGTCTGTTTGGAAATCACAATCATCAACATATTGATCAAACCTTGGAGAATCATTAACATAAGAAATGTCATCAACCATGCACATTGGACTATCAGATTTCTTTTCTTCAAATTGATCTACACATCTATTTTCTGATTTATGATATGCAAGATTAACAGGAGAAAGATCAAAATTTTTTTGGTTATATGAAGTTTCAGAGGTTGTTTGTATGTTTATAAGTTGATCTATTTCCTCTTCAGTTAAAAAGGGAGGCATTTTCATTTCTCTAAAATAATCTTCTTTCTCTTGGGAAATCTGATTTGAAGGATGAGTGTCTTTTTGGGCTTCAGCTATGAGAGATGATGAATCATCACTTATGCCCTTAGAGAGATCCTGTGGGTTTTCTTTCATTTCTTGCTTGTTTTCATCTTCAACCAATTCTTTGTGATATTGAGGATAGTTATCATGTAATTCATGAGTTTTTTCTGATAGATTCTTAGGGGGCCAGTTTGCTTTTATGAACTCAAATGACTCCCAACATAAAGGTAGAGACCCTACAGGTTTTGATTTATCTTCTATCTCAGATTTCAATTCTTCTTCAATCAGCTCTTCTTGATTTAAGTGAGAGTTAACTTGAGCAGGGTTTTCCTGAATAACTGCTGAGAGATCTTTAGGGAGCAAATTTTCTTTCAAAGTCGGGAATGATTTAAAGCATAAGGGTAGAGAACCTAAAGGTTTTGATTCTTCTTCCATTTCAGAATCTTTGATTTCAAAATGGCTAATAGCTTCTTTAGAGCATTCCTCTATGTTTTTATTTGCAAGTTTCCCATTAGGCACATTTTGTTTATAACTCTTGTCTTGTGGTAGTTGAGTGTGTTCAACCTGAGGAAGAAGGGTAGGTTGGTTTGAATAAGCAGTGTTAACCTTGTGTTTTTTCCTATCAAGTAGCTGCTCTAGTTTTCCTACCATACATACCAATTTTTTCAGCTTTTCCTCTGAAGATGCTTGTGTTTCTTGATTTGCTTTGTCTTTCTCTATTATTCTTAGCTGTGCCTCCCTATTTAGTATGTTGATTTCTACATCAACTGCTATCCTTTGCATTTCTTCTAGGGTCAAAGGATCTTTGTTTTTTTATCTGGAAAACGATCTCTGGGTCAAAATAATCTGGGTAATGTAAGAGAACACATCCGAGGGGTGGCTTTAGGTTAGCAGGCATTGCATGGTATACTTTATTGAACCTGGCTGAAAAGTTTTGTATTGTTTCCCCTGGTTGTATTTTTAACTGATTGTACTCCTTTATGATGATAACTTTATTACCCACGACCAACCACCTATCTAGGAAGATTTGAGCGAACTGATGAAAATTGGTAATGCTTGCAGCGGGAAGGTTTTGAAACCAACTCTTAATTTTTCCTTGTAATGATAAGGAAAACATTCTAATACGCACATCATCTTCTTCTATGTCATAAAGGTCAAGTAAATCCTCAAGTTTTCGGGCATGCTCTTCAGCGGTGACTTTGGAGCTTTCTCCATCAAACCTGGGTAATTTATTTTGAAGATTCGCAGGAAGGGCTTGTAAGATGGGAGGTAAAACCAGAGGCTTGTATCTTTCTGGGACCTTTGTGGATATAGGTAGTGTAAAAAGAGGTTCGTGATTGTTTGAGGTTTCAGCCAGAGTGGGAAAGGTAGCATGAGGCTCATGTTTTGCTAGGTTTTCCATAGGTGAATCTGGGGTAAGCACAGGTGTACAAGCCTGCTCATGGTCTGAAATTTGAGGCTTAGCTTTTTGAGGTTTGAGATCTTTCCAATGATCAATGTAGATCTCATTGGTGTATTCCGGGTCAGGCTCAAAGTAGGATAGAACATAGTTATAGATAAAGAAAATAATTTTTTGAATCCAACTAAGGCCTGAGTGCTTTTTCTTTCTAGGATGACCGGTCATGTTTTAGGTTCTTCCTCCAGTGGAGTCTTTAGGTCTATTGAAAGTTGTGGAGTCGCCTGGTGGAACTTGATTGTTTTTACAGAGTTGTAGCTATGGTCCACCACCAGTAACTAGGGAAAACTAATCTGGGAATGGTTTGGATTTTTTCTGAGTTTTATGTGCAGCCTATGGTTTATTAAAGTATTCTAAACTTGTTTCATCACTTTTCTAGGGTGGTGATAACAAAAATAGTTTACTCTAAATGATCTTATGGACTACTTGCTTGTTTAAGTATCTAAAGGACTAAAGAGTCTATAAGAGTTTGCTAGACTGTCATGTACTCAGTGTCCCACCATCTCCCGCTATGTTAGTGAGCGATGGGATAGGTCGATCGGATAGTAACCTAGAGTTCGGTAAAATAGTAAGGCCTACTGGAGGCTAGTGGAGTTGCCAGGTGGATTTTTAGTTGTTTTGAGGTATATGTGTATGGTCCACCACCAGTACTGACAAAAACCAATCTAAGGGAGTTTTTTGGGGTTTTTCTGAGTTTTATGTGCAGCCTAGTCTGTGAGAGTGTTATAAACTTGATTCATCACTTTGCTAAGATGGTGAGCAGAGGACACTAAATGATTATAAAGAGTGATGGTTTAAGTTAAAGTTAATAGAGTCTATAAGGATTTACTAGTTATCATGTACTCAATATGTCCATAGTGATCACAGTATCATTAATGTCCAGTGATTTAGTTAGTTAAATGAAATAACAGGTGCTAACATCAAACCAAGCTTTGGAGCCCGAGGACCTAGCCTTCTTGGACTCAGAGAGGGCTCTCTCTGTTATATGTAAAAGATATCGGTGTGTTCGCTTATTATGTTCTGGTTTTAGGCTAGTTATGAAGTAAGTTTTTGATTTTTTGTTTTTTAAGTTGTGAGGGATGAAACTGATCAAAGATATAACATAGATAACAATATGTATATAAACTGGGCTATGGGGTGAAAAGGTCAAGAAAACTATTAGATGATGATACAAGGCTGTTGAAGGGCCGATTTGATTTCAAGGTAGAAAGGATATTTGGGCAAAATGGAGTAAATGGACATCAAGTTTGTGAACATGATAGTTTCATATCATTGGTTTAATGAATAAACATATAAACATGGTGAGCAAACCATTAATCATGCAAAATGTAACTATAAACTAATCGATACATTAGGGAAACAAACATTCAAACCATACATAGAAGTATAAGACCCTCTAACTTTGGGAAATGGCTATGGTTTTGGAAACATAGAGCAGGACTATGACAGCAAACACTATGTCGAATGCCTAAACACAGTCTCTAAGTTATTGGGCACTTTGAAAAACAAGCTTTCAAACTGTTAGGGTCCCGTGATTTGGCTGATTGGCGAGCCAAATGACGATGTAACATCAAACCAAGCTTTGGAGCCCAAGGACCTAGCCTTCCTGAACTCAGAGAGGGCTCTCTCTATATGTGTAAAAGATATCAGTGTGTTTGCTTATGGTGTTCTGATATTAGGCTAATTATGAAGTGAGTTTTTTGATTTTTGGTTTTTTAAGTTTGTGAGGGATAAAACTGATCAAAGATATAAAATGGGTAACAAGAAGTTAGATCAACTGGGCTATGGGGTCAAAAAGGTCAAGGAAGCTATCAGATGATGATACAAGGCTGTTGTAGGGCCGATTTGATTCAAGGTAGAAAGGATCTTCGGGAAAAATGGAGTAAATGGACATCAAGTTTGTGAACAATAAAGAGTTTCAAGCATAACTGGTTTGATAGATAACATAAACATGGTAAAGAAAAACCCTTAATCATGCAAAATGTAGCTATAAACTAATCAACACATCGAAACAAACATTCCAGCCATGCATAGAAGTATAAGACCCTCTAACTTTGGGAAATGGCTATCAGACTTTGGGGAAAACACATAAGACAGACTAACAACTCAAAATACTATGCCGGAACGCCTAAACACAGTCTTTAAGTTATTGGGCACTTTGACAAACAAGCTTTCATAGTTTTAGGCAAAGGGCTAGATCGGGACTAGGCCTCCTTGGTTCAACAAGATGATAATCTAATCAGTCAAAGAGATAGTTTCATGGAAAGAGCTATGGACAGCCATAGGTAAGCAGGGCACACCATACATCCTACTCAACATGCATAGAACTTATAAATGAAACTAGCAACAATATCCTTAAATTACTAAAGAGCAGTTAAGAATTCTTTAGTGCAACTAAGGAAGAAGAAAACATAAAAGCTATGAAGATTCAGGAATTTTGAGGTGCCTCCATGGGCATATCTCAAACTTAATCTCTACTAATCTATAGCAAGCAAGAAGCATGTATCATGAATGAAAACTAGAAGACAACAACAAAGCAAGAAACACTATACCATTCTACCATGTCATGGAATCCATCAACAATCCTTCATCATTCATCAAAATCATCCAAGAGGCAGTCCAAAATCATAACACAAGTATGTTCTTCAAAGCTCATATGACCAATATATTGCTTCTTCTCTCAAGTTCCAGCCTTGTTTACAATGAGAGCCTTGTGGAATAAATAGGCCCAAGTGAGGAAAACCTCATGGTTCAACTTCCATCCTCATTGGCCTAATCAAAATATCTAAACTTGTCCTTGAGACTTTGCAAAGCCCAAGGCACAAAAATATCTCATAAAATATCTAAAAATTGCTAAAAAAAGGAATTTAATTGACTTTGCAACATTTTCCAAGTGCAAAAATAGCTAAACGCACATTTGGAAAAAGCAGATTTTTGAGGTTCAAAAATTACAAAAATACTTCAAATTTATATCAGAAAAAGGTCCCCTGACTTTCCGGAAACATTTGGCAGCCTTCCTGATGTCAAAACGAGGCTCATGATAGCTCGTTGGAAAGCTCTGAGTGTCTACTTTCCGGCGCAACTGAAATCACCTCAATCGGATGCCTGGAAGTCCTCCAAATCTGTACCTGTGTGTAAAAAACCAGAAAATTGCAGACTGCTGATATGCCGGGCAGAATGTGCAAAAAGTGAGCATTTTTCGCCGTTTTGAGGGGGCGAATGATATCCAAATGCTCTGAAAATCGCTGAGGACCTGCTCATAGAATTATGGCATCAAATGGTATCATCCTCCTCTCTTGAAAAATCCTCAAAATGAAATGGCGAATTTATGAGTTTTTGATCAAAAACTCAAAAAATGCCAAAAAACAAAAAGTTGTCAAAATGGGCCAAAAATTGGTGCGCATGACCCTCAAGGGTCCCTAGCAACATGCTCCGAAGCTGAGGCCAAAATGTCAAGTGCTGATGTGCCTTTCTCCTCTTTCCGTGCCGGGCGCTTCCCCTCTGCCTTCTTCAGTTTCTCTTGGGCTGCCTTTAGTTTGCGTCGGGCAAACTGATTCAACTTTTGAAAGTGATGTGTCCTCTTCCTTTGCAGCTCCAGATCTCTGTTTTCTCTTTCAAGCTTCATCTCCAAGTGTTTGTTGGCTCTTTCTAGCCATGCCTCCTTATTTTCTTCAATTTCCTGCTCAAGTAGGGCAGTGAGGGGAAAGGCTTGGAGATGGGCTTGTTCTTCTTCCCTTTTCTTTTCCAGGGCTCTTCTAAGCCCTATGGTTCTAGGCCTCTTCCGCCTAGGCTGGTCTCCCTCTTCTTCCTCATCAAAATCACCAATGAGCTCCTTTATCCTCATTTGCGCCTTAGCTGCCTCATTCTTGTATTTGATAGCTCGTGCCTCATGAACTGCTGTGTGAACATTCATCTATTTATTTTGGATCTCCAAGAAATGGTTTAAGTTCCTTGCCCGTTGAAGATCATTCTCTAATGCCTCAATTTGCCCCTCTCTATGGATTAGGAGGTTTTCAAGAATGCGGGCTTCATTATCACTGTCATCACTTTGGATTGGGATGACAACCAATGCACCTGCATGTTTTTCACTTTCTCCAACCTTGCTTTTCCCTTTGAAGGCCAATCTTGCACTTTTCATTCTTGGCATGCTAGTGGGTCACCTCTTGGGCGATTTTCTTTTGCTAGGGACAAATTTTGTCACCTCTGGAGTAGTAGCCTTAGGCCCTTTCTTCCTTGTTGTGCTGAGCTTTGTTCTTTTGGGAGGAGGAGACACAACTGCTTTACCCTTGACATCTTCTTGAAACTGCTGCTCTCCTTGTGGCTGCTGTGTGTCTTCTTCTTGCTGTTCAATTTGCTGCCCCTGTTCGCCAACATCAATTTGCTGTTCTACTTCAATGCCTGGGTCAATTTGTGTTTCAACCTGCTGCCCTTTTTCACCAAAATCAAGCTGCTGCTGTGCTTGGATTTCCTGTTCATTTTGTGGCTCAAGCTGTTGCTCAATTTCCTGCCCAAGCTGCTGTTCCTGTCCTCCAATAACAAGCTGCTGCTCTTCCTCTTGTACCTGCTGTTCATCATCTTCTGTTTTCTGCTGACCTTCAACACTGTCCTGCTGCTGTTCCTCATCTTCTGTTTTCTGCTCTTCATCCCTTTCCTCTTGCTCATGACCTTTCTCTTCTTGCTGTCTACTTCCCTCTCCTTCTTCCTGCTGTCCTGACTGTTCTGTGGTAATTTTGAGCCTTCTAGGAGTAGGCCTGCTGGACAAAGGTATAGGGCGATGAATAGGCTGAGTGGGAGATATATGGACAGGAGGAACAGTAGAGAAATCTGGGTGACTGATGAATACATCCCATGGAACCTCTTTCTTCTCTAGCTGGTGTAGGATGATAATTTTGATTAGAGAATGATGGAAAAGGGAAGGTATTTGCAGAGGTGGGGCCTTCTTCAGGACTGTGGATGCCATCTTCTCGATGCTCTTGTATAAAAAGTAAGGAAGATTTAGTTGCCTGGTTCTAGTGAAATGCATCAATAGTCGGACATGGTAGGCATAAACTCGATCAAACCTCCCTTCACAAGTAAAATACTTCATTATGACTTTCATAAGAGGAGCATAGCTGTCAAGAAGATAAGAAAAAGGAAAAATAGTAGTGAAAGTATCTCTATGCTCAGGCTTGATGAAAGGCTTGTAATCTTCCAAGTCAAGATGGGTCTGTTTGAACCATTTCTCGCCATGATATGGAATCTTGGTGGCTTTGGACACTGATCTGGGAGAAAACTTGAAATCAAGGTCCGCTACCTGGAAATGCTTGTTCTAGAACCTCAGGGCGCATAGGTGTGTCAATGGCGAGAAAATTTTGACCTCCTGTATCCTCTGGCAGAAATCTAGACAACCTACTTCATGGAAGTTGAAAAGGATGGATGGATGAGCATTAACCTCCTACGCATTGGCTCCATGTTCTGTGCGCACCACTTCCTATATCACCTAGGAGGCATTTTGACCTAGATGTGCTTTTGAAGAAACAAACGACCTCACTGTGTGTAAAGAGCCTTCTGGAGCCATTTGTGTCAATTCAACGTTTGAATGTATTAAATAATCTTTGGATGTATTGCTGCTTGTTCCCTCACAATATAAAGAACCCCTGCCTTCAAAAGTGGCCTTCCACCTTGGAAGTATCTCCTTAATGAACTTTTCAATAGGATACCATACAGCGAAAAGGAGACAACTGTTAGGTGAATTTTCTGTGTAAGGTGTTAAGAAATCACCTTGTTCTTGTGAAGTTTGGGTCTTATGCAATCAACCCTTAATGTAATCAGACAGTCAATGTAAAATACACAGTGAAAATTGTCTTTTCTGTGAGAAGTAGGAGTAACTTTGCCCTGTAGCTTTCAACCAATAAACTGCTCTTTATTCAAGCACCCTTTTTTCTTATTACACTTCACTATTCTCTATAGGTATGTCACTCCATCAAACAAAATCATACCACATACATAGTCAACCTCCAGTGTGGGCATACAGTCAATCTCACTGTTATGGAACAAGGTGACAGAGTTTTTTAAGAATGCTTAAAAAGTTCAACAAAGCCTGTAGGAGTTTATCTTGTCAAATAGTTAAAGCACCTTATCAATGTGAAACCCTTGCCTTTGCAGAAAAAACCTTTACTCCATCTGAATATCAACTTTATCAAAATAAGCTTGAAGAACCAAGACAGTCAAGTGGAATACTTAGTGAAAAACTGTCCCTTCTGTGGTTTATAGGAGTGACCTTTGCCCTTTGATGCTTTGGGAATACTTAGTGAAAAAATGTCCCTTCTGTGGTTTATAGGAGTGACCTTTGCCCTTTGATGCTTTGAAGGTATAGGATCTCTTGTCCTCTGATTAATAAAGGTGAAAACACACAGCTCCTAGTTCAACACAATTTCTTTCATGTAGCTGCCTTTAATAACACATTCAACAATTTACCACATTTTTACACCTCGGATCACCACACAGCAAAAACACTTGTTTTTCAGATATGGTGACAAAGTTTGAAAGTTTTGTATGCTGTGGTATGAGAGATTTGTGGTAGTTCAACACACTGTTTTCTCTATAGGCATTTCTAGCAGTATATCTACCACTCAAGCACAGCTTCAACCAATGGATATTTTCACAGCAAAAACCAGTTTACAGATATGGTGATGTAGCAAGTTAAATGAGGACAAGCCCTCTCTTGATTTGACCTTAACCCTGATAGGCAGTTCCACAAATATCTAATGATAATAAACTAAGACAAACTCAACAATTTTGCTTTAACTCCTTCATTCCTTGCACTTATTTGAACCATATACTCAGTCAAAGTCATTATTTATAAGAGAGGTTAAAAGGGCTTGTTTTGTTTCTATGATGTGGTAGAAGAGGCCTGTAGTTTTCAATCACAACCGCTCTTAAAAACAAACCCTGCTTTAATTTGAACGCTGCCTTCCTCAACAAACACTATTTTTCTGCCTCAAACAATATTTAGAAGATGTGAAATTTGAAGAAGAGCAAGCCAAAATACCTCAAAATCACGATGCAGATCTTTGTTTGCGGGTTGGAAATGTTTTGAAGGCGGTTGGAGGCGTAATGACAAACGCGACGCGTTTGAATGAGAAAACACCGTGCACAAAGCTGTCGGGTGGCTCTGTCGGGTCGGCCGGGCGCCGTGTACAGGCGCGTCGTGCACACGTACAGGTGCGTCGCGCGACAGTCTACCACCTGTGTAAAATCGCTCCTCAGCACGTCGCGCAATATTCCAGGCGCGTCGCGCTGTTAAACTGCTGCAAACTTTTTCAAATTGCTCCGAACCTCTTTGTTTGAGCTTGAGGGCATCAAAGGGTCTTTGCTCGAGCTGGGGTGTTTATGCAATGAATTTGCAATGATATCTATCACACTGGAATGCACAAAATGGCCAACAGTCTTAAACCTTTTTGAAATGTAAACAAAACGCAAACCCTTGGTTTAGTATTTGGGAGGGTTTATTCAACATTTCTTTTGAAAAGTCTTTGTTTTTAGACCGAAGTTTAAAAACCTTCTTTTGAACACACGACGGATGTCTTTCATTTGGACATGTGCACAAAGGCAAAGACTACTTGTTTTATAGGCAAGACTTTTCTTAAACCTCATGAGAAATTGAAATCTTTTGACTGTTTCTAATCCAGAGAAAAAGGGTCCTCCTTTTTAACATTTGTAATTTAAAACTTCGTTGGTTTCAAACAGAAATATGAAGGCAATGATCACTCCTTTCTAAACCTGTTTTTCCCTTGATGATGTAACCTCTCCTTTAAGAACTTTTCCTTCAAGTTTTGACTGCTTCTTACCAGAGGGAGAAATCTGCCCTTTGTAACAATGGTGTGTAGATTTTGCCTTTAATAAAACCTTGAAAAATATGCCACAGTTCCTTGGGCTTCTCTGAGTATCTGCTTTCACTAGGTTCTAGTATCTGAAGACATGTAATGATCTTTTTGTATATTTGTAAACTTGTTTGGAGTACCCTTTCTGTTGAAGAAAACTTAACTGCCACTTCAGCACCCCTTTTATACTTCTGATTCTTTAAGGGCATAGCTGCCTCTGTCATTTGAAAGAAGGTGGCCTATCTTTTTAACTTGATTTGACATTCTCTGCCTATGGGTGTTTCATCAGTCTTTTCTTCCACTGTAGGTGTCAAAGTTGCTGCAGTTTTTCATAGTTTGCCATGGTCTTTTATTTAAGAAGGGCACCTTTTCACTACACTCCTCTGCTCAAAAAATATTATATAATATCTCTGTCCATTGAATAATGAAAACCTATTTTTTCCTTGAACTTTCTAAAACACTGACAGTCTATCAAAACACCTCCTTGCCTATGATGAACAATAGTTCCAATGGTGATGTCTCTTGGTGATAAAACTCAAATTGCCCTTGCCAGCTGATTTTCTTCCCATGCTTCTCAAAGTTTTCAAAACTCAGATCATAACTTGTGGATAAGATGTCCTTTGAAACTTTGACTGTTCTTACTTAGAGAAGGAAATGTCTCTTTTTGGAGCAGTGGCATTTAGATTTTGCCTTTGATGATTTACAGAACCTGAAACACTGTGCCAAAGCTCTTTTTGTACTTGATGAGCTTGTATACCTGTTTGTAAGAGACAAACTAGATCAAATACATTTTTTCCCTGGGTATTATGTTATAATCTTGTTTGCAATGTAAATCTAATTAGGTGACAGGTGTTGCTTGACTGTAGATGTAACTGTTAGGTGTCTTTGAATTTTCTTCTTTGACTGTGGGTAGAAGACAAAACAGAAGATGATACATCAGAGTTAGAAAGTAAAACAAGGAGAGCTGCTCCTTTGTTTCCTGTGAAGGAGGTCTTCACTGTCTTATTTCACTGCTCTTTGTTGAGGGGAAACTGAAATGTCACCATTTGCCTTGGTCAACTTATGATAAGTCATTTGAAAGATAATCTCTGTGAGTAGGGAGATTAGCACTCTTTGAAAAACAAACATCTTTTCTTTTGCTCACAGATACCGAGGCTCCTTCTGGCCACTTTCTTCTGATCGAGTTCTGAAAACACCAACTGCTATATCTGAAGAGAAAATACCAGTCTTTGTGGTGAAGTGTAACTTGCATGTACTACTCTCCTGCCTCTTTTTATGTTCATCCAGAAACCATGGACTGTACTTCACATTTCAACAGGAACAAAGAACACACAGGGGTCTTTTCACTGAAGTAATTTCTTGTTTAAGACTAATTGAAGCTATGCATCTTAACACCCCTGCAGAGATGTTTGTTATGATAGCTTTGATTAAGGAGTCCCTCTTTTGATGAGCCCTGATGATGACTGAAACCTCAACTGATTCTCTTTACAAAACCACACACTCTGTCTTTTCTTGTCTTGCACATTTCAAATCTTAGTCCTGTTATGATCATTACTCACACTCAGAGAACTAGAGTCACTGTTTTACTGTTTTAGTAAAAAGCAAGCCTGTGCTTTTGAAATCCTTAAAGTCAATATTGGCCAGCGCCCTCTGCTTGTAGATGAAGGAGGCGCCTTAACCCTCTGCTTGTAGATGAAGGAGGTTCTTGGCCATGACAAATTACCAGTCTGTTTGACAGTGGTGTCTTTCCTTTTCTGTGATTTCATGCTAAAAGGAAGCTGCAAGGTCTTGATGAGTAACTCTCTGTCTTGCAAATGTATCTCAGGCTCATGTTTACATTGAGAAGCAGCTGTTCTTCTAAATGTAGATTCAAGAACCTTCTCTTGAGATAATGACATGTTTCCTGTCCTTGTAACATTCATAAAACACTATAGAACACCTAATAATCAGCTTGAGACTGTGGTCTATGCAGTGCTGAGACTTAGGGGTGTGTAAGTGGCGCGACTTAGGGTTGTTATAAATTTCATTTGCAGGGTGGGAGGTCTGTCATGAATGGTCTGTATCAGATGGAGGTTTCTTTGGCCTTTTGATGGTTGCCAAGGGTAAATGCCTTAAAGCGCCACTTCCTAACTTAGGGGAGGCTTTTGAAACAGACTTGGATTTTCCTTTTAGAGATGATGAGCAGACCAGTAGGGCTAAAGCTAGAAAGGATAGTGATAATGAGTTTTAACTTTGACATGGGCGGACTGAAAAGTAGGAGGGCGAAAAAAGTTTTATGAGGGTTTTCTAGATGACAAATTGACATATGGAAATCAGCTTCTAGAAAACTCAGCTATGGATATAGTCATCACTAACATGTGAAAAATACTGATGACTAACAC